>CM036762.1:39779889-40428989 GCA_020796225.1 Arion vulgaris
AATAGCATACCCCCTGCAGAGAATACTGCACACAGAATGACATATGACTCGATCCCTCACCGAAGAAATAGCATACCCCCTGCAGAGAATACTGCACACAGAATGACATATGACTCGATCCCCCACCGAAGAAATAGCATACCCCCTGCAGAGAATACTGCACACAGAATGACATATGACTTGATCCCTCACCGAAGAAATAGCATACCCCCTGCAGAGAATACTGCACACAGAATGACATATGACTTGATCCCCCACCGAAGAAATAGCATACCCCCTGCAGAGAATACTGCACACAGAATGACATATGACTTGATCCCTCACCGAAGAAATAGCATACCCCCTGCAGAGAATACTGCACACAGAATGACATATGACTTGATCCCCCACCGAAGAAATAGCATACCCCCTGCAGAGAATACTGCACACAGAATGACATATGACTTGATCCCCCACCGAAGAAATAGCATACCCCCTGCAGAGAATACTGCACACAGAATGACATATGACTCGATCCCCCACCGAAGAAATAGCATACCCCCTGCAGAGAATACTGCACACAGAATGACATATGACTTGATCCCCCACCGAAGAAATAGCATACCCCCTGCAGAGAATACTGCACACAGAATGACATATGACTTGATCCCTCACCGAAGAAATAGCATACCCCCTGCAGAGAATACTGCACACAGAATGACATATGACTTGATCCCCCACCGAAGAAATAGCATACCCCCTGCAGAGAATACTGCACACAGAATGACA
Source organism: Arion vulgaris (assembly GCA_020796225.1). Classification (NCBI taxonomy): domain Eukaryota; kingdom Metazoa; phylum Mollusca; class Gastropoda; order Stylommatophora; family Arionidae; genus Arion; species Arion vulgaris. The sequence goes on from CM036762.1 coordinate 39,780,658, forward strand.
AATAAGAAATAGCATACCCCCTGCAGAGAATACTGCACACAGAATGACAAATAAGAAATAGCATACCCCCTGCAGAGAATACTGCACACAGAATGACAAATAAGAAATATCATACCCCCTGCAGAGAATACTGCACACAGAATGACAAAGAAGAAATAGCATACCCCCTGCAGAGAATACTGCACACAGAATGACAAATAAGAAATAGCATACCCCCTGCAGAGAATACTGCACACAGAATGACAAATAAGAAATAGCATACCCCCTGCAGAGAATACTGCACACAGAATGACAAATAAGAAATAGCATACCCCCTGCAGAGAATACTGCACACAGAATGACATATAAGAAATAGCATACCCCCTGCAGAGAATACTGCACACAGAATGACAAATAAGAAATAGCATACCCCCTGCAGAGAATACTGCACACAGAATGACATATAAGAAATAGCATACCCCCTGCAGAGAATACTGCACACAGAATGACATATAAGAAATAGCATACCCCCTGCAGAGAATACTGCACACAGAATGACAAATAAGAAATAGCATACCCCCTGCAGAGAATACTGCACACAGAATGACATATAAGAAATAGCATACCCCCTGCAGAGAATACTGCACACAGAATGACATATAAGAAATAGCATACCCCCTGCAGAGAATACTGCACACAGAATGACATATAAGAAATAGCATACCCCCTGCAGAGAATACTGCACACAGAATGACAAATAAGAAATAGCATACCCCCTGCAGAGAATACTGCACACAGAATGACATATAAGAAATAGCATACCCCCTGCAGAGAATACTGCACACAGAATGACAAATAAGAAATAGCATACCCCCTGCAGAGAATACTGCACACAGAATGACATATAAGAAATAGCATACCCCCTGCAGAGAATACTGCACACAGAATGACATATAAGAAATAGCATACCCCCTGCAGAGAATACTGCACACAGAATGACAAATAAGAAATAGCATACCCCCTGCAGAGAATACTGCACACAGAATGACATATAAGAAATAGCATACCCCCTGCAGAGAATACTGCACACAGAATGACATATAAGAAATAGCATACCCCCTGCAGAGAATACTGCACACAGAATGACAAATAAGAAATAGCATACCCCCTGCAGAGAATACTGCACACAGAATGACAAATAAGAAATAGCATACCCCCTGCAGAGAATACTGCACACAGAATGACAAATAAGAAATAGCATACCCCCTGCAGAGAATACTGCACACAGAATGACAAATAAGAAATAGCATACCCCCTGCAGAGAATACTGCACACAGAATGACAAATAAGAAATAGCATACCCCCTGCAGAGAATACTGCACACAGAATGACAAATAAGAAATAGCATACCCCCTGCAGAGAATACTGCACACAGAATGACAAATAAGAAATAGCATACCCCCTGCAGAGAATACTGCACACAGAATGACATATAAGAAATAGCATACCCCCTGCAGAGAATACTGCACACAGAATGACAAATAAGAAATAGCATACCCCCTGCAGAGAATACTGCACACAGAATGACAAATAAGAAATAGCATACCCCCTGCAGAGAATACTGCACACAGAATGACAAATAAGAAATAGCATACCCCCTGCAGAGAATACTGCACACAGAATGACAAATAAGAAATAGCATACCCCCTGCAGAGAATACTGCACACAGAATGACAAATAAGAAATAGCATACCCCCTGCAGAGAATACTGCACACAGAATGACAAATAAGAAATAGCATACCCCCTGCAGAGAATACTGCACACAGAATGACAAATAAGAAATAGCATACCCCCTGCAGAGAATACTGCACACAGAATGACAAATAAGAGATAGCATACCCCCTGCAGAGAATACTGCACACAGAATGACAAATGTAGCTTCAACAACCATCAAATAAAAGTCAAGAGTTCTTCACCATCCTCAATTCTACTTCTTCGAACGCTCCATATCGACCACTTGTTAACTACTCTATGTGATTTGTATGTGATCTGAGCCTAAAAATGATTTCACGTTGTGCCAGATTTGTGCATACAAGCACATCCTATTTCTGCGATGCCTTTTTTTGTACTAGAGTAGCTTCTCTAGGTCCTACATCAGTCGCCTCTTACGACATGCCTTGTAGGTTGCAGTGGTACTATTCTTTGCTTCCTTGCAGGCCCTCAACAGCACACTGGCGTCATCCATAATTCAAACATATACAGCCTAAGATAAACACAATTTTAACAAATATTAAGTTATTTATATCAATTTACGTTGTCTCTTTTTTCGACTTGAAAATAGACCAGCACTCTGATAAATACTTTTTTTTTGACACAGAAGGAAGCATGATGCCATTTCCAAGGCCATATAAAGACAAGTTGAATGTAAAGCCATATAAAGACAAGTTGCATGTATTTCAACTTGTCTTTATATGGCCTTCCAAAAAGCATCATGATTTTTTTGTGTGACTCCAAAAGAATTATTTCTCAGTTAGATCACTTGTCTTTTTTTTTTATTAAGGGTGTCCCTCTTACTACAATCTTATCAAATTGTCACAAGGTTTCCCCATTTTTATATCAGGTTTGTGTAATTTTTTTCAACAGATGAAGTTATTCAGGTAAACACGTTGTTTCCTTTTTGTTATTTTGTTTACTTGCCTCCTTATTTAACGTTGCACGTATTTCAGATTTTTTTAAAAGTTGCCGTACCCTGTAGTATGAGAGCCGCTGTAGCGTAGTTGTTAGTGAACTCGCTTATCAAGGCTGGTGGTCTGGGTTCAGCTCCCGCATTTTACCCGACCACGACGGTTCTCAGGTCGACCCAGCCTCAACTGGGTACCAGACATGATCTGGGAAAGTAAAGGCGACCGGCGTGATGCTGACCACATCACCCATCGTGTGCCGACGGTCAATGAAAAATACAGGCCTAACACTGTATTGACCTATATACCAAGAGGTATGAAAGGGTTCCTTTACTTACTTTTTATCCTGTAGTATAGTTGGGAATACGCTGTAAGATCCATTTTTTCTCTCAATATCGATCACCTGTTTACCACTCTGTGTGATTTATATGTAATCTGAGCCTAAACGCGATTGTACGTTGCGCCAGTTATGCCCCTACAAGTAGGCCAGCACATACTATTTCATCGATGCTTTTTATTTATTAGGTTAGCTTACCTAGGTCATACATCAGTAGCCTCATACGATATGCCTTGTAGGTCGCAGTGGCTCTATTCTTTGTTCCCCTTGTAGAACCCCGGCACCACACGCACGTAACTTTATTGCACCGTTTTCTTCATATGGCTCCATTCATTTCAACAGAAATGGTAAACCACCCGCCGAGAGAGTGGCACAGAGCACGAACTATGTAGTCGCAATCCTAGAAATTCCTCCCCTTCCAAAAAAACCCCACACAAACACAAAAACCGCATATTTAAACTTAACGACGCGATCTGAATTCGAACACACAACCTCTAGAGCGCTATGCAAACATATTAACCCCTTCACCACAGAGATCTTCATGTGTTCATCTGTTAAAAAATAACCGTGTTTTCTCCAAATGGAAAAAAATCTCACGTTCTATTCTAAATGATATTCTCAAGATTCATTACCCAGATACATTTTGTTTTGTTACGGATCGTATCTTTTCAGCCACATCTTTTTAATTTATTGGGAAACATGTCTGCTAATTTTTCTCACGACGTGTCTGCTTAAAAAATATGACGGTGTCGGATTCCAAATGACTATCACATACAAACTCAAAATTTAATTATCTCCAGTTCATAAATACTCTCTGTTTGACAGCATCAGTTAAAGGTAAGATCACCTTAATTATGTCTATCATTTATTCTCTCTGTCTCCTATATAGAACTATCTGAAGTATCCCCTGTGCAGTTTCAAATTCGCATTATCAAAAATAACTAATCATTCTCATTTATCAGCAGGTAATGCGTTGCATGCAAAAATATGAGCCAATATCGCATAGCCAATTCGGTTTCAAGAGATTTAAAAAACCAACAAAACGTACATCAGAGAAATATGTGAGCATGCGATCCGTATTTTGCTGACATGGACCGGATGGTATTCTAAGCAAGATAAATTGATTCCCTAGGCGACGGTTATGACAACCATGACAACATTTGCCGTTAGATGCGTAGAGGTATACATTATTTATGCAGTTTTACATTATAAACACAACAATTGAAATATTTAACTGTATAATGTTATTAAAGAATATTTCTAACATTTGTTCGCATGCATTTTGGTCAGTTTAGATTGTCTGTCACATGACATGGAGAGGTTGTATATCATATTAAGACACATGAACATGTGGAGCGGATCATCTAAATCTCCGTAAATGTTATATAAATTGCCAATTTAATACTCCAAGCAAGCCAAACTCCAAAAAGGATATATAATTTTTGTTAAACTGTCGTTACTACCTGTAGTGTTTAATAGGGGTGTGTAGGGTAGGTTCTGACAAGAGACTGAGGAATTTAATGGCCTCATGGCTAGTACAGTCGTAGCAAAACTGTTCGGATTAGGATTTTTCATTTATGCCCACAACATAAAAAAATCCTTGACCTTACCGTGAATTGAACAAGGACATCCCGCATGGAAGTCGCGCTCTATTCCATTCCGACAGACGCTCCTAAATGACACATAATTGGTGTTCAACAATTCAACAAGTTACAGATAAAGTAACTTATGGTGAGTATGTCTGATATCGATATCTATAAAGTGCTGTATCCTAATGTAGTAGGGGGTCCATATTGTAGTGATGATTGTGGTATTTAATGATGGTATACTTGGACGATAATATAGACAAACACTGTCTTTCAGACTTCATATATATTTATTTTTGTGATGTTCATCATGAGTAGACACACGTTCGTCCATCTGTCTCTATGTTTACTAATTGTTACTCTCTCGTCACTCTCTAACTACGCAAAACGTCATTGTATCGTTGTTATGTGTTGCACTTCTGCTTAGAGAGTGCAACACATAGTCTCAACTATATAATATCTAATTATACTACACTAACTATCTGGCTAACTGTCTGTTCCTCAGCTGCCACCTGGGGGCTGGCTATCCACTACACCCCTTGGAGACCTCGCCGTCGCCACGATGGCGAAATCCCAAATATATTCAAATATCTGCCATTGGACATTATCAAGCCTCAATGAGGTATGAAAAAGAAATCCACCAGTAATCTCAAGTGGAAGCAAACAATATTCCATATTTGATTCCAATTTACATAACCACCGACAATAACATAATATCATCCATCCAAATGCTCCCAAGAAATCCACCAAATTCCCGAATGATTTTGGAGTTCCCATCCCAGGACCGTAAGAAAGGCAATACAATGTAGCTTTCCAATGACCCAAACAAAACCCCAATAATCACTCTATGTGATTTAAAATGGATCCTGACAGATCCATGACGATCTATCGTTATAATCTCCCAGAGTGTAGACAACAATTCAAATATTTCCCTGATCTGGTTCAACCTCATCTTCGACATCAGGCCTGTTTTGGAACATTGGGTTCCTGTAGATTTGTGGAAATCGCCAAAATCATGGTACTTTGGTACGTCGAAAAATAGGCCACAGTAAGGACTCTGACAAATTGGGAAATCTGTATTCTACGCAAATATATAAAGTGGTTCAGACGCCTGGTCATAATTCAGGTTATTATGTTATTATTCCGGTTGGTGACAATAACCAATCTAGATTGATAATTTCTGGCCGTCATATTAAGAGGTGTGAAAAATTCCTGTGTTAATTTTCGTATAATTCGATATAATTCGAAGGTTAATTCCTTTGAGGTGTACTTCCAGTCCTCTAGTGAGGTCGGTGATATGTTCAATGAGAGTGGTGGTTTCATTGACTCATGATTGTTTTGTTTGGTATTTTCTTTTGACTGCAAAGGTGATTTCAGTGTTTTTGATTAATTCCTTTCCCATGAGTTGAGGAATGATTTTTTTGTAACCTAACGGAGGTTTGATATGGTGTTGTTGGAGGTTTGATATGCAGTTTGGATACAGGGTGCAATGATTTCCCTGAAGTGGGTTTGGGTATTGTTGTCCCCTCGATTTCTGATGACGTGGTTCTTTAGTCCTGGACATTGAGGATGTCCTAATGATGAATTTTTTCTTCATTAAGCATTATTGAATTTCGATTTTGTCCCTCCCGAGGGAATGGGGGTTGATTGTTTGTGCCTCTATGACTATCTCATAGCGGTGATATACTGTTGATATTTTAAACAGTATATTTATATTAATTTTAATGCCATATTCCGGTTCTAATTTTGTTTTTTTGTTTGAGTTTTCAGGACAAGACTCTGACAGGCAAGAGTGACATAGTGACGTGACAGATGTGAGCTGCCCTTGCCCCTCCTACAACATGTGAGAATAGGATGTTGCAGTACAGCCGCCTCACATTGGCAAGATGTTTCCTCTGCTAGATCTATTGGGACTGCTGTTGAGTCGCCGTTGAAGTCACATGGCCTATGTTTCGGTTTTAATATGCAATAATGCTGATGATTTTCTGTTAACATTGTTTCAGCAGAGAGCTCAGAGGGTTGACTGTTGACGTTAGCCATGGTCACTCACGGACCAGTTGATGAGTCACGTCCAACGACGTGTGGTGACTAGTTCCCATTTAGCTCATTCAATTGGGTCCTCCTGAGATCCCGTCAGGATTTTCTTTTCTTTTTCGACGATGGTTGGCTGTTATAGTTAGTTGTTGTGGAGCCACGTTTAACACGTGAGGTGACTCGTTCCCTTTCAGCTCGGACAACTCTAATAACCCTGATGGACTCTACCTGTGCAACTTCGAAGTTTGAAATTTCGCCGTCGTGGCGACGGCGAGGTCTCAAGGGGTGTAGTAGATAGCCAGCCTCCCTCCAAGTGGCAGCTGAGGAACAGACAGTTAGCCAGATAGTTAGTGTAGTATAATTAAATATTATATAGTTGAGACTATGTGTTGCACTCTCTAGGCAGGAGCGCAACACATAACTACGAGACATGACGTTTTTGTGTAGTTAGAGAGTGACGATTTGAGTAACTGTTGCTATATAGTTAGTAAACAAACAACGTGACAATCGACATGGAGCAACGGACATGAGAAGACGCATTTTCATATTTATGTCCTAACAACATCAATAAACAATACATAAAGGGAACTGAACGTTAGTTGTTGAGTATATTGTGATAGTTTGATGTCGTTCATTGTATTGTAATCAGAAGACTACTCTTGTGGAAAGGAAATGTATAAAATAATAGATTAAATTACAAGAAAGATGGACTGCATATAAACATGGATCGACTGACTGCAAATAATAAGAAGCTCTACTCAAGAAGGATATCATCATCAGTCTGGGGTACCTTTACCTGACTCTCTGTATATATCACAATAATGAGAACTAGAGGAATGATAATAGAACAAAGGTGATGGAAAGCAGGAACAATGTAGAAATAATAGGTAGCAAATCATCGATCAACGCATCTTTCACGTAGTAACCAACCATAGACCCCACTCATCATAATCAACCACGAAACCAAAAAAGGGGGGGGGACTACTACACTAATATACAGGGTGTTCAAGATAATTGCAGCCCGTGAATGGAGCTAATCTGGCATATATGTATGGAAATTGGAAGGTTCATTTATGACGTAGTATAGGTCAAGGTTGTGTGACGGTCTGTAATTGTAGTGCGGAAAGGGGCGATGAACAAATGTGACGTAGGACGAGCTAGTCAGAACCGGTTTAAATAGTAAATAAACACAACTCAATTTGTACCTGGCAACTTTCGAATTATCAATGGGGCTGCAATTATCTTGAACACCCTGTATCTTATATTCTTGAGTATCTTACTTTACTTATACCGTATTGGACGTAACTTATTTCGGGGTAATGAGAGAATATACATGCTAGTAAAAACATAAGCTACAATCGAGTGTTTGATAAATAAAACAAACAAGTTTCAGATGCTTTGAGTCCAAATATAGAATGGCAACATGACAATACTTTTTCTTCTTCTTATCGAACGCTCCCTAGCGACCATAACGAACCTAAGAGCGATTGTACATTGTTTCAGTTATGCATCTACAAGTAGGCCAGCACATCTGATTTCTGCGATGTTTTATATTTACTAGGTAGCTTCCTAGATTCTATATCAGTCGCCTCTTACGACATGCCATGTAGGTTGCAGTGGTACTATTCTATGCTTCACTTTTGGGTCCCGGTAACATCCCGCGAACGCAACAATTAATAAAGTAGCTTTACTAAGACATTACGTAGAAATTAGGAACTCAAAATTTCACCGAAATAAATGGAGAAGAACTTGCGTGGAAGATAAAGTGTGCCATTTACAAGCGGTCCACAGTAACCTTCAGCAAATATTTCCTTCGACATATACTGAGGAAAACTGAGCACCCATAAGTCCACCCAGAGCACTGTGAGGTCATTAATATTACCATTACTGTTGGATTGTGGTGCGAACAAACGTACTGCAGACCATATGTGACCTCAGTATGGAATATATGATGAACATTGAAGAGGCATGTGACCTTTATCAATACTTCTCAGAAAGGAATCTGTTGGTAATTGATTACAGAACGGACATCATAACACTCATATGTTTTCAGTGTATCATAACACTCATATGTTTTCAGTGTATCATAACACTCATATGTTTTCAATGTCAAAATATATCAATGCTGATACATTCTCTCTGCTATCAGTGCCAAACATGGCCCCTGACTAAAACACAAGAAAGAAATATTACAACATGTGAAATGAGATGTCTACGAAAAGATGTCAGCGTTACAAGGAGAGATAGAGTGAAAAACAAGAATATCAGAAGCATCGTTGGTACTATACAATGCATACAGTACATCGAGAAGCAAAGAATCAAGTGGTTCGGCCATCTAATGAGAATGGAACCACATTTACTATAGTTCGTTCCAAAATTCGTGATCACACTAAGGTTCAATTTGTACGAAATCTATCTGATGGATACAAGTAATTTTTGCATGCAGTCTTATATACCTCACGACGTTACGAATCCATGTTTAACTAATTGGTAGGTAGCTTAGTTGATGCAAAAACGTTTTTATTATATAATTTTCATAAGCACAACAAAATGATAATCAAAGTTTAGAGCTTACAGTAATACACAAAATGGTGGCAAATGATTGCAAAGGTGTATTCCTATCACATATTATAAAAAGAAAGGTCACATAGTGAACAAATGATACCTTCCACTTCTATAAATGAAAGTAAATGTTGCGTACATACGCCATTGACAGTCGGTAGGAAACATTGTGAACTGATTAATTCCAGGTGATTCCCGATTTTGACGTGCACTGAATTGCATTTGGAACACGGAAATGCTTAGTTATAGACAAACTTGACAATCGTACTGTAAAATTTCAACAAGTATACCAGATTAACATCGCGGTAAATTTAGTAATAACATATAATAAAATTCGTACAGAACTAAAGGTTTGGGTGGGCAAAAAGTACTTTTGGATAGTCGACACTGTTACCTATATAAAAATGCAAAAATCAAGAATTTCTGTCAAGTGGATGATTTTATATCGGTCGGTAAAGATGATCAGGAATTTTGGAACGAACTATACCATCACGTGCCTACAATAATCGACGCTCAGGGCGCAGAGCACGAGGTAGGCCAAGAACACAATGGACAGATAACATCTCAGAGTCCCTGCGACTGCATGGCAACGTCAAGCGCAACACGCCTGGCACAAGATAGAAAACTAACCATTCCCACAACGCTTCACTGCAAATGTGTTTAATATAAGATAAGATATATTCTCTGTAAATGTGTTTAAGATAATATAAGATATATTCTCTGTAACTGTAGTTAAGATAAGATAAGATATATTCTCTGTAACTGTAGTTAAGATAAGATAAGATATATTCTCTGTAACTGTAGTTAAGATAAGATAAGATATATTCTCTGTAAATGTAGTTAAGATAAGATAAGATATATTCTCTGTAACTGTAGTTAAGATAAGATAAGATATATTCTCTGTAACTGTAGTTAAGATAAGATAAGATATATTCTCTGTAACTGTAGTTAAGATAAGATAAGATATATTCTCTGTAAATGTAGTTAAGATAAGATAAGATATATTCTCTGTAAATGTAGTTAAGATAAGATAAGATATATTCTCTGTAAATGTAGTTAAGATAAGATACGATATATTCTCTGTAAATGTAGTTAAGATAAGATAAGATATATTCTCTGTAAATGTAGTTAAGATAAGATAAGATATATTCTCTGTAACTGTAGTTAAGATAAGATAAGATATATTCTCTGTAACTGTAGTTAAGATAAGATAAGATATATTCTCTGTAACTGTAGTTAAGATAAGATAAGATATATTCTCTGTAACTGTAGTTAAGATAAGATAAGATATATTCTCTGTAAATGTAGTTAAGATAAGATAAGATATATTCTCTGTAACTGTAGTTAAATCGTTTGCATTGCATTCCAAAGGTCACGAGATCGAATCCCTGATCAGATCGTTCTTCTCAGTAGTACATTTTTTTCCCTTGTGAATCCTAGGATTATTATCGGAGCTAGATAGCTCATGTTTTGTGCAATACTATCGGCAGGTAGCGTGACATTTCTGCGGAGAATGAACAAGCCATATGGGAATATGACGAAGTCAATTTTGTTGGGGGAGGGAAGGAGGGGGGTTCCTAGATATTTCTTCTTCACGCGTGCCGATGGTCTCCTTGGCTCGTGAGGTACACTCAATTCTCATTCATACACTTAAAGCGTACAGTCTTGGCGACACAACGACTGATTATAAACTTCTTATTACATTCAACATATGGTCATATTGCAATCAAGCGACGTCCCTTATGAAGAACATTTGAATTACATATGCTTGCGTTTTCCGAGTGATTCCCGCACATGTTAAGCATCTTATATTTACCCACCATTTTAGATTAGCTTTGTTAAAACTTTACCAGCTTCATGCGCATTGCTGAATTCCTAGAATATATTATAATTGACACGTGATAATGAAAGCAGAAGCAGATTTTCATTTAGCATATAGTATATATGTTACTATATATGTAAATATATGTAAAATAAATACAATATGGAACTGCAAGTTGTATAGTATTAAAACTAAATTACGAATGTTTAATTCAAATGATGTATCCATCCTAACATATGCCAGCGAGAGTTAGAAAATTGCTAAAGATATAGATAGCAAGTTGAAAGCAGTTGAAAATGGGTGTTTGCGAAAAATAATGAACATCATATGGAACGAATTCAGGAGAAGTGATGAAGTCAGAGAAATGTCTGGTCAACAACTAATAACAACTGTTATAAAAATGAGAAGATGGAGATATGTTGTACATACCTTTAGAAGAAATGATCAACGAATATCAAAGCAGGCATTGACGTGGGTTGCAAAGGGTTCAAGAAAGAGAGGACGACCTAGGGAGACCCTGAAACTAACTTTGCTGAGAGAGGAAAGAAATATCAAGCTCAGTTCTATGGGAGAGATTTGAGCGAGTTGCCCAGGATAGAGCAGTATGGTTATATTGCTTGCATGCCCTATGCAACGCATAACGTTACAAGAGGAATTAGTATTATTATATATACTAAAAGACGGAATAATAAAAGCATGCATATTCTTATTGGAAACGTATGTATGTGAAACATAAAACAGTTAAGAAGACATGGGAAAAAGGATATATTTACTTTTGAATGCACGTGCTACTCGAATAGTCCTCCGTTTACCATTGATAGAAAATAAACTAAATAAATAAATAAACTACTAGATCTGTCCAAATGAAACTCAAAATAAAAGAAAACGACACGGTTTTACAAATAAAACTAAACATATTGTGACCTTTTGGACGTATACAAAAAAAAAACACGAATGTATCTCGCCCCTATTGATTTTTTCGGTTGTCACTATGCGTTCTAAAGCTTGATATACAAATACGTAATCGAATAATAATGATTACTTCGTTCGTATAATGATAATGAGTTTACTCTGTGCATTTACCGCTTCATATGTCTGCAAAACAGGAAAATGGGAAGAATTCAGGAGAGATATTGAAATCGGAGAAATACGTGGTTAACCATTGGTCTTATTCTTTTTGAAACGCTCCATATCGACCACTTGTTAACTACTTCGTACTCTCTTCTCCCTCTGTTGTCAATAGAAAATGACCCACTGCTAGTCCTCCACATGGAGACGGGATTTAGAGACAGAGATCAACATTATAAAGAAGAGATTGAGGGAGCTGCATGAGATAGCTAAAGATAGAAAGACGTGGCATGAGTTAGTTGAAAGCCTATGCCACAATCCAGGTTAAAAAGGCAGAAAGAGAGAAGAGTGAGAGAGAGAGTCCTCTGTCCATTTGCCAAATAAAATGCAAAAAAAAATATTTAGTGAATTTTCCCACACAGATCTGGATTATGAACGGTTATAACTTATTGTTTATGTGTCAATTCTTTGAAAATAATAGTGACTTTGTGTCGGACACAGACCTCATCTTCATCACATGTATTTAATGATCCTTTCTTTCAGGCTCTCTGTCATGACTTTGCAACAACAAGGGTTTTAAATCTTCCCATTCACTGGACAGTTACAAGATGAGTGTTCTTGCAGTCTTTTGTTTGATATTCTGCAGCATATACAAAAGGATTATCATGATCACCGCGACAAGTTGTGTAAGATAAACCATGTCCTTGCCTACATTGCAAAAGAACAATTCAAGCCCGCATCAGACTCAATAGTCATCTATGTACACACAGACATATATAATGCAACTACATTCTCGGATCTAAAATAGTGGTCATCCTCACCTTTGATGGACGAACATCATCATCATTAATATAAAACATGTTTGATACTTCTGTGTCGCAAGAGTTTGCTGTTTACCAAGACGTACAGTGCAGGATGATGATGGTTTTCCTGCGTCCCGAATACATTCCATCAAGCAAAATCAGAATCTGTAGTAAAGATGAGTACCAGCTGTGAGGAAGACCATGCATAACCAGTCTGCTATAGTTCTTCGTAGAGTTCACAGAGAGTGAAAAACATTTGAAGTCTGGACACTGGAATTTTATATTCTTCTTTAAATTGGTATTCTGAATAATAAAGATGTTGAAATCATTAATCAACTCCAAGACCATCTACGCATCAGAGATCATTAGAGTGATATATTACTATAGTCTATAAAGAAAAAGTGCTCTTCCTGGACATTTAGAGAATGTGAAATAGTATGTTGTTTGATGTCTTTTATTACACTACAGCAGCACATATATTTATTTGTTCGAACCAGGAAGTGTTTTCTTAATAAAGTTCGAATATGTTTAGATTCAGACAAGCTAAGATTCATATTTTCTTTCAATTCAATCAACGCATGGTTTATACATATGAGTAAATGACCCATCCAGCATCGCTTTTATTACGAGTAGATGATTGCTTCATTGAATGAACAAATGCTTAATCCATTATCTGGTAATTTAATCCGTGTGGTGCCGGGGCCCAGAGGGGGAGCAAAGAATAGTAACACTGCAACCAACAAGGCATGTCGTAAGAGGCAACTGAGGTAGGAGCCAAGGAAGCTACCTAATAAATAAAAAGTGTTATAAACAGAAATTGGATGTGCTGGCCTACTTGTAGGCGCATAACTGACACAATGTACAATCGCTCTTATGCTCAGATCACATACAAATCAGAAAGAATGGTTTAGCAAGTAGTCGATATGGAGCGTTCAAAAAATAAGAAGAGGAAGATATCCGGTAATTCTATTGGATACAATTTAAGAACCCTACTGTGGCTTCTGTATCACTGAACACCAACGACAGAGATTTGTGGAGATCCATGATCGACTACGCCAGCTGACACGACACCTGATGATGATGATCACTGAACAACACAGAGAACACACTAATCTCGTATCGACAAGGTATTCAAATCGTTGACTAGGTAGAAAATTCAGACACACACTCATCATCATCAGATGCCTTACCAGATCATGGATTTCTACACATATCTGTCTCTGGTGTTTACTATCATCTCATATGTTGACACTTTTCCGTGCCATGAAGACAGGCTATCCAACATTTTCTCTCTGTCTTCCTCTTTCGTGTATACCCTCGTTTTTCCCGGTTGCTACAATGTATTCTAAACATTCCTTCCTCATCACCAGAGACACACTAGCCTTACTCTTCTAAATACAACATAAGTACTTTATGGCATTGAACAGAAAAGCAATATCTCAATCACATAGAGGGTCGATGGCGCAGTGAAATAACGCTGCGCCAGGGTTAGTGAAGGTACACTAATCAAGACCCTGTGCCCCACGTCCACGTGGTGACCATGGAAACAGACTATGGTTCTAGTCTGGCTAAGGGGGCAGAGGGATCGAAGAAGAGCTACTGGTAGTGGTAGTAGTGCAGGCACGAAAAAGCAATGCAGGTCCGAAATCTACGAACAAAATGCACGCATCTCCTGGCCGATGTCCGAAAAAGATTGCCGAAGGTGATGAAAAGTAAGAAACAGCAGTGTGCGAGGCGTCTGCCAACGAATGCAAACTCCCCCGGAGTAAATTACCGCACAAAAATTAAAGGGATGAGAAGTGCATCCACAGAAGAGAAGTGGACCCACATGGGGCGAAACTCGGAGTCCGTATAGCTCTAGCTCTCTCTCTCTTTTTCTCTCTCGTCCCCCTAGAGCCCTATATGCCGGGTCCCGGGTTGAGTTGCACGTTGGCTCACATTGGGCGAAACTCTGGGCTCTGAGGAGGGGATCCGAATTTAGCTTTGTGTCCGAACCAACCAGAGGCATTGGGAAGGTGTGTACGGTGAGAAAAAACAGAAACGAAAGAAACAGTAGTCGTCAGCGAAGGAAACCCAACTTCCCCGGAGTAAAGGATCGCAAGCATAGTGCCAGCTGTGGGGCAAAAATTAACCCATCGGGACTGCAGGGCCGATATATCGGTTCAGAGTAATGTTCATGATGTCGCAGAACCGATATATCGGCTTTGGATGTCTGTTCACGGAAACGAATGTATCTTCAGAACTTCTTTACTGAAGTTAATAAAATCTTCAGAAATGGAAAGTACATATATGTAGGTACATTACTATCTCCATTTAACAAAGATTTGAAAGAGGGAAAGCAGTGTACTATTGTGTTCAAGTCGAGACTTTTTTTTAAAAATGTTAATGTTTCCGACGATGTTTACAGTGTAATCTTGAGTACTGTTAGATCAAATTATAACTTGTGATAGTAATGAAGAATATTTAATTGATGGTAATAATGATATTTGATTGTTTATGAAATGCAGTATCGATAGTTGCAAGTCTAATGTAATAATTGCATCTAAAGAATAGGCGTTCCACATTCCATTTATTGACGTGTCCGCACTAAAAGTGAATATTATAAAAACTACTGCATCTAGTGAGATGAAACTTATAGAATATGTTCGCACATAGATTATCTTCATTTAACTGCTACTTCTGGAAACATCTATGAATATTAAGATGTAATACAAACCGGAGAGTAAAAATATTTTGTATCATTTTTTGTTTTTTTTCAAAATAGTCATGCTACAATAATCTAATTTCCTCAAATGTATCTCACCTGATGTAAAATATTATTATATTAATGTATTCCACATCCAATTAGCAACAATTTAATATATAATATGTCATACTTTAGAGAAACAGTACAAGAGTTATAAAGGATTAAACTAATTGACATTGAATGTTAAATTTGAATCGCAAAATAAATGCGTCCAGAGGTCAAAATAAAACAGAGCAAAGGGTTAAATAAGAACGATGCGTAACGAACCAAAAGTCTCGGCTCAGTCAAAAGAGAAGGCAGACACGTACGGTGCTCTTGATGGGGCGACGGAAGGCGTGGAAAACGTAAGGGTGAGCGATCCACTCATATGAGCAGGTGAAAACCGGAAAACACAGCAGTGGCTTGAACCCAGTAAAAAACAAAGGTCTTGATAAGTGTTTCTAACTCATCGTGTCGGGATTCAACATGGGAAGATTGCTGTAAACTCCGTTCATAAGACCAAGCGAAGAGAAATATATTGGGTAAAGTTGGCCGAGCGCAAATTCTAAAGTTGCGTGTTAGTGCCTAACGAAACTGCCCTCCCTAGGACAACCGTGCAAGGTACTGTTGCATTTACAACTAACATCCCCGGAAGAACTAAGGTGGGTTATATTGACGAGCGCAAAATTTCTGTTGCGTTGCTAGCGCCGATTGAAACTACCTTTCAGAATATCTGTGTGCAGTCCCAGTCTAGTGTTTCCTGGGGACAGGGAAAATGCAGGGTAAACACTTGCAAATTGCAAGTGCCGACACACGCCCCGAAACGGCAGAGAATGCTCCTACTCAGGATAAACTCACCGTGGATAGAAACGTAAAGCCGATAATGCAAAAGCTTGACCTAAACATTGACCAAGGGCAATACTTTTCGGACGCCGATCATCCTACACAGAGTGAGATGACGTCCAAGCACCATGGTTCAGATCAGAGATGATCGTAAAGGCGTAGATCCGGGTCGAAATATACGGCAGAATGGATCGTACCCTAGGCGAGCTGCCCTAGTAAATAAACAGCTGGTTGAAACCGAACACACAGCCGAAGGATAAGCACCTGAGCTCCAATTGGCACTGAATGTTGTGAACCTACACCCGTTCTTGGTGTCAGGATGATGGAATATCACATTGGAATGCTACAAACAGCCCACGCCCGAGTGGTTTGTGGGGCCCAAATTTGGGGTGTAAGGAATAGAACCACTGTTACCTGCCACGCATGTCGTAAGAGGCGACTAAGGAGATTTGACTGAAATCGGATGCACATGTCCTAAACGTGTAGAAGTCTATGCGTTTAGGGCCTACCAAACCAATGTGCAACGTATACACGTTCTTGACAAAGATCAAACATATCACAAAGAGTGATGAAAATTGTTCGTAAAGAACGAACGGTAGGAAGAAGAAGAAGAAGAAGAAGAAGAAGAAGAAGAAAATACAAACAGCCGTAAAGAACGATCGCAAGAAAAAGAAAGAAGAAAATCACATAAGGACCATTAAAAAAGGAGGAAATAGGAAAATAATCATAATTTTAGCCGTTTCCGTGTATCGCATATCTAAGCAAATAGACACATGCATCGATGACAGCTTACGACTCCATACAATCTTGATTTACAACACAATCAATCCAACATAATCTTCTTTCTGTAACAGATACAAATGCTTTTTCAGTAATAGAACAGATATTTTTTTGTATATACATATATATTAGAACACAAGAATATGAAGCGAAAGACAGGTTTATACATATTATAAGAAGCTTAACTTACAAAACGATAATGAACGTGGATAAGCTAATTGTAAATAATATATGAATGTGAATGGACGCAAATGTAATCTACATAGAAAGATCAAGATATATCTTACGAAAATCGGAAGATTTATTACAATAAAAACTGAAAGTTCAACAGCAACAAATACCAAGGCCATTGTGTCCACGTATCTTCATTTCCATACTTACTGCAGATTATGTTTGCAAGTTCCGAAAACAGAACAGATTTTTTACAGATTCTGTATCGGTTTCTAATTCTTTCTAAAAAGGGCTTAAAGTGTCTAAAATGTGTAAAGTTTCTAATGAGTATAAAGTATATAAAGTATATAAAGTATATAAAGTATATAAAGTATATAAAGTATATAAAGTATATAAAGTGTATAAAGTATATAAATTGTATAAAGTGTATAAAGTTTCTAATGGGTCTAAAGTGTATAAAGTTTCTAATGGGTCTAAAGTGTATAAAGTTTCTAATGGGTCTAAAGTGTATGAAGTATATAAAGTATATAGATGTCTAAAGCGTCTGAAATTTATAAAGTGTATAGAGTATATAAAGTGCATAACGTGTCTGACGTGTATAAAGTGTATAAAATGTACAAAGTGTTTTAACGTGTATAAAGTATATGAAGTGTGTAAAGTGTCTAATGTGTATTACGTATATAAAATGTATAAAGTGCATAACGTGTCTGACGTGTATAAAGTGTATAAAATGTACAAAGTGTTTTAACGTGTATAAAGTATATGAAGTGTATAAAGTATCTAATGTGTATTACGTGTATAAAGTGTATAAATTGTCTACAGTGTATACAATATCTAAAATGTGTAGCGTGTATAAAGTGTCTAATATGTCTAAAAAGTATAAAGTGTCTAAAGGGTCAAAATTTTATAAAGTGTCTAAAGTGTATAAAGTGCATAAAAGTGTCTAAATTGTATAAAGCGTTTAAAGTGTCTAAATTGTATAAAGTGTATAAAGTGTCTACAGTGTATAAAGACGAAGGATTCACTTCACTGCATCATGTTTCCACACATGACTCAAACCTCTTTGAGTTCCCAGGCTGGTACGAAACGGCGTCCCATTGTAACAAGGGGAAATGACAGCAGTAGGCACCGGCGCAGCAGAGATCATAGGCGTTCTGATCACATGTGACGAAGTACAGATCCTTCTGTACAATCTATACTGCCCAAGCGATTTGTCGCTATCACTTGAGGCGATGTCTATCCCAAGGACAGCATGCATGGTAATCTCGTCTCTAATATATACAAGCACAATAAGCTTATAGCATGTGCCTGTGCAAACACTATTCGAACGAACCCTACCTGATTGTTTCTGTGTCTGGTAATAACAAGCGTCTGAGAAAGACACTCCCGCGTGAGTCATTTTTTTAGAATGGCTCATTGGTTGTGTACGTAAGGACGCTCGTATTGCTAGGCTAGGCGATTGGTGTCGTAAGAACTAGGGTAAGTGGTTCGAGTCCCGTGTTTGTCTATTTGTTTTTTCGGAAGCTCTTAATACCTGTACCTGTTTATTTGTTGATCATATTCGTTACTTCCGTTGCTTCCTCTGGGGTTCTTGAAAAAAACTCCTTGTGCGCATGGTAATAGGCGATTTCAACAACCATTCAGAAAGGTGGGGTTACTCTGCAACGAACATCAGAGGCGTCGAAGTCGAGGACTGTGAGATAGAGAACAACATATTCCTTATCAACGCCCCAGACGATCCGCGAACCTTCTACTCGAGAAGGTGGCATACGACTAGCACCCTAGACTTGGCGTTCGCAACGAATGACCTCTCATCAAAAACAGAAAAAACGGTTACCAGGCAACTGGAAGATAGTGACCATATGCCTGTTAAATTGCAAGTAGATCTCCACTTTGTATCCGAGGCGAACATGTGCTTGCCCCGGTGGAACTACAAGAAACCAACTGAAAAACGTTTGCTCTACGATCAGATACAAATGTAGAAGAAATCAATACGCATGACCAAAACACTTGAGATCCATAGCAAAAGAACTCTCGGCAGCAATCCTGAAATCGGCATAGGAGACCATCCCCAGAGGTACACGGAAGGATTACAAGCCCTACTGGACAGCCAAGATCCAAAAGCTTGAAGCTGGCAAGGAAAGAGACAGAAAACACTCAAACTATAACATCCAACATTGCTTACAAGGCCACAGTTGCCAAATATAAACGAAAAGTCAAAAGGTCAGCAAGATAGAATTGGGTAGAAAAGACCAAATCCCTGAAACTCGATAGGGACGGCCACAAACTATGAAACTGGCAAAAACTGTGAGCAATGAAAACACCAGCCGACCCTCAATAGTTTTGGAGCACGATAAAGAGAGGTGCTCGGGGAGGGAGGCAGCGAACGTTCTAATGGGAAAGATATGCAAATGTCATTAAAGTCAACATACCAAACGGAAAAAAAAGGGAAAACCAAAAGAAAAGTGAGAGTCCTCCAAGGCGTGCACGCAAAAGCCGACAGTAAGTTAACGGACACATTCACCAGAGACGAGCTGGAAGAGGCATTAAGAGATCTAAAAGTTAGAAAATCACCGGGAAACGATGGGATCGCAAATGAGATGCTTAACAATTTGGGAAATAGGGCAAAGACAGTTCTACCGGCAGTCCTAAACATATCATGGATTCAAACGCACAGTCATATAGTGGATCCCATCACACTGCAATATAAGGGGAAACAAAGAGGCAGACAGGATAGCAAAGGCAGGGAGGCGACTGCCGCAGACTGATTACGAAATCAGCTACGAGGAGGCTAAAATAACCATTGGATGGCGATATAGTGAGAAGTGGTCACAAGACCACCCTCAACACAGCGCCAAAGATGGGTACTAACTATATCTATCTCTTAGCAAACAAGTTGTCATTTTCGCCTCCATACCGGCCATAACAGACTGATATCACCTGTATAACAAATTTAAAATTGACACAACTAGCCTGTGCCACTGCGAGCAAGTGGACATGACGGCAGAGCACATACTATAAGACTGCCCACTGCTAGCAGGCCTGAGAAACGAAACCTGGCCGAAAAATGCCTAGCTAAATGAGAAGCTCTACGGAGGGACGGAGTCCCTAGTAACAACAACAGAATGAATGTAACAATCTGGTACACCAGTCTAAGCGGTGATCGCGAGAGAGAGAATCCTCTTCGCAGAAATGACGAGCCACCTGCCAAGAATATTGCCCCAAGCGAGAAATCCAAAGCCCCGACAACAATTCTGTGGATATCTGGGAACAAATGCGCTCGCAAGCAGAACGGTGCGGTCCGGATTCGAAACCATAGCCTTGGAAACGCAAAGCAAAGGCGTAACTACTTAACAGCAGAGATCCTTAATTTTTTCTTCAGAACATTGAGTCACATAACAATTTATATGTGGACGTGATAAATACAAAATTATATTTGATATGACTTAATTCTTTCTTAAGAACATTGAGTCAGATAACATATATGTGGACGTGATAAATACACAATTATATTTGATATGACTTAATTCTTTCTTAAGAACATTGAGTCAGATAACATATATGTGGACGTGATAAATACAAAATTATATTTGATATGACTTAATTCTTTCTTCAGAACATTGAGTCACATAACAATTTATATGTGGACGTGATAAATACAAAATTATATTTGATATGACTTAATTCTTTCTTAAGAACATTGAGTCAGATAACATATATGTGGACGTGATAAATACACAATTATATTTGATATGACTTAATTCTTTCTTAAGAACATTGAGTCAGATAACATATATGTGGACGTGATAAATACAAAATTATATTTGATATGACTTAATTCTTTCTTAAGAACATTGAGTCAGATAACATATATGTGGACGTGATAAATACACAATTATATTTGATATGACTTAATTCTTTCTTAAGAACATTGAGTCAGATAACATATATGTGGACGTGATAAATACACAATTATATTTGATATGACAGAGGTAGGCGTGGAATAAGATGCAGATTTCGAAACAACTTTGCCCGTGTGTTTTGTCGGGGTTCACAATAGGAGCTTGGTTATTGGTTATTGGTTATTGGTTATTGGTTATTGGTTACTAAACTGACGTCATTGCACTCCGGGCAGACCCATAGGTGCTCAGTCTCCCCAACAGATATCGAAGAGTATGCATACTGATGGTTCCTGTGGCTCGCTGATTAAACACACCTCTCACTCTGCCTCTCAGGCATCCAGTTCGACTTGAACAACGGGTAACTCCAAACTGCTTAAATCGCTTGATCGATTCAACTTCGATTTTTAGTGTCCTCATCCAACAGAGAGTCGCGAAGAGACCGAAGAAAGAGGAGCTAAGAATACTAACACTGCGAACAACGAGGTATGACGTAAGAGACGACAGATAGGGACCTAGGGAAGCAACTCTAGTAAATAAAAATGTGTTGGTCTAATTTTAAGGCAAATAATTGACACAACGTATTTTCGCTCTTAGGCTCGGATCACATATAAATCTCAAAGAGGGGTTTAACAAGTGATCGATATGGGGCGTACGAAGAAGTAGAAGAAAAGTAGAAACTACTTAACCAGGACAATGATTACTCACGATTACTAGAAGATAATATAGACAAACAAGTCTGTTTGAAGTAGATAAACTAAGGACGGAGATAATAAATAAATTACTGTGTGATGTACTAGTACGGTCTGATTGCGTACATCATTGTTCCTTGTATGTGACTGTGTGTGTGTGTGTTGATTTGTATTTACGGAGTTAATGCGCTCAGGTACACTCTAATGACATGAGATCGAGTCTTAGTGCGTTTAGGACAACAGACATAAGAACATGTGAATTAACTGTTTATGTAGAATTAAGAGCTGACTCTATCATTAATCTCAAAGAAAACATAATTACATTTAATGATGGAATTGAAGAGCTAAATAAAGTTAAATAGACAGCACATGTAAATTACTTGATAAAAAAGTGAATTCAAAACAAAATTAATTGTATTTAATTATTTATTATATTAGAAGGGATCATCGAATACCAAAAACAGGCATTTCAGTGGGATGGAAAGGGTTCCAGAAAGATGGAACGACCTAAGGAGACCCTGAAACGAACTTTGCTGAGAGAGGCAGAAAATATCGGTCTCAGTTCCATGGAAGAGATTAAATAGGATAGAGCGGTATGGAAAAATTACTTGCAGGCCCTATGTAACATATAATGGTGCAAGAGCAATTATTATTTTATTGCTTATTATATTCCGCTCGTGTCGTTATTCCTTATATATGGCATGCACGCATGTTATTCATACCGTTATATCCTGGACAACCCGTTCAATCTCTTTTGCAATTGAGTCTTAATGTCACGCGTCTCTCAGTAAAGTTTATTTCAGGGTTTCCAAAGTTCCAGCTAGCGGTTGATCAGACATTTCTCGGATTCCATCTTCTCTTCAAATAGTTCCATTTTATGCTTATGTTTTTTTCGCAAACAACTATTTTCAAATGCTTTCAAATTACATTCTGTAGCCGTATGTTTCCCTACACTCTATATATTCTTCTTCTATATTCTATTATTCTGTTATCCTTTGTTAAAGCACCAGTACGAGGTCTGTGTCCTGGTCACTAATATTATCTCAACGCTCATACATATCAATCTAAACATTCATATCCAGACATTCTCACTCTGTCTTACCAAAGTCTGTATCAATTTTTATATATTTATTTAAATCCTTTTTTCCCCAAAATAATACATCACTACAAATAACATAAACACAACCAAATTAATATATGTAACCAAACATTTAACGGTTTGAAAGTTGGAAATCAACAAAGAAAATTGATAAGAAACTGGACAGCTTTGAGAATAAATGTCTACGAAAATTATTAAAAGTAAAATGGAGTGATTTCGTTTCTAACAACACAGTGAGAGATAGAACACACCAACAACCCGTATCAAATATTATAAGGAAACGAAGGTGGAAATATTTAGGTCATGTTCTTAGATCAGACTAAAAGAGACTAAATCGACAAGTCCTTATGTGGTCACCAGTTGGGAAAAGAAAACGTGGAAGACCAAAGACCACTCTTCGAAGAACCATCCAACAAGAAAGTAAACTATTGGGATGTAAAACCATACAAGATCTGCAACTGCTAGCAAAGAACCGCATCACATGGAGATCTAAAACCTCTGCCCTATGTGCCGCCTTTGGCTCGAAAGGAATAAACTAACTAACTAACTAAACATTTAACACATAAAAGAATGTCTCTAACTTATAATATTTAAGTAATTTTTCCATATACATTATACTCTACACAAACATACCTATAGTTCAACCTTAACTTATCTCCACTGGAAGTAAGACACAACTTGATTTGGTTAGCTGGAGAGTCTCAAAACTATCTCTTCGATGATGATAGAAACATTAAAGTCATTGGGAGACGGTTGTCACAGATCGATGGTGTTAATCTATGTTCTCTATATGGGCGGATTATTTGGTGAGGTTGAAAACTTCCGAGTGAGTAGGGAGACGGTTGTCTCTGACTATAGCATAAGTGTTAACTGTAATAAGACGTATAACCTCTGTGATTGTCTCAGACCTGTCGCTGGGTCTGTCTCTACGCATGTCTCCGTCTGCTGTAGACTACACTTCCTGAATAGTCGAATCTTTCTGTGTGTGTCTCTTCACTCATTCTGGCTGACGAATATTGACTGTTGAAGTCTAACTGTCTCAGGACTACCTACACTGGCTGCCCCTTTGGTCTGTCTCAGACCCTCTGAATCGCTGAATCAATCTGTTCTTTAATGCTGTGTTCTCTAGCTAGTATGTGTATCTCTTCTACTCTGTCTGCTGGCAAATATTAACTGTGTGTGTCTCTTATTCTAGACTACACTCCTTGACTAGTCAATTCTTTCTGTCTGTAACTGTCTCAGACTACCCTCACTGACTGTTCCTGTGTACCTCTCTGTCCCTCTGTCTCTGTGAAGTATGTGTGCAATTTGTGTCTTTATGATCCAAAATCCATTCTATTTAACATATGGCATTTTTCTTTGTTTCCAAATCAGTCATTGTCCTGTTAGTACATTCCCACGGTCAAATCTGGTTGTTGGTTGGAAAAACCCGCCTAATTGATATCGTGACCAAACAATCACCTACGGCATTTCTAAACAAAAAATAATACAATTAACCTCAGCTTGGCGCAGGGTAAAGAAAACAGGGCATACATTTACTTCTAGTTAAGGAAAAGTCCCCTTGCTAATATATATGGTCTGTTATTATACGCCCACAGACCAGGTATATGGTTACCCCTTTGTTTCATTGAAAATACGCGCCTAGTTGAAGCTTGGGACCAAGAATAAAGGAAGGGAAAAACCTGGTATCATATTCCCTGCTACAATCCTTCTTCTTCTTCATTTTCTTCTTCTTCGAACGCTCTATATTGACCCTTGTTAACTACTCTTTGTAATTTGTATGTGATCCGAGAATAACAGTCCTTGTACGTTGTGCCAGTTATGCTCCTACAAGTAGGCCAGCACATCCGATTTCTGCGCTGCTTTTTATTTACTAGGTAACATCTCTAGGTCCAACATCATTTGCCTCTTACGACATGCATTGTAGGTTGCAGTGGTACTATTCTTTGCTTCCTTGCGGGCCCCGGTACTACACGGGCGGCAATGTACACTAAATTAGCAAGTATACTGGCTTTGCGTTACATTAACAAAAATACTGTGAGCCAGTATAGTTGCTCATAAGAGTGAATGGGTTATTGCTTACTAACCATACTTGTGTTGGGACACTTCGGAAACTATGAGGATGACATTATGTTTTCACTGCAAGTAATTAGATATAATTATAATATATCAGTGGCGGCTCGTGATCATTTTTGTTTCTGGGGCCAGACATTTCTTCCCGGATAAATCATGGCATTTTGTTGCTATATTTTAATTTATAAAATAATACATACATGTTATACATTATTTTTGGTGGGACCCAGCCCCACTGGCCCTTAATGACGAGCCGCCACTGTAATATATCAATAGAAAACATAACCTGGTGATTATCATGCAAATCTCACATTTATAATTATTGTAATCTTAATTGAACTTGATTACAAACGAAGTATTGAATCAGAGAAGTTTTAGAAACAGGAAAAAAACAAGTAATCATGAATATAGATAATCCCTGTGTTGTGACAGGGCTCGCAAGGGGAGCAAAGAATAGTACTAGTGTAACCTACAAGGCATGTCGTGAGAGGCGACTGAGGTAGGACCTAGGAAGCTACCCTAGTAAATATAAAACATCGCAGAAATTGGATATGCTGGCCCACTTGTAGGCGCATAACATGCACAACGTACAATCGCTCTTGGGCTTAGATCACATACAACTCACACAGAGTGGTTAACAAGTGGTGTATATGGAGCGTTTGAAGAAGAAGAAGAAGTTGATTACAAACGACGTATTGAAACAGCGAAATTTTCAAGACAGAAAAAAACAACTAGTAATGATGAATGTGGATACGATAATTATCTTTAGATATTAAAAAAAAACTACGATTATCAACCAAAAACAAAAACACCATGAAAAGATAGCATTACACATAATAATTATATATACGTAATTTTAAAAAAATGGAGCTGCATGTTTTATTAAGTTATGACAGGATGTACAAAAAAGTTGTTTAGTTAAAACAAAAACAGACAAAGAAGAGAAAACTAAAAAAACAAAGTTGCTGTTTTTATAAACAATTTTATGAATTAATCATCTATACTATGCAAAATAGTATACATAAATAGCACCAACTTGATCTAGGGAATAATGGCCCGTATTGATGTTTAGGTTTGTGATATAGTTTCTTAGAAAATTGTTACTAGCAGAACGGTTTGTCATGTGGCTGGCCGTATTGATAGAGTTAACAATAAATCGGAAAGTTTACAGACACAATATTAAAGGGAAATAACTGAATAAATGTTTTAACAAAACTATTTATGGATTTAAAAAAACAATATAGCTGAGTGCCACTAAAATGGAAAGATGCAATAGATACTGAAAATCAATTAAAGATTACCTTCGATGTGGATATGACATTTCAATGTAGCGATCACATTTACATAATGTCATTGGTAACTACGATTTTCTTTTCCCTGCAAATTTTCACACATCCCTTCAAATAACTCTTTCCTACAGACTTCCACACGTCCCTTCAATTTACTCTTCTATACACACTTCCCCACGTCCCTTCAATTTACTCTTCTATACACACTTCACACGTCCTTCAATTTACGCTTCTATACACACTTCCACACGTCTCTTCAATTTACTTTCTATAACATTCCACACGTCCATTCAATTACTCTTCATACACACTTCCCACGTCCTTCAATTTACCTTCTCTACAGACTTCCACGTCCTTCAATTTACTCTTCTATACACACGTCTACACATGTCCTGAAAGAATTAAATGTTAAAGAGAAATGTATATATGATAAACAACATACTATACAGAAAAATTACATACTTTGGTCACAAGCGTCACGATGGCCTGGAAAGAACAATACTAGAGGGCAGGGTCCCAGGACGCAGAGGCAGACCGAGAAGAAGATGGCTACAAGATATTAAAGAAACCATGAATATGACCATCGACGAAATGGGTGAACTGGCAAGAGACGAGTGAATTTCAGATGTGCTGCAAAGAGAGCAACATCCTATAAAGGATACGCACCTTGATGATAACACATGTCTACTCGTCCCTTCAGTATACCCGTCTCTACACACTTTCCACGTCCTTTCAATTTACTCTTCTCTACACACTTTCCCACGTCCATTCATTTACTTTCTCTACACACTTCTACACATCCCTTCCACCTTACACTTCTCTACACACTTCCACGTCCCTTCACCTCCTCTCTCTACACACTTCACAGTCCCTTCATTTACTGCTCCTACACACTTCCACACGTCCCTTCAAATTACTCCCCACACACTTCATCAGTTCCTACAATTTACACTTTCCCTATACATTTTAATGCCTCCCTCACTTCAATTTACTCATCTCTATACACTTTAATACAAGATTGGCTATAGCAATCAAGAAGTTAAAAACAATGAAGAACATGTGGCAAAGCAATAGCAATCAAAGTTAAAACAATGAAGAACATGTGGCAAGCAATAGCAATCAAAAGTTAAACACATTGAAGAACATTGGCAAATCAATAGCAATCAAAGTTAAAAACAATAAGAACATGTGGCAAGCAATAGCAATCAAGAAGTTAAACACAATGAAGAACATGTGGCAAAGCAATAGCAATCAAGAAGTTAAACACAATGAAGAACATGTGGCAAAGCACCAGCAAAATACTAAAATTAAAAATATTGAAAGCATGCATTTTCCCAGTGGCTACTTATGGTTGTGAATCATGGACTATTACACAAAATTAAGAACGAAAATCCAGTCCTTCGAAACTAAATGCTACAGAAAGATCCTACGAATACCATGGACAGAAAAAAGAAAGAAAACTGATGTCCTGAAAGAACTAAATGTTAAAGAACTTGATCATGATACACTTTAATACATCGCCCTACCCCCCTCGAATATGATTCTCCCCACCTGCATATATTCCAACGTCACAGTGCCAAAGTGGACCTCAGAATTAACCGAGAAAAAATAAAAACACTATTTATGAAGCGTACACAAAAACCTGTTCTATAAATCTCTTCTTATCCTGACGCTGTGAGACGAAACAAAACAGGATTATAGAAAAGAAGAGAAGAAAATTGTTCAATTGTTTATCTTCCTGCACGCATTCACACAATCGGTTTGATTTCCTTCTGCATCTTGTCTACGATCTTATAATCGTCAAAGTAAATATTTTCAAAGACAGAAAGCATATTTCTATTATTGTCAACATTTCAATAGCAATTGCACCGGAATATATCACTTGTAACCGTCATGTTTATACATTTCAAATAAAAGTTATATAAGAACAAAAGCCGGAACATCAAAACATTCACAGTAAACTCAGGAGTTAGACATGGATGTGTGCTTCCCATTGCTGTTTATAACATACATGGATAACATAAGTAGAGAAGCAGGAATAGAGAAAGAAAATAATATTTCAGAACTTTTATTTGCAGATGACCAAGTACTGATTGCAGAAAATGAAGAATCTCTCCAAACCATTTGAGACTTAGTTAACATCAAGGTGAGAAGTACAATTGAAAATAAATGTAATAAAGACGAGACAATGGAAATAAGTAGACAACTAGAAAACCTTACAATAAACCTCCAGAACGTAGACATAAAACAAACAATTGAGGTCAAATACTTAGGAGAAATTTTCACAGCATATGAAAGTATCGATAGCGAAATCAGCAATCGTTGCACAAAAGTTAACCAAGTACTGGGACAGTTAACACCACTGTTGTCACATAAAGAGATACCGCTAACAACTAAAGCAAATCTTATAAGAAAGATTTTCTGGCCAAAACTATGTTACCAGTGTCAAACATGGCCAAAAACAGCAGCTAATGAGCGGAAAATTATAACGACAGAGATGAGGTGTCTTAGAATAACTGCAGGTGTGACAATAAGAGACAAATTAGAAATGAAGAAATCAGAAGGAGACTGGATGTGAAACCAGTCATGCAATTCATAAAAGAACAACAGATTAAATGGTTTGGACACCTACCAGAATGCCCTGTATCGCCTATCACAGAGAGCCACACAGAAAAAATATAATGAGTACAAGGCAAGAGGAAGACCACGCAAAAGATGGGCGACGGTATCAAGAACAGCCTTACGAACATGAATATCAGCTTACAAAGTGCCTTAAAAAGCACACACAAGATCACTACGTTTCACCCCAACACTTCTATAAAGAAGTAAATGGTGGAAGAGAAGAAGAAACAGAACCGTCACGTGGTGGCAACTGTGGCTTAGGGGATAGTAACTCGGTCTATTAACCCCGACGTTCTGAGTTCGAATCACGCTGAGGACAATTTGGTTGCAAATTGTTTCGCGTGGATTTTAACAAAAGAACGATGGCACCACCCGTTCAGAAAACAATGGCAAACTACTACACGTAATAATGCCTAGAAAAATCACAAACAGCGTTAAAAGCTGGGGTTGATTCGCAAAGTCCTGTAAAGGATATGCAATTGACTTTAACCGTCATGTACGTTTTCTCTGAAAAGTGTACGCTGTTCTTTTTGTAACGTAATTTTAGCTGTAATGTTTCCATAACTACAACTTCATTCATCAGAAATTCAAGAGTTTAACATGTCAATCATATCCCGTACGTGTAAAGTAGGTGGGTTGTTATGAAAGTAACGTCCATTAGAGGGTCTTTGTTCTAGGAAACTATTGGTATCAAATTTGTGGAGGTAACGGACAATATAGCTGGATATGTCCTACAAATCTCAAGAGGCCACAGCGATGTCGTGTTACAGAAGAATGTTTAGAATCCCATAGACTGCTTACATTGCAAATGTAGAAGTATTGAATGAGGCCATGACACAACGTATTATCAATATATGAAAGAAGCAATCATCATTTTTCAGACATGTAATGAGAAGGATACGCTTAGAACACATTGTAACAACTAGTAAATTCAATGGAAGACGAAACAGAGGAAGACAGAGAGAGAGAAAAGTTTGGACAGCTAAACTTCATGGCAAGTAACAGCGTCAACATCTGAGATGAAAGCAAACACTAGGGACATATATTTCTGGAGATCTATGATCGTCTACGCCAGCCGGTGCAGCACCTGATGATGATGATGTCCTTCATACTTTTTTCCCACTTTATATACGTCCATTTCTACGTTCTTACACCAGCGAGAAATAATATCATTCTTGTATTAGCTCGCTTCCTGTGCACATAACCTGACCCCTACACATCACGCTCTCATCATCTTCAAATTGTATCCCCGAAGTCCATCCTTCAGTGGCCATCCTTCAATAATTTCCTTTATATTTTCATTACTGGCAGACAGCTGTAGGGTCAATTTTCGACATGTTATAATTACACATAATGGCGTCCTTGAATTGCAACATTGCTGTGTTGGTGACTGTGACAGGACATTCTGACCCAATCAGATCATCAAAGTTCTGTAGTTATACTTTCTGAAGGTTTAACTCTCTGAATCTAGGTCCAAACGGTGCTTCCACTGACCGCACACTTTACATACAAAGAACATGAACTTTTATGGATGTCTCTCATACTGTCTACCTTGGTCACTAAGAATTATTTTACATTTCCTTGTCTGTAACGGATGTCATATGATTGTTTTTAAAATATTTATCGTAGACTTCTCCCACCTTAAGATTTCACTTCACATTTCTAACCCCTAGTGTGCAAATGGTAGAAGGGCTAGTTCTTTTCATCACGTGTGGAACGTCGATTCTGGGATTAAACCAAGAACACTCTTGAGTCGGAGTCGACACGCATAACGCTAATCCGTACCCGGTGTCACATACATATGCCATTTGTCGGGAAATTATACAATTTTTAATATAAGCAAAAAAATATCAGATTTGTTAGGCATAAATCATTTTCCATTTGCTGTTTTTATTCTTAGATGAGCAATAAATTATTGGACATTACTTACTGAACAATCTTCGTGTAATTACTAGTTCCCTGATCTCCTATATTTGTTCTCTTATTGCAACGATTAAATGTACTTTTGATGCAAGTCGGTAATTTTTTTTTGGGGTGTCTTGCGCTGTTCTGGTGGCTTGTGTGATTGTTATTTTTGCTCTTTGACAGGATTCTGCAATGCCATTTAACCATCGTTTTCGTGGTCTTCCTCTCGCCTTTTTCCTGATGTTCTGTTGTAGAAGACTCTGTATACTGTGAAGTTTGAATACATTCTTATTAAGTGGTCAAACCACTTCATTCGTTGTTTTTCAATATAATTCAATTTCCCTTATGGCTGTAATGGTCTACTTCTTAGTGACAATCCTTGCCACAGTTTCTGTAGGTAAAACCGGAGACTGGAGCTGATCCCTCACTGCCGCTGGTCCTGCTTCCCATACATGCATCTATTTAGTCCTTTGGTTAATGAGGTGTCTTATCTAACCAAACAATTGACTGCAATAAAAATTGGTCATGTCACATAAGTCTTTCACTCCGTAATTTCTGTTAACATTCACATACATTTATATTGTGTTGTAAGTTGAATTAGCCAGTATATATGCTTTGTGTACTGTTTAAAATACTGGTATCCAATATATGCTTTGTGTACTGTTTAAAATACTGGTATCCAATATATGCTTTGTGTACTGTTTAAAATACTGGTATCCAATATATGCTTTGTGTACTGTTTAAAATACTGGTATCCAATAAATGCTTTGTGTACTGTTTAAAATACTGGGATCCAATATATGCTTTGTGTACTGTTTAAAATACTGGGATCCAATATATGCTTTGTGTACTGTTTAAAATACTGGTATCCAATATATGCTTTGTGTACTGTTTAAAATACTGGTATCCAATATATGCTTTGTGTACTGTTTAAAATACTGGTATCCAATATATGCTTTGTGTACTGTTTAAAATACTGGGATCCAATATATGCTTTGTGTACTGTTTAAAATACTGGTATCCAATATATCGGCTCAAAAATATCAAATGGTCAACCCTTTCAATCCGTAATTTTGTGTCTTCTTTCTCAATCATATTGCAATGTTTACTGAAACAAGCAAGTATACTGGCTTTGTGTCATCTTAATGAGAGCCAGTATATTAGATCAGAAGGGCGAAGTGGTTAATGTATTATAAGAGTAAACAGGGATATTGTAGATGTAATAATGTGGGAGATAAACAAGCAATTTTTTTCAAAATTGTAAAGTTTGTACTTCCATCGGATGGCGATATAGAGAGAAGTGGTCGCTAGACCACCCTCAACACAGCGTCAAAGATGGGTACTATGGTCTATATAAGACCACTCTCAACACAGCGTCAAAGATGGGTACTATGGTCTATATAAGACCACTCTCAACACAGCGTCAAAGATGGGTACTATGGTCTATATAAGACCACTCTCAACACAGCGTCAAAGATGGGTACTATGGTCTATATAAGACCACCCTCAACACAGCGTCAAAGATGGGTAATATGGTCTGTCCCGTAGCAAACAAGTTGTCATATTCCGCCTCGTACCGGCATAACAGATTCGGTCCCCCTTTACAACAAATTTAATATTGACACAACTGACCTGTGTCAATGGGAGAAGATGAACATGACGACAGAGTTCCGACTGCAAGACTATCCAATGCTAGCAGGCCTGAAAACGAAATCTGGCCGGAAAATACCGAGCTAAATGAAAAGCTGTACGGAGGGACGGAGTCCCTAAAAACAACATCAGAATTAATGGCGAGACCTGGTACATCAGTCTAAACGGTGATGGAGAGAGAGAATTGTAAAGAATGTCCTTCCTTCTGAATGTTGTTTACATTGTAACCTATTGGTTACTTATTTTACGTTTAACACATTAATTACCAAATGTCGCATTCTGTGCCAACTTGTATGTCCGTTGATGTACTACGTACGGTGAAATTGTTTCATTCATAATCAAAGAACTCAACACTTGAGATAATGCATTCTCATCGTTATCGATTTTAAAGTTATTATTTCACATTCTGTTATCTTGTAATAAAAGTATTTTCAATTTTATACAAACTGTCATGCCATTCAAGACATTAAGTTCAAGATTCGTCCATGTAGCGCCAAGGCCAGAATGGGAAGCAAACAATAGTACCACTGCGAACTACAAAGTATGTATGTAGATAAAGAGCGTAGCAGAATTCGAATATGCTGGCCTACTTGTAGATGCATAACTGGCAAAACGTGCAATCGCTCTTAGGCTCAGAAAACATACAATCACACAGATTTGTTAACAAGTAGTCGATATGGAGCGTTGGAAGAAGACGAATAAGAAGAAGTTCAAGATAAGAAAAACCACGGCTTAGTTTGTACATACTTCGGTGAGTAGAAAAGTGAACAAAAAGTAATATGGTCAAGTATTTTTTTTTTAAATAATGGGTAGTTAATGTGTTAAATTCATTTATTTTTTCTGCCCGCTCTGTTTGGTTCTTTTTTTTTTCTTTGACAGTTAGTCGAAAAATAAATAAGGTCAAAGATCTGGTCAAATGTCCATTCCGCTTCAGTTTTGTCCTATAAGGGATTGAAAGTCGGTCTTTTACGCTCCAGTTTTCTCAATAATGAATCTATGAATCCCTGTCTAGATCGATTAGTTAGATGTTTATATGAGGTCCGCTCAAGCAGCACACGAGGCTATATTGACGATTGACAAATAAATAAGATTTGAGGATCTTTGTGGCATAGAGATTTGAGGATCTTTGTGGCATAGAGATTTGAGGATCTTTGTGGCATAGAGATTTGAGGGTCTTTGTGGCATAGAGATTTGAGGGTCTTTGTGGCATAGAGATTTGAGGGTCTTTGTGGCATAGAGATTTGAGGGTCTTTGTGGCATGAGATTTGAGGGTCTTTGTGGCATAGAGATTTGAGGGTCTTTGTGGCATAGAGATTTGAGGTTCTTTGTGGCATAGAGATTTGAGGGTCTTTGTGGCATAGAGATTTGAGGGTCTTTGTGGCATAGAGATTTGAGGGTCTTGTGGCATAGAGATTTGAGGGTCTTTGTGGCATAGAGATTTGAGGGTCTTTGTGGCATAGAGATTTGAGGTTCTTTGTGGCATAGAGATTTGAGGGTCTTTGTGGCATAGAGATTTGAGGGTCTTTGTGGCATAGAGATTTGAGGGTCTTTGTGGCATAGAGATTTGAGGGTCTTTGTGGCATAGAGATTTGAGGGTCTTTGTGGCATAGAGATTTGAGGGTCTTTGTGGCATAGAGATTTGAGGGTCTTTGTGGCATAGAGATTTGAGGGTCTTTGTGGCATAGAGATTTGAGGGTCTTTGTGGCATAGAGATTTGAGGGTCTTTGTGGCATAGAGATTTGAGGGTCTTTGTGGCATAGAGATTTGAGGGTCTTTGTGGCATAGAGATTTGAGGGTCTTTGTGGCATAGAGATTTGAGGGTCTTTGTGGCATAGAGATTTGAGGGTCTTTGTGGCATAGAGATTTGAGGGTCTTTGTGGCATAGAGATTTGAGGGTCTTTGTGGCATAGAGATTTGAGGGTCTTTGTGGCATAGAGATTTGAGGGTCTTTGTGGCATAGAGATTTGAGGGTCTTTGTGGCATAGAGATTTGAGGGTCTTTGTGGCATAGAGATTTGAGGGTCTTTGTGGCATAGAGATTTGAGGGTCTTTGTGGCATAGAGATTTGAGGGTCTTTGTGGCATAGAGATTTGAGGATCTTTGTGGCATAGAGATTTGAGGATCTTTGTGGCATAGAGATTTGAGGGTCTTTGTGGCATAGAGATTTGAGGATCTTTGTGGCATAGAGATTTGAGGGTCTTTGTGGCATAGAGATTTGAGGATCTTTGTGGCATAGAGATTTGAGGGTCTTTGTGGCATAGAGATTTGAGGATCTTTGTGGCATAGAGATTTGAGGGTCTTTGTGGCATAGAGATTTGAGGGTCTTTGTGGCATAGAGATTTGAGGGTCTTTGTGGCATAGTGATTTGAGGGTCTTTGTGGCATAGAGATTTGAGGGTCTTTGTGGCATAGAGATTTGAGGGTCTTTGTGGCATAGAGATTTGAGGGTCTTTGTGGCATGAGATTTGAGGGTCTTGTGGCATAGAGATTTGAGGGTCTTTGTGGCATAGAGATTTGAGGGTCTTTGTGGCATAGAAATTTGAGGGTCTTTGTGGCATAGAGATTTGAGGGTCTTTGTGGCATAGAGATTTGAGGGTCTTTGTGGCATAGAGATTTGAGGGTCTTTGTGGCATAGAGATTTGAGGGTCTTTGTGGCATAGAGATTTGAGGGTCTTTGTGGCATAGAGATTTGAGGGTCTTTGTGGCATAGAGATTTGAGGGTCTTTGTGGCATAGAGATTTAGTCTTTGTGGCAGAGATTTGAGGTCTTTGTGGCATAGAGATTTGAGGGTCTTTGTGGCATAGAGATTTGAGGGTCTTTGTGGCATAGAGATTTGAGGGTCTTTGTGGCATAGAGATTTGAGGGTCTTTGTGGCATAGAGATTTGAGGGTCTTTGTGGCATAGAGATTTGAGGTTCTTTGTGGCATAGAGATTTGAGGGTCTTTGTGGCATAGAGATTTGAGGGTCTTTGTGGCATAGAGATTTGAGGGTCTTTGTGGCATAGAGATTTGAGGGTCTTTGTGGCATAGAGATTTGAGGGTCTTTGTGGCATAGAGATTTGAGGGTCTTTGTGGCATAGAGATTTGAGGGTCTTTGTGGCATAGAGATTTGAGGGTCTTTGTGGCATAGAGATTTGAGGGTCTTTGTGGCATAGAGATTTGAGGGTCTTTGTGGCATAGAGATTTGAGGGTCTTTGTGGCATAGAGATTTGAGGGTCTTTGTGGAATAGAGATTTGAGGGTCTTTGTGGCATAGAGATTTGAGGGTCTTTGTGGCATAGAGATTTGAGGGTCTTTGTGGCATAGAGATTTGAGGGTCTTTGTGGCATAGAGATTTGAGGGTCTTGTGGCATAGAGATTTGAGGGTCTTTGTGGCATAGAGATTTGAGGGTCTTTGTGGCATAGAGATTTGAGGGTCTTTGTGGCATAGAGATTTGAGGGTCTTTGTGGCATAGAGATTTGAGGGTCTTTGTGGCATAGAGATTTGAGGGTCTTTGTGGCATAGAGATTTGAGGGTCTTTGTGGCATAGAGATTTGAGGGTCTTTGTGGCATAGAGATTTGAGGGTCTTTGTGGCATAGAGATTTGAGGGTCTTTGTGGCATAGAGATTTGAGGGTCTTTGTGGCATAGAGATTTGAGGGTCTTTGTGGCATAGAGATTTGAGGGTCTTTGTGGCATAGAGATTTGAGGGTCTTTGTGGCATAGAGATTTGAGGGTCTTTGTGGCATAGAGATTTGAGGGTCTTTGTGGAATAGAGATTTGAGGGTCTTTGTGGCATAGAGATTTGAGGGTCTTTGTGGCATAGAGATTTGAGGGTCTTTGTGGCATAGAGATTTGAGGGTCTTTGTGGCATAGAGATTTGAGGGTCTTTGTGGCATAGAGATTTGAGGGTCTTTGTGGCATAGAGATTTGAGGGTCTTTGTGGCATAGAGATTTGAGGGTCTTTGTGGCATAGAGATTTGAGGGTCTTTGTGGCATAGAGATTTGAGGGTCTTTGTGGCATAGAGATTTGAGGGTCTTTGTGGCATAGAGATTTGAGGGTCTTTGTGGCATAGAGATTTGAGGGTCTTTGTGGTATAGAGATTTGAGGGTCTTTGTGGCATAGAGATTTGAGGGTCTTTGTGGCATAGAGATTTGAGGGTCTTTGTGGCATAGAGATTTGAGGTTCTTTGTGGCATAGAGATTTGAGGATCTTTGTGGCATAGAGATTTGAGGGTCTTTGTGGCATAGAGATTTGAGGGTCTTTGTGGCATAGAGATTTGAGGGTCTTTGTGGCATAGAGATTTGAGGGTCTTTGTGGCATAGAGATTTGAGGGTCTTTGTGGCATAGAGATTTGAGGGTCTTTGTGGCATAGAGATTTGAGGGTCTTTGTGGCATAGAGATTTGAGGGTCTTTGTGGCATAGAGATTTGAGGGTCTTTGTGGCATAGAGATTTGAGGGTCTTTGTGGCATAGAGATTTGAGGGTCTTTGTGGCATAGAGATTTGAGGGTCTTTGTGGCATAGAGATTTGAGGGTCTTTGTGGCATAGAGATTTGAGGGTCTTTGTGGCATAGAGATTTGAGGGTCTTGTGGCATAGAGATTTGAGGGTCTTTGTGGCATAGAGATTTGAGGGTCTTTGTGGCATAGAGATTTGAGGGTCTTTGTGGCATAGAGATTTGAGGGTCTTTGTGGCATAGAGATTTGAGGGTCTTTGTGGCATAGAGATTTGAGGGTCTTTGTGGCATAGAGATTTGAGGGTCTTTTTGGCATAGAGATTTGAGGGTCTTTGTGGCATAGAGATTTGAGGGTCTTTGTGGCATAGAGATTTGAGGGTCTTTGTGGCATAGAGATTTGAGGGTCTTTGTGGCATAGAGATTTGAGGGTCTTTGTGGCATAGAGATTTGAGGGTCTTTGTGGCATAGAGATTTGAGGGTCTTTGTGGCATAGAGATTTGAGGGTCTTTGTGGCATAGAGATTTGAGGGTCTTTGTGGCATAGAGATTTGAGGGTCTTTGTGGCATAGAGATTTGAGGGTCTTTGTGGCATAGAGATTTGAGGGTCTTTGTGGCATAGAGATTTGAGGGTCTTTGTGGCATAGAGATTTGAGGGTCTTTGTGGCATAGAGATTTGAGGGTCTTTGTGGCATAGAGATTTGAGGGTCTTTGTGGCATAGAGATTTGAGGGTCTTTGTGGCATAGAGATTTGAGGGTCTTTGTGGCATAGAGATTTGAGGGTCTTTGTGGCATAGAGATTTGAGGGTCTTTGTGGCATAGAGATTTGAGGGTCTTTGTGGCATAGAGATTTGAGGGTCTTTGTGGCATAGAGATTTGAGGGTCTTTGTGGCATAGAGATTTGAGGGTCTTGTGGCATAGAGATTTGAGGATCTTGTGGCATAGAGATTTGAGGTCTTTGGCATAGAGATTTGAGGTCTTTGTGGATAGAGATTTGAGGGTCTTTGTGGCATAGAGATTTGAGGGTCTTTGTGGCATAGAGATTTGAGGGTCTTTGTGGCATAGAGATTTGAGGGTCTTTGTGGCATAGAGATTTGAGGGTCTTTGTGGCATAGAGATTTGAGGGTCTTTGTGGCATAGAGATTTGAGGGCTGTGGCTAGATTTGAGGTCTTGTGGCATAGAGATTTGAGGTCTTGTGGCATAGAGATTTGAGGGTCTTGTGGCAAATAGAGATTTGAGGGTCTGTGGCATAGAGATCGTACTCGTCCTCGTTCCAAAGGTACTCTGTTCGCTCCTCGTGGAGCCATCGGAATGTTTTTCCATAGATCCCTGATCTCAGTGTAAATTATATCGATTTCTTAGGTCCTATCGGAGACGGACGATAAAATGTAGGTCCTGTGTTCATTTTGAGCACGTAAAAGAACCCGTGGCAGTTCAAAATCGAGATCAGGCTGAAAAACCGCTGCCGACAAATTTCATTAGAAAAGATTAAAATTTAAATTCCCACAAAAATATCTTCACCATCTTCAAAATTACTTCGGTGACCCTCCGCTGTTCTACGGAGTTCGTGCACTACAGCTGAGATCTTTCTGTGTAAGAATGAGATCGGAGCACACATGTTTACTCAGCGAAGTGCAATAATGATATCCAATCAATCAGGCGCAACAGTTACGCCAAAAGGGATTACCCTTTGTGAACGGAGAAAATCAATTTAAAAAATCGCATAAAAATTTTTTTACTCATCAAAATGAAGTGTAGATTTTCAACACGTTATAACACAGTGTCATTAAAGAGCTTTTTGTTTTCATTAAAAGTCAAATAAATAAAAAGATAAAGTTTGCGTTAGATGGTAATATAGAAAAACACGGCAAGTTAGTGATTCTGAAAACCACAAAAAGCAAGTAGTTTGTGATTACTTGAACTTTGTTCATTTATTGCTAGGCTAGGCGATGGGTGTCGTAAGAAATGAGGATAAGTGATTCGAAATCTGTGTTTGGCTTTTTGTTTTTTCTGAAGCTCTAAATACCTGTACATTGTTTATTTTTTGATCATTACCTATCACATAAACATCAATTTCATTTTTTTTTTAAAGTGGTAGTGGATTATACAATTTGGAAGCAAATTCGGTTCCGTGGGATTTTTACAAAAGGTAAATATAAACCTCACCGTTGAGAAAGCAATGGCAAACTACTGAACGTATAATTGGTGCCTAGAAAATCAACGACTAGTTTACTGTGGTTGATGACTACGTCCGTTAGGATGTGCCACGATTTTCATTTTCATGCAATTTGTGTAAACATGTAGTTAAATCCCTAACGAAGCTTGGTAGCAAAGCTAGCATGGCATAATTTATAATGATAACAGCAGGGAATTGTAAATGCTTGACAAACCAGTATGAAGTTAGATTGAAATGTAATAATGAACTTCTAATTGGTCTCGGCCTATGAAGGGTTGAGGCGGTCTAACATTGATGATCGTGCAAAGAAATTAGTAAAAGTAATTCTTGTTTTACTTTCAGATAATATTACAATTCGTTTTGACCGGTCAACACTGTTTGGTGCAGCTTCTTCTTCTTCTGCTTCTTCGAACGCTCCCTATCGACCATTTTTTCAACCATTCTTTGTGCTTTTGAATATACATGTTACAAAAGAGTCTTCTGTATATCTTGGACAGGAAAGAAAAAAATAATATCCAGAAGAAACTCTCAATCAAAGAAAACTGGCTGATGGTACAAATAAGAATGAGAAATTTGAAATATTTTGGACATATAAAACGATATAGTGCTGGAGAAGACCATTAAAGAATAAGCCCTCCTGGCAAAGGGGAGAATAGAAAGGCAACAGAAAAGATGGTTTCAGGATATGGCATTATTTGAGCATGACGGCAGAAGAATTGAGACATCTGGCCTATGAGAGAAAGTTCAAGGACTGTTATAATGCCAACGTTCTGCTCAGGACAAGCTGTTGGATGATGATGTCAGTCCACACAAGCAAACATAATATATGATGAGTAAAATTAACACTTTATTGATACGGTTCACGATGTAGTATAACTATGATTTTGACAAGCAGCAATTCAAGATAGAACTTGAATTTACAATAGAAAAGCGTACAATGGTATGCACCGAGGTTTAAACAAATATGAATATCCTACCAATCAATCAATAATTTCCAAGATAAATGTTTCACAGTCTGTAGATTTTTAGAAGTAGCTAGAAGTACAATTGTGAAGAATGTAATCTCAAACTGGTTCACAAT
The DNA here is from genome assembly GCA_020796225.1 of Arion vulgaris. NCBI lineage: Eukaryota > Metazoa > Mollusca > Gastropoda > Stylommatophora > Arionidae > Arion > Arion vulgaris. Next base: position 39,820,965 of record CM036762.1, read on the forward strand.
TTCGTGCACATGCTGTTACACACGAACGAAATAGAACTATTACACACTATGCGACAAGTGCATCAATTACCATCAGTCTTTGTCGAGCTAAAGGGAAATAAGGCAGAGGGGAAAACAGTTGCCGTTCAATTTGATCGCGTGCCTTTCTCTCCGCCCCAAACCTTGTCACATGCATACCTTTGAGTTCTGGTTCAAATGTTATCCCACATATGCCAATAAGACCTCACTTTTTTTCCGCTGTCCCGGAGGTGTCCACTACATTGAATATCTTAACCGCCTTTCTTGTATAAATTATTTAAAAAAGGAAAATCGTGGTATATCCTTTACAGAACTTAGCCATCAATAACAGTAATAGAGTTGTTGATTTTCTATGCACCAACTATACATTCAGTAGTCTGCCATTGTTTTCCGAACGGGGAGTCCATTTTTACAGTTTTCCATACTGCCTACCGCGTAGTTTGAACCAGGTACGCTTAGGTTATGATCGAGCTGACTACCGCTTAAGCTACAGACTTAGGAAATACACTGGAAAGTTCTTGAATTGAAAGAAGAAATTGAAATATAATATAGAAAACATCACTCTTCTTCTTCATTAATTAACTATTGCATTCTCCAAAAGGAGTTCATCTTTGTTTTTGTTTTTTATTAGTGTTTGTCTACACCAGCGTTTCCCAAAGTGAGCCGTACTGCTCCCATTTTTAAATAAATATTTTAAAATAAAACATTTTCGTGATTTTGCGATTGAATAATCATTTAAAATTTGAATTTTACAGTTTAATTCATCTTATGTCCGTCTTACACGATCCATTTTTTCATCAATTTTCTATTTCATGCATATAATCATTTGAAAATTGATCATGTATTACAGAAATATTTCATATATCAATTTTCTATGTAAAGAGAAAATAGAATGTATATATATATGTGGTGGTGAGCGTCTGTAGCTCAAGCGGTAGTGAGCTCGATCACAGACCAAGCGTACCTGGTTCAAACCCCACGGTAGGCAAGTTTGGAAGCAAATTGTTTCCGTGGATTTTACAAAAGGTAAGCAATTCACCGTTCAGAAGGCAATTGCAAACTACTGAACGTATAAGTGGTGCCTAGAAAATCAACGACTAGTTTACTGTGGTTGATGGCTACGTCCTTTGGGATATGCCACGATTTTCATTCATTTTCATATATGTGGGGGTCGTTTGCAAACTGTTATAATGGGGAGGGGGCGTTACAAAGTTTATGTTGTGCAAAGTGGGCGGTGGACCTAAAAGGTTTGGGAGTATATGGTCTACACGTGTTGATATAACCAATACAAGGTTCGTCATTAGGTTGAAAGATGCGTGCCTCGGCTCAAAGAGTTTTTAATCCCCATATATACCAAACAAACCAAACATATTGTTCTTAATAACATAAAAATAAAGTTACAGTGTTGTCCTAATAAAACAAAACTGCACCAAAAGAGCTATATAGTCTTCTACAGTGACAGTTTCTGTTGCAATATGTGTTACATGTTGCCAGAGTCACGAAATGTCAGCCTTACTAGATTGTGGACATGAGCAATAACAGCATCTAGTCCATGTGTTACTGGACTACGAAAGATGAAACAGATACAATTAATAATAATTAACTTGGAGTCTCTGTGGATTAAAGGTTAGGTTCTCGTCTCTCGTGTCAAAGGTGCCAGGTTCGCTAGTTCGTGTAGCCTTCTGGATCGTGTAGGTGAGAACGAGTTACTACTCCTTTCGGCGACGGACGATAGTACGTAGGTCCCGTGTTCAATTTGAGAACATAAAAGAACCCTTGACAGTTCAAAATCGAGAAGAGCAGGTTGGAAAGCCGATACCAGTGTAAAATTCATTATGAAAGATCAAACATAAAATTCCTACAAAAATATCTTCATTTATTTAAAATTATATCGGGGACCCTCGCCGGTGCTACGGAGTTCGTGCACTACAGCTAAGATCTTCATGTGTACGAAAGAGATCGGAGTACACATTGCTACTCACCGAAATGCAATGATGATGGTTCTATCAATCAATCAAGTAACCTTCCTTCCATTTTCCATTTCGTTAGAGCCAGCTAACCTTGCTTGGTTACTCCCCACCACCCATTATGTAAAAAATATGTTAAAATTAAACATACATAGAAAGTACACATTGACGACATAGTTTACAACCATCCAAGTTGGATGAAGGTTGTCGACCACTTGTTAACCAATCTATGTGATCTGAACATAAGAGTGATTCTAGGTTGAACCAAGTACGCCAGCAAATCCGATTTCTGCGATGCTTCTTATTTACTAGGGTAGCTTTCCTAGTCCCTACATCACTCGCCTCTTGCGACATACCTTGTAGGTCACAGTTGTACTATTCTTTGCTTCCCATCAGGCCCCAGCACCACACGGCGAGGTTATCATACAAAGAGGTATTTAGCGGTAGTAGCGGAAAGAGCTGAGGTTGGAGACTTATTTTCTTTCTCCCAGGACTTGGAGTACACGACACATTTTGGAAATGATAGAAAATAATTGTGTTGAAGATATGTGCTGAAAACAGAACTAAATGGATTGCCATTAAGCATGGCCAGTGTTTTTTGCAGTTATGCATCGTGATCGTATCAAATCAGAGAAATATCTGGTCAACCACTAGTAACAAGTGTTACAATAAATAGAAGATGGAGATATGTTGAGGAATATCGAAATAGGGGGAAGACTGCAGTAAAACTTGATAAATAGTGAAACACGTACAAACAAAGTACTATAGTTTTACAAAATACATAAACAGTGACGATAAACAGCAACGTTTCGACCAACAAGGCCTTTATCAAGCAAACGAACAAACAGGAGTGACAAATTAAAATGAAACACAAATGGACGACCAAATACCAACGTATCTAAGGAAAATCTGGAATAAAAACGAATAACGAAATAAATGTAACACAAAAATACACATAAAAACTAGAAATAGAAAAGAAACAATGAAACATCTAGTAAATATATAACTTGAATACATGCAACATATACCCATATAGATTATAAAGCATGGGAAGAGAAAGTACTAAGAAGCATAAGAATGTAATACATGCAATATATACCCATAGAGATTACAAAGCATTGGAAGAGAAAGTACTAAGAAGCATAAGAATGTAATACGTTGAGCCTGAGTGGTCGCAAGGTACCATACAAAGAAATCAACCGATTCTCCAGAGCAAATCGACTACGATCATCAGAGGAACATGATCGGATGGCTGTGACCTGGACATCGCAAGCTCCTGAATGGCCAGTATCATTGAAATGGGTAGCTACAGGGTCACAGAGCATTGGCGTATATCGCGCAAGTGTTGGGCGAATCGGTCACTGAGTCTCCTGCCGGTTTCAATATAGGCCTTGTTGCACCGCTTGCAGATAATGGCATAGATAATATTACGGACTCGCACGTGAAACTGTCTTCAACAACGAACGTGGCTTTGGAAAAGACACCGTGCGGGTCTGTATTACATAAGCACAAGTGTTACAGCGCCGACGGCCACACTGGATGGTGCCAAAATGACTCTGGATGTTTGGCTTGAGGCGACTGTGAACTAACATATCCTTAAGGCTTCTGCCCCGTCTGTACGCCACCAAAGGATAGTGTTGGAAGATTGAACGTGTATCAGGATCAGACTGAAGAATGGAGAGATGACGGAATAAGACTTTCTTCACAAGGGAACTATGAGGGTGGAAAGTTAAGACTATCACTATCAGCCTATCCACCATCACTACATCAGTATACTACAAGCCTACTGATGCACATAGTTTTCTCTTTATACCTCTTCCCATTCCCAGGCTTGTCGTGATTCTTTACCATTCTCTCAACTCTGCGCCTTCGTCGCCTCTGTAGCGAGGACGACGATTTCCTTGATAGAGCTCACGAGATGCTGGATTTCTTTCGTAAGCGCTTATACCCGGATAAGGTGCTTGCTTCTGCTATGCGGCGCGTTCAGCAAATGTGTCGCCACGAGGCTCTCTCTAACCAGCATAGAACTTCCAATTCTGACAGGGTGAAACTTGTCTTAACTTTCCACCCTCATAGTTCCCTTGTGAAGAAAGTCTTATTCCGTCATCTCTCCATTCTTCAGTCTGATCCTGATACACGTTCAATCTTCCAACACTATCCTTTGGTGGCGTACAGACGGGACAGAAGCCTTAAGGATATGTTAGTTCACAGTCGCCTCAAGCCAAACATCCAGAGTCATTTTGGCACCATCCAGTGTGGCCGTCGGCGCTGTAACACTTGTGCTTATGTAATACAGACCCGCACGGTGTCTTTTCCAAAAGCCACGTTCGTTGTTGAAGACAGTTTCACGTGCGAGTCCCGTAATATTATCTATGCCATTATCTGCAAGCGGTGCAACAAGGCCTATATTGGGGAAACCGGCAGGAGACTCAGTGACCGATTCGCCCAACACTTGCGCGATATACGCCAATGCTCTGTGACCCTGTAGCTACCCATTTCAATGATACTGGCCATTCAGGAGCTTGCGATGTCCAGGTCACAGCCATCCGATCATGTTCCTCTGATGATCGTAGTCGATTTGCTCTGGAGAATCGGTTGATTTCTTTGTATGGTACCTTGCGACCACGCGGGCTCAACGTATTACATTCGTATGCTTCTTAGTACTTTCTCTTCCAATGCTTTGTAATCTCTATGGGTATATGTTGCATGTATTACATTCTTATGCTTCTTAGTACTTTCTCTTCCCATGCTTTATAATCTATATGGGTATATGTTGCATGTATTCAAGTTATATATTTACTAGATGTTTCATTGTTTTTTTTCTATTTCTAGTTTTTATGTGTGTTTTTGTGTTACATTTATTTCGTTATTCGTTTTTATTCCAGATTTTCCTTAGATACGTTGGTATTTGGTCGTCCATTTGTGTTTCATTTTAATTTGTCACTCCTGTTTGTTCGTTTGCTTGATAAAGGCCTTGTTGGTCGAAACGTTGCTGTTTATCGTCACTGTTTATGTATTTTGTAAAACTATAGTACTTTGTTTGTACGTGTTTCACTAGATATGTTGAGTATACTCTAGAAAGAAATGATTAAAGAATCACAAGGTAGACATTGAAAGAGTTCATTTTACCACCAAAACAATAAAATATTTCAATATGCCTCATCTTATCACTAAAATAATATATCAGTTCAATATGTCTCATTTTACCACAAAAACAATAAAACATTTCAATGTCTAGCATTCAAAACTACAATAATGCACTAGGCCAATGTCTCTCATTTAATCACTACCAACAGTACAATAGGTCAATGTCTCTCATTTAATTACCAACAATACAATAGGTCAATGTCTCTCATTTAATCACTACCAACAGTACAATAGGTCAATGTCTCTCATTTAATCACTACCAACAATACAATAGGTCAATGTCTCTCATTTAATCACTACCAACAATACAATAGGTCAATGTCTCTCATTTAATCACTACCAACAGTACAATAGGTCAATGTCTCTCATTTAATTACCAACAATACAATAAGTCAATGTCTCTCATTTAATTACCAACAATACAATAAGTCAATGTCTCTCATTTAATTACCAACAATACAATAAGTCAATGTCTCTCATTTAATTACCAACAATACAATAGGTCAATGTCTTTCATTTAATCACTACCAACAGTACATAGGTCAATGTTTCTCATTTAATCACTACCAATAATACAATAGGTCAATGTCTCTCATTCATTTAATCACTACCAACAGTACAATAGGTCAATGTCTCTCATTTAATCACTACCAACAGTACAATAGGTCAATGTCTCTCATTTAATTACCAACAGTACAATAGGTCAATGTCTCTTATTGTATCACTACCAATAGTACATCTCGTGAAATGCCTTCATTTTAACCACTATAAAACGCACATTCTCAACTCCAATCTCCACCATCTGTGCTTGTTGATTTACTGCCTAAACATTTCCTGCACAAACAAGAAAAACCTGCAATGTGAATAGTGTAGAATAAAGTCTCATTTCGTTGATAAGAGCTAAATCAATTTAGAGTTTGTGTTCGGTTGCTGCTGACAACGATAGCACAAGCGCAAGTTATCAGCATTAACTGCGCACAGGCCTGATAACACAGTAACCCAGTGGTTCTCAAGCTCAAGTCGTGGCACACTTGAAGACCTCCAAACAATCGGAAGTACACTATATCTAATCATGGCATATCCTTTACAAGACGTAGCCATCAACCACAGTAAACTAGTCGGGGATTTTATTCTAGGCACCATTTATACGTTCAGTAGTTTGCAATTGCTTTCTGAACGGTGAGGTATATTTTTACCTTTTTTGTAAAAATTCCACGGAAACGAATTTGCTTCCAAACTTGCCTACCGTGGGGTTTGAACCAGGTACGCTTAGGTTTGTAATCGAGCTCACTACCGCTTGAGCTAGAGACGCTCACATACAAAAACTTAATAAATAAGATGTTTCTTCATCTTCTGCGTTCGCCCGCTGTGAATTCGGGTGTTAGTCATAACGTCTGGTGTAGCGCTTCTGATTGACGTTTGCGTGAAAGCACGCTTTACCATTTCAGTGGTGCCCCTAGCCATGCAGGCGGATCAATAAGATGCAGAAAGTAAAGAAATACAGAAATAAATGCAAATTGCTAGATATCTTTATTCATCATTTAATTTCTTCCTATGATAAGCAAGCACCTGATGTGTCTTGACGATTTATTACCCTTGTTGTTCGCTGGCACCGCTTTACAGACCCCTGATTTGGAATTTCATAGGGTGCACCTAGGAATGTCACGGGTACACTGTGCACCTGCGCACACACTTTGAGAACCACTGAAGTAACCCATTCAGACCGACATACATTTTTGCAACCATACTTTAGGCATGAAAATAGAACTCTTAATATTCTTTCTATTTATCAACCTCATAGAAGGCGTTACATATCACGTTAAGATAATACGTCAGCATTGGCCATTTTATTATTAGCAAAATCAACATATAAAGTAGGTGAGGTTCACAATGCTGACAAGGCAATAATAGAATTGAAGGTAACCATATCATGAATATTCATTTATCTTCGTGTTAGATAACTAGATAATTTATTGGAATCCCAGGTTCAGCAATCTCAGCTTTCCCATATATAACAAATTTATTTCAGGTCACTGAAAGTGGAAACTTTACACGATTTGTTAAGAAAACGAAATTACGATTCGTATTTTTCCTTTAATAGAATTATATGCGCCGATTAGCAACGGAGTGTGATGTGGAGTCGACTTTACCATGATCTGAAATCCTGTACGTTTAGTGTCTGAATCAATGATTGATTTATTGATAGGACCATCATCGCTGCACTTCGGTGAGTAACCATTCGTGCTCCAATCTCTTTCTTACACAGGAAGATCTCATATGTAGTACACATCTCGGTAGCACTTGCGAGGGTCACCGACGTTATTTTGAAGATGTTGATGATGTTTGTGTAGGATTTTATTTTAATCTTTTCTAAAGAATTTTCCAGAGTAGTTGCTTTCAGCTTGTCTTCTCGATTTTTGAACTGTCAATGGTTGTTTTACGTGCTCAAATTGAACACAGGAGCTACGTTTCATCGTCCATCTCTGATAGGACTATGAACTCAATCTTACCTTCACTGAGATCAGGTATCTCTGAAGAAATATCCAGATGGCTTCACGAGGGAGCGAACCTGACACCTTTGGCATGAGAGATGGGCACCTAACCTCTAAGCTACAGAGACCCCTGAAAACTCTAAATGAAGAATACTGTTGATTACACTATGACGAAACACGTAATAAAAAAAACACTGTAGTTTTACAAAAAACAATGACAATACACAGCAACAATATACAATATTACAATATATTATTATGACAATATACAATATTATGTGTTTCGCCATTTGTCACAGTTTACTGCAGTATCCACCTATTTATTACGTGTTTCGCCATTTGTCATAGTTTACTGCAGTATCCATCTATTTATTATGTGTTTCGCCATATGTCATAGTTTACTGATACCCACATTTATTACGTGTTTCGCCATTTGTCATAGTTTACTGCAGTATCCACCTATTTATTACGTGTTTCGCCATTTGTCATAGTTTACTGCAGTATCCAACTATTTATTACGTGTTTCGCCATTTGTCATAGTTTACTGCAGTATCCAACTATTTATTACGTGTTTCGCCATTTGTCATAGTTTACTGCAGTATCCATCTATTTATTATGTGTTTCGCCATATGTCATAGTTTACTGCAGTATCCACCTATTTATTACGTGTTTCGCCATTTGTCATAGTTTACTGCAGTATCCATCTATTTATTATGTGTTTCGCCATTTGTCATAGTTTACTGCAGTATCCATCTATTTATTACGTGTTTCGCCATTTGTCATAGTTTACTGCAGTATCCAACTATTTATTACGTGTTTCGTCATTTGTCATAGTTTTACTGCAGTCTCCACTATATCGAGATCAATTACACAATGCAAACCTATATTCAAGCTAAGTGCATTATGTGACATAATGAAGCGACTTATCAAATATGCTAGGCGAACTTGGATTTACTTTACATTACGTAACTGTCCATTCTTTGACTGGAATGTAAAACCAGTCATGCAATTCGTAAAATAACAACATATTAAATGGTTTGTACACTTGACAAGAATGCCCTGGTATCGCCTACCACAGAGAGCCACACAGAAAAAAATATAATGAGTACAAAGCAAGAGAAATACCACGCAAAAGATGGAGCGACGGCATCAAGAACAGCTTTACGAAAATGAATATCAGCTTGCAAAGTGCCTTATAACAAGCACACACAAGATCACTACGCTTCCCGCCCAACACTTCTATAAAAATTAAATGGTGGAAGAGAAGAGGAAGAAGAAGACATTCTTTGACAGAATTAACCCTTTCCCTCTTCTGTACCGATATGATGCTCTGGCTCTCGTTGCGTTTTTAGATGAAGCGAACCAATTTATACTAGCTAGTTCAGTATAAACCGTAATATCAATGCGTCCGAAGGTTAAAAACAATTACGGATTCAAAAGGGTTAAGTGACTTATGAAATATGCTTGGGGAACTTGTGTTCACTTTAAACAACTATACATTGAGTACCTGAATTAAGCGAGCTATTAAATATACAAAGACATGAAGGGATGGAGAAGACCATTATGGAAGGAGGCATACTGGCAAAGAGAAGAAGAGGAAGACCACTGAGAGAATGGATCCAGGATGTAACTGATGGTTTGAACATGACGGCTGCACAGGCAGGACATCTGGCCTATGAGAGAGAGAAATTCCGAAAGGACTGTTGGGGTGGTAAGTTCTGCTCAAGACAAGCTGTTTGAGATGATGATGATGATTAAATATACTACTTAGGATCATATTTACTAAATACAATGTACATTTGATATCTGAACTACCACATCTGCTACACAAGGTTACATTTTACTGTTAGTTTTACTTTTACTTTTGTTACTTAGAATAGCGAGGTTCTTAACATTCTGCGAGCCCACCTGCCCAGCGTGTTTGTAGCGCGTTGGACGACGGGTGACAAGCTCCCTGTGAGTGCCGGGTTCAATTCCGCAGGCTGGTAGAAAAGCCACAGGTTTTCCAGATTTACAGTGTTTGTGTCACCGAACCGAAGGACTACGATGTTCATGGCACCGAGCAGAAGAGCTGAAATCTCAAGTTCTCTGGATCAGGGGAAATAACATTCTGCGACAGTGACCAAGTGATGTGAAAATTTCGAAGTTCGAGGACAGCTTGGTCCAAAATTTCGGTGTGACATAATACCGTTCATGGAAAGCGATGATGGCAACAGCATCTGACGTGTGCTGCTGCACCTCTCTGGTGTATGCGGAGGTGACTGTAGAATCCAATCCTAGCACACACTCCCCTACCACAGGTGGTGACATACATGATCAAGGTCAGATATGTGGGGGTTGTGTGTTCTTATTTTTTGCGCCAAACATTTTCTCACCAGCACGACGATCCCTGAGCGTTAATATATGGGCGTTTTAGGACAAAGACACGTCTGTTTGGCAACCCATAAACAAGTAAAATGAATAATTAAATTATAAAACTAACAAATATCCGACGTTTCGACTGTAAGTCTTTTTTCAAAGACATATACATACACAAGGTATAAGTGGATCTAAGTAAGATGGATAACTAGAGATTAATGCTACGTATAAATCACATAGTGGCGTCTGTGGCTTAGGATAAAGTGACTCGGTCTATTAACCCCGACGTTCTGAGTTCGAATGACGCTGAGGATAGTTTGGTTGCAAATTGTTTCGCGTGGAATTTTACAAAAGTACGATGGCACCACCCGTTCAGAAAGCAATGGCAAACTACTGAACGCAAAAATGCCTGGAAAAAATCAAAATCGGTGTTAAAAAAACTGGGGTTGATTTCGAAAGTCCTGTAAAGGATACGCAATTAACTTGTATACATCACCAATACAGACGATAAAGAGTACTACGTTGACATCAAATGATAACAGAAAACTAATCACAACAGAAATCTTCTTCTTTCTTCTTTGCGTTCGTTCTTTACGACCAATTTTAATCACTCTTTGTGATATGTTTGATCTTTGCCAAGAACGTGTATACGTTGCACATTGGTTTGGAAGGCCCCTAAACGCATAGACTTCTACACGTTTAGGACACATGCATCCGATTTCAGCCAAACCTCCTTAGTAGCCTCTTACGACATGCATGGCAGGTAACAGTGATTCTATTCTTTACACCCCAAATTTGGGCCCGGTAACCACTCGGGACAACAGAAATGAAATGTATGCGCAGAATGATGGGAGTAACAGGAAGAGACCGGTTGAGAAATGAAGATATCAGGAAACAGTGGGTACAACATCAGTACTGAAATTCATCAAGAAACAAAAAATTAAATCGTTCGGTCACATAAGCAGACCACCAACAAAAAGTGCACATCAAAGACCAATGTTGCTCCGATACAATGGATACAGAGCAATAGGCCGGCGACGTAAAAGATGAACCTCAGAGATAACAGAAGCGACGAAAGTCACTATTTATGAAGCGCACACTAGGGCTCGATCTAGAAATCTCTTCTTATCTTGACACTGTGAGACAAACCAGGATTGGAGATAAGAAAAGGTAAGAAAGAAAGATTACTATAAAAAGCAGTTATGAATTCAATAATTATATCAGAAAATCGCCCGAGTGGTTACCGGGGCCCAAATTTAGGGTTTAAAGAATAAAAACACTGTTACCTGCATGCATGTCGTAAGAGGCGACTAAGGAGGTTTGGCTGAAATCGGATGCACGTGTCCTAAACGTGTAGAAGTCTATGCGTTTAGGGGCCTACCAAACCAATGTGCAACGTACACACGTTCTTGGCAAAGATCAAACATATCACAAAGAGTGATAAAATTTATCGTAAAGAACAAACGCAAAGAAGAAGAAGGAAGATATAAGAAAATAATGAAACTAAAAGTAGGTATAACAATGTAGGTTCAATATCATGTCTCTCCTCAGATAAAATTGCTTAAATATTTCCAAAGAAAATAATAGAACAACACGAGAAACGTATACATACATTTTTAGTATTTTTTTTTTTAGATAAGCTTCAACAATAGCTCTTGTATCATTCTTCAAAAAGAAACAAAAATAGAGAAACATTTGTTTATTATTATATTTAAGTAGTTATTGAAATAATAAGACAAAAAGGAATTTAGTCACTATGAATAATATGACATATAGTACAAAGAGGCGACATTGTATACAGTACATATATATATAAATTCATAAGTTGCGTGCACACAGAAGTTGGTTAATAAATATTACTACAACTATTTTAATTTCCTCAGACTTTGGCGGTTTTTTACGGGAATTCTGGAAAATCTGAACATTCTCCGTGTCATCATCTGCATCAAGGTGCGTATCCTTTATAGGGCGTTGCTCTCTTTGCAGCACATCTGAAATTCACTCTGTCTCTAGCTAGTTCACCCACTTCGTCGTTGGTCGTATTCATGGTTTCTTTAATCTCTAGTATTGTTCTTTCCAAGCCATCATGACGCTTGATGTGACCAAAGTATGTAATTGTTCTGTATAGTATGTTGTTTATCAGCCAATTCTCTTTAACATTTAGTTCTTTCAGGACATCAGTGTTCAGTTAATTTCATGTTCTGCATCAAGTTCTTGGCAACATACAATCAGTAGTTTGCCATTGCTTTCTCATTGGTTCTGGCTACTTAACCATCATGACCTCTGGTGTGCCCTGAGCCCGATACTAGGCTGTTCCAGCTCTCGTCTTCGAAGCCGTTGTTGCCATTGTCAATCTTCTGCCTTTTCTGCCAGCCTTGTGTACTGTAGAAGGGAGACTTTCTTCGAGTTTTGCTCTACGTAGTTTCGCCGGCTAGTCGAAGCCGTTGCCCGGGCGGTGGCGCTGCTGTACACAAGCAGACTCGAGAAGCCACAAGCGAGCTGGGCAGGAGAGGGGGAACCAAATACGCTCCAGGCCGCCCTAAAAAAGACGCGACTGCCTCTCACCGTGAGGTACTATCCTTACCATCTCCTGCCCTACCCCCCTTCTCCGTGTCATCGTTTAGAATTCACTTTAGAAATTGTATTTCACGTCTGAAAGTGAACACAGTATATTTTTTAATCGTTGGTCCTCTATGTATTCAGGGGTAGTAGTTGGGTCTACACTGGATCCTCTGATTGATATTTGCGTTAAGTGTTGCTTTCCTTTCCTCCTATGTCTCTAGACATTCGATCGAACCTTACTCTAACGTTAGATGCACTTATTTCGATTCCAAAGGTAAAGTTGAAGGCTTCATATAGTCCAACAACCTACCGTGTGCACACCGATAATATGTAGCCATGCTGGCTTTCAACTGCAGAATTTCCACGACACGTTGACACTAGCACGGGATGGTATCAACTTCACCATCAGGGACTCCTGCACACACTATGAAAAACCGTTTCCGAAATCATTTGATAAAATCTCAGCGTATATTTAATCGTTTTTCAACTTATTATCAACGCAATTGATTCCATAAACCACAATAGAGACGTGAGTGCAGCGTCGCCATAAATTGATATCTTGAATTACAGCTATTATTGGAACAAAAGCGTCTGCATTTGATATCAACATTTAATAGAGATGGCATTATATAACAGATCATTATTTCTTTGGTAATATGATAATACCACATGTGCAAGTCTGGACAAAAGAGATGAAAATCCAATAAATTATCTGACGGATGGTTCAGAGTTCATCAGTTGCCATAACAGCGGTTGAAGCACTTATTTTTACCTTTTAGCATCAGTTCTCCAGTTCTTCGCGTTTTATTTATTTGTCCAAACAAAAAAAAGATGGAAAATTGAGATATTTTGGATATATAATAAGACACGAAGGGCTGGAGAAGACCATCATGGAGGTAGGCATACCGGCAAAGAGAAAACGAGGAAGATCACGGAGAAGATGGATTCATGATTTAACTGATGGTTTGAACATGACGGCTGCAGGGGCGGTACATCTGGCATATGAGAGAGAGAAATTCTGGAGGACTGTTGGGGTGGCAAAGTTCTGCTCAGGACAAGCTATTTGATGATGATGAGAATCAATTTGGTAAACATATTTAGGAAGCGCATTGGCATGAGTAATCTATGGTAGTTCATTATTACCAATCAGATCTGATACCATGCTAGAGTTTAACTACAGATGTGGTTCTTTAAAGTAGGATATTCTCCTTGCAAAAAAAAAAATTACAGTAACCAGTTTGTACAAATGTCTGTGCTGCAGTATAATATGTACACACTTTTGTCGAAATTTAGATGTGTCTGCCTGACTCAGATATTCCCAAATTTTCATTAGAAACGTTTGTATGTAGTCATCGATATGTTTTTTTTTAATTCGTCACTCATGTTGTTCGTTTGCTTGATAAAGGCTTTGTTGATCGAAACGTTGCTGTATTTTGTCATTGTTTTTGTAATTTGTAAAACTACAGTACTTTGTGATTACGTGTTTTGCCCTTTCAAATAGTTTTACTGCAGTCTCATATATATTGTGATTATTTCGCCTTACTCATAGGGGCCTAACAGGAATCAACGTATACAGTTTCCAGGTGCATACCTCACAGACCACAACGAGTGGTTAACCTTGCTGATAATTGCATGTACACACAAATAAACAACATTGAAATTCATATTTGTAAAACACTTCCAATTTTTAAATCCCCAAAATCGATAGAGCTCATTTGAATTAAATTGTGGCGCTTGTGTCTTTATTTTCCATTGCCTATGAAGTCAACATAAACGCTTACAACTTGGAAGTTAGCATACAAACATAGTCATAATTAACTCTTAGTCTGCGCACACTAAAACAATGCTTTTACGCAGTGTTTTATAGGACATTTTAAACATAGGCTGCTCTAACTAAATCTATTATCAATGTTAAGTGTTCATATATCACAATGTGCGCAACTGAAAACTATAATTTACAAATTCACAGGATGTAGTCATCCCTCTCCCTTCCAAAAAAAAACCACACACACAAAAAGTGAGTATTGTGAATAAATTTGTTTCTATCTAGTGCTTTGGTTCGTGAATTGATTTGCTAAAATATTGATAAAGACAGAATGATTTGCCATGTGGCTTGTCGTACTATAAGAGTTACATTATGTATTATGCACGTGTAATATCAGTGATTATAGTTGTAATTCTTAAAGTGTCTCTAGTTTTTATGCACAATTGACGTAAGGGAAGACTGCAGTAAAATATGTAGCAATGGCGAAACACGTAAAAACAAAGTACTATAATTTTACAAAAAACAAAAAGAATACAAAGAATGGCCGAAACCAAAGAGTCGAAAGATTGCTGTGTGTTGTTATTATTTTTGTAAAATTACAGTAGTTGGATTTTTCGTGTTTCGCCATTGCATAATTGACGAACAAATAATATCAGGGTCACGTCGACGTGACCCTCGGATATGTCATCCTTAGACAAGCTTATAATCAGTTTCCTTTGAATTCTAATAAGATCAATGCTACTGAGATTATCATATATGTGCGTATAGATACACCCAGTGGCGGCTCGTCATTAAGGGCCAGTGGGGCCGGGCCTACCAACAATAATGTGTAACGTGTATTTATTATTTTATAAATTAAAATATAATCTAACTCAAAACCATGATTTTTCCGAACATTTTTGTCTGGCCCCACCAGCAAAAAGGAAAACGAACCGCCACTGGATGCATCCAAATAACACTTACGCACTGGACCAGAGTTTAGGTTCACAATTGCTGAATCGGATTGCTGAAATTTCGTATTTGAACAGCTATTTTCCGACATACCATGCGTACTTCGTCTTCTGCAGATCGACTACGTGGCACAGTAAGTGAAGAATTAATAAAACATTTTATATTACCATAGTAACTTTATACTGTAAAGAGAACCTTCAATCAATTTCTCCATAACTCTTTGCTCTATGCAACTTGTTCAATTTCCTCTCTGTAAATGAATCCTGTTTTTCTCGCCTCTTTCAGCAAAGTTCGTTTTCTGGTTTCCTTAACGAGTCCTTTTTATTTAGCTTTTGTCTCCCACTCCAACGACTGCTTTTGTAATTCCTTGATCATTTCTTCTCAGAGAATGACCAACATGCCTCAATCTTCTCTTTCTTATAACAGTTGTTACTTGTGGCTCAAGGGTCATTTTTTATACTAACAAAATACTGAGTTTATAAATTCGTATTTATTTACAAGAGGGAAACGGATATAACAACACTTTATCAATCTTGTTTATCAATCTTTTATTGAGAGAATGCATTTTCCCAGGGGCTACTTATGGTTGTGAATCATGGACTATTATACACAAATTAAGAACGAGAAATCCAGTCCTTCGAAACTAAATGCTACAGAAAGATCCTACGAATACCATGGACAGAAAAAGAAAGAACACTGATGTCCTGAAAGAGCTAAATGTTAAATAGAATTGGCTGATAAAGAACATACTATATAGAAAAATTACATACTTTGGTCACATCAAGCGTCACGATGGCCTGGAAAGAACAATACTATAGGGCAGGGTCCCAGGACGCAGAGACAGACCAAGAAGAAGATGGATACAAGATATTAAAGAAACCATGAACATGACCATCGACGAAGTGGGTGAACTGGCAAGAGACAGATTGAATTTCAGATGTGCTGCAAAGAGAGCAACGTCCTATAAAGGATACGCACCTTGATGATTATGATCAATCTTGTGAAATGCGTAAAACTGTCGGCAATCAGTGTAAAGTGTGAATATAATGTATGTATATGTGTGTGTGTGTATGTCTGTTATGTCTGCATATTTGAGAAAATGGATACAAATACATCACCACCCTATTTGTTGTTGTAAAATTGCGCATGATTCAATATGTTGATATACGTAACAGTATATTTGTTTATTGTATTCGTTAACTTAAGAAGCACGCAACACTCAACAAAAAGATCAGTTACCAGTTTAACGAAACGGAAACAGACGCCAGAAATATTTGCCACATTTTGTTATTTATGAGAGCTCTTATGCGAAGTTTCAGACAATGCGGGTTCTTATGATGTCTCGGTTTATTTGCGCAGTACGGTAACGACCACATGATGTTTATCTCAGTAAAGTGGTAATTGCATTATCTAGTCGTCTGGTATGTAATTTATTGCTCGAGATAGCTAACTCTGTTTTTATTGTTGACTGATGGAATTGAATATAGAATGTACTTATTCTATTGTTGAACTATATCCGATATCTTAAATCAACCAAAATAGTACGTATTATGAAACCTGAATTATAGTAAAAAAATATAATTATAAATAATGTACAGGCAAAGATGAGGTTATTGATATACATTAGTGGCGGCTCGTCATTAAGGGCCAGTGGGACCAGGCCCCACCAAAAATAATGTATAACGTGCATTTATTATTTTATAAATGAAAATATAGCATCCAAAAACCATGATTTATCAGGAAAAAAATGTCTGGCACCAACAACAAAAATGATCACGAGCCGCCACTGGATATACAGATTCAAATTTGGTTCCTCGGCTAACAGTCTCAAGAGGCCGTGGTAACGTTGTTGTAAGTGTACTTGTTATGGATGTGCGTGGTCACAGGATACAATTTCCTATTTGGAGTTGTATTATTTTAGACCACAATTGCACTTAAATATCGTTCCAGATAAACACTAAAAATTAAAAACTGCTGACGTTATTTTAAGCTAAGGCCCAAAGGGATTTTTTTTTTCGATCCAGAAGCACTTGAGCTTTTCAGCTCTTTGGCTCGGTGCCATGGACATCGTAAATCTGGGGAATCGGTGGCTTTTTCTGCCATCTCGCGGAATTGAACCAGCACACACATAGACAGTAGTCCAACGCGCTACGATCACGCTGGGCAGACGGTTGCAGGCCCAAAGGGTTAAAGTTAAAAGATTGACTTCATTGTACCGGATATTATTCTCATATAACTATGTCCCTCTCCACAAAAGTGGTACACCACCTGCTAAGAATAATGCACAAAACATGAACTCAGCAGTTCCGAAAAGTATCTGTAGGGTCTATGTAAACAAAACGTACATGTGAACGGAACGGCGAGGTCCGGATTCGAATACACGACTTTAAACTCTTTAGCTGCTAAGGACGTATATATATATACGTTTTTCCAAATCACTTCTAAAGACGCATTAACACGTCTGTTATTATCTATCCTCTGTGGGCTGAAGACGTGTTAACACGTTATACATTTCTACTGCCACTGCTGTAGACGTAGATCCATTTTTGTGACCTAGAAACAAAGATTAGCTATTTTTAGCTCAGCCTTCGGAAAGTATGTAGCAGCGAAAGGGTTACGGCAAATGCTTAACCACTTAGCCCCATAGACACCCAAATATCTAAGTTAGCACATTACCCATCGTGATTTGTTGGTCTAAGACAGGTATGAGCCAAACGGGGTATACCCTATTACACTAAAAGACATAAAACCGGGCACTTTACTTACTTCCCTACCTATCAGTCATGATAGGTACATTTAACGGGCACATATAATGGGCACATAAGTCCACCTAATCGAAGTCTAACATGCTGATGCAAACTGTTGTGCAGCCTTAATGCGAGAATGACAGAAAAAGAGACAATCATAATATGAGACAGAGAGAAGTGGTAAACTAGAATAGACAGAAGCGACAACATTGTAAAAATACATACGAAGAGATATATAAGCAAAATAAAAATACCACATCAGAATAGACAAGGGATAGGACTGTAAATATCCAGAGACATCAGTTAAAAACTACACGAGGAGAGATTTAAATGCAAAAATTCGCCAGAAAAGACAGTGAGGAGTGAACGCAATAAATTCATCACTAAAGGTAGAAATAAAAACAAAATGGATATGAGTATAAAAATACATCAGAGTCGACAGAAGAGATGCGATAACAAATATACATCAGAAGATTCAGAAGAAAGAAGTGGGCAAAAATAAAAATCAGAATAGAAAGCACATGAGTGCAGAAATACCTAAGAATAGACGGAAAAGATAGGAGTTCAAAAAATACATCAGAATAATCCGAAAAATAATGAGTTCAAAAATACATCAGAATAATCCGAAGAATAATGAGTGCAAAAATACATCAGAATAATCCGAAGAATAATGAGTGCAAAAATACATCAGAATAATCCGAAGAATAATGAGTGCAAAAATACATCAGAATAATCCGAAGAATAATGAGTGCAAAAATACATCAGAATAATCCGAAGAATAATGAGTGCAAAAATACATCAGAATAATCCGAAGAATAATGAGTGCAAAAATACATCAGAATAATCCGAAGAATAATGAGTGCAAAAATACATCAGAATAATCCGAAGAATAATGAGTGCAAAAATACATCAGAATAATCCGAAGAATAATGAGTGCAAAAATACATCAGAATAATCCGAAGAATAATGAGTGCAAAAATACATCAGAATAATCCGAAGAATAATGAGTGCAAAAATACATCAGAATAATCCGAAGAATAATGAGTGCAAAAATACATCAGAATAATCCGAAGAATAATGAGTGCAAAAATACATCAGAATAATCCGAAGAATAATGAGTGCAAAAATACATCAGAATAATCCGAAGAATAATGAGTGCAAAAATACATCAGAATAATCCGAAGAATAATGAGTGCAAAAATACATCAGAATAGACGGAAGAGACATTAACCCTAAAAAATATGCCAAAGTAGACAAAAGACACCTATGTGTTGCCGGGCTCTAAGGAGCAAACAAGAGTAACACTGCGGCCTACATGGCATGTCGTAAGAGGCGACTAAGGTAGGGGCACAGGGATGCTACCCTATGTTTTAAAAAAGCGTCTCAGAAATCGAATGCTCTGATCTACTTGTAGACGCATAACTGACACAATGTACAATCGCTCTAAGGTTCAGATTACATAAAGATTACAAAGAGTGGTTTAACAAGTAATCGATATGGAGCTTTCGAAGAAGAAAAAGATGACAAAAGAATTATTAGTGTCAAAGTACTTTACAATATGCAATACAGGCTTGAATAGACAGAATAATTGTACATACAGCAATACATTATAGGCAGTAAGGACTGAACTTGGTTACAATTACAGGGTGTTCAAGATAATTGCAGCCCCATTGACAATTCGAAAGTTACCAGGTACAAATTGAGTTGTGTTTATTTACTATTTAAACCGGTTCTGACTAGCTCGTCCTACGTCACATTTGTTCATCGCCCTTCCCGCACTACAATTACACACCGTCACACAACCTTGACCTATACTACGTCATAACTGAACCTTCCCATTTCCATACATATATGCCAGATTAGCTCGATTCACGGGCTGCAATTATCTTGAACACCCTGTAGAATGGACCGGTATAAGTGTTTATTGATTGACATAAGCACAAACAACTCCCATGACCGGATGGTGATTAGATAAGTACATATGAACTGTGGGAGTTGCTGTGGCTGAGCCGCTCGTTTACATGACCGGATGGTGATTAGATAAGTACATATGAACTGTGGGAGTTTCTGTGGCTAAGTGGTTGAGCCGCTCGTTTACATGACCGGATGGTGATTAGATAAGTACATATGAACTGTGGGAGTTGCTGTGGCTAAGTGGTTGAGCCGCTCGTTTACATGACCGGATGGTGATTAGATAAGTACATATGAACTGTGGGAGTTTCTGTGGCTAAGTGGTTGAGCCGCTCGTTTACATGACCGGATGATGATTAGATAAGTACATATGAACTGTGGAGTTGTCTGTGGCTAGTTGGTTGAGCCGCTCCTTTACATGACCGGATGGTGATTAGATAAGTACATATGAACTGTGGGAGTTGCTGTGGCTAAGTGGTTGAGCCGCTCGTTTACATGACCGGATGGTGATTAGATAAGTACATATGAACTGTGGGAGTTTCTGTGGATAAGTGGTTGAGCCGCTCGTTTACATGACCGGATGGTGATTAGATAAGTACATATGAACTGTGGGAGTTTCTGTGGCTAAGTGGTTGAGCCGCTCGTTTACATGACCGGATGGTGATTAGATAAGTACATATGAACTGTGGGAGTTGCTGTGGCTAAGTGGTTGAGCAGCTCGTTTACATGACCGGATGGTGATTAGATAAGTACATATGAACTGTGGGAGTTGCTGTGGCTAAGTGGTTGAGCAGCTCGTTTACATGACCGGATGGTGATTAGATAAGTACATATGAACTGTGGGAGTTTCTGTGGCTAAGTGGTTGAGCAGCTCGTTTACATGACCGGATGGTGATTAGATAAGTACATATGAACTGTGAGAGTTTCTGTGGCTAAGTGGTTGAGCCGCTCGTTTACATGACCGGATGGTGATTAGATAAGTACATATGAACTGTGGGAGTTTCTGTGGCTAAGTGGTTGAGCCGCTCGTTTACATGACCGGATGGTGATTAGATAAGTACATATGAACTGTGGGAGTTGCTGTGGCTAAGTAGTTGAGCCGCTCGTTTACATGACCGGATGGTGATTAGATAAGTACATATGAACTGTGGGAGTTTCTGTGGCTAAGTGGTTGAGCCGCTCGTTTACATGACCGGATGGTGATTAGATAAGTACATATGAACTGTGGGAGTTTCTGTGGCTAAGTGGTTGAGCCGCTCGTTTACATGACCGGATGGTGATTAGATAAGTACATATGAACTGTGGGAGTTTCTGTGGCTAAGTGGTTGAGCTGCTCGTTTACATGACCGGATGGTGATTAGATAAGTACATATGAACTGTGGGAGTTTCTGTGGCTAAGTGGTTGAGCCGCTCGTTTACATGACCGGATAGTGATTAGATAAGTACATATGAACTGTGGGAGTTGCTGTGGTAAAGTGGTTGAGCCGCTCGTTTACATGACCGG
This sequence comes from Arion vulgaris, assembly GCA_020796225.1. Classification (NCBI taxonomy): domain Eukaryota; kingdom Metazoa; phylum Mollusca; class Gastropoda; order Stylommatophora; family Arionidae; genus Arion; species Arion vulgaris. The sequence goes on from CM036762.1 coordinate 39,842,387, forward strand.
ATGGTGATTAGATAAGTACATATGAACTGTGGGAGTTGCTGTGGCTAAGTGGTTGAGCTGCTCGTTTACGTTCCGAAGGTCGTGGGTTCGGATACGGACTACATCGTTCTGTTCACGTTCTGTTCGCGTTCTGTTCACGTTCTGTTCACGTTCTGTTCACGTTCTGTTCACGTTCTGTTCACGCTCTGTTCACGTTCTGTTCACGTTCTGTTCACGTTCTGTTCACGTTCTGTTCACGTTCTGTTCACGTACTGTTCACGTTCTGTTCACGTTCTGTTCACGTACTGTTCACGTTCTGTTCACGTTCTGTTCACGTTCTGCTCACGTTCTGCTCACGTTCTGCTCACGTTCTGTTCACGTTCTGTTCACGTTCTGTTCACAAGTGCAGATTTTCCGGCTAATCTCTGTGATTGTTGCCGAGCTACATAGTTTGTGCTTTGTGCAATACTTGTGGCAGGTGGCAGGCCATTTCTCTGTAGAGTGACTGAAGCATATATGGAAAACCCAGCATTATGCAGTGAATCCTTCGTCGTTATACCTTTTATTTAAACTGACAGACATATACGAAATAAAAGAGAAACAATGAAATATACAAATGTTTAAAAAAATTATTGATTTAAACAGAATCGACATCTCTTCAATCCAATACAGATCCTTGGATGCATAATCTCTTTCTGTGGAATACGTATAGTATGTGTGTTGATATTTTCCGTGTATCATTGTTTACACACCAGTCTCATTCTCCTATATAACTCTTTGACTATATTGATAATCCTACTTATTCTGTTTTGTTTGCTTGATAAGTAAGTTATTTTTACGTTTTAAAGCAATTTACATCGATGTTACGATATCGACGTGTTTTGGTCAGGTACATATTATTCTAGCACCGCATCTGCCTCTAGCTCGTCATTAAGGGTCAATGTGGCCCGGCGCCACCAAAAACCAAAAGGGGGAATAACTTCCCGGAATAGACAAATAGTAAATACTCCAAAAACATGATTTTTCGAAAATTTGTATCTGGTCCCACCAAGAAAAATGACCACGAGCCGCCACTGAATACTCCATTTTATCTAAAATTGATGTATATACTATTATATCTCCTCTCGAAGAATAAGGAATCAACTATAATGTCCCCCAAAATAGATCTGTCTTGAACAAGCCAGCTTAGTACATTCCATGTCATTCCCGCCGTATATCTATTTACAGTTCGTCTCCATCTCTATCTAGGTCATTACACTTCTTTCCACCAGATTCAATTTAAGAGCCACATTTGGGTGTCTGATATTTTGTATATTCCAACCATTTCCTCCCCTCCTTTGTATTACCTTGTTGATACTGTTGATGTATGTGCGTCGGGTGTTCTCAGTATTAAGTAGTCTTTGATTCCAACAACTTCTGAGAATTAGTCTGAGAGATCTTCTCTCAAAGCCTCTTATGGCACTGTCTGTAATGATACTTGTTTCCCCTTGACTCTGATCCATACCGTTAGACTGAGAGCATATTTGATTTGTATATAGTGATTTGTGTTTGTGTCCTGTAAGCTGATATCTCCATATGTTGTCTAATGATATGAAATTAACCACCATTCGAATTCTTGAGTTGATTTCGGGTCCTATATCTCCATCAGTGGCTGCATAGCTACCAAACTATTTGACCATCTCCACCTTTTCTATCTTTCCTCTCTCTACCATAATCTCCATCAGTGGCTACATAGCTAACAAACTATTTGACCATCTCCACCTTTTCTATCTTTCCTCTCTCTACCATAATCTCCATCAGTGGCTACATAGCTACCACACTATTTGAACATTTCCACCTCTTCTATCTTTCCTCTCTCTACCATAATCTCCATCAGTGGCTACATAGCTACCAAACTATTTGACCATCTCCACCTCTTCTATCTGTCCTCTCTCTACCATAATCTCCATCAGTGGCTGCATAGCTACCAAACTATTTGAACATCTCCACATCTTCTATCTGTCCTCTCTCTACCATAATCTCCATCAGTGGCTACATAGCTACCAAACTATTTGAACATCTCCACATCTTCTATTTTTCCTCTCTCTACCATAACATAATCTCCATCTATGGCTACATTGCTACAAACTATTTTTCCTCTCTCTACCATAATCTCCATCTATGGCTACATAGCTACCAAACTATTTTTCCTCTCTCTACCATAACATAATCTCCTTTGTTTTTTGCATTTATTCTCTTCATAAAATGTACTGTAGCCTTATTATTATTATTGTGGAATTAGTTCACACAGGAAACTTTTCACAGGTGTTAGTATTTCGTGTGATATTCATTGGCACAGGAACAGAGCAATTATGGGGTGACCCGTTGCAGTGAAGTTGGAACCGTACTTATGAACTATGAACTATGAACTGTAGCCTTTTCTGACCTTAGAGTATTACGTTCATGTCCCTTCACATTTCTATGCCCTAGTGTGCAGAAGATAGAATGGCTAATTCTTTCAAGGTCGATTCCATTTCCTCACGCGTGGAATGTCGAGTTTGAGATAGAACTCACAATCCTCGTGTGTCCGTGTCGATAGACAAACGCTAATGTTTGACCTCAATCCGTTCCAGAATTATCATTAACCGTTTATGATTTTACCTTGCTTTTATTAGTATTAGTTTTTAGATCTACTGATTTGGTTAATCGACGTACTCTTTTTCTCTCATATGTGTCTTCTTTGTGCGTGATAACAATGCTAAGTCGTCTGCGTAGTCAATGTTTTAAAGTCGCTTCGTAAGTCCTCAAATGACCCATCTGCCACCACGTTCTGTTAGCATATTCAATACACAGTCAATGACAACCAGGAAGAGCCATAATATATCCACGTGAAGCACTATAATTCATCTTGAACTATCTGTTATGTGATTCCCGATGTCTGATGCCGCACTTTGTTTAGTACCTGTCTTTTCAGTAGAATATTGATGATATTCACTGGGAATCCATATTCGTGTAAAATCTTTAACAGTGAAGGATTGTGAACACTGTCAAATACGCTGTTGGCTTGTTGGTTTCAATCAGTTTGGGCTAACATCATGCTATCAATGTCACACATGGTCGCTCACAGAGCTAATGAGCGGAAAATCTTAGTAACAGAGATGGCATACCATAGACGAACGAGCTGCAGGAGTAACAATGCGAAATAAAATGAACGTTGAAGAATTTTTTTTTTAGATATTATTGAAACCAATCATACAACTTATAAAAGAACAACATATTAAAATATTTAGGTCATCTGACAGGAATGCACTGGCATCGTCTACCAGAGAAAGCCATACTGAAAAAAATATGTAATGAACAAAGAACAAAACGACAAAAACTCAAGAAAGGAGTGAATGTCAACTTTATAGAAATGAATATCAACTTACAAATCGTATTAGACACGGCTGATTATAAAATCCTTACATTCAGAAACAAATAAAAATCTCACTGAGATACAATGGAGGAGACGATTTAAAACAGTCGACTATTTCTTTACCTAGATACCATGCTTGTCAATGACTGTTGACTGAACGATTCATCATTTAAGGCTCAAATAGATTACATATATTAATGCCTCAACAATTCATGTTTAATTAACATCTCTAAGTGCAAGAATATGACACAAAGACTACTCTTGTTATCAAAGTTTCATAAAAATGAATTACTTTAACAAATATCTTCATCTTCCATCTTTCTCTAATCAGGTTTTGCCTCACAGCTTCAAGATAAAAACGTGTTTTCTATTGAGCAGCAAGCTATGAATGCATCACTTTCTATTCTCGTGACGGTAGTTGGCATCATGCAAACTTCTTTATGTTTGACAAGTCCAGCATAAATGTTAAGAAACTAAGAATGTCAAAGATATGATCGATCCATCACCAGATGAATGCGTTAATGTACGAAGCGGCAGAGGGACAAACAAACAGCGAAGTTATAGATATTATTGGTATTATTGGTATATCTCACTAAAATTACTAACACATTACCTATAGTGAAGAAACCCTTTTATACCAAGTGGTGTATAGGTGAATACGGTGTTAGGCCCATATTTTTCAATGACAGTCGGCACACGATGGATGGTGATGTGGTCAACATCAAGCCGACCGCCTTTACTTCCCAGTGGTTTTTCTGGTACCCAATTGAGGCTGGGTCGACCTGAGAGCCGTTACGGTCGAAAAACATTTCACGGACTCTGTGGAATTGAACCGGTACCACTAACGTAAGAAGCTTATGCACTAACAACTGCACTACTGCGGCTCTATATTATCTATAGTACACATTTGTATAACTGAATATTTTATTTCCGAAGCACTTAATTTTTTTTACTGTTAACAGGTAGCAAAGTCCCTGTCTTTATTCTTGCACTAGCTTTTGATACCTATGGATTACAGATGTAATAGCTATATATGAACCCCCAGGGTTTCCAGTTTCCTTCTTCAATTAAAAAATTAAACCCACTGTTGTAGGATACTAAGTCCTAACAATGATGCTAGTATACCAATAATCATATAATCTATTCAGCTCAAATGTCGTTAGTGTATTGTATTTGAATCGTCTCTTGTTTGCAGAAGTTAAATTCAAAATATCCTCAATAGTTTTCTTGATCTTACCCAGGGGCAGCTGGCTATTAAGGGACGGTGGGGTCCGGCCCCATCAAAGATAATTGAGAAGTGGTTTGACATGCGGGTGAGGCGTGTTCAATTCACGGTAAGGCCAAGGTTTTTAAAAAAAATATTTTCTAGACACTTAGAATGATTGCCTTTGATTGTCCTTGATTTTATGTTCTTTAATAGCGAACTCTTTTAATATCAAGCTGTTGTAGAACAGAAGCGTTTTTTCTTTTCTCGAAAGGGGGATTAACTTCCAACAATAAACATATAATAGTAAATACTCCTAAAACCATGATTTTTCATAAATATTTGTCTGGCCCCACCAAGAAAAATAACAACCAGCCGCCACTGATCTTACCCATTAATGTACTTTCTTTGTGATCTGTGAATATGGTATATTTATTGCGACGGATCACTAAGAATACATCTGATTTCAAAGTAGCACGAAGTCACTGTTTTTTAGTGGAATTTAGCTAGTCACAGTCAGTACCACAGCTGTAATCCAATTAGGTGTGGCTGACTTGTGAAGTAAACTGGAATCTCATTCGTTTGTTGTTCTTTGTTCTACCATCCAGACACGTCTTGTATGTACATATAGTGTTTATTTGTTTGTTTGACTATTTATTACAATGCTAGTTATGTCGATGAACCAAGTGATTTCTTTGAATTCGTCTCCACCAAGTCATGTCTGCTACCGCTGACGCTTCATTTTCTCCCTTCTGTTAATGCTTGAGTATTTCATTATCTAAGACGCTTGCTGCGTTGTTTACCAATTTTTCGCACCATCAGAAAGCTTCAATCTGTTGTTTTTTCTACGTCGGTGTTGTTGATTTCAACTATTATGTTCTATGACCAACTCCCACCAGCTTCCTGTTACCATTATCGTAAATGTTATTAAAGCTGTAACAGTCCCCGACTTCAGACAATGATAACAGTATTCTACAGAGAAAACACAATTTCCGTAGAACAATAAAATGAATAAATGCATTCTTAGGACTTGCAGTAGTGTTAAGATTTATAAGAAAGGACTGACATATTTAGAAATATTTACCGTTGAAAAGTTGAAGTAAAAAACGATAAATTAACTCAATCTATTTTGTTTTAAAACACAACAAAAATACTATGTACTTCTTGTGTGTGTAATAGAAAATGTTCTAGTAAGAAAAAAGTGATAAATAATTTAAAAAAAGTAGAAAGTAAGCGAGAGAATAGAACGGAATTGCGCGACAGTAAAAAAACATGAAAGCATTATATTTTATAAAATAGCAAAAATACAGGGAACAATAGTTACGGGGTGGAAAGAATACAAGTTAGAATACTGCAGTAAAGTTTTCTATCAAAGGAGAAATACCAAAACATAGGGTTGCCAGATGCTGTAACTGAGAATTTAGAAACCAGGACATTTTTTGCTACACGTCCCTTTCTCGGAACATGTCTTGCCATCGTCCAGGTTTTCCAGGACAGTGCACTTATCGTCCATGACGTACAATTAGTTATGAGTTAGGTCCAAGCTACACCAGACAGCAATCAAATAACTGCACTAACCACAATGGTAAGAAAACCACATTTACTGCTTCTTCGTGGACTTTTCAAATTAGATATTACAATGCCGTATTAATCACATTGTAAATGATGGTTTGAACATGACGGCTGCAGAGGCAGGACATCTGGCCTATGGGAGAGAGAAATTCTGGAGGATTGTTGGGGTGTCAAAGTTCTGCTCTGGACAAGCTATTTGATGATGATGATTAATTACAATGATAATGAAAACAAAACTACTGTGATAGTCTTATGTGTGAACGTAGACATGTCAAATGTTTAAACAGCTCTCCATTTGAAAATCGAGAAAAAAATCGACTTATTTACAACTTTTATTTGACAGGGACAAAAGCCGGGACTAATGGGCATTATTCGAGACACCCCATTTTTTCCTTTAAATTCGGGCTGTCCCGGAAATCCGGGACGTCTGGTAACCCTTCAAAACACAAAGTTAGCTTTCTGCAATATAAAACAAGTCAATACTTAGATTCAACAAATAGTTTTAACAAGTAAAAGATGCAATACAACATGAAAGAGAAACCGATCGTCCTATAAGGAACACTGAATGAAAATATTACATGGTAGTTGGAAACAAAGGGAAAATAATACAAATACACGTAACCTATAATTAAAATGGTCTCAGTAGAACGACAGCACAAGGAAAAGAAAATATAATGGTCATTTTTACACTTACATTTTTAAACACAAACACAACGGAGAAATAATTAAAGAAAGAAACACCTGGCACCAGACACTGAATCGACCTAATTCAGTTGCGCAACGTCATGAGAAATACAGGCGATAACGAATGAAAATAAGTACCATCCAAAAAAACAATAATAACCGCATTGTTTCAAAATGTGTATCTGTCAGCAACCGAACATGGACAAAATCTATACAAATATATATATATATATATATATATATATATATATATATATATATATATATATATATATATATATATATTAATGAACGAATTATTTTCTCGGCTTTTCTGCTTGTCAAAAGTAGACAAATACTCCCTATTGCGATGATCGTTGGTTTCCTGTGAAATGTAAAAATGTTTACAAAATTGTAATTATTTTCTGACTACATAATAATTGCTTGTTATAATTTTCGCTTGTTTCACTTAAATAACTACGGGAGTCTCTGTGGTGAAGTGGCGCGTTCTGAAGAGTATGGGTTCGAAACTAGATCGCGTTGTTCAGGAAAAATGCGCATCTTCTCCAGAGATCCTTAGGATTGTTGCTGGGGCTACGGAGTTTGGTCTTTGTGCAACACTCTCGGCTGGTGGGTTGACATTTCTTCCAAGAGGGAAGGAACAACCCAGTGCATTGAAGTCAACTGTTCATCTTTAGAGCGTGTCATCTTTATGTCCAACCGTTTCGTAACGGAATAGACATATATTCCAATTTGGATTGGATACCATCACCGTAGAAATCGAGTTCGTGAACTGTCGCCGAGCTCTTTTGAGTTTTTTTATTGTTTAGATACTAGTTTTATGTTGGTATATTGTCTCCATTTCCAGGTCTTTCATCTCTGTAATTATGTATACCTTATTGTTTTCAGTTATCTTCTTTGTAACTAGATTGAGAGATTGGATAACAAAATGTTAAGTACACATGCTTTGTAGACGAATGATCCCAGGTTGGAAATCATCATTTGAAGTGGCATTTATTTTACAACTGCAAAAATCCAAATTTCGATTCAGTCTGAATTTGGTACCAGAGAAACAAAGGGCGACATGTATGATGTTGACCACAGTAGTCATCCTGGAGAAAAATACGTACTTTGTATTCCCTAATTAGAGAGCAAGACGTTTTAAGAATTCCAGGGGAAGCACCGGAGACAATCAATATGATCATTCTTCTTCTTCTTTGCTTTCGTTCTTTGCCACCAATTTTAATCACTCTTTGTGATATGTTTGATCTTTGCCAAGAACGTGTATACGTTGCACATTGGTTTGGTAGGCCCCTAAACGCATAGACTTCAACAAGTTTAGGTCATGTGCCATATGATCAATAAAAAAGACAGTGAACAAGAATTAGTGGCTTCCGGAAATTTTGTTTTTTACCCAAACGCAGGATTTGAACCGCAATCCTTTATTTCGTAGGACACCCATTTTCTAACCCTTCTGTATTCCCTAATGTATCCCATAGTATGAAACATAATATTTTACTTCTTACTTTTACATTGTAAGTAATCTTCTGTCTAAGTATGTATCTAACGAATACTACATCTCATGTATAAAAGGAAAAAAAGTAAAGAACCCTTTCATACCTCGTGGTATATAGGTCAATACAGTGTTAGGACTGTATTTTTCATTGACCGTCGGCACAGATGGGTTTTTTAGATACGCATTTAGACAGTGTTGCTTTAAAACACGACTTCATATGTAGCTTCTCAAGAGAACAGTCTGTGCTACTATTTTAATCTGACGTTTTATTATACAGAGGTAGTTCACTGAAGAAAGTTAAACATTTTACATATTTGGGTAGTAAAGTGTCAAACAACGCAGACACGATGCAAGAAATAAACTCCCGTATTGCTATAGCAGCTAGTGCCTTCAGTAACGTAACATATATCTGGCAATCTCAAGACCTTAGTATATGTTAAAGTTAATTGCATATCCTTTACAGGACTTTGCGAATCAACCCCAGCTTTTAACGCTGTTTGTGATTTTCTAGGCATTATTACGTTCAGTAGTTTGCCATTGCTTTCTGAACGGTGGTGCCATCGTCCTTTTGTAAAATTCCACGCGAAACAACATGCAGCGTGATTCGAACTCAGAACGTCGGGGTTGATAGACCGAGTCACTATCCCCTAAGCCACAGACGCCACCATGTACACAAGTTAAATTGTTTAGGTCCTGTGTGATTCCTGTACTGACCTACGGATGTGAAAGTTATAAATCAACAAAGAAAATTGAAAAGAAACTGGGCAAATTTGAGAATAAATGTCTCGAAGATTACTAAAAGTAAAATGGAGTGACTCGTTTCGAACAACAAAGTGAGAGATAGAACTCAGCAACAACCCGTATCAAATATTATTTGGAAATAAAGGTGGAAATATTTAGGTCATGTTCTTAGATCAGACGAAAAGAGACTAAATCGACAAGTCCTTATGTGGTCACCAGTTGGGAAAAGAAAACGTGGAAGACCTAAGACCACTCTACGAAGAACAATCCTACAAGAAAGTAAACTATTGGGATGTAAAACCATACGAGATCTCCAAGTTATAGTAAAGAACCGCATCATATGGAGATTTAAAACCTCTGCCCTATGTGCCGACTTTGACACGAAAGAATTAAAATATAGGGTGTTCAACTTAAAAGCAGCCCGTGAATGGAGCTAATCTGGCATATATGTATGGAAATAGGAATGTTCGGTTATGACGTATAGGTCAAGGTTGTGTGACGGTGTGTAATTGTAGTGCGGGAAGGGGCGACGAACAAATGTGACGTAGAACGAGCTATTCAGAACCGTTTTAAATAGTAAATAAACACAACTAATTTGTACCTGGAAACTTTCGAATTGTCAATGGGGCTGCAATTATCTTGAACACCCTGTAGTTCATTACATGTGCGTATGTTTTAATTACTTGATGTCCTATCATCATTCTACTTCGATGATTAGTAATGAGTACTCCAATTTCTAATTTTACAAAGGAAGATCCCACCGGCAGTATGCAAACTTTGCAGCACCGCAAGGTCACCGATGTAATTTTGATTATTCTGGAGAAAAAAACCACATCTGATTAACTAAGTGATATTTCGATATCGATGATCGGCAGAAAAAAGATGTATAACTCATTCCCTATCCGTGATGGTGCATTCCGTAAAAAGCTATCTGTTGATCGCTTAACATGTCCTTTCAAATTATGTCAATGTTTTCTTACCCCGCTTATTCTCGACTTTCTCCCCAGTATGGTTTTCAACAGGGTATCATCTATCTTCATGTTTCCAAATATTTGACACATTCTTTTTTATCCTTAACTAAATTTTCTCTCTTATCCTATCTTTTTCAGGACTTAATTATTTACTTGCTTTTCTGGTCATGAAATACGTCAGATTATTCACATCACAGGGACTTCTGTTTTTTCTTATATTTGCTTGTCAGTGTAGATATTTCTGTGCTAAAGATACAGGATATATATATATTTAATTCCTAGCAGACTTATAATATTTACTACCAAAGATATAAAGGTGAAGGATTCACCTCGCTGCATCGGGTTTCCTCATATGGCTCCGTCCCTGTCGGCAGAGGTGGGCACTCAATCTGCCGAGAACAGAGCATGAACTCCGTAGCTCCGGCAACAGTCCTAGGGTCTCATGAAATAATTGCACATGTGTTTCGATCTGGATTCGAACTCACAACATTCAGTACGATAGGCCTACGACTTAACCACTTCGCTATTGAGACCTCCCAGAATATTTACTGTGGGAAGGCGATGTACAGAAGGACAAATGAACTAAATCTAAATTAAAATAATACTGTGTACTTCTGGTGTGTGTAATAGATATTACATACTACTAATACACTCGAGCAGTGGCGGCTCGTGATCATTTTGTTGGTGGGGCCAGACACAAATTTTCGGAAAAATCATAGTTTGGGGTTGTTATATTTTAATTTATAAAATAATTAATACACGTTATACATTATTTTTGGTGGGGACCGGCCCCAGTGGTCCTTAATGGCGAGCCGCCACTGCACTCGTGACAGAGGAAGACAAAGAGAGAAACCGTTGGATAGTACGGCTTCCTGACACGGAAGAGCGCCAACATCTGAGAAGATATCGAACATCAGAGACAGAGATTTGTGGAGATCCATGATTATACGGCAGCCGGCACGGCATCTGATGATGATGAGTCTCCTAGTAAGAGACAAGCGGTAGAAGCTGTCGGAATAGAATAGCAGTGTTCTCTATGTTCGTCTGTCAGAGTTTCCATCGTAACACGACTGCTAATCAAGACTGAGTATATTTGTCTTTATGACGACAGTATATAGTCTTGGTGACATTTATTAACCCTAGGGTCTTTCGTAATATTTCCTAAATCCCAAAGAAACCTTTTGAAAACATTAAGAATCAGGAATTACATGTTTTTAGCATATAATGCGTAGATGATGTTTATAACTTTTAATGACAACGGATAAAATACAGGGAAGGAGAGATCGTGGAAAGCAGATGGATAAGATTTGGATTGTTTGACATTATGGTTCTACGTCAGAACTGATTAAATGCACTAGAGAAAAGAGAAAGTTGTGTTGAGATATGATCGCCTAAGCCAGCAGGCAGGGCACTTTGATTGGATATGTGGTTGTTTCATAGCATCCAGATAAGAAGATATCTCTAGAACTTACTCTTGTGTGCGCTCAGTACATAATGTGCTTTACTGTTTCTGTTATTTCTATGATCCACACTTTCGTGGACAACCTTTTCTTTGTGTCCACTGTATCTGAATAGAAATACCTTTTGAGGTGTACTGTCTATTGTAATTTGTTTATGTGGCCGAATCATTTCAATAGAATAAGGTTTTGCATTTTCCCAAATGCGAGCTATCCCAAAGTCGTTGACACGATATGCATTATAACGTTTAGTAGGCTCTGCCCAACTGTCAACATTACAAGAGAGTAAGTAGTATCTTCTATTGTCATATAGAAACTCGGCATTATCTTAATATGATATTACAGTGATTATCTCTCTATGGATCTCTTTCGCGAAGTGGTTAAGACGTTTGTATGTCTTTCTGAAAGGTCAAGGTTCGAATCAGGACCTAGTCACAAGTGAAATTTTTTTCATGTGATCTTGGATTGTTGCTACGGGGTTCATGCTTTGTGCAACACTCATGGTAGTCGGTGTGCTATTTTTCCCATGTGTGTCGTTAATATTGTTATAATAGAAAAACATCAACGATGATAAAATAAAACATAATTGGTTACCTTTATTCTGTAGATTTCAAAACATCCATAGTAAAACTCTCAATGGTAACTTAGCCACCGACGTGCAATGACCACGGTCATATACATCATTCAATTGCAACTTGCAGACTCTGTATATCGTCGTAAAAGAATAATCCTCAAAGCACAAGTTTCTAAATTAACTGAAAATTCTTGAATGAGTTGTCTCAATTATTCATCATCAAATAGCTTGTCCTGAACAGAACTTTGCCACCCCAACAGTCCTCCGGAATTTTCTCTCTCATAGGCCAGATGTTCTGCCTCTGCAGCCGTCATGTTCAAACCATCAGTTACATCCTGAATCCATCTTCTCCGTGGTCATCCTCTTCTTCTCTTTGCCGGTATGCCTCCTTCCATGATGGTATTCTCCAATACTTCTTGTCTTTTTTATATGTCCACAATTAACTAACACAACTACCTCATTTATAAACAAAGATTCTCGCGATCACCGCTTAGACTGGTTTACCAGATTTCCCAAGAAATCTCATTCATGTGGAAATCTGATCTATGCAGCCTTAGCATTAGTGTGGTTCGTCACATCTTCAGCGCCATTTGGAGCTTTGGTGCTTATCCTTCGGCGATGCGTCCGGTTTTAGCCAGAGTTGACTGGTTTCGCTCTCCGTATGCCTTTTGCTGTTCCCAGTCGACCTGCACGGCAGCAGGTTAAACAAAGATTCTACTCTCAGACTTGTATTTCTCATAGTTCTAAGTTTGACATGTCCTGTATTGATTCTCTCTATCCGCTGGTCATTCTCATTTTCCTGTCTTTGTCTCCCTAATCTTCCTATCATGTCTTTCTATCTGGTATATATCTTCCATCTGACCTACTGTTACCCAGAGTCCATTTTATTCATCTCTTCCAATTACCACTTCTCACGCTAACTTCTCTTCGTGTGTATGTTAATGTCAGTTTTTTTCTGTCGAAAGCAAATCGACTGTGATCTAATGATAGTAAACGTACCCATTCTGGTAATTATAAATCGTGCTTTCAAGCTAAAAGCCCACACGTTCTTGAAGCATACCAAACTCTATTTTACATAATACATAATTTATTTATCAATAAAGACTAATTTGCGGCGTAACAACTTAAATCTGCCTCATGCTCAGGAGCATGTCTGGTTATGCACATATTATCATCATCAGATGCCGTGACTGTTGGTGAAGGCGTTCATGGATATCCACATATCTCTAACTCTGGAATTTGATATCATCTCAGATGTTGATGTTCTTCCATGCCATGAAGTCAGGCTGTGCAAAATGTTTGCTCCCTATCTTTCTCTGTCTCGTCTCCTCTTGGTTTTACCGGTTGTTACAAATTTTCTAAACCTTCCTTCCTCATCACATGCCAAACAAATGATGACTGCCTCTATCCGATATTGATGATAAGCTTTCTCTGTGTCTTGACCTCATTCTACACCTCCACATTATGCATTTTAACAGTCTATGGAATTCTCATTATTCTTCTGTAAAACTACATCTATCTGGCCCTCAAGAGATTTTTCGATCTGTTTGTTTATTTTCCGTGACCCCCATCTGTATGTCAGTATTAGTTGTATGTAGCACTGTATAACAATCCTTCTGATCTCAATTGACAATGTTTTGTTGCTTGTAATGCTTCTAATTTTCTGGAGTGTTTCTTTAGCCAGCTCTAATCTGCTGTTTATTTCTGTTCTACATCTGCCATCTGATGTTACCAGGACTCCGGGGTATTTAGCACATATATTGTGTCGAATATTAGCAGACTTCACAAAACATCTTTAAACACTACATGTGTCCAAGATGGGAAGATTCTCGATGTTTGAGCTCTCGTATTAAACAGCTCAAAAGTAAATGCCAAACTAATTATGTCTGTCTTTGTCTGATTATGCCTCTATTAGTCTAAAATGCCTTCTGTTATTTATCTTCAAGGAATTACGATCATCATGAAAAAATAGAACATTCTAGGATTTAACAAATTGTTATTAAATCTAAAAATATTAATGCATACACATTTTCGTGCCACATAAAGATAGATTTTAATTAGACATAAATAACAAAGTTAAACAAAGAAAATCACAAGTTTTAAAAAAAATAACAGACATTTATTATACATGATGAAAAGAGTTCTTCATCGCTGTGTGAAAAAAGGACAGACATTAAAACTTTCACTTAAAGGTATTAAAATCATAAAAATAAGTCAGCTTTACAAAAACAAGATTATTATTTTGTCTCTCTGATGGATATATTATTATTGAGAAGATTATTACTTTATCTCTCTGATGGATATATTATTATTGAGGAGATTATTACTTGATCTCTCTGATGGATATATTATTATTGAGGAGATTATTACTTTATCTCTCTGATGGATATATTATTATTGAGGAGATTATTACTTTATCTCTCTCTGATGGATATATTATTATTGAGGAGATTATTACTTTATCTCTCTGATGGATATATTATTATTGAGGAGATTATTACTTTATCTCTCTGATGGATATATTATTATTGAGATTATTACTTTATCTCTCTCTGATGGATATATTATTATTGAGATTATTACTTTATCTCTCTGATGGATATATTATTATTGAGATTATTACTTTATCTCTCTCTGATGGATATATTATTATTGAGGAGATTATTACTTTATCTCTCTGATGGATATATTATTATTGAGAAGATTATTACTTTATCTCTCTGATGGATATATTATTATTGAGAAGATTATTACTTTATCTCTCTGATGAATATATTATTATTGAGAAGATTATTACTTTATCTCTCTGATGGAAATATTATTATTGAGGAAATTATTACTTTATCTCTCTGATGAATATATTATTATTGAGAAGATTATTACTTTATCTCTCTGATGCATATATTATTATTGAGGAGATTATTACTTTATCTCTCTGAAGGATATATTATTATTGAGGAGATTATTACTTTATCTCTCTGATGGATATATTATTATTGAGAATTATTACTTTCGCTCTCTGATGGATATATTATTATTGAGGAGATTCTGAACGATACCAGTGGTTGCGTGACGTCAATGCAAGAAAACAATTTACGCAATTGTCTTTATGAATTGTCTTTATAGTGTTTAATTGTCAGAACGACCTCACTGAGTATAGAACAGCTAGAAAACAAGCCAAGGAGATAATAAAGAAGTCTAAAATACAAGCATGGCAAGATTATGGCGAAACATTAAATTCAGACTACAAAAATTCAACAAGACATTTCTACAAGAAAATTAAAACTATGCGGGAAAGACAAGAACAATATGACCAAACTGAAATTATTAACGATGAAAACGGTCAAGCTCTTAATGATTCAAAAATGATAATGAACAGATGGCGGCAATACTTTAATGAACTTCTCAACCAACAACAAGAGGACCAACCGAACACTCAAGAACACACAGTTAATGTAACTTCAGAAGTAGAACCAAGCATAACACTATCAGAGATCAGAAATGCTGTAAATATCCCCCCACCTAATAAAACCCCAGGCCCAGACAATATCCGCCGACCTAATCAAAGCAACTAAAGAGGTAGGAATCAGATGGCTCCATAGACTATTCAACCACGTCTGGATCACACAAGAAACACCAGAAGATTGGAGGAATGCTACAATTGTTCCCATCTGGAAGAAGAAAGGTAGCAAGAGGACTGTACAAAGTATAGAGGCATAGCGCTACTGAGCCACACTGGGAAAATATTCTGCAAAATACTTGAGAAAGGCTCCGCCACATCATCGAGCCACAGCTTAATGACTCCCAAATGGGATTCAGGAAGAACAAAAGCTGTACAGACGCAATATTCGCCCTCAGACAGATAGTAGAAAGAACTGTCGAATCCGACACGTTGCATTTGTAGATCAGGAAAAAGCGTTCGACCGCGTAGATAGGCATAAGTTGTGGAAAATACTAACAACCTATGGGGTTAATGAACACCTAATCAACCTTTGCAAGAACATTTATACTGACAGCCAATGTA
This sequence comes from Arion vulgaris, assembly GCA_020796225.1. Classification (NCBI taxonomy): domain Eukaryota; kingdom Metazoa; phylum Mollusca; class Gastropoda; order Stylommatophora; family Arionidae; genus Arion; species Arion vulgaris. Next base: position 39,858,482 of record CM036762.1, read on the forward strand.
CGATTAGAACAAATACAGGATTATCAGAAAAGCTTCACGTAGGGTCAGGAGTAAGACAAGGTTGCGTACTATCCCCGCTGCTATTCATCACGTATATTGACCACATCTGTAAAATAGCTAACACCAGCGAAGGAAACAACCTCGGAGAACTCTTAAATGAATTTCTTTTTGCAGACGATCAGGCAATCATATCAACAACAGAAGAACAGCTACAACAACACATCAACAGACTCCAGTTAGCATGTAACGAATACAACATGAGAATAAACATCGACAAAACAGAAGTAATGACATTCGCCAGAGAAAAAGCACTCCCAATATCTCCATCGATAATCTCTACTAAATCAAGTAAAAGATTTCACATACCTGGGAGCATTTTTTCAGCAAATGGAAGAATAACTAATGAAATTCAACACAGATGCAACAAAGCAAATCAAATGATAGGGCAAATGGCGTCAATTTTAAGATGCAAATACGTCACCATGAACACAAAAAGAGCAATGCTCAACACAATCTTTCTCCCACATTATGTTACCAGTGCCAACCTGGACGCTGACAACAAACGATAGAAGAAAACTAGTCACAACAGAGATGAAGTGTCTACGCAGAATGATGGGTGTAACAAGAAGAGACCGGTTTAGAAATGAAGACATCAGGAAAAAGTGGGTACAACATCAGTACTAGACTTCATCAGAAACAACAAATTAAATGGTTCGGCCACGTAAGCAGATTACCACCAGACAGTGCACCCCAAAGAGCAATGCTGCTCCGATACAATGGGTACAAAGCAAAAGGCCGGCCACGCAAAGATGGACCTCAGAGATAACAGAGGCGACGAAAGAGACTATCTACGAAGCGCATACTAGTGCCCGTTTTAGAAATCTCTTCCTGACCTGACACTGTGAGGCATACAGGATTCGAGAAAGAAGAAGAAGAAGAAGTCTTTATGAAAAATTATGGGTATTAAACGTGGTGAACTATGCAGAATAGGTAGACAACAGCAGCGGTGTTACAAAGCAAAAAGAAGAGAAGAGAGAGAGAGAGAGAGAGAGAGAAGCGAAAAGAATGAAACACTTGTTTTGAGTGTTTGTAGTATAACATCGTAGAAATAGCAATGACAAGAGAATAGTTGCGAAAAACAATGAAATGAATTTGGTGGCACTACAGGACGTAGTCATCAATCACAATAAACAAGTTGTTGATTTTCTAGGCAACACTTACACGTTCAGTAGTTTGTCATTGCTTTCTGAGCAGTGAGGTATATTTTTACCGTTCGTAAAAATCCACGACAATAAATTTGTTTCCAAATTTCCCGCCGTGGAGTTTGAACCAGTTACTCTTGAATTATCATCGATCTCACAACTACTAAGCCACAGACGCCCACAAAAACCACTTGATTGATGGGTTGATTAATTGATTGATTGATTGATTTATTTTATTTTATTTATTGATTATTAAACGATAAAACGAAGTTCCCGTGTTCAATTTGAGCACGAAAAAACACCCTTAGCGGTTCAACATCGAGAAGAGCATGCTGGAAAGCAGTTGCGTATTCAAAATTCATTAGAAAAGATTTTATTTTAAAATTACAGCAAAAATATCTTCATGATCTTAAAAATTACATCGAGAACCCTCGCCTGTACTACGGAGTTCGTGTACTGCAACTGAGATCCTCATGTGTAAGAAAGAGATTGGAGCACACATGGTTACTCACCAAATTGCAATGATGATGATCCTATCAAATCAATCAATCTCAATTACCGAATACACCGAAAATATTTGTTGATAACGGTATAAATCTGGTTTTATTTGATTTCGTGACTCGTCCCATTTCCGAACCAGACAGCGAAACAAATTTCCCATTTGTGATGAATATCCTGAACTTTGTATTAGTGGAGATGTCAGTAGATTTTAACACCCTGTACAAGAGAGCAAAGGGTTATTTGGCTTTCCTAATCCTGGCATTAATGTCTTCTTCTGTACCTCCTGTGTCGTTGATCTTATTTGTGGTAGACAAATTCCTCAACATCTTCTATAACTCTTCCTTCCATCTGTACTGAGTTTTCCTATATGTTATTGCTTCTTAGCACTTTATGTAAATGAACATGAAAATCGTGGCATATCCTTTACAGGACGTAGCCTTAAACAACAGTAAGTCCTCGATTTTCTATACACCACTTATACGTTCAGTAGCTTACAATTGCTTTCTGAACGGTGAGGTTTATATTTATCGCTCGTAACAAAATTCCAAGGGAACTAATTTGCTTCCAAACTTGCCCGCCCCGAGTTTGAACCAGGTACTCTTGGGCTATGATAGAGCTCACTACCGCTTAAGCTACAAATGCTTCTTTCATGTAATTACATGTTCGTATTAGACTGTCAAAATCTTTCATCCTTTAGCGCTAAGTACGTGTATAGAGGATTTTAAAATTCACAGCTAAAGACGCATTAACACGTTTGTTATTATCTCTAGTCTGTGGGCTAAAGACGTGTTAACACGTTATACGTTTCTACGGTCACTGCTATTGGCGTACATTCACGTTTGTGACCAAGAAACAGAGTAGCTATTTTAGGTTCCGTCTTCAGAAAGTATGTAGCAGTGAAAGGGTTAAACGAAGCATACATACGATGTTTCTACTTTAACTGGCACCACGTCTGGTCAGTTCAAGAATACGTCACAGATTCACTGTCTAAAAGGTTCTAAAAGCGAAGTATTGACTTCATTGCACGGGTTTTCCCATATGAGTCCGTCCCTTTCGACAGAAATAACATTCTATCTACCTAGAGTGTTTCACAAAGCACGAATTCCGTATCTCCTGCAACAATAATAGGGATCTCGTGAAAGAAATCACTCAGTCTATATTCAAAACTATAACCTCCAGAACGACAAATAAACGTCTTAACCAATTCGCCATAGAATATCCCCAAAGTTGAGTGTACCTTGTAAACAAATCCTCTGAGAATAATATACAATGACCTATAAGTCACAATTTTCTTTCTGCAGTCCAGATTTCTCTGAGACCAAAAAGATGATCTAGACATGCGTCGTGTTGTTGAACTATACAGCTCGAATACTGTCTTGGGCATGCGGGTGCTTGCGGTAATGAGAGAGCGGCTAGGCTTGTATCAACAGCACCGATTGTTGGGAAGTTTAAGATGAATAAAGGGGATGTTCTTCGGTCTCTTCGCAACTGCCTGTTGGATGAAGACAATGAAATAGATGTTGAATATATCCAGCAATTTAATCATTTTAGAGTTACCCATTGTACAAGTAGGACAGGATGCCTGAGGGACGGAGTGAGGGGTGTGTTTTAGCTACGGGGACCATCAGTATGCATACTTTTCAATATCTATTCTGGGGGACTAAGCACCTATGGGTCTGGCCGGAATGCAATAACGTCAGTTTAGTAATAAATAACCAATAACCAAGATTAAAATGAGTAAAACAATCAGCAAATCTCTTAAATCAAAACGATCATGTAGGCCCGAATCATTTTCGCAAAACTTTCATTTCGAGATCAGCACGATGTTTTAACTAAGACATGTCAGCAACAGAGGAGGCATTAACATTTATGTGGAACATTGAAAACTAGTAAGGATGTAAACCATAGGGTCGGGCCCGCCTGTCCAGCGTGTTTGTAGCGCGTTGGACGACGGGTGACAAGCGTTCTGTGAGTGCGGGTTCAATTCCACGGGCTGGCAGAAAAGTCACAGGTTCTACTGATTTGCGGTGTTCGTGGCACCGAACCGAAGTTAGAGTCCTGGCACCGAGCCGAGCTGGGCAAGTGCTTCTGGATCGAAAAAAAAAAACCATAGGTTCAAAGGTTAGTAGAAATTACTACTAAGCGTATGTATTTAAAAGAATAGCTTTACTCTTGCGACATAACTGTAAGACAAAATACTTCATTGATGTTTATTTATGCTAGTATTCTGTCAAACAAATATGTCTACATGGTATAAAACAAAAAGATTGGCTTCATTGCGTCAGGTTTTACTTCATATGGCTCGGTCCCTCTCCACAGAAATTGCACGCCATCTTCCGAGAGAATTGCATGAAGTACGAACTCTGTAGCTCCTGTAACAAACCTAGTGTCTCTTTAAAAATGTACTCACGAACAAAGCGCTGCTGTCTGGACTCGAACCCACGACCTCTGGAACGCAAAACAATAAATAAAAATTCAAAAAAATATATAACACAATCATCTTGCGATACACATAATCTGGACCAGTACAAATCTGCACTATGTGGTTGCCAAACCGACACGTTTTATTTAGGAGTTTTTGTTACTCAATTTCAGCTTTCACAAAGTTTAGAAGCTCTAAAGCGTTGTTAGTTCGTGAACAAGTGGTCTTAATTTTTAGTCATTATAGTTGTAGATTAAGTCCATGTTTACTTACTAACTTTTCTTCGTAAGAGTACAACACAGTCTTTATGGTGACGTAAGACGGGTGTTAGTCATTTCCTTCGCCTTGAAGTTTGTACTGAGCTGTACAAAATAAATTTGAAAAAGGAGATACGAATTGTTGCTCTTAGCGCTGCGAACATTATAAAACGAACATTATTTAGTTAAAAGCATGTTCCGTTGGCATGACTTAGCTCTGCGAACATTACAAAACGAACATTATTTAGTTAAAAGCATGTTTCGTTGGCATGACTTAGCTCTGCGGACTTCTAATACTAATTATTAGTAGAAGCATGTTACTGGTATAACTTCAGATGTGGTACTTTAAAAGAAAGTTTTTAGTTTGTCAAATATTAAAGTAATCCCGTTGTACATATCTTGTGTTATGCTGGATAATATGCATATACATTGGCTGATATGTTGATGTGCTTAAGGACATAGGGTATAGAATCTCACGTTCTTGGTACAAATTGCATAGATTACAAAGAATGGTTAACTTAGTTGATAAAAACGAACACAAACTTACAACAATATCTCTTATCTCTTATCTTAACCACATTTGCCATGAAGCATCGTGGGAAGAGTTAGTTTCATATCTTGCGCCAGGTGTGTTGCACTTGACGTTGTCAGTCCATGCTTTCGTAGGGACTCTGAAATGTTATCTATCCATCGTGTTCTTGGCCTGCCTCGTGCTCTGCGCCCTGAGTGTCGATTATTATAGGCACGTGATGGTAGTAAATGTGATTCCATTCTCATTAAATGGCCGAACCATTTGAGTCTTTGCTTCTCGATGTGCTGTATGCATGTTATAGTGCCAACGATGCTTCTGATATTCTCGTTTCTCAATAACAATATCTTAACAATATCTGAACAATTTAATTACCTGCTACCTTGCAGGTCGGCTGGGGACAGCCAAAGACTGACGTTCAGTAAACGTTGGCTGAAACCGGACACATCACCGAAGAATAAGCACCAGAGTTCCACTTGGCGCTGAAGATGTGATGAAACCCAAACATGCAAAGGCTGCATGAATCATGTTTCCTGTGAATGTGGTTTATGGTGAAATCTGGAACATCGGTCTATGGGTGATGCGAGAAGAGAGAGAGAGAGAAAAGAGAAAGAACTATTTAATAGAAATGTAGCTTTATTTTAATATCTTGAACTATGAATGTGATGCTCTGACTGGAATCTGACAGCAGCAGAGACAGAACATTCATATACAACAGATGTTAGCCTTAGGACGGAAAAGCTAGTATCAAATTACAGAACCAATTCTGTTTCTGTTCTCCTATTTTCCCTCAGGCTGGTAAAAGAGTCACCCTATCGTCAATCTCATTAAGATTAACAGCCCCACACGTCCACAAAGTTCTGCTGGAAAACACGTCTAGTGAATGGAAGTGTTCGAAAAATCGAACTAGCATCATTTTTACGTTTCTGAACGACAATGACAGATGGTATAGAGTAAATGACCTGAAATAACATTTCGTTATCCGATCACGCATCCACACATTTACACATCTAAACATGTTCATATGCATGCACACACACACACACACACACAACATCACCGAACAGGCACATGAGTCAAGCACACACACACACCGCAAACACACACATGCACACACGCAAACATACACATACACACATGCAAACGCATATATACGTATACCGCAGCCCCGGTTAACATAAGGCCGAATAGCTTAGCCGACAAATCGGAAATTCATGTTAGATAAGGGCTGGTTTTTGTATATCTTTGATAGAAAACCGAACACTTTTTTTTAAATTTTACTCAATTCTTTGTGTTTGTGGTTATTTATTGGTGAATAACGTTTAAAATAATGATATTCCTTAGCTTTAAACTTAACTTGTAACATAATATAACCTTGATTTAGTTTGCCGTGTTGTTTTTAAAGAAATTAGTCTATACACAACAACACGGGAATGCGAGGATCAAGCGACAGTTGTGGTAATCTTTCCTATAATTTTTACCTGAGTCCGCCGGCCGTATGTTCATCGGAGGTCACGTATAAATATATATATATATATACATGTATATTAAAAATCCATTAGTAGGATAGCATAATAATTTGGCAAAGTGTACGCATATTATACAAAAGGATACACATTTCTATAGACTAGTAACTGTACGATTTAACAAACAGAAAAAGCAAGTGAGTCGACGGTCGTGGGTTCGAGTCTGGACCGCGCTATTCTATTCAGGAGTGTTTTTCCAGAGACCCCTAGGATTGTTGCTGGAGCTACGAAGTTCGTGCTTTTTGCAATACTCTCGGCAGGAGGCGTGTCAGTTCTGCGGAGAGGGACCGAGCCGTATGGGGTAAAAACCGATGCAATGAAGTCAATCCTTCGGCTTTTAAACCCTTTAAATGGTATCAATATGGCCTGATCACCCACCGTATGCCTGTATTTTTCCGGGGCTCACAAGGTGAGTAAAGAATAGTAACACTGCGACCTACAAGGCATGTCGTAGAGGTGACTTAGGTAGAGGTCTAGGAAGCTACCTAGTAAATAAAAAGCGTTGCAGAAATCGGATGCGCTGGCCTACTTGTAGGCGCATAACTATCACACCGTATAACAGCTCTTAGGCTCAGATCACATACAAATCACAAAGAGTGTTTAACAAGTGATCGATATGGAGCATTCGAAGAAGAAGAAGGAGGAAGAAGAAGTATGCCGACAGTCAATACAAAATACGAGACCAACACCTTTTTACCCAATATACCTCGAGATATGGCAACAGGATTATATTTTTCTTTCCTTTGGAATCAATGCTTGAAGTAGGTACTAGGTACACTTTGAGTATTTCTCAATGTTACACATAACGTTTTTTTTTCCCGATCCAGAAGCAGTTGAGCTTTTTCAGCTCTTCGGCTCGGTGCCATGGATATCGTAACCCTTCGGTTCGGTGCCACGAACACCGTAAATCTGGGGAATCTGTGGTTTGTTTCTGCCATCCCGCGGAATTGAACCCGCACACACAGAGGATAGTCACCCGTAGTCTAACGCGCTACGAACACGCTGGGCAGACGGGCTCACACATAACTCTAGACCAGTGGTTCTTAGTGTAGGATGCACAACCACAGAGAGACGTCAACCAGTATCACAAGAGGCGTGATACGTTATGAAATGTTGGCGATTTTGTGTTTTAATAATAAATTGTTTTTCCAGTTAAAATACATTTATGTTCATTAAAACTAATTTCAAAATTTTATTGAAACAATAAAGTTAATTGCCTATCCTTTACAGGACTTTGCGAATCAACACCAGCTTTTTAACGCTGTTTGTAATTTTCTAGGCATTATTACGTTTAGTAGTTTCCCATTGCTTTGAACATGTGGTCCTTTTGTAAAAACAAACGCAAAACAATTTGCAGCAAACTGTCCGCAGCGTGATTCGAACTCAGGACGTCGGGGTTAATAGACCGAGGCACTATCCCCTAAGCCACAGACGCCACCAACGAAAACCAATAATAATATTGATTTTGACATCATGTTGAAGTTTCGCTCAAATTTCTTGTGGAAAATGAGTTCTTCAAATGTTGACATTTCTCACTGTCAATGTTATTTTGTTTTGGCGACAGTGCTATTATAACGCTCATAGTGTTTAAGATCTTCTTCTTTTTCGTTTGATTTATAGAAATTGTAGGTAACTTGTTTAGAGAAAATGAGGGGAAAAGTGGATGAGTATTTGTCTCATCTACAAAGGGATGCCCAACTGAAAAAGTTGAGAACACTGCTCTAGACAGAAGTAATAATCTGAGTACTGACCAGTGTTAAATATGCTTTAGGCAACTACAGTTTGTATAATTGTCACTGCTTCTGTATTAATACTAAGATCATGTGACAGAACACACGCAAAGAAATACAAATTCAACTTCAGATGGCATATTTTATTTGGCATAAATGGTAGGGAATCATGAATTGATCAAAAGTAGTAAAAGTAGTAAAGAAGAAAATGGAATCTTTTGAAATAAAATGCTACAGAACGCAATGAACAAAAAAGTTGAAAAACAGAAAATTCCACAAGACGTGAACATCGAAGAACAATGGTTTGATTAATGATAATATTATCATCATTGCACTTCAGCGAATAACCATAGGTGCCCGGTTCTCTTTCTTATATAGAAAGATCTCAGAGGCGGTTCACGAAATATTTAGCCCTGGCGAGGGTCAATATGTAATTTTGAAGATTTTAAATTTGCTGCAGACATTTTATGAAATTTACCAAGACCTTCCGGCATTTGTTTTAATATTTAAAACATTCAATGGTTTATTTGACTTGCCCAGCTTGAAAACGGGACCTATGTTTAAGTATCGGAATCTGATAAGACTAGGAACTCATTTTCATCTACACTGAGATCGGGGATCTCTGGAATCAAATCCAAATCGCCTTTAAACTTCTTCTTCTTCTTCGAACGCTCCATATCGACCACTTTTAACCACACTGTGTGAGATGTATGTAATCTCAGCCCTAAGAGCGATTGTACGGTGTGCCAGTTATACGCCTACAAGTAGGCCAGCACATCCGATTTCTGCAACGTTTTTTATTTACTAGGGTAGCCTTCCTAGGTCTTACATCAATCGCCTCTTTCTACCGTACCTTGTAGGTCGCAGTGGTACTATTCTTTGCTTCCCTTGCGGGGCCGGGTACTACACGGGTGTTTTCATAAACAATATCATTTCTGTGGAACTGAAATATTTTGTTCACATTAAACTCATGTGCTTTAGAGAGAGCAACATTGCAGTGTATTGTTCCTTAAAGATGAACCAGGAAACGATAAAGAAGACGATAAAAACAAGACATTATAGACATATTAAACATGACGATGGAGGAGGTGAAAGAACTGACCATAGATCGCAAGTCTTTCAGACGGACTATGATGAATACAATGCTCTGCAAACAAACATGCTACACGAAACATCAGAGCTGTTGAAAGTGAATACGTACACAACTCTTACCAACTGTGGCAGGGAAAATATTTAACAAGAACAAAATCAATATAGCTTTGTAGAAGGATCAATGTCCTGCCTGAATGTCACAGGCATCTTGACTTATGTAACATCTCAGATAATTCGTGAGAAAATTAACGTCATTTATCTCATTTCGAATGTTCAAGAAATAAATTGCCTAAAAAAGGTTTCATTTCATGGCTTGTATTTAACAGCTAAAAAAATGGAATGATTTTTTCAAGATTTCTTAAATTAAGTTCTACTTTACTATGATATTTACAATGTCATTCGTGTCATTGTTTGTTTTCATTCTGTTTTAACTCTCTGTCAGAATAAGAAAATATGTATAAAACAGGCTCTTTTGTTCGCTTCGAATATCGTGTCCTTCAGTTATTTATGTGTTCGAAGTTTGCGTAGTTTATTTTTGTTCCGATCCAGAAGCACTTAAGCTTTCAGCTCTTCGGCTCGTTGCGATGGATATCATAATCCTTTGGTTCGGTGCCTCGAACACCGTAAATCTGGAGAACCTGTGGCTTTTTCTGCCCGCGAAATTGAACCCGCACTAACAGAGGGCCTGTCACACCGTCGTCCAACGCGCTACGAACACGCTGGGCAGGCAGGCTAGCGTAGTTGATCTTATTTTATCTTGTATTTTAAAAAGAAGATTAACAAAATGTTTTCCATACCACGAGGTGTATTAGAGAATATGGTGTTCATTATCATCATCAAGTAGCTTGTGCTTTCCGGAACTTGACTCCCATGACAGCAGTCCTGAAAAACGCTCTGTTCTGTGCAAGTTGACCGGCGTCAGTAGCAGTCATTCTCAGATCTTCGGTGACATATTGCACCCATCGTCTTCTAGGCCTTCCTCTCCTTCTTCTTCCAGGCATTATTCCCTCCAAAATTATCTTATCTATGCACTTATGTCTTTCGATGTGTCTGAAATATTTAAGTTTCCTTGATTTTCTGTTCCTTAATAGCCAACTCTCTTTAATATCAAGCTTTCTCAATGTTCCATGTCTCACAACCATAAGTCGCTAATAATACGGTTTTAGGACTGTATTTTTTCTTTAAATTTCGACAAGGGCTGGGTGATGTGGATATCAGCACGCTGGCCTCTTTTACTTCCCATTGCTATTCCTGGTTACGAAATTGGGGCTGAGTCGACATGACAGCTATTACGATTAGTAAAATATCCCACGTCCACTGTGAAATTTATCCCTGACCACGAGCATAAGAATCGAGTCCAATAACAATTTAGATAATACCTTTTATTTACTGTAGCTTTGATCTTTGAGGTTCACTGTCTGTTGGTAATCTGTCTATTTGGCCGAACCTCTCTTTGTATTGTTAACAGCATTGATGGTGTACCCAATTTGTTCATGATGACTCAATTCGTAAAACTGTCTTTTCAAAATACAGCACATTGCGTTGACTATATTCTTGGCGAATGCGGAAAAAAATTAAGAAACAATTTGTATATATATCTTTGTCTTCTATTTGTACGTAGCCAGAGACAGAAAATAGAAAAGGAAAACTCAAAGAAAGAAAAATTAATATATGACCTTTTGGCACTTACACCCTGCTACTAGAGTCAAAAACGAACAGTCCATGAAAGTCATACACGTAAAACTTCATCACACGAAATCAGATTCATTGGGAAGGCCGCAGGCAAGTCAATCTGAGACTATATTGCAAATTAAAAAGTAGTAGACATTATTGAAACAAAACCAGGCAATGATTTTTATCAAGCATCAAAGAATTAAATGATTTGGACATTTAATCTGATTAAATATCAACTACAAGACAAGACGGAGCCCAAGAGAAAGACAGCTGAAAGAAGTCGAAGAGACAGTAAGTTAATTCAGCATGACACTATATCAGGTCATCTCGCGATGTCAAGAAAACGACATCTTCGTTCTAAAGCAGCGGTTGTCAAACTTTGCATTACCGCAGACCCCCTTTGAAATGCATTTTGCAGCAAAGGACCTCACACGTTTCTATATTTGAAAATGGACAGGATTGAATTATCTGTGTGTTACGGTAATAAATAATGTTATCAGACTGAGGGAACCTTCAAAATGATCTTTCATTTTGTCCTGTTAGACTCTGGTCTCCTCCGCGTCCTTTGATTTCGCAGCAGAACTAGTTTACCTCTGTTTTTATACATATTTAAAAAAAAATATTTTTCTATTTGAAATGTCAAAGATCATAATATTTATTCAAGCGCTTGAGGACCCCGTGAGTATATCGGGGACCCCGTGAGTATATCGGGGACCCCGTGAGTATATCGCGGACCCCGTGAGTATATCGGGGACCCCGTGAGTATATCGGGGACCCCGTGAGTATATCGCGGACCCCGTGAGTATATCGCGGACCCCGTGAGTATATCGGGGACCCCGTTAGTATATCGGGGACCCCCGGTGGTCAGTGGATCCCAATTTGGAAAACGCTGTCCTACAGCGTTGAAATGCACAAGAAGTAGGGCAACAGAAATATATATATAGCATGGAGGACTGAAGCACCCAGAAAGGCAAACAGACAGCTATATAGATAGACAGAAAGGTACGCAGGAAGACAGGGACATACAGGTAGCGTGAGGCAGACAAACAGATACTGGCAGACTGACATATAGATATATAGACAGATTATTAGATAATTATGGTGTATGCTTTAGTAGAACTTAAGTAGGTTGGTAAGGAAGGTGGTCGCGATACGGGTGGTACATGGTGGTTCGAACGTTGCTTGTAGATGCGCTTGGGCACAGTGTAAGGTGAATTCCCTTAACGTAGCGAGACTGTAGTTCTGTCGCGAGATAAGTCTAGTCTTGTGACACAATTCCCGAGTATGGTCGTTCCTCTAGTGCAGTTTTTCCCAAAGTGGGTGGTACCGCACCCAGTGGATGCTGAAGCGTTCTAGGGGGCGATAGTGGGTTCAGAAGAATTTGGGGGTGTTCAGGCGATTAGGGGTCGGTGGCTCCTTAAAGAAAAGTTTTAATAATAAATATTTTAATATATTGAATAAGCATTTAAAATTTGAATTCTGCATTTTAATTCATCTTATGCCCGTCTTACAATATCCATTTTTTCATCAATTTTATATTTCATGCATATAATCATTTGAAAATTGACCATGTATTACAGAAATATATATCAATTTTCTATGCCAAAGAGAAAATAGAGCATGCATATATGTGGGAGGGGGCGTTGGCAAACTGTTATAATTTGGAGGGGGCGTTACAACGTTTATGTTGTGCAAATTGGGCGGTGTGCCGAAAAAGTTTGGGAATCTATGTTCTAGTGTGAAGTAGTTACCTTGTAATGGCGATGAACTACGTGTAATTTATCACCAGTTTAGGGTCTCTTCTTCTTCTTCGAGTTCTCTATATCGACCACTTGTTAACCACTATGTGTGATTTGGATGTGATATGAGCCTAAGAGCGATTATACGCTGTGCCATTTATGCGCCTACAATTAGACCAACACATCCGATTTTTGCGACGCTTGTTATTTACTAAGATGGCTTCCCTATCCCTCTTACGACATGCCTTCTAGGTCGCAGTGGTACTATTCTTTGCTTCTCTTGCGGGTCCCGGCACTATACATGATGGTTTAGGTAAGCAATAAAATGGATAACTATAGATGCGTAGATCATTCACACGTTTTACAATATCAATAATTTATGTTTAGTAAAAGTCACAGATTTGAGGATGCCAATTTCGCAATTTGTTTTTTACTTGCTTTCTAAGACATTATTACAATGCCAACCTTTCTTCTGGCATCAAGAAATACACAGAGAGAAACGAACAAGATTATAGGCAATTACGATACAAATAATAAAGTTTGCATTGGTTGGCACGCACTAACAAACTATAATGAATCTGCTGTCCATTTTAAAGAAACATATTATTTGTTATTATTTGTTGTATATTAAATAGAAAATATCTTTGTCTAGACATAGATAACGTCACGGTTTCTCTGTAACGCTAGATATTCTCACACATATTCACTTCACGTATTCATCTATTCTAACACAGATTTACTTCATGGATTAATCTATTTTAACACAGGTTTACTTCATGTATTCATCTATTCTAACACAGATTCACTTCATGTATTCATCTATTTAACAGAGATTTGCTTTCTGTATTCAACTATTCTCACACAGATTCACTTATTCATCTATTTTAACACAGATTCACTTCATGTATCCGTCTATTGGTATACTGATTCGCTTCTAGCATTGATATATTAGCACAATGAATCATTTCTTGTATTTTCTCTATTCTCACACAGATTTACATATGTATGAATATATTTTCATACTGGTTCTCCTTCTGTGTTCCTCTATTCTCAAACATACTCCCCTACTGATTTTCTCTATTCTCACACACTATCTATCCATCTTTTTGTCTGTCCGTTACATTAAAAACTGAAGAGAAGCAACCTCCATGTTTTCAGTAACCCCCAATAAGTGCTCGATTCGTTTCTCTGAAAGTGTTATCGAAAGAGCATTTACACAGTAACTTCAGCGACATTTATAAAAATTCTTCAATTTTGATTTACTGTACCCATATTCAGCAAAGTAACTGAATAATTTCATATATCAGACACTCAGTGGTGATGTTATCGAGTTTTTCCCTCTGTATTTCCCACAATTTTTGAGCAATTGGGTTTGAAACAAATCCGCTACCGGTTTGCTGGACATGTCGTAGACTCATCCTTGTATCAACATTCGCTGCGCAATGAGCAAACCGCAGTCACTAAACATAAGTACATGTGAAATGCACTGCCTGCGAAAAGTTACTAACAACACCAGAAAAGACAAGTCACCAACATCAGCATAAGAAAGAAAGTTGGCGTAGAACCTTGCTTTAATTTATTTGAGAAACAAAGAAGAAAGTGGTAGGCCACTAAATAAGAATGCATCCAAATTCCACAGTATACATAGTCTTCTATAATGAGCATCAAAAAAAAGGCGAGAGAAGGCCAGGAAAAAGATGGTTAGATGGCATAGCAGAAAACTGTCAAAGAAAAAAAATAACAATCACCTAAGCCACCAGTACAGAAACAAAAACAGAACAGCACGACACTGGACAACAACCCGGTAGCAGTGTGACAACAAAAGAAGAAAACCATGACACTGGGCAACTATCCCGGTAGCAGTGTGACTACAAAAGAGAAAACCACGACACTGGGCAATATCCGGTAGCAGTGTGACTACAAAAGAAGAAACAAGACACTGGGCAATATCCGGTAGCAGTGTGACTACAAAAAGAACAACCAGACACTGGGCAATATCCCGGTAGCAGTGTGACTAAAAGAAGACAACCAAGACACTGGGCAATATCCCGGTAGCAGTGTGACTACAAAAGAAGAAAACCAAGACACTTGGCAATATCTCGGTAGCAGTGTGACGACAAAAGAAGAAAACTACGACACTGGGCAACATCCCGGTAGCAGTGTGACAACAAAAGAAGAAAACCATGACACTGGGCAACAACCCGGTAGCAGTGTGACAACAAAGAAGAAAACTACGGACTGGGCAACAACCCGGTAGCAGTGTGACAACAAAAGAAAACTACGAACTGGGCAACAACCCGGTAGCAGTGTGACAACAAAAGAAAACTAGACACTGGGCAACACCCGGTAGCAGTGTGACAACAAAAAGAAAACTACGACACTGGGCAACAACCCGGTAGCAGTGTGACAACAAAGAAGAAAACACGACACTGGGAACATCCGGTAGCAGTGTGACAACAAAGAAGAAAACTACGAGACTGGGCAACACCCGGTAGCAGTGTGACTACAAAAGAAAAACTACGACACTGGGAAACAACCCGGTAGCAGTGTGACAACAAAAGAAGAAAACTACGACACTGGGAACATCCGGTAGCAGTGTGACAACAAAGAAGAAAACTACGACACTGGGCAACAACCCGGTAGCAGTGTGACAATAAAGAAGAAAACACGACACTGGGCAACATCCCGGTAGCAGTGTGACAACAAAAGAAGAAAACTACGACACTGGGAAACAACCCGGTAGCAGTGTGACAACAAAAGAAGAAAACTACGACACTGGGAAACATCCCGGTAGCAGTGTGACAACAAAAGAAGAAAACTACGAGACTGGGCAACAACCCGGTAGCAGTGTGACTACAAAAGAAGAAAACTACGACACTGGGAAACAACCCGGTAGCAGTGTGACAACAAAAGAAGAAAACAACGACACTGGGCAACATCCCGGTAGCAGTGTGACAACAAAAGAAGAAAACTACGACACTGGGCAACAACCCGGTAGCAGTGTGACAACAAAGAAGAAAACCACGACACTGGGAAACAACCCGGTAGCAGTGTGACAACAAAGAAGAAACTACGACACTGGGCAACATCCCGGTAGCAGTGGACACAAAGAGAAACTACGACACTGGGCAACAACCCGGTAGCAGTGTGACAACAAAGAAGAAAACACGACTGGGCAACACCCGGTAGCAGTGTGACAACAAAGAAGAAAACAGACACTGGGCAATATCTCGGTAGCAGTGTGACACAAAGAAGAAAACCAGGCACTGGGCAACATCCCGGTAGCAGTGTGACTACAAAAGAAGAAAACCAGACACTGGGCAAATCCCGGTAGCAGTGTGACAACAAAGAAGAAAACCAAGGCACTGGGCAACATCCCGGTAGCAGTGTGACTACAAAAGAAGAAAACCAAGACACTGGGCAACATCTCGGTAGCAGTGTGACTACAAAAGAAGAAAACCAAGACACTGGGCAATATCCCGGTAGCAGTGTGACTACAAAGAAAAAACCAAGGCACTGGGCAACATCCCGGTAGCAGTGTGACTACAAAGAGAAAACCAAGGCACTGGGCAACATCCCGGTAGCAGTGTGACTACAAAAGAAGAAAACCAAGACACTGGGCAACAACCCGGTAGCAGTGTGACAACAAAAGAAGAAAACAACGACACTGGGCAACAACCCGGTAGCAGTGTGACAACAAAAAGAAAACTACGACACTGGGCAACAACCCGGTAGCAGTGTGACAACAAAGAAGAAAACACGACACTGGGCAACACCCGGTAGCAGTGTGACAACAAGAAGAAAACTACGAGACTGGGCAATATCCCGGTAGCAGTGTGACTACAAAAGAAGAAAACCAAGGCACTGGGCAACATCCCGGTAGCAGTGTGACAACAAAAGAAGAAAACTACGAGACTGGGAAACAACCCGGTAGCAGTGTGACAACAAAAGAAGAAAACCATGACACTGGGCAACAACCCGGTAGCAGTGTGACAACAAAGAAGAAAACTACGAGACTGGGCAACAACCCGGTAGCAGTGTGACAACAAAAGAAGAAAACTACGAGACTGGGAAACAACCCGGTAGCAGTGTGACAACAAAAGAAGAAAACTACGACACTGGGCAACAACCCGGTAGCAGTGTGACAACAAAAGAAGAAAACTACGACACTGGGAAACAACCCGGTAGCAGTGTGACAACAAAAGAAGAAAACTACGACACTGGGCAACAACCCGGTAGCAGTGTGACAACAAAAGAAGAAACTACGACACTGGAAACAACCCGGTAGCAGTGTGACAACAAAGAAGAAAACTACGACACTGGGCAACACCCGGTAGCAGTGCGACTACAAAGAAAAAAACTACGACACTGGAAATACCCGGTAGCAGTGTGAACAAAAGAAGAAAACACGACACTGGCAAAAACCCGGTAGCAGTGTGACAACAAAGAAGAAAACTACGACACTGGGCAACAACCCGGTAGCAGTGTGACAAAAAGAAAAAACACGACACTGGGCAACAACCCGGTAGCAGTGTGACTACAAAGAAGAAAACTACGACACTGGGAAACACCCGGTAGCAGTGTGAACAAAAGAAGAAAACTACGAACTGGCAACAACCCGGTAGCAGTGTGACAACAAAGAAGAAAACTACGACACTGGGAAACACCCGGTAGCAGTGTGACAACAAAGAAGAAAACTACGACACTGGAAACAACCCGGTAGCAGTGTGACAACAAAGAAGAAAACTACGAGACTGGGAACAACCCGGTAGCAGTGTGACTACAAAAAGAAAACTACGATACTGGAAACAACCCGGTAGCAGTGTGACGACAAAGAAGAAAACTACGACACTGGGAACACCCGGTAGCAGTGTGACGACAAAAGAAGAAAACTACGACACTGGGCAACAACCTCGGTAGCATGTGACAACAAAGAAGAAACTACGACACTGCAGAAACAACCCGAAATAGAGTTGACAACAAAGAAGAAAACTCGAACTGGAAACAACCCGGAGCAATTACAACAAAAAAAGAAAAACTACGACACTGGGCAAACCACGGTAGCAGTGTGACAACAAAAGAAGAAAAACTACTGACTTGAACCAACCATTGGTAACAGTGTGACGACAAAGAAGAATTACTACGACTGGGAAATACCCGGTAGCAGTGCTGACAACAAGGAAAGCTTATCGACACTAGGAAACAACCCGGTAGCATGTGTGACTGAAATGCTTCGACCAGGAAACACCGGTGAGTGTAGACAACAGAAAACTACGACACTGGGCAGCAACCCGGTAGCAGTGTTGACAACAAAGAGAAAACCTACGACACTGGGCAACATCCCAGTAGCAGGCTTGACAACAATGAAGAAACTCGACTGGCGGCACATCCGTAGCATGTGAAACAAGAGAATAACTGACGTGGAGCGTAGAAAGCCCTTAGCCATTGACAACAGAAGAACTACGACACTTGGCACAACCCTTAGCAGGGGTGACAACAAAGAAAAACTATCGACTCTGAAACATCGGTAGCAGTGTGACGACGAAAGAGAAAACTCGACACTGGGAACAACCCGGTAGCAGTGTGACTACAAAAAAACTACGACATGGGCAACAACCCGGTAGCAGTGTGACGACAAAAAGAAAACTACGGACTGGGAAACAACCCGGTAGCAGTGTGACTACAAAAGAAGAAAACTACGACACTGGGCAACAACCCGGTAGCAGTGTGACTACAAAGAAGAAAACTACGACACTGGGCAACAACCCGGTAGCAGTGTGACAACAAAAGAAGAAACTACGACATTGGGCAACAACCCGGTAGCAGTGTGACAACAAAAGAAGAAAACTACGATACTGGGCAACAACCCGGTAGCAGTGTGACAACAAAAGAAGAAAACTACGACACTGGGCAACATCCCGGTAGCAGTGTGACAACAAAAGAAGAAAACCAAGACACTGGGCAACAACCCGGTAGCAGTGTGACAACAAAAGAAGAAAACTACGAGACTGGGCAACAACCCGGTAGCAGTGTGACAACAAAAGAAGAAAACTACGACACTGGGAAACAACCCGGTAGCAGTGTGACAACAAAAGAAGAAAACTACGACACTGGGAAACAACCCGGTAGCAGTGTGACAACAAAAGAAGAAAACTACGACACTGGGAAACAACCCGGTAGCAGTGTGACAACAAAAGAAGAAAACCACGACACTGGGCAACAACCCGGTAGCAGTGTGACAACAAAGAAGAATGATGATGATGATGTACAACACGTTGCTCTATGGGTGCAAAAACACTCGTTCTTTTCATTAAATTTCGCAACGCAGTGGTGACGTTCTTCTTTTGTCAGCAAACCTAACACTCTTTTTGGACCTCACATATTTTCTGAGTCATACCCATGCGCTAATTTTAGAAACTGTAATTAAACTGATAGCGGATATCAACCCAGGGGCAATTAGACAACAAAAATAAGAGCACTTTAAATGTATCAAATGTTTAATTATATATATTGAATTCCAGACTGAGTGAATTATTTCCCAGTCTGGTATTTAACTGAATTCAGATCTGTAACAAAATATTCTTTACAATTAATGAAGATTATTTTATGTTCTTTATCTTTTTCGAATGCTCCATGTTGACCATTTGTTAAATCACTCTTTGTGATTTGTATGTGATCTGATCCTCAGAACGATTGTACGTTGTGCGATTTATACGCCGACAAGTAGGCCAGCACATCCGATTTCTGCGACGTTTTTATTTACTAGGGTAGCTTCCATTGACCCCTACCTCGGTCGCCTCTTACGACATGCCTTGTAGGTAACACTGTTACTATTGTTTGCTCCCCTTTCAAGCCAAGGCAATACACGGGTGGATTGTTTTATGAAACTGTTCCATGAGAGCTGTTCCACTGGGTAGCTACTTCGCAGTTCAGTTTCAGTTTGGAATATTCTAATTGCACTCCGAATATGTCTCTAGGTGATCAGACCTTCTTTGCAATATCTCCAACAGTGCCCAGGGACTTACCGTACCAATTCCATGTTGATTGATGAGCCTACTTATATGTCTTTTGTGCTGGTCTTTTTTGGCCACTCATATCTTTAAACTAAGCTCTTGCAATTTAACAGTTGACGTGGAGTCGTTTAGAAGAAAGTCCTCTTTGCAGCCACACTCTATATGACTATCAGAATGTCAGCTCCATCCATTGGCTGACCCCCTTCGATCTGGTGGTAGAGCCAGCTAGCTTATCCGCTCTCTTATTGCCATCGGTACCAATGTGCTCCGGAACGAAGTGCAATTCTGTTAATTGCTGGCCATTGTAGGTATTCAGTCCATTGTCTGCGTATCGAACCAGCCTCCATCTTCAAGATCATACCCAATAAATGACTCAGAATGCACCCATGAGAGTAATTTTGTGACTCAAGCCAGATTAGAGCCTTAATCACCACTAGTACTTCCATTGTCACGTTACTTGTTGTCATATATATTTTGCACCACTAGCTTCCATTATCTTTCTGCCGTATGAGCTTGCAGAGAAGGCCATAATGGACTTTTGGTGGCCTACTACAGATACAACCGTATAGATCACAACGTCACCATCCCTACAATTTGCATTAATGATGTCCTTTACGTCTGCATCCAGCGCTACAGGATATATTTGTCTGCACCCTTTTTAAAATTTGATGATGGTGGAAAAGGTGTTCCCAAATATTAAGATCACCAGTATACATTTCTCCACAGGGTCAATATTCGTAAGTGAACGTACCAGCTGAACACTGTTAGCAGCATTGTCAACCCACGATTTGCCTGATTTAACCGATTTCCACTTCTGATGACAAACACTGTGCGCAGTAAATAATCCTTCTTATCACTTATGTTATACATCGTCAACCTGGTCTTCCTCCTCTTCTATTTGCCGGGATGCCTTCTTCGCCAACCCTTCGTGTCTCTTTGACGTTATTGTGAATCTGAAGTAAGACTGCGTTCAAATAACTCACTGAAAATGATTTAATGTAAATAAGAATTGTAATTGTAAATAAGAAGCAATGAGTGAGGGCAGAATATGTATCGCTTCTCTCTGTGAAGTTCGATTTAGGGTTCTCCTACGTCGACTTTTCTTTCTTGAACCCTAACCTTCCATTTCAATTATAACAGCTGTTATTAGCGGTTGGCCAAATATATCTATGATTTCATCACATCTCCTAAATGTGTCCCGTTGTTCTCTACTTCTCTCTCTTCATATATACAATTATAGAAGTTAGCATAAGATTATCAAACTGTATCGGATACTTATCCTGTGTATAGTTGATGCAATACTGTCATTTTAATATGTCTAGTTCTACCAACGAGTCATAATTAAAATTAGTAGTTAAGCACTTGAGTGGAGCTAGCAGGAAAAAACGGAAAAGAGGACGTCCTAACAGTTCTGGATACAAAGTCATCTTGAAGAAGTGAAGGGTGTTCGTCTATCCTGAGAGACCATAAAGAAAACAGCAAGGGACCGAGAATAGTGGCGAACAACTGTTGAGGTCCTATGCTCCACAAGGAACGGAGAGGAATAAGTCATTTATATGGTATAAAATCTTTACTAAAGCAAGAAGTCTTCTACGCTAGCCTTATCAAACAAGAAAAAGATTATTTCACCGATATTCATAAATGATAGATGTATTTTTGTTATGTTAGTACATTTTTGTGTGTGTATGCATGTTATATGTGCACAATCGATGGTATATGTCCTTTTTTTCTTAATTAATTATTTTTTCCTTAGATATATTCCGTCATTCATTGTCATCTGACAAAATCGAGTGGTCTGGATCATAGTCAGCTCATTTGTTTGGCTGCACGTTTTATCCACTATCTGGCCACCTATTCATAAGAATATATAATCTTCTTTCTGTATAAATCATTATGTAGTCTGGTTGACAAACAAAGAAGTAGATGAAACATAGAACGGACAGACAGAGAGACAAATATTGGACAGATATATCAATGTTGGAGTTAGAGATATAGAAAGTATGACTGGGTAATAGACATACGGACTAGATAGTCTATAGGACAAACTGACAGACAAGCGCATTTGCAGCCAGAGCGACTGACATATATCGAGACGGACAGACAGGTCAATATGTTGATATTATTTTTTCATTGATCTACTACCGTTGAGGATTTCATCCTTTGACCCAATGCAATGTAGGAGTCTCTATGGCGTAGAGGTTAGGTTCTCACCTCTCGTGCCAAAGGTACACGGTTCGCTCTCTCATGGAGCGATCAAGATATGTTTCCAGAGATCCCCGATCTCAGTGTAGGTGAGATCAAACTCCTTGTGCTATCGGAGACGGACGATAAAACGTAGGTCATGTGTTCAATGTGAGCACGTAAAAGAACCATTGGTAGTTCAAAATCGTGAAGAGTAGGCTGGAAAGCCGCTGCCTGGGCAAAATTTATTTTTAAACATTCAAAATAAAATTCCTACACAATATCTTCACCATCTTCAAAATTATATCGGGGAAACCTCGCTGGTGCTGCGGAGATCGTACACTGCAGCTGAAATCTTCCTGTCTAAGACAGAGATTGGAGCACACATGGTTACTCACCGAAGTGCAATGATAATTTTCCTATCAATCAATCAATCAAAGAATGTAGTAGCACATAGCAGTGAAAGAGTGTGATTGTGAAAGTTCTATAAAACAATGGAAAAAAAGTCAAAATTAAACTGTTCTAGCACTAAAGTCAAAATGGAAATATGCGTTACCTTGATGCAGTAGTCAATGTAGGGTTCACTGTGGTAATTCCCCGCCTCTATAGAGCAAGCCGATCATGTGGAGTTTTACCGTAGCCGTGACGAGGGTATTAGATGTAATTTTGTAAATTGTAAAATTTTAGAACTACTTTTATTTTTGTCATAGGCTGCGAATTTGCAACTTACTCTTTCAATTTTCTAATGCTAATGGCTACTTTACGCACGGAACTTGAAAAACTCGCCTATGTTTTATATTCTGTCTCCGATAGGATTAGGAACTCGATCTCACCTACAATGAAATAACAGATCTCTGGAAAAATATTCCAAACTAACAGAATACCATTGTAACTAGAGGCGAACGCGTTACCTCCACGTCTCAGAGACCCACATTATAGTTATGCTTGACCATCCTTATACAAAATGCAGACATTTCAGCAAATTATATTGCTACAGATACATCAGAAAAACTTATATATTCTACTCCCGCTTACCAAAATAGTAACAGGAAGTATAGACTTCGCTACAGGCGCCAATATTATGTTCCGCTCTACGAAGAGTACTGATTAATGGACTTCAGTGGTAGGAATAATGCCCTGGAATGTTTCAACAGCAACTGGTAAAAACTGCAGAATGATCATGAATATTTTTGTTAAAGCAGTAGTTATTGATCGACCTTGTACTGATATAAATATTGCACAACTCAAGTCGCTAGTGTGGAAACCGGGGTCTGCACGGATAGCAAAGAATAGTAACAATTTACAAAGCAAGTCGTAAGAGGCGACTGATGTAGGACCTAGGGAAGCTGCCCTAGTAAATAAAAGCATCGCAGAAATCGGATGTGCTAGCCTACTTGTAGGTGCATAACTGACACAACGTACATTCGCTCTTAGGCTCATATTGTGGTAGTGTGAGACGAGGGGCGCTATAAATTAAGAGCATGGTCAATTGGTGAATCATACTTTATACTCTAACTGATGGTCAATTGGTGAACCATACTTTATATTCTAACTGATGGTCAATTGGTGAACCATACTTTATACTCTAAATGATGGTCAATTGGTAAACCATACTTTATACTTTAACTGATGGCCAATTGGTGAACCATACTTTATACTCTAACTGATGGTCAATTGGTGAACCATACTTTATACTTTAACTGATGGTCAATTGGTGAACCATACTTTATACTCTAAATGATGGTCAATTGGTAAACCATACTTTATACTTTAACTGATGGTCAATTGGTGAACCATACTCCGACTTAGAGAAGAAATGTACAACCAATCCGGGTTACTTTACATACGGCCCATTTCAGAGTAGCAGAACTGGACCAGTTATGTTTTTGCACACGACACACTCGGAGATGAGCAAGATGGAGGAAAGTAGTTAAGAAGATGAAGGGTCACTATCAAGAAAACAAAAGAGCGAAGATTGTGCTGATCAAACAGAAGACTGTGTGATTGGACCCAGAGAAGAAGTTTCTTTTGAGTCATAGAAAAATCACAAAAATGACAGCCTGTTAACAAACGCCTGCATCTAAGAGTGAAGCTGTTAGGTTGTGCTACTGAGACAACCAGAACACAGCGACAAAACAATATCAGAGAAGGAAACGATGATGCTGAACCTTGACGCCGAACAGTCGTGTTGTTAAACGACTCGCACCCATTATAACTTGAACAACACAGAAGAAAAGTCGTAGTGATCGACTCAACCGCATACTTCAATTCTGACCAGAATATCCAACAGCGATCTGCTTTGACGACAAAAGAGCGAAGGTTGTGGTGAACACACCTTAGGTGCTGAAAGCCTGAAGACCACTTTACAGAGAACAGCGACGACGTCCTCTGAACGTCAAAAGAGCGAAGGTTGTGGGAAACACAACTTGGGAACTGAGAGCTTGAAGATCGCCACACAGAATAATAGAAGATAGCTCATGACCTTCCAGAACAATTTCCTTCCAAGAAAGACTGTTAGATAACGTTACGGTAATACCCAAATTTGAGCTATTGAAATTTGTATGTTTACTGTGTAATACCACATCAATTCTTGACTTGAGTGAGAGAAATAGAAACATGAACTAATTTTGAGTTGTACAATATTTCCAATGTTTAATTGATATATGCATAGCTTGAGTTTATTATTAAATGATTTACCAGTCTTGTTGCTAATTGATCACAACTGTGTTATGTCAGTTATATTCACAAAAATCTTAGTTTGTAGTAAGACAGAAGTGTGGAAAGAGTGATGTTATATTTTAAGTCGAAAACATAGAATCAGTGGATGATCATACGCCTTTCTTTTGGGCAACCCATTTTTCTTAGACTTGTTATACTTTCCTGGGACCATGTCCAAGTAAGACCGAATTGGTCGAACTGTGATAAAATCACATACAAATCACATAGTGGTTAACAAGTGCTCAATATGGAGCATTCGAAGAAACAGATGCATAACTCAAGCTATGTATTGTGTAGTTCGTCAATGACTCATTATTTCAATGATATAATATCGTGACGTTTTTATTTCAGAAATGAGAAAGTGCGGTTTTAATTAGCGAAACACGTAATCACAAAGTACTGTAGTTTTACAAATTACGAAACCAATGACAATATACAGCAACGTTTCGACCAACAAGGCCTTTATCAAGCAAACAAAAAACAGGAGTGACGAATTTAAAAAAACAATAACATATGGACGACTACATACGGAGACATTCAAACGTTGCTAATGAAAATCTGGAAATAAAAACAAATAAAATGAAATAAATGTAACACAAAAACACACATAAAAACTAGAAATAGAAAATAAGAGAACAATAAAAATTCAAGTAAATATATAACTTGAATACATGCAACATACGCACATATAGACTACAAGGCAAGAGAAGAGAAAGTACTAAGAAGCACAGGAATGTAATACGTTGAGCCCACGTGGTCGCAAATAAAAATATATTACCTTTTTGTCTTTATAGACGTAAAGTGGGGCAAGTATGTAACAATAAATAAGTCATCTTCATTTATATTTCTTGCCTTAGTTTGTAGCAGCTCATTTGGAAAATATGCATTGCCCATTTTGCGCAAACCCCTCTCGACCCTACTGTTTACTATCAGTAATATAGTAAGAATCATGCAATTGTAATGTAATAATTTTAAAATGTATAATTCAATATAATGTGTAATTCAATATAAAATGTGTAATTCAATATGAAATCCAAAATAAAGATCTATAATATTTATTAACCTGAAAAAATCCGTAAAAATATCAGACTTCTGTGATACAAAAACAGGTTTATAACTATTGAAATGTCGGGGAGTATTGTTTACAGGATTTCAAAATGTCAATTATTCATTCTTTTTCTTTGAACGCTTCATATCGACCACTTGTTAACCACTCTGTGTGAGTTGTATGTTATCCAAGTCTAAGAGCGATTGTACGGTGTGCCAGTTATGCTCCTACAAGTAGACAAGCACATCCGATTTCTGCGATGCTTTTTATTTACTACGGTAGCTTCCCTAGGTCCTACATCAGTCGCCTCTTACGAGATGTAGGTCGCAGTGTTACTATTATTTGCTCCCTTTACAAGCCTCGGCACCAAACGGGTGAATTATTCATTCAATAACGTCGGCACCAAACGGGTGAATTATTCATTCAATAACGTCGGCACCAAACGGGTGAATTATTCATTCAATAACGTCGGCACCAAACGGGTGAATTATTCATTCAATAACGTTGGCACCAAACGGGTGAATTATTCATTCAATAACGTACTATGTAATATACAGAATATGGTACTTATTATGGAGTAAACAATGCTAATCTTCATATTAAAGCCAAAAAAAGTGTTTACGAATAGTGGCTACATAAGAAACGTTTGCAATAGAACGACTAATATACAATTCCGATTACTGGTATCATATACTTTGTTCGAAAGTTACTGAGTATTCAATATGGATTTATTAATAGCAAACTAGCAAGTATTTTCTGTTCATTCGCGTCATAGTTACTGAACATCGCGATACGATTCTTTCTGATATAAAACTAGACACGATTATCAGGTTGCAGAAATATATGTGTCTTATGCACCTAGCTGTGGTAAACTAACGTTGGTGATATTCGATACTTTCGGATATAGGTAGTAATAGGTATTCGAGTAACGGATAATTACTTTCGCACATCTGTGCGGCTCAACAATTACCATATGATCAATCAGATCTGATATCATGCAACAGTATATTTCTAGACGTGGTACTTTTAGATATGAGTTTTATGTTTGCAAAATGATATATTTACCCCTATGTATGTAAAAGTGTTATCCTACGAAAGACACAGTCCAGTATCACTAGACAAGCAATTGAGTGGAACCCGCAATGAAAACGAAAAAGAGGACGCACTAAACAGACCTGGAACGAAGTATTCTTGAGGAACTGAAGAGTGTTCGATTATTCTGGGAGACCATAAAGAAAACAGCCAGAGACAGAGAAAAGGGTGGCGAACAATTGTTGAGGCCCTATGCTCCACGAGGAACGAAGAGAAATAAGTAAGTATGTAAAAATGCGTGTCACATGTTGGATAATATGCACACATTTTGACCGAAATTCGAATCTGCCAGTCCTACATGCCACAGGAGTCTAAAACGAGTGCAACGCACTCATGATCTCGACGCAAACCTCACAGATCACAAAATGCGGTTAATTTAGTTGATTTTTTTTTCCCGATCCAGAAGCTTTTGAGCTTTCAGCTCTTCGGCTCGGTGCCATGGTCATCGTAACCCTTCGGTTCGGTGCCACGAACACTGTAAAATCTGGGGAACATGTGGCTTTTCTGCGAGTTCGCGGAATTGAACCCTCACTCATATAGGGCTAGTCACCCGTAGTCCAAAGCGCTACGAACACGCTGGGCAGGCGGGCGAAATTTAGTTGATAAGAAGTTCTTGCAAGCAAACAAACAAACAAACAAACAGAAACTAATAGTACCATACTGTAAACCTTCAAGTAGCATGCCGCTTGCAAAATATTGCCATCATTACATCTTATTCTACAAACTTTCTATCACTAGCCAGTTACCCTATCTCGTTCATCGTTGTGTTCACTTTTTCTTTACGACAGGTCTGGACTCGGTCTGGTCTCGGACATAAGATCGCACCACGTACAAGAGATAAAAACCGACTCGAACCGTCAATGTCAAACTAAAAAAAAACGTAAAATATCCAGAAATGATTTTTAAGCAAACGGAAAACCAATCATATATAATTAGAATCAGAGTGGGCGATATATTGTTGAAATATAATGTAATTGCTCTTGGCCTAAGGTTTTATTTAAATAAGTGTAAATTAAATCTCTCAAATGTATTTCGTTGTCAATGTTACAAAACATCAGTGCAATCTCATCCGTTTTAATCAAATGTTGTCCCTTTTTTGTGTCTTTGTATCTGTCTATGTCAAAAGTCATGTTGACTTTTAAATTTTAACAGAAATAAACGCAGATTCTGTTTTTTCTAATTACTATTTTAAAATGTTTTTTAAATCTACGCATAAGTGTATTTTTGTGTGTTTAATACACAAACAATTCTTCTCATATTTTATTGATACGGACCAGCGAGCGTTACGAATTCCCTTGATCAGAATGTCAACCTAACCTAGTGAAATTCGACTAGATGTCTGATATGAGATCTGATCGCAATTTAGACGGTGATAATCTCAGTGAAGGCACATATACGTCTCTCATATCTGATAAAGAGTCAGAGAAGATGGATAGGTCAAAGCGGATGCTCTTGTGGTTACCGGGTCCCGAATTCGGGGTAAAGAATAGAACCACTACTACCTACCAAAAGCTGTATACGGTGAAATCAGAGTTTTGGCGTTGGATTAGATAATCGACATTGTAAATACACTCAGGTATAAAGGCAACAACCAAGCATAAGAGCTTGAAAGGTCTTGGTTGAGGACCTATGCATCCTTAGAGGCGATGGTTAAGAGAGAGAGAGAGAAAGAGAGAGACTGTGTCGTTGTGCAGGATTAGAGTAATTCGTAAACGTTTGCCTATCAACTGGGACGCAAGACTATTGTTGATGCAATTCCATACTTGACGTTCCACACGGAGAAAGGAATTGACTGTCCTTGCTGATGTACTCTAAACCTAAAAATAGGAAGAAACAGGTACTTCATAACCTAATGTCTGAAAAAGTTACGGACAATTAATGTTATAGATTGTGTTTAATTAGCGTTATAGACGTTTCTTCAGACACCAATCTAAATGTTAATTAGCGTTATAGACGTTTCTTCAAACACCCATCTAAATGTTAATTAGCGTTATAGACGTTTCTTCAGACACCCATCTAAATATTAATTAGAGTTATAGACGTTTCTTCAGACACCCATCTAAATGTTAATTAGCGTTATAGACGTTTCTTCAGACACCCATCTAAATGTTAATTAGCGTTATAGACGTTTCTTCAGACACCCATCTAAATATTAATTAGAGTTATAGACGTTTCTCAACCCCAAATCTAAATGTTAATTAGCGTTATAGACGTTTCTTCAAACACCAATCTAAATGTTATTAGTTAGCGTTGCCTATAATTACGTTATCTTTCAGACACCCATCTAAATGTTACTATCTGCATTTTTTAATTGGGGTACGTAGCAGAGTAATTGCTCAAGTAGATGGTAAGTATTATGCTGCTGGCACTTGTGGTTAGTTGAATGGTACCTTGCACTTGTGTGACCCGATGACATATTCGTTTATTATAATTGGTCTCTTGTGAAGAAAACAAAGAATGTCCGACTAAAACATCTATAAATACCGACAGATAAATGACGGGGAGATGTATGATTATAAATTGTCATTTATGTTTGATGGAACACGAATAATTTTAAATTTAATGGAATATTTTTTGGGGTATTTGATTCTTCTTCTTCTTCACTCTTGGCCATTAGGGAGGCATAAGTCCGCAACCTAGGTCTTCCAAGACCGCCTATCCAAGACCATATTTTCCAGATCTCTCCAGTATCTCCCCATTTTCTTGCTATGAGTCCCTCCATGCAGGGTCCTTCTTCTTCCTCGGGTGGCGAGCTTTGCATTTTCCTGGTTGTGGTTTCTGTAGCTATCTAGTGTTTTTGCAGGATGGAATAGCTAACGCCACGACCAACCTCCCTCCCTATTCACCTCTTACGACATACATGGCAGGTAACAGTGGTTCTATTCTTTACACCCTAATTTGGGCCCCGGTAAACACTCGGCGGCTAGTTGATTACTAACAGGGTTTAAAGAGATGTAATATTATATTTTTGACCTTTTATTTGTTGTTTCTTTGCTTGATCTGAATTCAGGCGTTGTCATGGCGCTTAGAATAGTGCATCTCACTGACTTTTTGCGTGAAAATTTGCTTTCCTAAACACCTGTGTCCTTCGACATTTAAGCGATCTTTAAATCTGTTTCAGATGTATTTGTAATTAAGAGTCCCATGTACAGAATCAGGGTCTCCTTTAGTTTAACCGCTTATCGTGAGCACATCAAATTTATTTGTAGCATCAGTCATAGGTCTTTGATTTTTTTTTCTGACTAGATCTATTTGTTCTCTTTTCAGTATATGATATTTCAGTCTATGATATCTCAGTCTATGATATCTCAGTCTATGATATTTCAGTCTATGATGATGAACTCTTCATGATATCACTTATATTTTAGAAGTAGCATACATGCTTTCACAACTATCAAATGAAATACGAAGATGATGTTAAATTCGCATGTTTCATCCATACATCTCGTAGTCCACTGAAAATGACATCTTCTTAATATTGTGATTTTGTTTATATTTCATCAGTTCCATTTTGTACAGTTTTAGTTGTTTAAGTGTCATGTATTTCGATGTGTTAAAAACACTTTAATTTTATTAATCTTCTTTGCAGCATCAACCATGTATTCCTTTAAATTATGAGTTCCCTATTGATAAATCTATTTTCTCTCAAATATCTACAAATATATACAAACTAAATTGTATAAGATAGGTATACAAAACACAAACTTATAATAAAATACATAAACGCAATCTTATAATGAAATGCAAAAACACAAACAGATAATAAAATACATAAACACAAACTGATAATGAAATACATAAGCAAAAACTGATAATAAAATACATAAACACAAACTGATAATGAAATACAAATTCACAAACAGATAATAAAATACATAAATACAAACTGATAATTAAATTCAAAATCACAAACAGATAATAAAATACATAAATACAAACTGATAATTAAATACAAAATCACAAACAGATAATAAATACATAAATACAAGCTGATGACAAAATAAAATACATAAACACAAACTGATAATAAAATACATAAATACAAACTGATGACCAAAAAAAATACATAAACACAAACAGATAATAAAATATATAAACACAAACAGATAATAAAATACATTAATACAAACAGATAATAAAATATATAAAAACAATCTGATAATAAAATACATTAACACAAACAGATAATAAAATACATAAACACAAACGGATAATAAAATACATAAACACAAACTGATAATTACATACAAAAACGCAAACAGGTAATAAAATACATAAATGCAAGCTGGTAAAAAAACATAAACACAAAGCGATAATAAATAACATAAACATAAACAGATAATAAATGACATAAACACAAACTGATGACCAAAAAAAATACATAAACACAAACTGATAATAAAATACATAAACACAAACTGGTAAAAAAAACACATCAACACAAACTAATGACAAAATAAAATACATAAATACAAACAGATAATAAAATACATAAATACAAACAGATAATAAAATACATAAATACAAACAGATAATAAAATGTATAAATACAAACTGAAAATACACTACATAAATACAAACAGATAATAAAATACATAAATACAAACAGATAATAAAATACATAAATACAAACAGATAATAAAATATAAAAACACAAACTGATAATAAAATACGTAAATACAAACAGATAATAAAATATATAAACACAAACAGATAATACACTACATAGATACAAACAGATAATAAAATACATAAATACAAACTAATGACAAAATAAAATACATAAACACAAACTGATAATACACTACATAAATACAAACAGATAATAAAATACATAAATACAAACAGATAATAAAATATATAAACACAAACTGATAATAAAATACATAAATACAAACAGATAATAAAATATATAAACACAAACAGATAATAAAATACATAAATACAAACAGATAATAAAATATATAAACACAAACAGATAATACACTACATAGATACAAACAGATAATAAAATACATAAATACAAACTAATGACAAAATAAAATACATAAACACAAACTGATAATACACTACATACATACAAACAGATAATAAAATACATAAATACAAACAGATAATAAAATACATAAATACAAACAGATAATAAAATATATAAACACAAACTTATAATAAAATACATAATACAAACAGATAATAAAATATATAAACACAAACAGATAATACACTACATAAATACAAACAGATAATAAAATATAGCAACACAAACTGATAATAAAATACATAAATACAAACAGATAATAAAATATATAAACACAAACTGATAATACACTACATAAATACAAACAGATAATAAAATACATAAATACAAACAGATAATAAAATACATAAATGCAAACAGATAATAAAATATATAAACACAAACAGATAATACACTACATAAATACAAACAGATAATAAAATATATAAACACAAACTGATAATAAAATACATAAATACAAACAGATAATAAAATATATAAACACAAACAGATAATACACTACATAAATAAAAACAGATAATAAAATATATAAACACAAACTGATAATAAAATACATAAATACAAACAGATAATAAAATATATAAACACAAACTGATAATACACTACATAAATACAAACAGATAATAAAATACATAAATACAAACAGATAATAAAATACATAAATACAAACAGATAATAAAATACATAAATACAAACAGAGAATAAAATATAAAAACACAAACAGATAAAAAAATACATAAATACAAACAGATAATAAAATATATAAACACAAACTGATAATAGACTACATAAATACAAACAGATAATAAAATACATAAATACAAACAGATAATAAAATATATAAACACAAACAGATAATACACTACATAAATACAAACAGATAATAAAATATATAAACACAAACTGATTATAAAATACATAAATGCATACAGATTATAAAATATATAAACACAAACAGATAATACACTACATAAATACAAACAGATAATAAAATACATAAATACAAACAGATAATAAAATACATAAATACAAACAGATAATAAAATATAAAAACACAAACAGATAATAAAATACATAAATACAAACAGATAATAAAATATATAAACACAAACAGATAATAAAATACATAAATACAAACAGATAATAAAATATATAAACACAAACAGATAATACACTACATAGATACAAACTGATAATACGAGTAAAATACATTAACAGAGTCTCGATATAAATAAAAAATACATAAACCTCTATCGTATAGTGGCCATCACATAGAATTTGTTTCCTATTCTATCATCAAATCATTGAGCGAGATTAACTGGTCTCGAGCAGCAAATCATTGGTCTATTCAATTACTGGTAGGCTTGTTCCTGGATATTCTGTTATTAACTCTATTTTACTGTGTCCTACTTTGCTTCAGTAAACCAAGCTCTAATTTGTTCTTGTGGGTTCAATGTAACTGTGCTCGTATGTAATCTTTCTCTATCTATCCTTGCGTCCATTTATCATTTCGTACATTTATCCATCCGTCCGTTTATCCATCCATCCATCAATACATATATCAACAAATGGTAGAGTGTCAGAGTTATTTTATGCACTCATAGAATCTATTATTCTAGTCGCATTCAATTCGGATAAGCACATTTGTAACAATCAGTGAACATGACAGACCATTAACAACTGTAGGACCTAACACTAACAAATGTTGGACCCAGCATTAACAAATTTAGGAGCCAGTACTAACAAATGTAGGACCCAGCATTAACAAATTTAGGATCCAGTACTAACAAATGTAGAACCCAGTACTAACAAATGTAGAACCCAGTACTAACAAATGTAGTACCCAGTACTAACATATGTAGTACCCAGTACTAACAAATGTAGTACCCAGTACTAACAAATGTAGGACCCATCACTAACAAATGTAGTACCCAGTACTAACAAATTTAGGACTCAGTACTAACAAATGTAGGACCCAGCACTAACAAATGTAGTACCCAGTACTAACAAATTTAGGACCAAGTACTAACAAATGTAGAACCCAGTACTAATAAATGTAGGACCCAGCACTAACAAATTTAGGACCCAATACTAGCAAATGTCAAACAAACTATTAGCACCTGATAAACGCGCTGTTTTTTGCAAATATGTTGTAATAGACACAAGTTGACATTTCCACATTTTTTGGGTCAAAATCGAGACACTCACAATATACACCATATAAGCTTAATTTACCTGGGACATTCACCTGATTAATTACATTATGGATCCAGGAAAGGTCACTGTAAGTCATTAGTTTGGTAGCGATGATTATTCATATCTCTTTTTTTTCCGATCCAGAAGCACTTGAGCTTTTCAGCTCTTCGGCTCGGTGCCATGGACATCGTAACCCTTCGGTTCGGTTCCACGAACACCGTAAATCTGGGGAATCTGTGGCTTTTTCTGCCATCCCGTGGAATTGAACCCGCACACACAGATGATAGTCACCAGTAGTACAACGCACTACGAACACGCTGGGCAGACGGGCAACTCATATCTCTTTAAAACCTACAACTAGACACTACCATTTGGATACTATGTTAAACTATAAACTGCTTTTATTCAACGGGATAAAAAAAATGTAAACCGTACAACGTGATCTCCAAATCGATCACTGCCTAACCAAAATAAATGGAATGTTCCAGAGAAGGTTCAGCACGACCGATCTCATACATGCGTCCTCTGTTGTATTTTTCTTTTATCTCCAGAAGTGCTCTAATGATGCAATATAATTCGCTTAGACAACCTGTATTTTAATTTACCGGAATGTAATGTTTATTATATAGAAGTATTATGGCCAACACTATGTCACCAGTGTCAAACATGGCCATTAACAGCAGCTAATGAGCGGAAAATCATAACGACAGAGATTACGTGTCTTAGAAGAGCTGCAGGTGTGACATTAAGAGACAAAATTAGTAATGAAGAAATCAGAAGAAGACTGAATGTGAAACCAGTTATAACATTCATTAAAGAACAACAGATTAAATGGTTTGGACACCTGACAAGAATGCCCTGGTATCGCCTACCACAGAGAGCCACACAGAAAAAGTATAATGAGTACAAAGCAAGAGGAAGACTACGCAAAAGGCGGACTACGACATCAAGAAAAGCCTTACAAAAAAGAATATAAGTTTATAAAGTGCCTTAAAATAAGCACACACAAGACCGCTACTTCCTCCCAACAGTTCTATAAAGAGTAAATGGTGGAATGGAAGAAGAAGAAGAAAATATAGAAGTTGCGAGCAGAGTCTATAGCTTAAGCGGTAGTGAGCTTGATGACAACCCAAGCGTACCTGCTTCAAAATCCGAGGCAGTCAAATTTGTTTCCGTGGGATTTTTACGAAAGGTAAAAATAGACCTCACCGTTCAGAAAGATATCACAAACTACTGAATTCTGTCAAAATAACAATCTCACAAGCCACCAGAACAGCGCAAGACAAAAACCGAACACCACAACACTGGGCGACAATCCGGTAGCAGTGTGACGACAAAAGAAGAAACAAAAGAAGACAGATTAGTACTAATCACTAATCATTCTTCTAATCATTTTCTTCTTACAATTGTTGCTCATCATCATCAGGTGTGTATCCTTTATAGGAAGTTTCTCTCTTTGCAGCGCATCTGAAATTCACTCTGTTTCTTGCCAGTTCACCCACTTCGTCGATATTCATATTCATGGTTTCTTTAATATCTTGAAGCCATCTTCTTCTTGGTCTGCCTCTGCGTCCTGGGACCCTGCCCTCTAGTATTGTTCTCTCCCGGCCATCGTGACGCTTGATGTGACCAAAGTATCTAATTTTTCTGTATAGTATGTTGTTTATCAGCCAATTTTCTTCTTCTTCTTCTTTGCGTTCGTAGTTTACGACCAATTTTAATCACTCTTTGTGATATGTTTGATCTTTGCCACGAACGTGTATACGTTGCACATTGGTTTGGTAGGCCCCTAAACGAGAATACTTCTACACGTTTAGGACACATACATCCGATTTCATCCAATCCTCCTTAGTCGCCTCTTACGACATGCGTGGCAGGTAAAGTGGTTCTATTCTTTACACCCCAAATTTAGGCCCCGGTAACCACTCGGGCTGGCCAATTGCCTTTAACATTCAGTTCTTTCAGTTGCTAGTGTATAAATAATCACAAAATAACTCCTATATCTACGTTTGTTGACAATTAGCTCATAGAATGCTTAGAATGCTTCTTATGTGTGGAATGTCACTTCTGTGTGGTCTATATAATCCTTCCTATTATAGATAAGAAAAGATTAAACACTTTTCTAAAGACAAAGAAATTAATAAAAGCAAATTTGCAAGAAGAAAGCATTCCTGTAAGTGTGAAGATAACATCAAGAGATGAACACACATCGTCTTGTCAATGTTTAATTAGAGAGAGAGAGAGAGAGAGAGAGAGGCGCTTTTGATGATCTATCACAGCAACAATTCCACGAAGATTATATTATCTTAATCCGATGATGTTCTTTATCTATAATCGACGTCTTATTTGACAGTTCTCTGCTTAAAGGTTTTTAAAGTTCTCTGTTATTTCATTCGATGAATATATTTAAGATCATACAACATTATAAGCTTTGAAACTATGCAGCCTCTATATAATAATTAATTTGACAACTATTTAGAAGATTGGCTTCTTTTAATGAACACTCAAGATAAATAAGGAATTGATTACGGTACGGCTTGATACATTGGATAGAGAAAAAGTATGCAGTTTGTTTTGCAGTCATTATCGACTAAATTAAATAGAAATATGATATAATAAAGGAGCTCTCTTTGGCGTGGAAGCAATGTCTCGTTTCTCGCTCCAAAAGTACTTGGTTCGTTCCCTGTGCAAAGCGTTTGGGAAATTGTCCCGAGATCTCAATGTAGGTGAGATCGAGTTCCTAGTCCTATCCCAGACAGACAATAAAACTAGGTCCCGTATTCAAGTTCGCCTGTCTGGTGCAGGAACCGCAAGGAAAGCAAAGAATAGTACCACTGCGACTTCCAAGAAATGTCGTTAGAGGCGGTGATGTAGGACTAGGAAGCTACCGTAGTAAATAAAAGCATCGCTGAAATCGGATGTGCTGACCTACTTGTAGGCGCATAACCGACACAATGTACAATTGCTCTTACACTCAGATTACATGCAAATCTACAGAGTGGTTAACCACTTATGGATATGGAGAGTTGGTAGAAGAAGTAGTATTCGAGTCGGGCACAAAAAGAACAAACAGCAAGTTCATAATAAATAAAAGTAGTTAGCAACGCTGATCACAAATAAATGCATAAAAAATACAAGTAATAGATTTCCTACAAGTTTTTAGCCATCTTTAAAACTACATGGAGACCCTCGCGAGTAATACGGATTTAGGGGCCTACCTAGATCTTCATGTTTAAGAAAGAGATCGAAATACAGATGGTTATTCAACGAAGTACAATGATGATTAAATCACTCAATTAGTAGATAATACTCAATAGTATAGATTTATGTATCACATAGTTGAAGTTCAGAAAATATAAGTCAGCCTTTCCTAAAGTTGCGGCACTGCCCCCAGTGGTCGCTGAAGCGTTCTAGGGGCGATAGTGGTTCAGAAAACTTTAGGGGTGTTCAGATGATTAGGGTTGGTGGCTCCTTTAAGAAGAAATTAATTAAAAAATATTTTAAAATAAATTATTTTCGTGATTTTGTGATTGAATAATAATTTAAAATTTGAATTCTGCATTTAAATTCATCTTATGCCCGTCTTACACGATCCATTTTTCATCAATTTTCTATTTCATGCATATAATCATTTGAGAATTGACCATGTATGACATAAATATATATCAATTTTCTATGTGAAAGAGAAAATGGAGTATGTATATATGTGGGGAGGGAGGGGGAGCGTTGACAAACTGTTATAATGTGGAGGGCGTTTCAAAGTTTATGTTGTGCAAAGTGGGCGGTGGCTGGAAAAAGTTTGGGAATCAATGATATAAGTGATAGGAAAATGTATCTCGGATTGACATTTTTATAAATGAATGTGTGAATTTACCGACAATTTCTTTTAATTCCTTTAAATTAGTTCCCTTCTGATTATATGCATTTACAGCAGCGTTCTTGGCAATGAAGAAAGCGCCTCTGTTAGGCTCTCTTTGTAATAACAGCTCACATTTGTCTCGCAGTATTAGCTTGAATCTTTTCAACGTCATCGATTTCAAGATACGTCATTACTTTCTTAAGTTGTGCGGATACAAAGAGCTTACAAGAAGCAATTTTTTCAGAGGCGTATGGAGGGTGTGGGAGCATAGTTTATTTAGCCAAAAACTGTTTGTTGTGTTGTACATATATGAAATGGCATTGTAATGGTACATGATCAAATTGCCGGTGCCTTACTGTTTAGGGTGATTATATATACACATACATATATACATATATATATATATATATATATATATATATATGTATACACACACACACACACACATATATATATACAGTGGAACTCCAATATTCGTCCCCGCCAGTATTCGTCTTTTTCGATATTCGCCCTGTTTTTCGTCATATTTTTTTCGATATTCGTCCGAAAGTCAATATTCGTCCTACCTCCGGAAGCCGGCAGAAAGCAGCTGATCGCCATTTTGTGTCGGTTGTTTGGCTGAAGCGCTTGTTTGAAAGTGCACGCAATAAAACTCTTGTTATTTTTAAATCTTTTGCAGATTTTGCAATTTATTATTACAAAAATTTAGTGACCATGGGACGTAAGAAGTGTAGTGACGATAATGGTGGTAAAAAAAAGAAAAGCAGTGCGAAGTACCATTGATTTTTTTAAAAAAAATTATTGCTAAGTTTTGAAGCTGGAACACGTGTCGCCGATTTAGTAAAGGAATTTGAAATGCCGAGAACTACCATTGCTAGCATAATAAAAAAAGGATGCTATTAAATCAGCTGAAGTCGCACAAGGTGTAACAATTCTTGCTTCTAATAGATCGCCAATCATTGAAGACATGGAAAAGTTGTTATTAGTTTGGATAACTGAAAAACAAAGGGCTGGTGATAGTGTTTCAGAAGCTATAATTTGCGAAAAAGCGAGGTCACTTTATCAAGATTTACAGAATGAAAATTTATTTTGTTATAGAATAGATACGCAATATTTGAGGCCGGGAACGAATTAATCCATTTTTAGTTAATTCCTATGGGAAAAAATTGTTCATTATTCGTCTTTTTCGATATTCATCATCCCCTTCTGGAACGGATTAATGACGAATACTGGAGTTCCACTGTATATATATATATATATATATATATATATATATATATATATACTTTTTCGTCTTTACAGACAGTCTGTTGACAAGGGTTTGACTGTGATCACTTCTGAGTTTTCGCTTTCCTCTCTTGTCTTTCAGCTCATCCCTAAGTTTCTCTTCAAAGACTCTGTCCCCACCCCGTGAGATATGACGCTTTAAACAAAATTCTGTCATCAGCTGATTTTCCTCATTTGCTGGGACCGATAGAAAAGTTCTTCATTGAGGCCGTGCAGACATCATGATATCTGAGCAGGGGTCTGGCTTGGTGCGTCTCGTACCGTTATACATTACAAAGACTTGTTTACTGTGTTTGTTAGCAACGTCCTGTAAGGGATAAGCAACGATTTTAATTCAATTTAGTTTTAAATTTATAATTTGGAATCAAAAATTTTACTTAGACCTTTTAAAAGCTGATTTTGTTTCCTTGGCAATTCCTAAATAAGTAAGGAAAGTGGTGGTTCCAGCGTGAAGTATCTGACACTGACAATAAACCAGCACTACATAAACAGAGACAGGCGCAGTACAAATTCCAAGAGTAATAAAACAACAGACGGTAGCGATAAATAAAAGAACGTTAAAAGATAGCACGTCAGAACGAAATAAATGCAAACATGGTGTTTGGCAGGTGAAGAGAATTGAAGGTTGGTAGTCTTCGTGCTAACATCTTGATGTTATCTTTAGCAGTATGGTATCAACCACCATGAAAGTGTCAGTTCAGATATCAGATCTTTCTGAGTAGCTAGCTAGTGTTGAATGAAGATGCGTTCAGTAAAATCACTGATATGTTTAGAAGTTTAGACTTTTTTTCGTCTTATATTGATAATTCAATATCAGCATGGCATTTTTTTCATAAATGTTTCATTGTCTATCCATTTTTCTTACATTGTCTTGATATTTTCCAAACTCGCTCAATGTTTGTTTATTATCCTTCCTTTCCTTTGCGTTCCCATTCCAGACCCATTTTTTCAAACTTCACACACTGATTTTTACAAGTTATGCCAGATTTATTGATGAACAGCTAGATTTCTAGACAACTTTGCATGGGGTTGACTTGACTTTTCCGACTGCAACGGTTCTCACGTCGATCCAGCTTCAATTGAGTATAGGAAAAACACTGGAAAGTAAAGGTGAACGATGTGATGTAGATTACATAACACGTAGTGTGTAGAGGGTTAAAGCAAAATATGGACCAACACAGTTTTCACCAATATAAGTAATAGTATGGAAACGAGTTCTTTTATTGTAATTTTAAAAAGCAAATATAATTACATTTATTTATTCGAAATCAAAGCAAACTGGCTGATACTACAAATAAGAATGAGAAAGTGGAAGTATTTTGTACATGTAAATAGAAACGAAAGGTTGGAGAAAGCCATTATGAATGAAGACTTCCCTGCAAAGTGGATAATGGGAAGACAAAGCATGAGATCGGTTATAGATGAAACTGATGATTTGAGCATGGGGGTTGTAGAGGCCTCTGATATAGAGAATTTCTGAATGACTATTAGGGTGGAAAGTTCTGATCAGGACAGGCTATTTGATATCATTTTTGATAAGCAAATTAATTTTGATCCGATTTCTAAATTCATATTTCTCGATCACAAATGTTCAAGCTATGTTTTCCCCCACTTACCGCTGCGCATCATCAATGACCTAGTTCAATGGCTCCCTCAGCACGCTATAAAGTGTATACATTTTTAACCTACTCAAATAACTATAACTCAATTTTTTTAAATCCCGTCGAGAGTTCAAAATTGTCCCGACGATCCACAAATTTGAGACACAAATCAGCATGAGAGGGGAAATAATCTGCATATATAAATATGATGAGACCGACTAGTACTTGCGGGTTTGCCCGTAGCACAATGGTGTCCGTTCTTAAACACTGAAAAGCTGAATTTGTAATTTTGTGTTCAATCATCTTTATATTTGAAGTTTTGTTTTTTTTCCTTCTGTCCAAAAATGAGTTGACTCATTATGAGTCTTCTATTTCTACAGTTTGTGTTACAGGCTTTTATGTAATCAAGAATATTCAGCGATGGATTTTTATCGGGACTGTGATTCACCCCCACGGCACATGCACTATTTAGTAGACCAACATATAATTTGAATAAATTCTATGAGTTACAGATGCAAATTTAGTTATTAAGAAAATGGTCGTCATCCCCTCCAATGTCGACGAATGAATTTAGTTAAACAAGAAATGGTTATCATCACTCCATCTTCTTCTCGAACGCTCCATATCGACCACTTGTTAACCACTCTTTGTGATTTGTATGTGATCCGAGCCTAAGAGCGATTGTACGTTGTGCCAGTTATCAGTTATGCACCTACAAGTAGACCAGATCATTCTATTTCTGCAATGCATTTATTTACTAGGGTAACTTCCTTATTCCCATACCTCAGTCGCCTCTTACGACATGCCTTGAAGGTCGTAGCGTTACTATTCTGTGCTCCCCTTGAGAGCACCGGCAACACACGGGCAATCTATTGTCTATTCCCAGGTGGAAGATGTAGTTGGTTGTCCACTCTTGCCGTTATCTAGGATGGGAGCTTTGATTTGCGTTCTATGGTCAGATGAGTCGCCCTTGTTGTGTTGTATCCGTGTTTATGTAGTGTGGTCTTGAAATTGTCTATTGTCTATTCCCAGGTGGAAGATGTAGTTGGTTGTCCACTCTTGCCGTTATGCGTAGAGATGGGAGCTTTGATTTGCGTTCTAGGGCCAGATGAGTCGCCCTTGTTATGTTGTATCCGTGTTTCTTCTTCTTCTTCTTCTTTGCGTTCGCTCTTTACGACCAATTTTAACCACTCTTTGTGATATGTTTGATCTTTGCAAGAACGTGTATACGTTGCACATTGGTTTGTTAGGCCCTAAACGCATAGACTTCTACACGTTTAGGACACATGCATCCGATTTCATCCAAATTTCTTTAGTCGCCTCTTAAGACATGAATGGCAGGTAACAGTAGTTCTATTCTTTACACCCCAAATTTGGGCCCCGGTAACCATTCGGGCGGTATCCGTGTTTATGTAGTGGGGTCTTGATATTGTCTATCCATCTTTTTCTTGGTCTTCCCTTAGCTCTAGTACCCGATCTCTTTTTACTGTATGCTATTATTGGTTGTTGATTGTATTTGCTTCTCATTAAATGTCCAAACCACTGCATTTGTTGTCTTTCGATGTATTCAGTGCATGAAGTTATGTCCACCCTGTTTCTGATGTCCTCATTTCGTAGTCTATTTTTCCTGGTTACTCCCACTTGGTCTTTCCTTAGCTCTAGTACCAGATCTCTTTTTATTGTATGCTGTTAATGGTGGTTGGTTGTATTTCATTCTCATTAAATTTCCAAACCACTACATTTGTTGTCTTCCAATATATTCGGTGCATGGTTATGCCCACTCTGCTTCTGATGTCCTCATTTCGTAGTCTGTCTTTCCTGGTGACTCCACTTGGTCTTTCTCAAGCATTTCATTTCACTCATTTCTTGAGCTTTCTGTGGTGTGTTGCTGTAAGAGACTAAGCTTGGCACTGGTAACAAAGTGTTGGTAGGAAAATACTTTTTATCATCTGTCTTTTCACTTCCATCTTGATCTTTGGGTGTTGTTGTAATGGTGCCAGCGGGTAGGTCATTGCATTTGCTTTTTGACACCTTGTCTCTATTTCGCGATCATCACCTCAAAATGTAGATATGAATTTAATCAGTGGCGGCTCGTGATCATTTTTGTTGGTGTGGCCAGACATAAATTTTCGGAAAAATCATGGTTTCGGTTAGGTTATATTTTAATGTATAAAATAATAAATACACGTTACACCTTATTTTTGGTGGGGCCCGGCCCCACTGACCCTTAATGACGAGCCGCCACTAAATGTAATTATAAATGTTTACAGTACCTCCAAATGTTGGGTTGGATGTTTAGCTAGACAAGAAATAATTCACATGACTTACGGCTGATAGGTAGTGAATAATTATATAATGATGATAGAATCTTAAAGAAGTAAGATGGATGTGTTTTGTTTTTCAAAGATGATAAATTAACAGATGACACTACCAGTCATAGTTTTCATTTTCGAAGAGCCCTAACCTTAAGGAGGTACAAAGAAATGTTAAGCGTGGCATCATGTAATTTGAGCGACAACCAATTTTAGGATATAAAAGATCAGACTAGGACCACACGATTGCTAGATTATAACTGTTTAGAGGGCAGATCAGAACTTGAAACGGAAACCAGACAAGAATAGAAGGAGATAGGAAATCAAAATGAGAGAGATCAGAACGTCATAGAGAGGGAGACAAAACAGCGATGTAGAAAATGTAAACCTAAAAGGTTCAGACAGGGTAGAATATGAAGAACGATATTAGACACTCAGACCAGGAGATTCAGACCTCTTTGAGTCTAGATCAGAACCAAATAGACAGAAATAATTAAATGGACACTTAGAAAGAAGTATATAGACCTATAATGTAATCTACACAATAAAACGGATACTTCTTTCACGTGACATTATCCTACCAAAAAAGGAATATTTTTTAATGTAATAAATCTACCCAATAAAACGTATATTTTTACGGATACTTTTCGTATATAATCTACCAAATAAAATGGATATTTCTCTTACATATCAGCAAATATACACAATGTAACAGATGCTTCGCTTGATTGACTACACCTCCTGTCTGTTCGTGCGAATGACATGTGATAGCTGCACGAGAAATAAACAAAAGGTACTGATCCTGCTATATCTACAGCACTGCTGATACCACTATCATGAGTCTGCTAAACTGTAGGGTAGTGTACGTGGCTAAGAGGTTAAGTAGTTGGCCTGTGTTCCGAAGATCGTTGGTTCGAATCCGGACCGCGCCGTTTTTTCCTTTTTCCTTCTTTTCAAGCTCATTTTTACCGGAGATACATATGATTGTTGATATGTATCATACATACATATGATACATATAATTGTTGCCGAAGAAGCGGAGTTTGTACTTTGTGTAATATTCTCAGAAAGTAGCGTGCGATTACTGCGAAGAGGGACCGAGCTATTTTCGGTTAAATCCGACACCGGGAAGTCAATCCTTCGTCTTTAGAGTCTTAATGCCCATCTGCCCAGCGTGTTTGTAGCGCGTTGGACGACGGGTGATAAATCCCTTGTGAGTGCGGTTCAATTCCGTGGGCTGACAGAAAAGCACAGGTCCTCTAGATTGACGGTGTTCTTGCACAGAACCGAAGGGTTACGATGACCAAGGTACCGATCTGAAGAGCTGAAAGCTCAAGTGCTTCTGGATCGGAAAACAAAGACCCTTAATACCTAGTGTCGCAGTCAAGACACCCTTCAACTTCTACCAGGCGTTATGACCCTGATACACATATTAGTCCTTACACATGGACTACAAAGTGTCACAATGACCCTGTTACACTAGGGAGGGGGGCCCATGCACAAATTACTGACCAGACCTGGCTCTGGAATAGTAGTGCAGTCTATGTGATTTAAATATTCAGACATTGTCTCCAGTAGACATTTGCAAAGTCAATCAACGTGCATGAATATTTACCAGTTTGATATTGTGAGTTATATGATTATTCATTCAGTTGACATTCTGGGATCAATATGGCGATATTAGAGATAAATTGTCTGGTGTGTGTCTACATTTGAATATATCCTT
Organism: Arion vulgaris; assembly: GCA_020796225.1. NCBI lineage: Eukaryota > Metazoa > Mollusca > Gastropoda > Stylommatophora > Arionidae > Arion > Arion vulgaris. The sequence goes on from CM036762.1 coordinate 39,903,225, forward strand.
TACATTTGTGTCACTGCATATCTGCGTCTTCCACTTTAACATTATCGTTGTTGTCGTCATTATCATTGTTGTCGTTATATCATTGTTGTCGTTATTATCATTGTTGTCAACAACGACATTGTGGTCAACGTGGTAACCGTCGTAGTCATCATCGTAAGAGCTAATGTTGTCATCCTCGTCGCCGTCGTCGTCCTTGTCAATAGTCACCATCGTCATCGTTTGTCAACATCTCACCATCGTCATCGTCGTCCTTTGTCAACATCATCACCATAGTCATCGTCAACATCATCACCATAGTCATCGTCACATCATCACCATAGTCATCGTCATCATCATCACCATAGTCATCGTCAACATCACACATAGTCATCGTCACATCATCACCATAGTCATCGTCAACATCAAACATAGTCATCGTCAACATCATCACCATAGTCATCGTCAACATCATCACCATAGTCATCGTTGTCAACATCATACATAGTCATCGTCAACATCATCACCATAGTCATCGTCAACATCATCACAATAGTCATCGTCAACATCACACCATAGTCATCGTCAACATCATCACCATAGTCATCGTCAACATCATCACCATAGTCATCGTCAACATCAACACCATAGTCATCGTCAACATCAACACCATAGTCATCGTCAACATCAACACCATAGTCATCGTCAACATCATCACCATAGTCATCGTCAACATCATCACCATAGTCATCGTCAACATCATCACCATAGTCATCGTCATCATCATCATCATAGTCATCGTCAACATCATCACCATAGTCATCGTCAACATCAACACCATAGTCACGTGTCCTTGTCAACGTCGTCACCATAGTCATCGTCATCGTTTGTCAACATCATCACCATAGTCATCGTTTGTCAACATCATCACCATAGTCATCGTCAACATCATCACCATAGTCATCGTCAACATCATCACCATAGTCATCGTCAACATCAACACCATAGTCATCGTCAACATCATCACCATAGTCATCGTCAACATCAACACCATAGTCATCGTCAACATCATCACCATAGTCATCGTCAACATCATCACCATAGTCATCGTCAACATCAACACCATAGTCATCGTCAACATCAACACCATAGTCATCGTCAACATCAACACCATAGTCATCGTCATCATCAACACCATAGTCATCGTTTGTCAACATCATCATCATAGTCATCGTCAACATCATCACCATAGTCATCGTCAACATCAACACCATAGTCATCGTCGTCCTTTGTCAACGTCGTCACCATAGTCATCGTCATCGTTTGTCAACATCATCACCATAGTCATCGTCATCGTTTGTCAACATCATCACCATAGTCATCGTCATCGTTTGTCAACATCATCACCATAGTCATCGTTTGTCAACATCATCACCATCGTCATCGTTTGTCAACATCATCACCATAGTCATCGTTTGTCAACATCATCACCATAGTCATCGTCAACATCATCATCATCATAGTCATCGTCAACATCATCATCATAGTCATCGTCAACATCATCATCATAGTCATCGTCAACATCGTCACCATAGTCATCGTCAACATCATCACCATAGTCATCGTCGTCCTTTGTCAACGTCGTCACCATAGTCATCGTCATCGTTTGTCAACATCATCACCATAGTCATCGTCAACATCATCATCATAGTCATCGTCAACATCGTCACCATAGTCATCGTCAACATCATCACCATAGTCATCGTCGTCCTTTGTCAACGTCGTCACCATAGTCATCGTCATCGTTTGTCAACATCATCACCATAGTCATCGTCAACATCATCATCATAGTCATCGTCAACATCGTCACCATAGTCATCGTCAACATCATCACCATAGTCATCGTCGTCCTTTGTCAACGTCGTCACCATAGTCATCGTCATCGTTTGTCAACATCATCACCATAGTCATCGTCAACATCGTCACTATAGTCATCGTCAACATCGTCAACGGCGTCATCGTCAACATAGTCACCATCATCATGGTCGCTGTCATCACCATCAAAGTCATCGTCTCCATTATTATCATCATCATCACTACAGCCATCATCATCCTCAACATCTCATTATCATCAACACCATTATCATCAGGAGACATGACTGCTATTAACAGTTATCAAAAATCTTCCCAACTCTCTGACCCTATTTCTGCGATGCTTTTTATTTACTAGTGTAGTTTTCCTAGGTCCTACAATAGGCGCTTCTTACGAAATGCTTTGTAGGTCGCAGTGGTACTATTCTTTGCTTTCCTTGCAGGACACGGCACCACATGGCCGACATGCCCTCTAACGATTTGATCATCGTACTGTTCTTTATCCTCAGCTTCCCAAATATTTCTCCTTATATGTTCTGAATATGTTGAATAAATAAGATGACAAGATACAATCGAACTCATTCGCCAATGCCAAGCCAGTATGATGTTTCATTTTCTCATTGCACAGTTGCTGTTTGTTCTTTATACGAGTATGTTGTTTTTATCATGTGTATTATATGAGGTTATGAAGACAGAAGTTATGATCATATTAAAGAAAGCAGACTATGACAAAATGCACCATTACTTTAAAAGAGACGGAGCTAAGACAGGTACAGGAATTTAAATACCTCGGAGTACTGGTAACATCAGATAGCAAATGCAGATCAGAAATAAAGAGCAGAATAGGGCAGGCCAAAGTAGCGTTCCAAAAAATGAGAAATATTATATGCAACAAGTAAGTGTCAATTGATATCAAAATGAGAGTTATACAGTGCTACATAGAACCAATACAATGTATGCGAGTCATGGACAACAAACAAACAGATCGAAATATCTCAGAGTAGCAGAGATGAGGTTTTACAGAAGAGTAATGAGAATTCCATGGACTGCTAAAAAGACTATTATGGATGTGTTGAATGAAGTCAAGACACAGAGAAAACTTATCATCAATATAAGAAAGAAACAGTCATCATTTTTCGGGCATGTGAAGAGAAAGGGAGGTTTAGAATACATTGTAACAACTGGTAAAACGAGGGGAGGCGAAACATAGAAAGACAGAGAGAGAACATTTTGTGCAGCCTGACTTCATGGCACGGAAGAGCGTCAACATCTGAGATGATAGCAAACACCAGATATAGAGATTTGTGGAGATCCATGTTCGTCTACCGGCACGACACCTGATGATGATGATTATTATTACATAAGGTGAAAACCCATCTCTTTTATTATTTTCCATAACTTCTCAAGTAGTTAAACACTGCTAAATGCCTTTGAATACTCTCAACAAAGCAAGTATACAAATCGGTGTTGTACTGTCCACATTGTTCAGTTATAATTCGCATGTTAAATATTTGATATCTTGTTCCTTTGTCTCTCATGAAGCCAGCCTGAACTATATTAATCTCTTCTTAAAGTTTGTGTATTCTTTCCAAGATAGTTTTAAGAACGACCTTACTAGCGTGACTGATTAATGCAAATGTCCTGTAATCATGCATTTCTTTAGATTGTCCGTTTGGGGACATTTGTATACATGTAGTTTTCTTCTATTCTTCCGGCCAAATTCCCTGCGTTATAAATTCAAATACAATGCATTGTATATTTTCACGCTGTGTTCTTTCCCATCGTTAATTAACTCGCTTGTCGTATTTATGATGAAGATGCATGCCTGTCGTTTTGAAAGTTGTAGTATCGAATATGTACTGGCAACAAACCGCAGCCATTAGACTAGAGAGTAAGATTGGAATCTATCAGGCGATACAGTTAGGAGTACGACAAGGGTGCGTACTCTCACCAGACCTATTCAACTTATATAGTGAAAACATCATGAGATCTATAGTAGAAAAGACAGGAATAGCAGTCGGTGGACAAAATATAAACAACCTAAGGTACGCTGATGACACAATTCTCATGGCTACAAATGAACACGATCTGCAAGACTTGATAGACATACTAGTGAAAGTGAAAAGAAAGGATTAAGCATGAATATAAAGAAAACAGAGGTTATGGTTGTCTCCAAGAAACAAGAAACACCAACATGCAATATCAAAATAAATAACACAACACTGAAACAAGTCCATCGATTCAAGTATCTAGGAACATTCTTAACACCAGATGGAAGATGTAAAGAGATTAGAGTAGAATAGCTCAAACGAAAGCAGCTTTTATGAAAATGAAGAACACACTATGCGTGAACTCACTACCAATGACACTGCGAAACGAGTACTCCAATGCTATATTGAACCAATTCTTATGTATGGCAGCGAATCATGGACAATGAACAAACAATCAATACGATCATTGAGCCACAGAGATGTGGTTTTACAGAAGAATGTTGAGAATTCCATGGACAGCAAAGAAAACAAACGTGGAGGTTTTAAATCAGGCCTGTACACAAAGAAACCTTATCAAAAAAATAAGAATCCGACAATCAAGGTTCTTCGGGCATATAATGCGAAGAGAAGGTTTAGAACATTTGGTGACTACAGGTAAAATTCAGGGAAGGAGAGATCGTGGAAGACAGAGGAGAAGATGTTGGATGGCCTGACATCATGGTTCGACAAAATATCGACGTCAGAACTGATTACATGCACCAAGCAAAGAGAGTTGTGGAGAAACATGATCGCCTACGCCGGCAGGCATGGCACTTGATTGAGTATCGAATCCAGACCGAATCACATGTGCAATATTTTACTGAGATTCTTAGAATTATTGCTGCAACTACGGAGTTCGTGATGTGTGCAACACTCTCTGCAGATGGCCTTCTATTTCTGCCTACAGGGATGGAGCCATATGGAGAAACCTGGCGCGAAGAAGTCAATCACTCGCCTTAATTAACTTTGCTGTTATTTCATCGCATTCTGGTGCCTTGTCCTTTTTCAGATTATGTATGACAAAATTTACTTCATCTAGTGTTAGTTCAGGTTCAATTTCTTTTGTATTGTTATTAATAATGTTTTTCGTTACAATATTCTTTTCATCACTATAGAAATCAACATTTGAGGGCAAAGTTTTTCCCAGTTTGTCAGAGACTACCTTCATTTTGGATTATATTTATCAATCCAAAGATCTCATTTCTTTAAACATTTCTCTATCTTTTCCATTTCATTTTTGTTATTCTTCTATGTCATCATACCTGGCTTGTAAGCATTGTTTTTTTTATGTCTGAATATGTTCTTTTGTTTAGTTATCACAGTATGTTCTATTATTCCTCGTTGTCTATATCCGTTGTTCAAAGCTTAACTTCCCGCTTCCACCTCAGTTTTAAAAGTTCAAATGTATCCTCTGCAATCTCTTAATTTTTTTAAAACATTTATTTAGGATTAAGTCTTTATCTGTTGAAATGAAAATGTGTTTATCATTGATAGCTAACTCGCCCGGCGATAAATGTGCTTGCACTTCTATCAATATTTCAAACATGTTCTTAATCTCAATATTTTATTTATTAGTTATTTTACAAATATCACTTTTAAAAGACCGTGATCCATTAATTCATTTTTAAGTGTTATCCTCGCTGCTGCAGCACGTAATTGAAGATCAGGATCACAGTCAGCCGGCGGTGAGGTCTTAGATGTCATTATGCCTGAGCTCCATCTCCGCTGCTCAAGACTATAATCTTCTCGAATTTTTGGTCTGTGACGTTAGTTCACTAAATAATATCAATAACACACATTTCTTTCAACAGGTATGGGGAGGATGGCTCTGTGGCGAAATGGTTAAGATGTTTACTTTGCGTTCTAAATGTTGTAGGTTTGAATCCTGATCGCGAAGTTCATTTCACATGTGTATTATTTTCATGAGATCACTAGAAATGTTGCTGGAGCTACCGAGATTGTTCTTTGTGCAACACTCTCGGTAGGTGGCTTATCATTTCTGCGGAGAGAGACGGAGCTTATGTGAAACTCGTGCAATTAAATAAATCCATCGCCCTTTTTACTCTTTCTTTATTTCTGTTAATATCTTACATGTACTCACCTATAGCCAGTGGCGGCTCGTCATTAAGGGCCAGTGGGGCCGGGCCCCACTAAAAATAATGTATAACGTGTATTTATTATTTTATAAATCAAAATATAGCAACTAAAAACCATGATTTTTCCGGAAAAAATGTCTGGCCCCACCAACAAAAATTATCACGAGCCGCCACTGCGTAAAGCCTTCATCTTCTTTTGACACATTTCCCTGGTTTTTTTTTTTTTAGAATTTCGCGTGATAGATCTTCACTAGCCTTGAAGTATAAGAATTAGTTCTTTCCGATCACGCTTATAGTGAGACAGACGAATCGGAAATTCATTTCGGCTAATTTAATCATTTCCGGAGGTCATATGAAGAACGGTGGTTGTAGAGAGCATAGTGGTTAGAGAGAGGATACTGTTTTAAGCACAAAACTAGAAAACAGACCTCTGTTTAATGAAAGGTTTACTTACAGTAGCAACTACGATATGTTCATTGCATTGATTGAATTCTCATTGAAATTTAATTTGTATTTAGATATAGTAACTGGAGTGGTAAGACATTTGGGTGAACTATTGACTATTTTACAAGTTTTAGAGAAGAAAGTCGACTATTTTACAAGTGTTAGAGAAGAAAAGTCTGACTATAGTTTGAGAGAAATACATTTTAAGTGTTAGAGAAGAAAGTCGACTATTTTACGTTTAGAGAGTCGATATTAGTTTAGAGAGAGTCACTTTTTATTTAGAAAAAGTCAATTTACAGTGTTAGAGAAGAAAGTCGACTATTTTACAGTGTTAGAGAAAAGTCACTATTTTAATTTAGAGAAAAGTCATATTTAGTTTTAGAAGAAAGTCAACTATAGTGTTAGAGAAGAAAGTCGACTATTTTACAAGTGTTAGAGAAGAAATCCGACTATTTTACAAGTTAGAAGAAAGTCGACTATTTTACAAGTGTTAGAGAAGAAAGTCGACTATTTTACAAGTGTTAGAGAAGAAAGTCGACTATTTTACAAGTGTTAGAGAAGAAAGTCGACTATTTTACAAGTGTTAGAGAAGAAAGTCGACTATTTTACAAGTGTTAGAGAAGAAAGTCGACTATTTTACAAGTTTTAGAGAAGAAAGTCGACTATTTTACAAGTTTTAGAGAAGAAAGTCGACTATTTTACAAGTGTTAGAGAAGAAAGTCAACTATTTTACAAGTTTTAGAGAAGAAAGTCAACTATTTTACAAGTGTTAGAGAAGAAAGTCAACTATTTTACAAGTTTTAGAGAAGAAAGTCAACTATTTTACAAGTGTTAGAGAAGAAATCCGACTATTTTACAAGTGTTAGAGAAGAAAGTCGACTATTTTACAAGTGTTAGAGAAGAAAGTCAACTATTTTACAAGTGTTAGAGAAGAAAGTCGACTATTTTACAAGTGTTAGAGAAGAAAGTCGACTATTTTACAAGTGTTAGAGAAGAAAGTCAACTATTTTACAAGTTTTAGAGAAGAAAGTCAACTATTTTACAAGTGTTAGAGAAGAAAGTCAACTATTTTACAAGTGTTAGAGAAGAAATCCGACTATTTTACAAGTGTTAGAGAAGAAAGTCGACTATTTTACAAGTGTTAGAGAAGAAAGTCAACTATTTTAATGTTAGAAGAAAGTCAACTATTTTACAAGTGTTAGAGAAGAAAGTCGACTATTTTACAAGTGTTAGAGAAAGTCAACTATTTTCAAGTGTTGAGAAGAAAGTCAACTATTTTACAAGTGTTAGAGAAGAAAGTCGACTATTTTACAAGTGTTAGAGAAAGTCGACTATTTTACAAGTGTTAGAGAGAAACGACTATTTTACAAGTGTTGAGAAGAAAGTCGACTATTTTACAAGTGTTAGAAGAAAGTCAACTATTTTACAAGGTTAGAAGAAAGTCGACTATTTTACAAGTGTTAGAGAAGAAAGTCGACTATTTTACAAGTGTTAGAGAAGAAAGTCGACTATTTACAGGAAGCACAGGAGCCAATGACTATGGTAAATAAATAGAAAGTAAATAAGTATTTATGGCTCACGAAAAAAAAAATAATTTACCAAATACAGGATTCGAACCACAAATCTTTATTTCTTACGGCATCTGTTGTATAGCCTTGCAGGCGAGCTTTTTTCAGATAACAGCCTGCTAGTTCTCCAAAAGAAACAGCTTTACTTAGTTGTATCTTCCAAACACCGTCGTCACAGAACACAGGTAAATCAGGTCAGATTCGATCGAACAGTGCTTGCATAAATATATTCGATACGCTTTTTGTGTTTTTATATATGAGACGAAACAAAATACTAAATATTTAAAAAATAAAGATCTACATAATCTTTCTTAGAATCCCCAGATAAAGAATTGGAAAAGTAATACCTACACTGCTGATCTTAAACAATAAGAAAATAGATCAAGTGTCATTGGCTCAGAAACAATATCATATCTTACAAACTGAATTATTTTAATCACATAAACGGCGCTATAATACATTAGTAAACCTGGAGTACATTCGTAAAACTTGAGTAAATAAGTAACATTATAAAATATTAATAACAGTAGTGAACATTAGTAACAGTAGAATACATTAGTAACACTATAGTACATTAGTAATAATAACTTACATTAGTAGCACTAGAGTACATTAGTAACACAGTAGAGCACATCAGGAACATTAGAGTACATTAGTAACACAGTAGAGCACATTAGGAACATTAGAGTACATTAGTAACATTAGAGTACATTAGTAACATTAGAGTACATTAGTAACGCTACATTTGTAACACTAGAGTACATTAGTAACACTAGAGTACATCAGGAACACTAGAGTACATTAGTAACACTAGAGTACATTAGTAGCACTAAAGTACTATAGTAACACTACATTAGTAACACTAGAGTACATCAGGAACACTAGAGTACATTAGTAACACTAGAGTACATCAGGAACACTAGAGTACATTAGTAACATTAGAATACATTAGTAACACTAGAGTACATCAGAAACACTAGAGTACATTAGTAACACTAGAGTACATTTAGCCGATGAAACTACGTAGAGCAAATCTCGAAGGAAGTCTCCTTTCTACAGTACACAATGCTGCCTGCAGAAAAGGCGGAAGATTGACAATGTCAACAACGGCTTCGAAGACGGGAGCTGGAACAGCCTGGTATCTGACTCAGGGCACACCAGAGATCATCATGTTTAAGTGGTCAGAACCAATCAGAAAGCAATGGCAAACTACTGATTGTATGTTGCCAAGAACTTGATGCAGAACATGAAATTTAAAAAAAAAGAACACTGATGTCCTGAAAGAACTAAATGTTAAAGAAAATTGGCTGATAAACAACATACTATACAGACAAATTACATACTTTGGTCCCATCAAGCGTCACGATGGCCTGGAAAGAACAATACTAGAAGGCAGGGTCCCAGGACGCAGAGGCAGACCAAGAAGAAGATGGCTACATGATATTAAAGAAACCATGAACATGACCATCGACGAAGTGGGTGAACTAGCAAGAGACAGAGTAAATTTCAGATGAGCTGCAAATAGAGCAACGTCCTATAAAGGATACGTACCTTGATGATGAGAGTACATTAGTAACACTAGAGTACAGTAGTAACACTAGAGTACATTAGTAACACTACATTAGTAACACTATATACAGCAGGAACACTAGGGTACATTAGTAACACTAGAGTACATTAGTAACACTACATTAGTAACACTAGGGTACATTAGTAACACTACATTATTAACACTAGGGTACATTAGTAACACTAGAGTACATTAGTAGCACTACATTAGTAACACTAGGGTACATTAGTAACACTAGAGTACATTAGTAGCACTACATTAGTAACACTAGAGTACACTAGTAGACTACATTAGTAACACTAGAGTACATTAGTAACACTAGAGTACATTACTAACACAAGCACTATCATCAATATAAACTTGTAAAAATACTGTAAGTTAGTGACACTGGCACACATTAAGTAACACAATCAGGAATTAGTAACATTAGCATAAAATATCACCAATATCAGAAATCGTGTCAAAAAAACAGAGTGAAATCGTCAGTTCTCTATTCTTGTTTGACTAGCCATTATCTTGTCCCAAGCATCATAATCTAGTTAAACATTGTATTCATCCTTCCACTTTTATGTTTCTTTGAAGTTCAAACACGCTTTCACCCTCACAATCACATATACATAGAAGAATATGTTATCTCTCAATTACTCATCCACACGTACGCAATCAAACTATAACAACTTTATATAAACATCATACACTTTAGCAAAACCTTTCATCTTCTAATGTATTCCCACCATTCGTTTACATTGGCAACTTGTGTGTCACTACTCGGTTTACATTCTAGAGAGATGCCAGATAATACAGAGCTATCTCTTCTTCTTCTTCTTTGCGTTCGTTCTTTACGACCAATTTTAATCACTCTTTGTGATATGTTTGATCTTTGCCAAGAACGTGTATATACATTGCACATTGATTTGGTAGGCCCCTAAACACATAGACTTGTACACGTTTAGGACACGTGCATCCGATTTCAGCCAAACCTCCTCTAGTCGCCTCTTACGACATTCGTGGCAGGTAACAGTGGTTCTATTCTTTACACACCACATTTGGGCCCCGGAAAGCCACTCGGGCGTCAGAGCTATCTGATTGTCTTCGTTTTCTTTCTTCTTTTGTCGTCATACTGCTACCGGGTTATTGCCCAGTGTCGTCACACTGCTACCGGGTTATTTTGTCGTCATACTGCTACCAGGTTTATTGCCCAGTATTGTGGTTTTCTGATCTTATCTTGTGCTGTTCTGGTGGCTTGTGTGATTGTTATTTTTGCTCTTTGACAGGATTCTGCTATGACATCTAACGATCTTTCTCTAGCCTTCTTTCCTTGTGTTCTGTTATAGAAGGCTTTATATACTGTGGAGTTTGGATGCATATCTTATTAAGTAGCCAAATCACAGCATTCTTTGTTTCTCAATATAATTCAAGCAAGATTCTGTGCCAACTATCTTTTTTATGCTGATGTTAGTTCTTATTGTGTCTCTGATATTTTAAATTAGAAAAAGCGTGTACAAAAATTGTTTTTAAGTGTAATTCTTCTTCCTCTTCAAACACTCTATATCGACCACCTGTTAACCATTCTGTGTGATGTGTACGTGATCTAAGCCTAAGAGCGATTATAAGTTGCGCCAGTTATGCGCCTACATGTAGACCAGCACATTCATTTTCTGCTATGCTTTTTATTTACTATGGTAGCTTGGTGAGGTCCTACATCAGTCGCGTCTTGTAGGTCGCAGTGGTACTATTCTTTGCTTCCCATGCGGACCCTGGTTAAACACACGGCGACGTGTTATTCGAAAAAAAAACTGTTGCTATCAGTCTGGGAATAACCAAATTGTATTCTGATATGATGTTTGTTTCTGCCAAGGAAATATCACTTTTCTCCGTAAACTCGGGTAATACGCTTTCTTGTAAACAGTGATGATTTGTTAAGTACACGCAAAAATGTAGCAACAATCATAAAAGGGAACTCAAGAGAAAATGCATGACAGATTAATAATAGTATAAAGACTGTAAAAATAATTGTCTACATTGTTCTGTGCTTTTAAATATATTTCTGTCTGCGCCTTTTCGTAAAGAGGAATACATGTTCTGATATATTTATGACGAATTATGCATAATGAAATACATATAGATAAGATACACATAATTTGTCCGTAGTTTCATTTTTTTTTTTAAACCGATCCAGAAGCACTTGAGCTTTTAGCTTTCCGGCTCGGTGCCGTGGACATCCTAACCCTTCGGTTCGGTGAAACGAACACCTTGAATCTGGTGAACCTGTGTCTTTTCTGCCAGCCCGCAGAATTGAACCCGCATTCACAGGAAGCTTGTCACCCGTAGTCCAACGCGCTACGAACACACTGGCAGACGGGCCTGTACTTGAATTAAAACGTTGTATTCTTCTTTTCCTTGAATCAGGAGTCCTCAGCAAAATTCATCCATCCAAATCTGTCTTGAGCAAGTCAGCTTAGTTCATTCCATGTCTATCCCGCCTCTTGTCTTTTTCTGTTTACAATTCGTCTTTATATCTCTCCAAGTCTAACCAGTGTCTCCCGGATTACATTTCACAAGTAATGATTTTTAATCAGTAAGGGAAAAGTAATGGAACCCTTTCATACATTCTGGTATATAGGTCAATACAGTATTAGGCCTGTATTTTTCATTGACCGTCGGCACACGATGGGTGATGTGGTCAGGATCACGACGGCCGCCTTTACTTTCCCAGAGCATGTCTGGTACCCAGTTGAGGCTGGGTCGACCTGAGAGCCGTCGCGGTCTAAAAAAACTCCACGCGCACTGCGGGAGCTGAACCCAGACCGAGTTTACTAACAACTACGCTACAGCGGCTCTCGATTTTTAATCAGTGCTAAGTCATTATCTTGTATCGTCTCCGCATTGAAGGCTATCCACAATTGATTTTCACCAAATTATGCTCATTGTCCAGATGGTACATTCTGGCAGACTTGCTGATTGTCAATTTTGTTATGTTCCCCTGACAATTATATCTATGTCACATAAAGCAGAGTAATTAGAGAGAGCATTAGTAGTTATGAAAATCGTGGCATATCCCAAAGGACGTAGCCATCAAACACAGTAAACGAGTCGATGATTTTCTAGGCACCACTTATACGTTCAGTAGTTTGCCATTGCTTTCTGAACGGTGAGGTCTATTTTTACCTTTGTAAAAATCCCACGGAAACGAATTTGCTTCCATAACTTGCCCACCGTGGGGTTTGAACCAGGTACGCTTGCGTCTGTGATCGAGTTCACAACCGCTTGAGCTGCAGACGCTCACATTAGTAGTTATAGTAGTTTCAAATATATGCGATTTTTGCGAATACCTGTATTTCGTTACTATTTGTGACCATAGTTGTTTGCAGATGATCAGTGCCTGATACATCAAAATGAACACGATCTACAACATCATATTGACACCTTGAACAAAAATTGGGTAAAACATGACATGAAAATCAACAACACTAAAACAGAAATAATGAATATGGGAAGAAAACATAATAATCTAGACATCCATGTCAATGGCACTAAAATAATCGTTTACTTCCTAGAGTCAATTATTGATAATAAATTGGACAGTTTTGAGAATAAATGTCTCCGAAAATTACTAAAAGTAAAATAAAGTGATTTCGTTTCGAACAACACAGTGAGAGATATAACACAGCAACAATCAGTATTAAATATTATAAGGAAACGAAGGTGGAAATAGTTAGGTCATGTTCTTAGATCAGACGAAAAGAGACCACAAGTCCTTATGTGGTCACCAGATGGGAAAAGAAAACGTGGAAGAAATAAGACCACTCTACGAAGAACAATCCCAAAGGAAAGTAAACTATTGAGATATAGAACCATAAACAATCTCCAACTGCTAGCAACGAACGGGCTTCATATGGAGGAGATCTAAAGCCTCTGCCATATGTGCCGCATTTGGCACGAAAAGAACACACTAACTAACTTGCTAACGAGAGCACAATTTTGGCTATTACGAATCATGCGATGTGCATAGTGTATCAGAAGACACAAACGAAAGTTAAAGATGTAAAAGACGTTTACGTTTCTCAGAAAACGGATACCAGAAAATATTAACCTGTCATAAATATAGAAGCCAGTAGAGTGAAATTAAACGTTCTTGTGAGAGTTGTGTACATAGACAGAAACGAGTGGAGAAACAGAGCATGACTAAACATTCAAACAGTGGCGGCTCGTGTTCATATTTGTTGATGGGGCCAGACACAAATTTTCGGAAAAATCATGGTTTTAGGTTAGGTTATATTTTAATTTATAAAATAATAAATACACGTTACACATTATTTTGGTGCTGCCCGGTCGTACTGGCCCTTAATGAAGAGCCGCAACTGCATTCAAACATACCTTATTGGTTCATTCCAAAAACAACTTTAGTTCAAACCGATTTGTTAAACAAGTGTGCATGTGGGAACACGTTGGGAAGGAAATTATTTGAGTATTTGAATGATGGGAAATGGTTACAATTACTTTGGAGAGACATAATGTAATCACGCGAGGCCATGTTTCAAGCACAGATTCGAAATCGTTGGATTGACGGACTTCAAGTACGAACATTTATGTGAAAATGTATAAAAATATAAGTCTGGCATACTTTAATCAAAATAGTTTCCAATGGCTGCTATCTTCTAAATGACGTATAACCCCTAGCCAAAATAGCAAGGCTCTGCTGCTATTACCAGATGCCTTACATCGATATGTCAGTTCCTGCATAAATATTTGGCAGAGATTTAAAAAAAGATATTCTAGTCTCAGAATACAACAAAAATAGACAACAAAACACCAAAATACATTTGAACAAATCAGTAATAAATATTTATTAAACCCACAAAGCGAAACCCTAAGACATATTTTGTATGTTTTGTTTTTTATTTTTTAAATTTTGCTAGCAAACATATACAATCAAACTGAATTTCCGCATGTGTGTTACTGGGAGCTCTCAAGGAAAGCAAGGAATAGTAACACTGCAACCTACAAGGCATGTCGTAAGAGGCGACTGAGGTAGGGAACTAGGAAGCTATCCTAGTTAATAAAAGCATCGCAGAAATGGGATGTGCTGGCTACTTGTAGGCGCATAACTGATAAAACGTACAATCACTCTTAGGCTCGGATCACATACAAATCACAAAAAGTGGTTAACAAATGGTCGATATGGAGCGTTCAAAGAAGAAGAAGAGACGGAATTTCAGTTTATTTATACACGATGGAATTTGATTTAGAAGTGGGGAACTATTTAGCGAATTAGTAAAAAGGTGTTTACTACAAACTGCATTGTTAAACAATCTAGCATAGTATATTTGATTGCAGATACAAGCGGGGGATATCAATAAAAATAAAGTAGCTATATTAGTTTAAAATATTATAAACTAAAGAATAACAATTTCAAAGTATTTCCTCACGGGAAATGAAAGTGTCAACGTATTTTAGTTTCACAATTATCATCTGATTGATGAATGCTCGTCCATCACGGGTGATGATGACCACAATTTTCATCCAAGGGAGTGTAGTTGTGTTATTTTTTTGTCTGTGTGTGCGTAAATGACTAGTGAGCCCGATGCGGGTTTGAAATGTTATTGTACAGTATAGTCAACAAATAAACAGTGTACAAGTAAGTATTAAGAGCTTCCGAAAAAACAGAAATACAAACACAGGATTCGAACCACTTACCCTCATTTCCTACGACACCCATCGCCTATCCTAACAATACGAGCGTTCGTACGAACACAACCAATGAGCCATTCGGTTCTTGTACAGTATGGGCACGGTATACTTGCACTTATGAAGAGTTTTACTGTCTTTCTATTTGATGAATGAACGTGTGACTTGCGCGATTATTTGCTTTACAGTGGGTCGATCTTACTCTCTCGGCCAGTTTCTTCTACATCCAGTGGCAGTACAAAGACTAGACGATTGGAGAAAGATCCAGATGCAGCGGATGACCAGAGCGCTCTACATGCATGGCCGTGCTCACTACCCTCCGTTGCTGGCAGACGCGTCTTGCCAGTAGAACCAGAGTATGGTTTCTTCCGCATAGTCTGAAGTATCATCTATCTTCTTCACCTTTTAACTCCTAACGGAGCACAGGTCTTCAACAAACTTCTTCCAGCTCTTGCCATCCCTTCCAATTCTGTCCATGTTTTACCTATCCTATTAATATCAGCCTCCAGCTCTCTTCTCCTAGTCTGTATAGGCCTTCCTCTACTTCTCTTTCCTTGCGGGTTCCAAAATAGTGAATGGCTTGCAATGCTTTCGATCGGTCTTCTCAATGTATGCCCTATCCATCGCCAGCGTCTCTTCCTGAGCTCTTTCTCAACTGGTACCTGCTTAGTTCTTTCTCTGAGTTCCTCGTTTGCAATCTTATTGTACCTTCTCATCCCCTCTAATCTACGTAAACATCCATTTACGAAGGTCTGCAGTTTTCTGATGGTTTCCTTTGTCGTCTTCCATGTTTCCGAACAATAGAACAACACTGACTTCACATTTGATTGAACGATTCACAGCTTCGTGTTTGTAATGATCTCCTTTGACTTCCATATCTTACTCAATGCAATACAGTTTTTCCGTGCTCTATGTATTCTTATCTCTACATCTTTGTTTGTTCCTCCTGTGTCTGTGTTGCTATCAAGGTATATGTATGATTCTACATCTTGTAGAGCTGTTTCCTCCAGCATGATCTGGTTTACACCAGATTGTAAACCAGATCATCTATATGTTATGTTATGTTATGTTATGCTATCGACGTCATGGCACATTGGGCATTCCCATTCGTGCTCTGTCCTCCGTTGCAGCAGCCATCCCAAAGTCCATTCGCTCACAGTACCCATGAGAAGTTGATTACTATATCTTCTCTCTCTACCACGAAGACGACACTGTCTGGCATGTCCAAACTTAACGCCTAATTCTCGAACTCGTTCCAATGTCTGAGACCCGCCTATGTCACATAATTGAGAGTGTACCGCATTGATGGTATCAGCTCTGTCCATACTTCTGCCCACTTGAGTCAGGGCACTGTTTGCAAGAGAGTCAGCACGCTCGTTACCCCGCACTTCAGCATGTCCAGGAGTGTCCAGCCAAGTCATTTTCTTGAGATGTGATCTCCGAATGATGTCCACCCATTCCACACGCATACTTCCAGATTCAATCAGTTGAAACATATTCATCGAGTCTGATATGATGATCGTATGGGTAACCTGTTGCTCAGCCACTCATGACAGAGCCCTGGAGGCAGCGGTGATCTCCATAGTCATGCTCGATGTCGTTTTCTCAAAAGCCCCGCAGTCCTCATGAAGTGTGCGACCGTTTCGTTGTGCTGAGTAAGCCCACGATGATCTGGTGCCACGCTTGACAGAGCCATCGGTGTAGATAATGATATCACCTGTTTGGGAGTGCTGATCCACGAGTGCAAGAATTTCCGCATTGACGACGCCAGGGGCCCATTCTCTACAGCGGCGTTCAAGTGTGCTGATAACCCTGGCGTAATCAGTCATATCCTCTGATATAGGCATCCATTCGTCACCGTGCCTCAGCTCATCTAGAGTACAGACCTGTTTAATAACATCCTCTGCCTCGGCCATCCAAGATCGACCTCTCTTCAATCGCCTGCCCTTGTTCTCATTTACGGATTTGTGCAGAGAATGATTTGTGTCCGCAGAAACTGTCAGATACGCTTTTACCTGTGCGACTTTGTGTCTCTTAGCCATTGTTGGCAATCCAAGGACATAGCGCATTGCCTCACAAGAAGTGTCACGTGTGCAACCGAGTATAAGCCTCATCGCTTCATTTTGGATCCTTTCTAACTTATCCAGCGATGTTCTGCTTACTGTCAGAAGATCAAGGTCATAGTCCACCACGCTCAGAACTAGATCCTGATAAAGAAAAAGTAGCAGGCGTTGTTCTATATCCGCCCCGCCATAACTTTGAGAGCGGTTAGCCCTTTTCTTGCCTTTAGGATTACGTTCTCAACATGGCTCTTAAATGACAGGCTTCTTTCAACTGTTATTCCAATATATTTTAGTGTTTCGCTTTTGTCAATGTCTTTGTTACACATGCTGACAACCGGGGTAGGTGTCTTTACTATGTGAGTGTTAAGAGAGAACCATGTCAGAGAGGTCTTTGCTGGGTTCACATTCGCTTCGAATTCGTTGCACCAGTCACCAATCCTATTCAGTTCACATTGTAATGCAGATGCGATCTCATTTCTATCCTTGCCCATGCGATACACCAGAATATCATCTATATGTTATGTTATGATCGACGTCACGGCACATTGGGCATTCCCATACATGCTCTTTCCTCCGTTGCAGCAGCCATCCCAAAGTCCATTTGCTCACCGTACCCATGAGAAGTTGATTACTATATCTTCTCTCTCTACCATGAAGACGACACTGTCTGGCATGTCCAAACTTAACTCATAATTCTCGAACTCGTTCCAGTGTTTGAGACTTGCCCATGTCACATAATTGAGAGTGTACCACATTGATGATATCGACTATGTCCATACTTTTGTCCGTTTGAGTCAGGGCATTGTTTGCAAGAAAGTTAGCACGCTCGTTACCCTGCACTCCAGCAGTCCAGGTGTGTACAGCCAAGTCATTTTCTTGAAATGTAATTTCCCAATCCTGTAGAGATCATCTATATATATATATATACTAACAATTGTATAGTTTAACACATAAGACATTCCCATTTGATCTACATTGCTAGCTTTTACTCATAAAAGGAGTAAAGGAACCCTTTCATACCTCGTGGTATATAGGCCAATACAGTGTTAAGCCTGTATTTTTCATTGACCGTCGACACACGATGGGTGATGTGGTCAGCATCACGCCGGCCGCCTTTACTTTCCCAGAGCATGTCTGGTACCCATTTGAGGCTGGGTCGACCTGAAAGCCGTCGCGGTCTGGAAAAATTCCACGCACTCTGCGGGAGTTGAACCCAGACCACCAGCCTTTGAAGCGAGTTCACTAACAACTATGCTACAGCGGCTCTAAGCTTTTACTCATGGGGTCTCATATAAGTCAACATTTTTTTTCTCATTTCCCTTTTCTATGTCCTTCGGATTTCCTTTGATATGTCCTGTTTTCACCTTTCGAATGATGTTCATCGGAGATTTGCCTCTACCATCTCATCATTGTACTCGTATATCCGACATGAGGAATATCTTATGACTGTACAGATCTCAGATAGATGCAACCTCAGATGAATATCAGACAAACGCTAGGATGTAGTAAAGATGAACACATCTAAGAATTAAATAAATATACATAATGAGATAACGTGAATGATTGAGATATGGACTGTTATGAGGATTATGAAGGGGTGGGGGTGGGGGATGAGATATTGCCTTAAATCTACTGAATTTGATGGTAGTATACGCCTTCATTGGCTAAGATGAGAATGATATACACACTTATTTTGTTCGTGTGATAGATGATAATACTGATGTTTGAATTCATGGAAAATATGAACTCTTTATTTTCCTGTTAGTAAATCTGAAAACTGATAGTTCCCGTTTGAGAAAGATACAAACACTGAAGTTCACGTTGAGAAAGATACAAACACTGAAGTTTCCGTTTAAGAAAAATACAAGCACTGAAGTTTCCGTTTGAGAAAGATACCAAACACTCACGTTTCTGTTTGAAAAAGATACCAAACACTCACGTTTCTGGTGAGATTAATGTGAACACGGAAAATTCCCGTTGAGAAAGATACAAACACTCTGGTCCCCGTGAAGAAAGATATGAACACTGAATTTTACTTTTAAAAAGATATGAACCTTCAATTATTGGCGAGAACTGAAGATATGAATTCTTAGACAGTTTGCTGATAAAAGGAAGACACGTGAACATTGAGTTGAAAAAAGAAATTTACAGTTCAGGGTAGTGTGTCATGAAAGAATCGATTATTATGTGCCTGCAGTCCTTCCGACTCTTTTCAGTCATCAGTGACAATAGTCTGTCTGTTAGACACAGCTTGTGTATTCTCCAGGACCTTACCGATGTATTGCTAAGTTCGATATTTGTATTCACAAACTACTGAACCAGTGATTTAAATGGTCACTTAACTCAATCAATACGATTAACTATTACAGCGGCATACAAATGTTCGCCGATCACACCTCCAGCCTCTTTAGTGGCTTTTCAATTAAAGAACTTTCTTTCTCTTTATACTAAATCTTCCAAACATGTATTGCAGCTACACAACGAGAACAAATCTTATATATATATATATATATATATATATATATATATATATATATATATATATATATATATATATATATATATATGTATATATATTTTTAAATATATATTGTAGTTTAATTAATTGTATAGGATCATCATCATTGCACTTCTGTGAGTAACCATGTGAGCTAAAATCGCTACCTTGCACAGGAAGATCTCGGAATCAGTGCACGAACTCAGTAGCATCGGCGATGGTACCAGATGTCATTTATAAAATAGTGAAAATATTTACCAGGAATTGTATTTGTTTTTCTAATGAATTGCAGCCTGGACAGAGGCTTTCCAGCTTGTTCTTCTCGATTTAGAGCTGAAAAGTGTTCTTTTACCTGCTCAACTTGAACAAAGAAACTACATTTTATCGCCCGTCTGAAATATGACTAGGAATTCGATCTCACCTACACTGAGATCAGGGTTCTCGAGAAAAATGTCAAAATGGCTCCATGAGGTAACGAACAAAGTACCTTTAAAACAAGAGGCGAGAACCTAACCTTCATGTCACAGAGACCTATTATCGATTAATTTGTTTCTGGTGGGTATCATATGAGTTTGCTAATGTAACCAGGAATGGTAAGAGAAGAGACATTAGATGAACACTTAACTCAGTACTAGAAGAGTTGAATTATAAATGAATATGATATTAGTCTCTTGGACAGCTGATACAAGGATGCTCAAACGAAAATAATTAACATTTTACAGACCAGTTATATCAACAGGACTTTACGTTATTATTGCAAAAACCAAAGTAATGAAAAATAACGACAAATAAACAAAAAAAACCCAGATAACCCAATTATGTTAGAAAATGAAATCATAGTAGTTCAAGATTGTGTATACATAAAAAGTAGAATATTGCAAAATATAGTAGTTCAAGATTGTGTATACATAAAAAGTAGAATATTGCAAATTATAGTAGTTCAAGATTGTGTATACATAAAAAGTAGAGTATTGCACATCATAGTAGTTCAAGATTGTGTATACATAAAAAGTAGAGTATCGCAAATCGCCCTAGTGGTTACCGGGACTCAAATTTGGGGTGTAAAGAATAGAACCACTGTTACCTGCCATGCATATCGTAAGAGGCCACTAAGGAGGTTTGGTAGAAATCGGATGCACATGTCCTAAATATGTAGAAGTCTATGCGTTTAGAGGCCTACCAAACCAATTTGCAACGTATACATGTTCTTGGCAAAGATCAAACATATCACAAAGAGTGATTAAAATTGGTGGTAAAGAACAAACGCAAAGAAAAGAAGGAAGGAGTATCGCAAGATAGTGATTCGGACAACAACATCACTAAAATAAATTCATCAAAAAGAAAGTCAAATTTGTACCAATCTTATCAAAAGCTGGAAAGCCAAATGATTAAATCTTAAAAATAAAACTTAAAATATATAAAAGCAGTGTTCTGTGAGTGTTATTGAGAGCTGGAAGAAGACCCACTAAATCATACAAAAGCTGGAGGTAATCATAAATAAATGTTAGAAGAATCCTAAAGTTTCTGAAAAATGAAGATCTCTTAAAACGAATAAATTTGCATCATTGAGACCATAATTTAAAGATAAAGACTGCAGTTAGATTGGCTTTGTATATAGTATGCCAGTAGAAACATTGAGTTAGACAACTCTCCGATGCACAGTGAATAGTTATCAGTCTCTTCTTCTCTCTTGCGTTCGTTCTTGACAAATGATAATCACTTTGTGATATGTTTGATCTTCAGAACGATGTATCGTTGCACGATGTTTGTAGGTCCTAAACATAAACTTCAATATTTAGAATGCACCGATTTCAATTAACCTCTTGACGCTCTTACGACATGCGGCAGGTAAAGTGGTTCATCTTCACCTCTATGGCCCAGTCAACCCTAAGAATTATCATTATTGAGGCTATCATCATGCACTCCAGACACATCATAGGTTCGATCTCCTCTCAACAAATCCAGCAGCGTCATAGGACCCAGCACGCCAGTTCATGTTGATTAATCAATCTCTTTGCATATTTTGTATATCATTCTTTTCGACTGCAAATATCGAGCAATAATTCATCTCTCATTCCTTCGAGCAGGGGATTCAAACCATGAACTCCTCTGCTCGAAAGACTCTCAATGCTTAGAATGTCATTCCGGTCCATGCAGCTCATCTAATATTGTAAAAATACCAGAAATCTATCAGGTGTTCATTGCAACTGACTCCTGCGTTTTTTGACAAGAATTAAAGGTTATAAACCAGTGGATAGTAAAGAAGACCACAGTGACCCTGACCAAACACACGGAAAAGATTACAACATGTGAATGAGATGTCTCCGAAAAGCTGTCAATGTTAAAAGGATCGATAGTAGAAACGAGAATATCAAAGTATCGTTGGTAAAATATGTGACTAAAAACGATTAACAAAATAAATGCAGAAAAACTAGAAGTGGAAAAGAAAGAAACAATTAAAATCAAGTAAATTATGACTTATATACATTTAACATATACATATAAAATATGGAGCACGAGAACAAAAAGTACTAAGAAGCATAGGAATGTAGAGCGTTATACCAGAGTTGAAAAGGTACCATATAACAAAATAAAGGATTCTCAGAGCAAATCGACTACAATCAATATAGATGAGACTCAGTAAAATTATGTGAGATGCGCACATAATTCAAAACCAACCTAGATTCCAAACCACGTAACCGCCGAAGCAATTTTTTCAATCAGACCAAGTATTGTGAATAACCAGTCGTTGAATCTACATTATCAATATTATCATGTTCATTTCCGTTTAGAATGGGGAATCATGGATCTTTACCAACGTATTACAGATTATATTCAAATATTAACACTATATCGCGTCATGAGATTAGACTGTCCAGAATTGTATGTCTTGTATGTCCGTTTAATACGAAAATATTAGTAAACAATTTTCATTATTTTATTCTTCTTCCACCATTTACTTCTTTTAGACGTGGTGGGTGGGTTTGGGGAGACAGAAATTTTACTGACCTTGTGTGCTTGTGTTAAGGGCACTTTGAAAGCTATTATTCATTTTCGTAAGGCTGTTCATGATGCGTCGCCCATCTTTGCGTTGTCTTCCTCATGCCTAATTATTATACTTTTCTGACTTTGGGGTCTCTTAGTAGAGCGATCCCAGGGCATTCATGCAGGTGTCAAACCATTTAATCTGTTGTTCTTATGAATTGCATGACTGGTTTCACATCCAGTCTTCTTCTGTTTCTTCATTTCTAATTTTGTCTCGTATTATCACTGAAGCTTTCAAAGACATATTATTCGCCTATTCATGATACTTTCTAATTTTCTTTCCTCCCTCTCCCACCATTTATTGAAAAAGTGTGTTTTAAAACGTTCTAATCAAATTTATACCGAGATTAAATTCTGCACAAAAAATACCAGTCAGTATACATTTAAGAAACAGTTTGGCTGAAATCGGATGCACATGTCCTAAACATGTAGAAGTCTATGCGTTTAGGGACCTACCAAACTAATGTGCAACTTATACACG
Organism: Arion vulgaris; assembly: GCA_020796225.1. Lineage (NCBI taxonomy): Eukaryota > Metazoa > Mollusca > Gastropoda > Stylommatophora > Arionidae > Arion > Arion vulgaris. Next base: position 39,926,555 of record CM036762.1, read on the forward strand.
TTCTTGGCAAAGATCAAACATATCACAAAGAGTGATTAAAATTGGTCGTAAAGAAGAACGCAAAGAAGAAGAAACAGTATCCTCTTTGGCGAATGTTTGTTAGAAATAATGAAAACTTATCAACACAGGTAGATGAAGACTCGATAATGCTGATTTACTATTTCCTTATCATCATTCACTTTGATTTCGTATAACAACGTGCCTGGCAAAACCTTGGTTTAATCTATTCATCTCTTTCTCACACCTTTTTCTCTAACATGTGCTCTTGGTGTTTTGTGCGCAACACCTACATCATTCTTCTAGCAGTGTCTCTGGCCTTTTTGCAGCAACACCTACACATCATTCTTTCTCTAACATGTGTCTTCTTGGTGCTTTGTGCAGCAACACCTACACATCATTCTTTCTCTAACATGTGTCTCCTTGGTGCTTTGTGCAGCAACACCTACACATCATTCTTTCTCTAACATGTGTCTCCTTGGCGCTTTGTGCAGCAACACCTACACATCATTCTTTCTCTAACATGTGTCTCCTTGGTGCTTTGTGCAGAAACACCTACACATCATTCTTTCTCTAACATGTGTCTCCTTGGTGCTTTGTGCAGCAACACCTACACATCATTCTTTCTCTAGCATGTGTCTTCTTGGTGCTTTGTGCAGCAACACCTACACATCATTCTTTCTCTAACATGTGTCTCCTTGGTGCTTTGTGCAGCAACACCTACACATCATTCTTTCTCTAACATGTGTCTCCTTGGTGCTTTGTGCAGCAACACCTACACATCATTCTTTCTCTAGCATGTGTCTCCTTGGTGCTTTGTGCAGCAACACCTACACATCATTCTTTCTCTAACATGTGTCTCCTTGGTGCTTTGTGCAGCAACACCTACACATCATTCTTTCTCTAACATGTGTCTTCTTGGTGCTTTGTGCAGCAACACCTACACATCATTCTTTCTCTAACATGTGTCTCCTTGGTGCTTTGTGCAGCAACACCTACACATCATTCTTTCTCTAACATGTGTCTCCTTGGTGCTTTGTGCAGCAACACCTACACATCATTCTTTCTCTAGCATGTGTCTTCTTGGTGCTTTGTGCAGCAACACCTACACATCATTCTTTCTCTAACATGTGTCTCCTTGGCGCTTTGTGCAGCAACACCTACACATCATTCTTTCTCTAACATGTGTCTTCTTGGTGCTTTGTGCAGCAACACCTACACATCATTCTTTCTCTAACATGTGTCTCCTTGGTGCTTTGTGCAGCAACACCTACACATCATTCTTTCTCTAACATGTGTCTCCTTGGTGCTTTGTGCAGCAACACCTACACATCATTCTTTCTCTAACATGTGTCTTCTTGGTGCTTTGTGCAGCAACACCTACACATCATTCTTTCTCTAACATGTGTCTTCTTGGTGCTTTGTGCAGCAACACCTACACATCATTCTTTCTCTAACATGTGTCTCCTTGGTGCTTTGTGCAGAAACACCTACACATCATTCTTTCTCTAACATGTGTCTCCTTGGTGCTTTGTGCAGCAACACCTACACATCATTCTTTCTCTAACATGTGTCTCCTTGATGCTTTGTGCAGCAACACCTACACATCATTCTTTCTCTAGCATGTGTCTCCTTGGTGCTTTGTGCAGCAACACCTACACATCATTCTTTCTCTAACATGTATCTCCTTGGTGCTTTGTGCATGCATCACCTACACATCATTCTTTCTCTAGCATGTGTCTCCTTGGTGCTTTGTGCAGCAACACCTACACATCATTCTTTCTCCAGCATGTGTCTCCTTGGCGCTTTGTGCAGCAACACCTACACATCATTCTTTCTCTAGCATGTGTCTCCTTGGTGCTTTGTGCAGCAACACCTACACATCATTCTTTCTCTAGCATGTGTCTCCTTGGTGCTTTGTGCAGAAACACCTACACATCATTCTTTCTCTAACATGTGTCTCCTTGGCGCTTTGTGCAGAAACACCTACACATCATTCTTTCTCTAGCATGTATCTCCTTGGTGCTTTGTGCAGCAACACCTACACATCATTCTTTCTCTAGCATGTGTCTCCTTGGTGCTTTGTGCAGCAACACCTACACATCATTCTTTCTCTAGCATGTGTCTCCTTGGCGCTTTGTGCAGCAACACCTACACATCATTCTTTCTCTAGCATGTGTCTCCTTGGTGCTTTGTGCAGCAACACCTACACATCATTTTTTCTCTAACATGTGTCTCCTTGGTGCTTTGTGCAGCAACACCTACACATCATTCTTTCTCTAACATGTGTCTCCTTGGTGCTTTGTGCAGCAACACCTACACATCATTCTTTCTCTAACATGTGTCTCCTTGGCGCTTTGTGCAGCAACACCTACACATCATTCTTTCTCTAGCATGTGTCTCCTTGGCGCTTTGTGCAGCAACACCTACACATCATTCTTTCTCTAACATGTGTCTCCTTGGTGCTTTGTGCAGCAACACCTACACATCATTCTTTCTCTAGCATGTGTCTCCTTGGCGCTTTGTGCAGCAACACCTACACATCATTCTTTCTCTAACATGTGTCTCCTTGGTGCTTTGTGCAGCAACACCTACACCATTCTTTCTCTAACATGTGTCTCCTTGGTACTTTGTGCAGAAACACCTACACATCATTCTTTCTCTAACATGTGTCTCCTTGGTGCTTTGTGCAGAAACACCTACACATCATTCTTTCTCTAACATGTGTCTCCTTGGTGCTTTGTGCAGAAACACCTACACATCATTCTTTCTCTAACATGTGTCTCCTTGGTGCTTTGTGCAGAAACACCTACACATCATTCTTTCTCTAACATGTGTCTCCTTGGTGCTTTGTGCAGAAACACCTACACATCATTCTTTCTCTAGCATGTGTCTCCTTGGTGCTTTGTGCAGCAACACCTACACATCATTCTTTCTCTAACATGTATCTCCTTGGTGCTTTGTGCAGCAACACCTACACATCATTCTTTCTCTAACATGTGTCTCCTTGGTGCTTTGTGCAGCAACACCTACACATCATTCTTTCTCTAGCATGTGTCTCCTTGGAGCTTTGTGCAGCAACACCTACACATCATTCTTTCTCTAACATGTGTCTCCTTGGTGCTTTGTGCAGCAACACCTACACATCATTCTTTCTCTAGCATGTGTCTTCTTGGTGCTTTGTGCAGCAACACCTACACATCATTCTTTCTCTAGCATGTGTCTCCTTGGTGCTTTGTGCAGCAACACCTACACATCATTCTTTCTCTAACATGTGTCTCCTTGGCGCTTTGTGCAGCAACACCTACACATCATTCTTTCTCTAGCATGTGTCTTCTTGGTGCTTTGTGCAGCACCTACAATCATTCTTTCTCTAACATGTGTCTCTTGGTGCTTGTGCGACACTACACATCATTCTTTCTCTAGCATGTGTCTCCTTGGTACTTTGTGCAGCAACACCTACACATCATTCTTTCTCTGTTCTTGACCTTCGTCTTTATTGTGCTCCAGCTGTGATTCAGATATTTCATTTTCTAAATTCCATTTTTTCTTACCCCCTGGTGTCCTTCTCAGTGCAGTTTTTAGTTTTGGTTTTGGCATTCAGGACTTCAGTTTTTCGTGAAAGTAATTTCCTTTAGGATTTCACCACTTGAAGTCGCAATAGTCGATTACTCTGGAAGACCTTCGTGCCCGTGAGGTGGTAGGGTCTTCGTTGATATCTCTGTAAACATACAATAAAGAGTTTTACTGGAAACTAATTGTCACGTTATGTGGCCTATTTTTCTGACTCCGCCGACATACCCTGAAGGATGACCAAAACCGTAGCCCCCTGCAGCATAAGCTCGACTAGCTCAGACGGGAAATCGAAAATTCATTTTTAATGGGAGCTGATTTTTGTATTTGTTTGATAGAACACTGTATGTACGCTTTTATCCAATTTTACTCAATTATATATGCATTCATGGCTATTTATTGATGAAAAATGTTCATAATATTGATATTACTTAGTGTTAAACTTAACTTGTTACATAATATAAGCTTGATTTAGCATGTTTTGTTGTTTTTAAAATGAATTAATCTATATACAACAATACTAGAATGCTAGTATCACACGACAATTGTGGTCTTATTTCCTAGAATATTTACATGAGCACGCCGGCTGTATGTTATTGGAGGTCACGATCGAGACACACATACCTTACAACAACGATATGCAGTGGCGGTTCGTGCTAATTTTTGTTGGTGGGGCCAGAGAAAATGTTTTGCAAAAATCGTTGTCTAAATATACCACATTTCTACTGGTCATAAAAAATAGTGCGCTTGAAATGCGTAAGTATACTAATTAGGGAGAAACGACACTGAATTGCAAACTGTATGTGATAATTTGGCGTTATATATTCTCATTTCAACGCTAATTAGTATCACGTTAAAAGTAATAATTATAAACAAATAATTTATAAAATAATAAATACACGTTATACACTGGCACTTAATGACGAGCCGCAACTGACGATATGTTAGGTGTATGGTACGCAGTTCGACTACATAAAACCTTGACACTTTACTTGGGGATCGAAATAACATGTACCTCTGAAGTCAGAGTAACGCAAACATTTATAGGCAAAGAGGATATTGGTAATAAAGAAAGCATATCTTCACGTAAAATTTTTGTTAGAGCAAAAATATTAAGTACCATGACTACACATGAATTCATATCAGAAAACCAAAAAAAATACTAGTGGTAATTTGATTGTGAAGATTAATGATTATCTCGGAAGAATAATTAATAAAATTCAGCACAGATACACAAAAGCAAATCAAATGATAGGACAAATGGCGTCAATTTTAAAATGCAAACATGTCACCATGAACACAAAAAGCAATGTTCAACACAATCTTTCTCCCAACATTATGCTATCAGTGCCAAACGTAGTCATGGTGAATAATAGTCTTTGACATATTTTTGCATGAAGGTTTTCTTTCCTTATCACTAGTGTCTCTTGTCATACATACGATCTGTACTTCGACTTCAAAGGAGCATGTAATTTAGAATGCTAAGAAAAGGATCAGGATTTGCTGTTGTCAAACAGCGTACAGTGATCATACCGATGTTTGGCCATGGCGTCCGGCAACATCAAATGATAGAAGTAAACTAGTCACGACAGAGATGAAGTGTCTATGCAGAATTCTGGGGTAACAAAACATAGACCGGTTTGAGAAATGAAGACATCGGGACAAAAGTGGATACAACATCAGCACTGAAGTTCATCAAGAAACAACAAATAAAATGGTTCGGGGACATAAACAGATTACCAACAGACAGTGAACTTCAAAGAGCAATGTTGCTCAGATACAGTGGATACAAAGCAAACGGTTGACCACGCAAAAAATGGACCTCAGAGACAACAGAGGCGGCGAAAGACACTATTTATGAAGCGCATACAAGGGCTCGTTCTAGAACTCTCTACTTATCCTGACGTTGTGAGGTAAAACATGACTGGAGAAAGAATGATTACCTATGCCAGCAGATATGGCACAGGATCATGATGAATAAAAAATTAACAAATCTTATAACTTCTCAACCATACTCTAATCTTAAACAACAAGGGAACATAAATTTTCCCTGTGACAGATTTATTAGGATGCCGGTGACAGATCACACAAAGTGAGAACATCTTTAGACCTTTTGATGTTCTTTTCTTTTGATGTTCTTCTCTTTTGATCTTCTTCTCTTTTGATGTTCTTCTGCTGAATTTTGTCCGTTGCTCGCTACGAATTCAGGCGTAGTCATGGCGAATAATACAGCCTTTGACATATTTTTGTATGAAGGCTTGCTTTCCTTATCATCAGTGTCTCTCGTCATTCATACGAACTGTACTTCGACTTCAAAAGAACATGTAATTTAGATCTCTAAGTAAAGGATCAGGGTTTCATGTAGTCAAACAGCGTACAATGATCATATCAATGTTTGGCCGTGACCCCCGGAAACATAAGGCCGAATAGCTCAGCCGGTAAATCGCAAATTTCTGTTTAATCTCGGCTAGTTTTTTTGTATGTTCATAAAACACAGTTAGTTTTTTTATGTTTCATAAAACACAGTAAGTTTTTTTTTTTTTTTGTATGTTTCATAAAACACAGTAAGTTTTTTTTTGTATGTTTCATAAAACACAGTAAGTTTTTTTTTGTATGTTTCATAAAACACAGTAAGTTTTTTTTGTATGTTTCATAAAACACAGTAAGTTTTTTTTTGTATGTTTCATAAAACACAGTAAGTTTTTTTCGCAAATTTTTCTAAATTCTATAAGTCCATGGTTATTTATTGATGAAAAATATTAATAATAATAATACTGATATTTACTTAGCTTAAAAGTTAACTTGCAACATAATATAACTTTGATTAAGCATGTTGTGTTGTTTTGTTTAACATGTTTGTAGAAATTTTAATTGTAATCTTAATCAGTGCAGCTGCACGGCACGAACTCCGTAACACCGGCGAGGATCCCCGGTGTAATTTTGAAGATGGTGAAGACATTTTTGAAGGAATTTTATTGTAATATTTTCTAATGAATTGTTCCCGGGCAGAGTCTTTCCAGTCTGTTCTTCTCGATTTTGAACTGCCAAGGGTTCTTTTACGTGATCACATTGAATACGGGACCTATGTTTTATCATCCGTCTCCGATAGGACTAGGAACTCGATCTTACGTACAATGAGATCAGGGATCTCTGAAAAAATATCCAGCTCTCTGTCGTGACTAGTTTTCTTCTATCATTTCATGTCAGCGTCCAAGTTTTATACTGATAACATAATGTTGGGAGAAAGATTGTGTTGTACAGTGCTTTTTAGTGTTCATGGTAATATGCTTGCATTTCAAAATTGGTGATATTTGTTCTATTATTTGAAATATTTGATTGCGTGGCAAGATAGAATGTTAAACTCAAGTCTAAAGATGTAGAAACCCGTCAAGCAAGTCACTCGAGAAGCACAAAACGAAGACAGCAAACCACAACACCGGTCTACAAGCAAATAGCATTATCATAACAAAAGAAAGAAAGATACACTGTATTTGATTCTACTTCTTCTTTTTTCCGCAGTCAATCTTTTATCAGGTTGTTGCCTAGTGTCGTTGTTTTCTGTTTTTGTTTGCCTTCTCTAATGGCTTGGGTGATAGTTATTTTTGCCTTCTGACAGGATTCTCCTATGCAATCTAACCACCTTTTTCGTGGTCTTACTTTCGCATTCTTTCCTGGTATTCTATTGTAGAAGACTTTATATACCGTAGAGCTTGGTTGCATTCTTATCAAGTAGCCGAACCACTTTATTCCGTGTTTCTCAATGTATTTGTTTGTCATGCTTTATTATAAGTGATTCGTTAAGTATGATCCAAACGATGGAGGCTGGTTCGGTTATCAGGCAATGGACTGAATCACTTCAGGAAATTCTCCAAGACATGTATTAAGTTGTTCCACAACACCTGAGAGAGTTTCGGTGCTTCTTTAAGGATGGCACAAATATGTGGTAATCTTTTTTTTTAGTAATTTTTTGTTGTTTCTTTTGTCTGGGTCGCGATTTCTTAAAACTACTTTCATCGATTTTCAGCTGCTAACTGTCATTAAACGCGATCACTTGAACACATGACCTAATTATTGTTCGTCGATACCTGACAGGATTAAAAACTCGATCTCAAGTACTTTGAGACCAGGAATCACATAATTGTAATCCAATCGCTCTACACTTGAAACAAACAGCAAACGTACTAGGGTGTGTGGCGAGAGTGTTGCTTCAACGCAACAGAACCGTCTCCCACTCATACCTCCACCTTCTGAAATACTGCAATTTCTATTAAATCATTTACAGGTTTGCATCTTAGACGATCACAACATGTTGAGAATTACTTGTATTATCTTATCCAATTTCAACTAAGCGCCCGAGTTTTATTTAAACCTGTTGTTTTTGCTCTGTGTGAATTATGCAGACGATATTGGTATTTTGGCCAGTCGATATTTTTTCTTCTTCTGCGTTCTCACTAGATTGGGATTTCGGATTCTCTAATAAAGGCGCCGTCTGCCTCAGATCATCAGCCACGTCATACAGTTTGTCTTGGACGCTAGTGTATGTAGGCCACCTCTTTCTTCTCAGGTCTGCATACTGGGGCAGTTCTTTAGGATATAATTCCTATGATTTCTGCTTCCCGTTTGTGCCGACCTCTTCCCGCAGTAAGTTTTGGCCACCTCGTGATGGTAGGTCTGACATTCTTACTGCGTGGCTAAATCTCCGAGGCAGATTGACAACTGTAGAATCCGTTATCACATTCCTCATTGTGAGGGCTCGTTGCACCATGTTATGCGCCTTACGGCCTGGTGCATCCGTTTTCTCCAAGCATTTGTTTCGGGTTAGCATTCCCTGGCGGACACATGCATCCGATTTCGGTCACACCTCCTTAATCACCTCTTACGACATGCGTGGCAGGTAACAGTGGTTTATTCTTTACACCCCAAATATGGGCCCTGGTAACCACTCGGGCGAGTAGAGTATCGAAGTAAGGTGATTTCGAAAAAGATATCATTGGAAAAATAGTTGACAGATTATGGCCGGACATGGGAAACAATTAATAAAAATGCGGCAGAACGGCAACAATATAAATCTGGTATGAAAGCCTTGTGTCTTCTTCTTCTTCGAAATCTCCATATCGACAATTTGTTAAACCACTCTTTATAATCTTATGTGATCTTCGCCTAAAAGTTATTGTATATTGTTTCAGTTATACACCTAAAACTAGAACACCACATCCGATTTCTGCGACGCTTTTTGTTTACTAGGGTAGTTTACCTAGATCCCTACCTTAGCCGCCTCTTACGACATGCCTTGAAGATCGCAGTTTTACTATTCTTGTCCTCTTGCGAACCCCGGTAACACACGGGCAAAGAATTATGTGTCATACTGGACACAAAGGGGGTATAGCATCCAGGTCATTAGAAGCTAGACATGGAACTTGTATATAATAACTGACAGAAAGAATCTCAAAACAAACATAATTTTTATTTTAACTGACAACAGATTTTGCTTAAAATCCTCATACTTGTTTATCTTACCAACGCTTCTGTAATCTGTCCGGAACGTGATGAGACGTTATTTAATTACACAACTAAATTCCGTGATCCCACCTTTCTCCAGACTAAGGCTCTTATGTTGCACGTGAGATATTTAACTCAGGTAAACGTTTAACGAAGTGTCTAAGCAGAACGCTGGGAGTTACAAGAAGAGACCGGTTTAGAAATGAAGACGTCAGGAAAGAAATGTGTACAAGATCTGTACTGAACTTCATCAAGAAACAATAAATTAAATAGTTTGACCAAATAATTAGATTACCAACAGGCAGTGCGCCACAAAGAGATATGTTTCTCCAATACAGTGGATCCAAAAAAAAGGTCTGTCACGCAAAATGTGAAACTCAGAGATAACAGAGGCGACGAAAGACACTGTTTATGAAGCGCACATAAAACTCCGTTCTAGAAATCTCTTCTTACCCTTAAGCTGTGAGGAAAATCAGGACTGGAGAAAAGATAGAAAGACAAGATGCAAAGAGAGGTTCGATCCACGCGTCTCGTTTTTCGACCTGACGCTGAAAGGCAAAACATGATCAGAGAACAGATAGATAGCAACGTTTAACAAATATTGTGAACATTTATCATTGAAATGAACAAGTGCAAGAGATATAAAAGAACTAATGTTAGATCCCATGCTTATATTTTGAAAGAACTATAATAAAGAGGTTACCAAATGTTGATTTCGATTTCGAAGAAGACACAGAATACGTTTGATGGACAACTTCAAACAATTCCTGAGGACGTATTTGAAAATACTGAAATACTGCAAAGCGTACAGTGTGTGATGTTCTCTCTGTGTAACCTTCTACACTCCAGGGAAGAAACGAAGGGAATTGAGTATGTAAAGAAAGGACCGACGTGTCGATCTTAGCCTGGTTGCCCGTCTGCCCAGCGTGTTCGTAGCGCGTTGGACTACGGGTGACTATCCCTCTGTGTACTGGTTCAATTCCGCGGGATGGCAGAAAAAACCACAGATTCCCCAGATTTACGGTGTTCGTGGCACCGAACCGAAGGGTTACGATGTCTATGGCACCGAACCGAAGAGCTGAAAGGCTCAAGTGCTTCTGGATCGGAAAAAAATCTTAGCCTGGTTAAAAAAAGACGGACAGTTGAAAGGTTTGTGTGGAGTTCTCTCTGTGGGATCTTTACATTAGAGGGTAGAAATAAAGCTCATTATGTCATTGAAAGATCGACGTGTCAACATTTTTCTTCTTCGAAAGTTCCATATCGATTACATTAAGAACGATTTTACGTTGTGCAAGTTATGCACCTACAAGTAGGCCAGCACATCCATTTTCCTCGACGCTTTTTATTTACTAAGGTAGCTTCCCTAAATCCCTACCTCAGTCGTCTCTTGCGATATGACTTGTAGATCGCAGAGTCCTGTGCTTCCCTTGTGGGCCCCAGCAACACATGTGCGGACGTGTCGACAAGAACCTGGTCATAACAATGGACAGCTTATTCTATCGTGTGACATTCACTGTGTCTGCGCTCTTCATCCCAGTGCATAAATAGAGCTACTTAACTATCTCCATACGATTAATGTTATTACTTTCTTATTGCAATTGTTTCGGACGTTGTAACTTTTATCACATTTAGTGTTTGTATTTACGTTGTATGCAGGGGATATCACATTAATGTGCAGGGGGTATCACATTAATGTGCAAGGGGATATCACATTAATCTTAATTGGGTATCCCATTAATCTGCATGGGATATCACATTAAGGTGAAGGAGGTATCACATTAATGGAAAGTAAAATACTCGTTTAGCACCACCTTATCCGACAGAATGACTTGATGCCATGGGAGCAGAGGTAGGAAGAGTGCTGCAGCTGTCGACATAATATCAATGGTTATGATCTCAAAACCGATAACGATCTCTATAATAGAGACACTGGTTACAGTCATGTGCCAGTATGATCACTGCCAGGAATGAATGTAATGACATCCTACCTTCAAAGAAAATGCCAAGCTAACACCAACAATAAAATGACAAGGAATAGAAATAATCAATAGCTATCCGAATAATAAAAAAGGGCAACACCAAATTAAGTACTAACTATAGAAGAGTGGTCTTGTTTAACCACGCAAGTAAAATCTTACTAAAATATTTATGTGAAAACTGAAGCAAAATAGAAATAAAACATCAATATAACACAAGCTTGGTTTATACCTTACAGAGATATAAGCTACCATATACATTAGATAAGGGAAATTATATAAAAAATATAGGGAATATTAATGTCGATTTTTACTCATGCTTTATTGACTACTTAAAGTATTTGATTATAACGAATATCAGGAATTGTGGAAACTTATAGAAAAAAATGGGTGGATATCATTTAATAGAAATCATAAAAGAAATGTATAATGATCAAATGACGGCTGTAAGAACGTACTATGATACATCAGATGTGTTTGACATAAGACAGGGAGTTAGACAATGCTGCTTTCTGTCGCCTTATCCTTGTAACTAGTAGCGGTTCATCATTAAGGGCCAGTGGGGCCGAGCCCCACAAAAATAATGTATAACGTGTATTTATTATTTTATAAATTAAAATATAGCAGCCAAAAACCATGATTACTCCTGAAAAAAATGTCTGGCACCACCAACAAAAAGGATCACGAGCCACCACTGCTTGTAACAAATATGCTAAAAACTGCATGAGAAATGTTACAGGAGGTAGCGGAAAAAATAATATGGTCATTTTATAATCAGAGAAAAAGTCATACCTGTAATATGATAATTTGACGATAAGGTGTCAGGGATATATAGTCATGTGTTAGTACTGGTATCTTTCTGAATGATTTAATCATTCTTTTCTTCTAATGATACGAAAATGATACATCCGTTTTTTCTTCTGCAGCACCTTCCAGTGTTAGACTGTTTGCTGTCTCATTTCCTAGTATTCCAGAGTGAGACGTTATCCACTGCAAGACGTGAACGTGCGCTGATTGCACAGTTTGTACAGTAGAACAAGTATGATCTGGCTTAGTGTGATAATCTTACTTCTTCTTCCCCATTCCCCCTAGGAAGCGTAGGTCCACATCCAATGCCTTCCAAGCTCGCCTATCCAATGCCATCTTTTCCAGATCTCTTCATTCTCTCCCCATTTTCTTGTTTTCCGTCTCCAACTCCAGGTGTTCCCGGGTCTTCCTTTACTTCTATTATCCTGGGGGTTCCATCGGAGAGCCTGCCTCGTGATGCTGTCAGGGGGTTTCCTCAGTGTGTGTCATATCCATCGTTACTTTTTGCCTCTTATCTCTTCTTCCATCTGCCGTTGTCCCGCTCTATCCACAGTTCCCTGTTTGTGATCATATCATACCATCGCAGATGGAGTATCTATTGATAAATGTCTGCAACTTTTTGGTGTATCCATTAGTTTTTTCTCCATGTCTCTACTTCATATAGAAGGAACAGCCTTGACATTTGAGTCAAATATCGTTATCTTAGTTTTATTCCTGATCATTCTTGAGCTCAATATATTCTTCAGAATGGCAAATACTGAGCTTGATTTTGTGTATTCTAATCAGAGGTGGCTCGTCATTGAGGGTCAGTGGGACCCAGCCCCATCTTAATGGAAAGGGAGAATAACTTCCCGGAATAGACAAATAATAGTAAATACTCCAAAACCATGAATTTTCCGAATATCTGTGTCTGACCCCACCTAGAAAACTGACCACGAGCCGACACTGATTTTAATCATATTTTCATCTATGCCACCTTGAATATTAATAATACTTCCCAGATATGTAAATGTGTCCACCACATGCTAATCTTAAATCTGTCAAAAATTCAAAATGTCTTGAGTTAAGATAGGTGTTCAACGGTCTCAGTTACCAACTTGATTGCCTAGATTTCGACATCATAGTTGTGACAAAACGTTCCCTGCTGGAACTCGGATGGTATTCTAAATTGTGCTTAGGGATTCTATATACAATCAATCAAGTGCGATCATGTCTCCCCACAACTCTCTTTGCTTGGTGCATGTAATCAGTTCTGACGTCGATATTTTGTCGAACCATGATGTCAGGCCATCCAACATCTTCTCCTCTGTCTTCCACGATCTCTCCTTCCTGAATTTTACCTGTAGTCACCAAATGTTCTAAACTTCTCTTCGCATTATATGCCTAAAGAACCTTGATTGTCGATTCTTATTCTTTTGATAAGGTTTCTTTGTGTGCAGGCCTGATTTAAAACCTCCAGATTTGTTTTCTTTGCAGTCCATGGAATTTTCAACATTCTTCTGTAAAACCCCATCTCTGTGGCTTCCAATGATCGTATTGATTGTTTGTTCATTGTCCATGATTCACTGCCATACATAAGTATATACACTATAGCTTTTTCACTGTTTAATTTATTATCATCACTACTGCATTTCCTTCTAATATATATGGCCATTATTGATTGAATGATTGATAACACAATTATCATCGCACTTCGATGAATTGCCATACGTTTTCCGATGGTTATACTTCACATGAAGATATCAGCAAAATTTGCTTACTGTTTTTCCTGATTTCAAAATTCTTGTGCCATCATTACTTCTACTTTCAATTCAAATAACCTGTAGTTGGCTTTGATCTTCAAATTAAAGGGATAGTGACAAATATAGCATTACACATCATTCAGTGCCACACATATATTATATCCCTGGACATACACGTTGCTACAAATTAAACGATGTGGACAATAAAGAAAACAAATAGAGAAGATAATTAGCAAATTATAACATTAAATGGAGTTAGAAATGTAGCTGTTAAGCAAATTCTAAGTAAGGACACAAGTAAACATCGTTAATCGTCCTGCGTAATCGACATGTCACTGAGAAATAGACTGGTATGTGTCAGATAAGCGGAGAAAGAGGAAAGAGAGCGGGAGAACATATAGGGACTGAAGAAAGAATAAAAATAGGAGAGAATTGCATGGAAGACATAAGAAAAAAAGTGATAAGAGAAAAGGCGTAAACAGGAGAGACGAAAGAGAAAGAAGAAGAGAGCATATTAAGACGTAAAGAAATTAAAAAAGGAAAGATAATCAAGATACAGATGGAAATTGACGAAGAAGAAAAAGATAAACAAATGATAGGCAGATGGAGATGATGTGAAAGACGGGAGATAGATGACAAGGGCCATGACAGAAAAAAAGTAAGAAAGTGGTCAGATGTAATGGGACAGTAACAAAGAAAAGATAGATAAATCGAGAGCAACGGTAGAAATAAGATAGTGGTTCATGGATATGACAAAAGGAATGAATGAGAGTGTGACAGATAAAAAGGTAAAAGAAAAAAAGAAAAAGAAAGTTGTATAAATGGAAAGAAAGCGATAAATGACGAGAGGGGTGATCATGGAAATTCCAAAGGAAGAGACAGCGAGTTATTGGTTATTGGTTACTAAACTGACGTCGTTGCAATCCGGGCAGACCATAGGGGCTCAGACTTCCCCAACAGATATCGAAGAGTATGCATACTGATGGTTGCCATGGCTCGCTGATTAAACACACCACTCACTCTGCCCGTCAGGCATCCAGTTCTACTTGTACAACGGGTAACTCCAAACTGCTTAAATGCTGGATCTATTCATCATCTATTTTAGTGTCCTCATCCAACAGACAGTCGCGAAGAGACCGAAGAACATTCCCTTATTCATCTTCAACTCTCCAACAATTGATGATGTTGATGAAAGCCTGACCGCTCTCTCATTACCATAAACACTGGCATGTACAGGACAGTATATCCACGTAAGCTTCTGGAGGTTTGAAACTTCTATAGACAGCATCCACTCATACCGAAGTCTGCCCTTTTGGATCTTGTGTAGCATTGACTGAGAATCAGATACAACAAAGGCCCCAATAAATGAATTCCCAGAGAACCAATGGAGGGCAGCATTAACGGTCTCAACCTTCATCCTCCTACTAGAAGTAGGTGTACTGTACTCCACTTGCTCTGCAACAACCCAACAATGCGCATTAGCCAAGAAACCCCATCCTGACTTCTCACCACTATTAACCGAGCCATCGGTATATACAACAACATCATCATCACTTGCATTATCTTTTATCAGCTGCTTAACTGCGAGATCAGACTTCATGTTGCCCCAATCTCGACATTCTCTTCCAAGAGTAATGATAACGTTGAGATAGTTGGTTATGCTACCGTCTGTTGGGATCCATTCTTCACCTTTTGGTAGGGTCGCAACCGTGGTAACCTGGCCAATTGTTCTCTCAGCCTGGCCATCCACGTCATTCCATGCTTGATTCTCGTGCCCTTAACATCATTAGTGTTCTTATGCAGTGGATGTCTTTTATCCGAAGTAACCTGAATGTACGCCTTGGTTTGGGTGATTGCATGACGGGAGCGTAGAGACAGAAGGCCAAGCATATATCTCATCTTTACAATGGGGTATCTCTAGTGCAGCCAAGGACTATACGCATATCTTCATTCAGACAGAGAGATAAAGAAGAAAGAAAAAATTAAGAAGGAGAAGGAAAGTAAGAAAAAAATAAGTGATCTACTTTAAAACTATACATTACTTTTTATTGTTAATATTTACCAATGTTCACAAACACTTCCTGTTAATAAATACAGTTATACTGCAGCGATACAAACAAACATATAAATAATGATTAGAAAACTCACCTCTCTTCCAAGAGAAACAGGAATCTAAAAACTCTCTGCAGTTATTCAGTAGAGCTTAGTCGACCACAGAAAACTTTAGGCTAATTGCTTTCCACGAACCGCTGTTTAATATCTGTTCTGAGAATGATGACTACCGAATATTCATCCCTTGATTCACTTCGAGTTGTAAGCTTCCAAAATCCGAGTTTTTTTTAGAAGTTATGTCTTTTTCTGTTCTTTATTTCATCTTCTTTTGTCGTCACACTACTACCAGGTTGTTGCCCAGTGTCGTCACACTACTACCGGGTTGTTGCCCAGTGTCGTCACACTACTACCGGGTTGTTGCCCAGTGTCGTCACACTACTACCGGGTTGTTGCCAGTGTCGCGGTTTTCTGTTTTTGTCTTGTGCTGTTCTGGTGGCTTGTGTGATTGTTATTTTTGCTCTTTGACAGTATTCTTTCTGTCTATCTAACCATCTTTATTTCTGTATTCTAATTGTTGTAAATTAACTAAATGTTACAAGTGGTTTAACTTTTTAAAGGTTTGAAACACATTTTCCAATGTCTGAGTTTACAATAATTATAGTTTAGCCAGATGGAAAGTGCTCAGACAGCGATTTAATGTTAATGTATTTATCGGGTACATTAACCACTGTATCCGCTTGTTTCACTATATTTCACTTTAAACATACATTTCACTATTTACCAGACAAGACAAAAAGGGTACAAATGCGTAGCATTGATTTTATTGCCCCGGGTGTGCCTATTTGTCTCCGTACCTTACAGCAGACATTGCGCTCTTTCTGCAAATATTGTTGCACAAAGCACAAACACCGTATCTCCAGCAACAATCCTAGGGATCTCATGAAACAAACTGAACAAATGACTCGGTCCGGATTCGAACTCACTACCTTCAAACGTCATCAAATAGTCATCAAACGTCATCAAACGTCACCACTTCACCAAATAGACCCCTCCTCTACCGCTTCCCAAACGAGAAATGGTTAGTTACTAGCAAACATAAATCTTTTGTCTGAGTAATTCTAAAATAAATGTCATCAGAACAAAGAATACAAACGGATTTCTTGACATCTGCTGCAACAGAAACCAGTTCTACTACCCATAACTAGAGCTACTTTTACTTCAAAATCTGATACCAAATATTCTTACTAAAATAGCAATCATAATTACTGAAAACCTTACTACAAAAACTGCTTACTACTAAAGTTACTACTAAACCTACTCTCCTCATAATTAAATAGCTTGTCCTGGGCAGAACTTTATCACTCTATCAGTCCTTCGGCACTTCTCTCTCATAAGACTTTGCACGTGTCATGCTCAAATCATCGGGCACATCCTGCATCCGTTCATCAATTACTACCTAATCTACAATTGGTGTTTTCTTACTAAAAGTACTGCAGGTTAATATTCTGTAATTATGGATTAAATCTTACAAGAAAACAAAATATACAGAAACAGTGTCATGGGAGTGTTATTATACAGTAGAGAGTGCTGGAAAATGAACATAGACACACGCTGGAAACATTCCAAAATAAAACTTTAATAAGAACCCATAAAATAGTCTGACCACATACGACAGCAAAGGAAGAGCAGAATCTATCAAATAGTTTGACCACATACGAAAGCAAAGGAAGAGCAGAATCTATCAAATAGTTTGACCACATACGACAGCAAAGGAAGAGCTGTTAAAACGAACACAATGTGCGTCATTGTAGACCATAATTAAAACATGAGAATGGAAGAAGATTGGAGATATGTCGTATGCCAGTAGGAGCATTGCCCGGGACAGCTCTCCGATCGACAGAGGATTATGAAAAAGGCTCTTACATCAAAATCAACCATGGAGATAAATTGTAGAGACAGAGTTCAAAGACTGTACCAGAAGAAGTAAGAAACGGTTAATTGAAAGGCCTCGGAACGGCAACAATGGAATTCTTTCATGGAAAACGTGTGTACCAAACGATATCATCATCATCATCAAATAGCTTGTCATGAGCAGAACTTTTCTACCCTAATAGTCCTTCGGAAATTGAGCCAGATGTCCCACCTCTGGAGCCGTCAAGCTCAAACCATCTGTTGCATTCTGAATCCATCTTCATTGGGGGTCTTCTTCTTCACCGCTTTGCTGAATGCCACCTTCCTTGTTGGTCTTCTCCGACCCGTTATGTCTCTTTAAAGTCCGAACTACTTCAATTGTCTTATTCTTATATGTAGCATGAGCCAATTGTCTTTGATTTCGAGTTCTTTCTGGATGGAGTTATTTGTTCTCTTCTTTGTCCAGGATATAAGGAGAACTCTTCTGTAACTCTTATACTCAAAAACACATATGTTTTAGCAATGCCAAATGAAATACGAAGTGGATATAGAAAAAATGATAAATACTTTAACTCATAATCAAATTCAATAAGATCTGGCTTAGGATATCGTGTCAATCAGCAGCTTCATGTATGTGTGTTCACTTGAATAATTGAACTGTTCATTGCACAATCATGAACATTACATAATAGTATCACTCATTCTTGTGCACTTTTTCTTTGGAAACAAAGCCTTGCTAGTCATGACAGAGATGAAGTGTCTATGCAGAACGCTGGGACTATCAAGAAAAGACAAATTTAGAAATGAAGACATCATGAGAAAAGTGGTACAACATTAGTACTGACCTTATAAAAACAACAAATTAAATGGTTTGGACACATAAGCAGATTACCAACATACATTGCAACTTATAGAGCAATGTTATCTGATACAATGGATACAAACAAAACGATATCCAGCAAAACAGAACCCTAGAGATAACAGAGGTGGCGATAAACTGTGTTTATGAAGCGCACACAAAACCCCATTCTAGAAATCTCGTCTTATCCTGATGATGTGAGGCAAAAGAGGATTAGTGAAAAAATAAGAAGAAGCGTTGCTCTAGACTAGTCTAGACCTAGTGTAATTTAACATTGACCGACACACATGTAATGCACTTATGTGACCACTGCTCATGATTACTCAACGAATGCTATTATATAACTAACATGCACTAAATCAATAATTGCTTCCGTTCTGGAATTGTATATTTTTTCTCAAAACATGCGAAATACATTATATTTCCACATCTCCACCCATGTTAGTGGATTACCTTAATTATTGCTGTTTCCTGTTGACGATGGCTTCTTTGCCACATTAGCAGCCCTTCAAAATGTAAATATATATATATATATATTTAAAATTTTGTTTTATATATATATATTATTTGCCACATTAGCAGCCCTTTAAAATGTATATATATATATGTGTGTATCATATGATGCATGTCCCGCCTTTGCAGCCGTCATGCTCAAATCATCACTTGTATCCTGAATCCATCGTTTCCGTGGTATTCCTCTTTTCCTCTTTGTATGGAAGCCTCCTTCCATATTGATCTTCTTCAACCATTTGTGTCTTTTTTACATTCATAAAATACTTCAATTTTCTTATTCTTATTTGTAACATCGTCAAAATGTAGGTCAACTTTACAGATGAAAATGACAAGTTAGATTTGGTTTGCAGATGTAAACATATAAGATAGGAAGATTTATACAAGTAAATCATGCGTTAAATAGAATTTATAGCTAGAAAATACAAGCATATTTACAAATTGATCATGTGCTCACTGTATCAACGTTCTTGCTAACTTATGTTTTGGAGCCGAAAATACAAGCGAAACATAAACACTTTTAAAATAATTGATGCCACAATTACAAGTAGTGTTGCATTCCATATATTTTTTTATACAAAATCTGTTTGCGATTTTGACAGTGAAGCTGTTCAATATTATTTTTTTTAAACATATCCTGACATGCATGTGATGTTTTGTTTTGGGAAATAAGGCTTTCTTCGTGATCTGCTAAAATGTTAAGTTCTGAAATGCATCTCTTTTATTACATTTTTGTAACAGTTATATCTTTTTAAATACATATATTTGTTTAAAGAACTGGCGTATTGTTATTATGAGCACATTTGTTTCATCGAGACAATCATCACTTTTATTTGGTATTTTTATACGTTCTTCTTCTTCAAACGTTCCATATCGACCACTTGTTAACCACTCTTTGTGATTTGTATGTGATCTGAGCACTAAGAGCGATTGTACGTTGTGTCAGTTATGCACCTACAAGTAGGTAAGTACATCCGATTTCTGAGATATTTTTTAATTACTAGGTAGCTTCCTAGATCCTACATCAGTCACCTCTACGATATGCCTTGTAGGCACTATTCTTTGCTTTCCTTACGGGCCCCAGCACCACAAGGGCGTTTTTCTTTACCAAGTTGTGAGTTTGTTAAGTTGGTTAGAAAATGTCTACATTTCATGGAACTTTCAGTCAGACAATATACTAGACCATTACGCATGAACATCAGTGAAAGGAAGAGAATGTAGTTTCACATAAGCCACGAGGAATATCATATAAGCCAACGAGGAATATCAATTTAAAAATCTAAACACACAAGAAAAGTTTAGTTCTCCACTTTCGTTCACTCACCTATATTTTTTTGGCTGCAAAATTTAATAGAATAAACAATTTATACTAAAGGAACCCGTTTTCATACCACGAGACGGCCGTGTGGTGCCGGGGCCCGCAAGGGAAGCAATGAATAGTATCACTGCGACCTACAATGCATGTCGTAAGAGGCGAATGATGTAGGCTCTAAGGATGCTACCCTAGTAAATAAAAAGCAGCACAGAAATCGGATGTGCTGGCCTACTTGTAGGCGCATAACTGGCATAACGTAGAATCGCTCTTAGGCTCAGATCACATACAAATCACGCAGAGTGGTTGACAAGTGGTGATATGAGCGTTCGAAGAAAAAGAAGAAGAAACATACTATAAGATATCTTTAATGATTATTATGTTGAGCAGATATTTTTCCTTGATCTCCGGCACACAGTTGGTGATGTGGTTAATACCACGCCGGCGCACTTTACTTTCCAGTGTTTCTCTGGTAAGCAAAAAACTGAGTCGACCAGAGAGTCTTTGAGGTCGTAAATATGTCTATTGATAGCAGGCATAAGAAAAGAAACCTGGCCCATAAACACAGAGCTTCACGAGAAGCTGTACAGAGGAACGGAGTCCCTTAAAACCACGGTAGCATTCATGATAAAATCTGGTTCATCAGTCTAGGCGGAGATCGAGAGAGAGAACTATGTCTCACGTGAATCTAACACAAAGTTGGATAGTAAAGATAACCGCTTCATTTAAGGTTATGTCAATACCGTCAAACATTTTTCCACAGCTCTACTTTACAATCTGCTAACAGCTTCATAATAATTTGCTGCTAGTCTATTTTTGCATTCTCTCAATATCTCAGAAATCATTTTTAAACTCTATTTTACGTTTTGTCATACCGTAAGATCTAGTTTATGTAACTCTAACTTACGTGCAGCTAAGTATTGAAAAAAGCATTTCTATCGCACTTGTCGACATTCTACGTTACCGTACGCCATAGCTCACTTGTCGCTTCCCATACAAATACATCATATCAAGTTATTTTCATTGTTTGCACTTGCATTCTTGTCATATCTTTCAATACTTTCAAATATCGTTTTGTCTTAAAACCACAGTAAAAAATACTGATTTTGTTTTTAACAAAAAAAGTACAGCTGAACGTAAAAAAACAACAGATAGATGTATATATAATACTGTCATTCAGATATTTGTGAAAATAACAGTACTAGCTATGTGTATAAATAGCTCTCTTCACAACTGTAAGATAACAGTACTAGCTATGTGTATAAATAGTTCTCTTCACAACTGTAAGATAACAGTACTAGCTATGTGTATAAATAGCTCTCTTCACAACTGTAAGATAACAGTACTAGCTATGTGTATAAATAGCTCTCTTCACAACTGTAAGATAACAGTACTAGCTATGTGTATAAATAGCTCTCTTCACAACTGTAAGATAACAGTACTAGCTATGTGTATAAATAGCTCTCTTCACAACTGTAAGATAAATATAATATATTTTTTTAAATGTCGTTACTGTCTGTAGTACCACTTTTAGCGCAGTGTTTTGTTGTTTTTTTCGATCCAGAAGCACTTGAGCATTCGGCTCGGTGCCATGGACATCGTAACCCTTCGGTTCGGTTGCACGAACACCGTAAATCTGGAAAACATGTAGCTTTTTTTGCCAACCCACGGAATTTAACCTGCACTCACAGAGGGCTTAGCGTGGTGTAGGACAGGTGGGACGAGAGCCAGAGGAATTTAATGGCCGCATGACTAGTGCAGTTGCTACGAAGCTGTTCAGGTTAAGATTTTTTCTTTATGCTCACAACAGAAAAAAATGTCCTTAGCCTTACCATGAGTTAAACACGGGACTTCCGCAGGACAGCCGCGCTCTAATCCATTCGACCAGACATTCCTCAATATAATACAAAAATAGACTGACGAGATTTTCTATTTTCTGATCTTTCTTTATACACTTAGTTTACATAGAAACAAATATTTTGCCGATGAATATGCCAGTTTATCTGATACTATGTTGCGGAACTTTTCAAGTGTTCAACCGGTTTTTGCTTTGCAGTCTAAATGTAGTATGATGGAATCCGCACATCGTTGTATTTCGTTCTGTTTTTATGTTATAGTTATTTTATGTTATGCGATCGACGTCACGGCACATTGGGCATTCCCATGCATGCTCTGTCCTCCGCTACAGCAGCCATCCTAAAGTCCATTTGCTCACCGTACCCATGAGAAGTTGATTACTATATTTCTCTCTCTACCACGAAGACGACACTGTCTGGCATGTCCACACTTAACGCTAATTCTCGAACTCGTTCCAGTGTCTGAGACGTTCTGTTTATGAATGCATTTGTGTAGAAATACCTAGAATTGTGCCCCGAGCTACATAGTTCATGGTTTGTGCAATACTCTAGGTCAGCAGTTCTCAAACTAAGCTTTACCGTGGCTACATAGTTCATGGTTTGTGCAATACTCTAGGCCAGCAGTTCTCAAACTAAGCTTTACCGTGGCTACATAGTTCGTGGTTTGTGCAATACTCTAGGCCAGCAGTTCTCAAATTAAGCTTTACCGTGGCTACATAGTTCGTGGTTTGTGCAATACTCTAAGCCAGCAGTTCTCAAATTAAGCTTTACCGTGGCTACATAGTTTGTGGTTTGTGCAATACTCTAAGCCAGCAGTTCTCAAATTAAGCTTTACCGAGAACCCCCCCCTTAAATACATTTTGCTGCCGTGGACACCCAAAAGTTTATATATATGAAAATGGACAGGAATTACCCTGGTGACCCTGGAAATAGACAAAAGAGCATGTCTGGCTAAGTGAGTAAGGATCGTGAGAGAGCTACTCTGGTATAGGTAATAAAACAAACGCAGACACGCCTCTTGGGTCCTAAATACTAGTGAATGCACGCATCTTCTGCCGATGTCTAATGAAAAAGTTGCATAAATGCAAAGCAAATGTAAGAAGTAACAACGTACGAGTCGCGTGTAAGCGTAAACTCTCCTCCTAAATCAATGGTCAACCATAATTGCCAGCTCTCATTGCAAGAAAGCCGGGCAGTCTCCTCCACGCACTATAGGCAAAATGGTGAAAACTCATAATTCCTGGGGTTCAACAACAACTAAAATATATACCATATAACTAAGGTACAAAAGAGATCCCTGCAAGCTACCGTTGACCACAGTCCTTCACCATGAAATAGCAAACAATAAAAACAAAAACAAAACTTTGCTTTTCTTCACTGACAGTTAACCACGATTTTTACTAAACCACTTATTATTGAAAGTCCTCTTTGTCTTGCCATCTTGTTGCACATATACAAAGCTATTTGCCTGGTGTGCACCTAGCCGTTTAATTTCAAGCTTTTCTTCTATCTTTAACGAAGGAAATG
This sequence comes from Arion vulgaris, assembly GCA_020796225.1. Classification (NCBI taxonomy): domain Eukaryota; kingdom Metazoa; phylum Mollusca; class Gastropoda; order Stylommatophora; family Arionidae; genus Arion; species Arion vulgaris. The sequence goes on from CM036762.1 coordinate 39,950,176, forward strand.
GATTTCGTAATAAATAATCAACTTGATTCATTTTGAATTTCGAGTAAGCCACAACTTCAAAAGTAGGTCACAGCTTGTCAATCGCAAAATATGTAGAAGACATGTATATTGAATACGAAACGGACGATTACCGTTAACGATTATAATAATAGTTAGTTACATATTTCTATTATTGCATATCCGTTTCTACTATTTTATATATAATTTTTGATTCAATTGATAATTATACAAAGTACTATTTAATCAAGAGCTGTCTTTTAACTGTTAATTGGTTGATTGTGTAGGAATTTAGCTTCCAGTGAATACAATGACATAAATTGTTTGGCACTTATTATTAAAGGTAGCGGTCAAAGGTCAGAGGTCGTAATGTTACATCGTCAGTAGAGAATTCTAAAACGACACAATAAAACATAGTGCGCTGATACGTTATATAGAGAAGCTACATTTGAAACCGTATATATAATAGTTTTTTAAATAATAATATTTATATATTATTAAGATTGTTATATTATTATGATATAATATTTATATTTTAGTGTTAAATATTCAACTTTCAAAGCTAATCAGTGTCAAGTTAACAATAGTAATTACGAACAAAATGTTTTTTTAATAATAAGTACACGTTAATTATTTTTGGTTTGCTAGGCCTGTTCTTACTGGCCCCTAATGACCATGGGTGTATACTAATCAGAGGAAAAAAACTGCTGAATTTCAGATTTCAAAATGTGTGTGATATTTTAGCGTTATATATCAACTTTCAAAGCTAATCAGTATCTCGTTGAAAGTAATTATAAACAAATAATGTCTGAAATAATAAGTACACGTTACTCAATATTTTTGGTGGGCCTGGCCCCACTGGCCCTTAATGACGAGCCGCCCCTGATCTGGACTATGAGAGCAGCGATAACGTAGTGGTTAGTGCCCATGCTTCTTATGTGCAGAGTCAGTGTTCAAATCCACAGTAGTGGTTGTATTTTTTCTGACAGTAATGACCTCTCGGGTCGACCCAGCCTCAATTAGGTACCATAAAGCATTGGAAGTAACGACGACATCTCCTATCGTGTATCTGCGGTCAATGAAAAATCATGGCTTTACACGGGATTACCCAATATAATTCATGTTACGAAAAGGCTTCTTTTGCTTACTTTACTGATCAAATCGTAGCAAATTCTTTACAGGACGTAACAATCAACAACAGTAAGCGAGTCGTTGATTTTTCTAGGCTCCACTTATACGTTCAGTAGTTTGTCATTGCTTTCTGAACGGTGAGGTTTCAAATTAAAATATCTTGTCCTGAGCAGATATTTGTCACCCAACAGTCCTCCGGAACTTCTCTCTCTCATAGGCCAGATGTCCTGCCTCTGCAGCCGTTCATGTTCAACTCACCAGTTACATCCTGAACCTATCGTCTCCGTGGGTACTGAACTCTTCTTCTCTTTGTCGGTATGCCTCCTTCCATGATGGTCTTCTCCAGCCCTTCATGTCTTTTTATATGTCCAAAATACCTCAATTTTTTCTTTCTTATTTGTAGCATCAGCAAGTTTTCTTTGATTTTGAGTTCTTTCTGTATAGATCTATTTTTTCTCTTCTCTGTCCATGATATACGAAGGACTCTTCTGGACATAGAAGAGAAAACGTTGAAGTTTACCTTTCGTAAAAATTCCCATGAAATCGTATTTGCATCCAAACTGCCTGTCGCGGAGTTTAAACCACTTACACTTGGTTTGTGATCGATCTCACTAACGTTTAAGCTACAGACACCCACTTTGCTACATTACTTTGCTACATTACTTTGCTACATTACTTTGCTATATTACTTTACTACATTATCAATAATTCTATGAAATGAATGACTTTCACATAAAAGGAGCTATACTGATAATCATTACACAATAATAGCTAGACTAAATAATCATTACACAGGACATCCGCTAATAAAACGAAATTATGTTGTAATATTGCATTAGCTAAACGTACTTTCGGAAAGAGAAAAATAAACAATGTTTATTCTAAAAATACATCAATAATTAATTGTGAACGATGATAACATGCAGCCATTTCTGAGCATATGTACTCTTCAGAATTTACGCTGAACAAGGAGAATGATATGATCTTGAACGGTTTTGATAGGGCGCACGATTAGCTAAATAGTGAATAAACATGTGTGCCCTGATCTCTTGTTTACGCTGGAAGATCTCAGCAGCAGTGCACACACTCCGTAGCACTGGTGATGATCATTAATATAATTCATCTTCTTCTTCATCTTTCAACTCAGAACAGAGTACAGGTCTTCAACGAACGTTATCCAGCTCTTCCTCTCTCCTGCCATCACTTCTAATTCTTTCCATGTTTTATCTATCCTTTTAATATCAGCCTCTAGCCCTCTTCTCCGGGTATGTCTAGGCCTTCTCCTACTCCTCTTTCCCTGTGGGTTCCAAAAAAGAGCCTGTCTTGCAATGATTCCAGTCGGTCTTCCCAATATTTGTCCTGTCCATCGCCAGCATCTCTTCCTTAGCCCTTTCTCCACTGGTATCTGCTTAGTTCTTTCTCTGAGCTCCTCGTTCGTAATCTTATCATACCATCTCAGGTCATCTATTCTTCAAGGAAAGTGAAAACGTCTAGGAAATTTATTGTTATTCTTATCAACCTTTTTGTCTTGGCACCTTCTTTTCAACCTACGTTTATTGATTATATATTCTTAAGGGTATTTTACGTGCCTCGAGTGAACGAGGGCTAGGAACTCGATCCTATCTGCACTGTAATTAATAAACATTGAAAACATACTTCGATCTCTCCTCCCGTGGAAAATAAACTGATTATCTTTGCGAATAAGAGGCGTACACAAAGATACAGAGAAGAACACGTTTGTAACAACAACAAAAACATAACATTGCTAGAAAACTGAAGAAAAAAAGTTGCTAGAAAGTTCGATAAACTTATCGAAAATTAAATTCTGATTAGGTTTAACAATGTTTTCAAAAAGGTGTTTATTTTTCTCTTTCACAATTTTGACGCCAAATTAGATCATTTTATGTTGACCTTTTGAACGGTTACATCAAATCAGACTGTCTGTCACAAACTAATGAAAGATGTCACATGATCAAGAAATCAATGCCATATAGTTTGTCCTTTTTTTTAAAATGTCACTACCTTTATAATAGCATTCAGTACTCGTGATGTCTCTTTCAGGTGTAACTTTCGATCATTTCAACAACGAAATGCACATACTAATATAAATTCTGATAATGCGTTAAGTTAGTTAGTTTGTTCCTTTCGTGCCAAAGGCGGCACATAGGGCAGAGGTTTTAGATCTCCATGTGATACGGTTCTTTGCTAGCAGTTGCAGATCTTGTATGGTTTTACATCCCAATAGTTTACTTTCTTGTTGGATGGTTCTTCGAAGAGTGGTCTTTGGTCTTCCACGTTTTCTTTTCCCAACTGGTGACCACATAAGGACTTGTCGATTTAGTCTCTTTTCGTCTGATCTAAGCACATGACCTAAATATTTCCACCGTCGTTTCCTTATAATATTTGATATGGGTTGTTGGTGTGTTCTATCTCTCACTGTGTTGTTAGAAACGAAATCACTCCATTTGATTTTTAATAATTTTCGTAGACATTTATTCTCAAAGCTGTCCAGTTTCTTATCAATTTTCTTTGTTGATTTCCAACTTTCACAACCGTAGGTCAGTACAGGAATCACACATGACCTAAATAATTTAACTTTTGTGCATATACTAAAGTCTTGAGATTGCCAGATATTCGTTAATTTACTAGCTGCTATAGCAATACGAGAGTTTATTTCTTTCATCGTGTCTCCGTTGTTTGACACTTTACTACCCAAATATGTAAAATGTTCAACTTTCTCCAGTGTTTGGCCATTTATTACGATGTTGTCTGTCGAGTTTGTGAGGTCCATAATTTTGGTCCTGGCAGAATTGATCTGGAGACCAACCTGTTCTGCAAGTGTGCAAAGATTACTCGTTAGTTTGTGGGTTGCTTGTGTAGTTGAATTCAATATGGCCACGTCATCGGCAAAGTCAAGATCAAATAGTCTGCTGTTATTAAGCCATTTGATGCCTAGTTGATCATCTTGAGTGCATTTGGGCATGATCCAGTCTATAGCTATCCCAAAAAGCATAGATGACATAACGCAGCCCTGCTTCCCACCCGAATTGACTGTGAACCAGTCTGAGTTTCCTGCATCTGTTCTTACACAACAGGATGCTTCAGAATAGAAGGCTTTTATAATATTGATGTACTTTTCCTGGAAGCCATAGGTCTTAAGAATCTCCCAGAGAGTAGAACTATGAACACTATCAAACGCTTTCTGAAAGTCTATAAAATTTATCACTAGTGGTGACTGGAATTCAATTGATTCTTCTATAATGGATCTCAGCGTGAAGATATGATCGGTACAAGAACGATGTGGACGAAAGCCAGCTTGTTCTTCTCTTAGCCTTATATAATGCGTTAAGATCGCCAAAAAACTGCAGCATAATTAACTTTACTCGCAGAAAGATACATTAAAAATGCATTGCACTCAACTTCACTCAGACAATGAAACATTATAACTATTAATAGCCGCCCATAGCAAGTGATGATGACAACAACCTCAGACGCGTGCTGCTGCATCTCTCTGGTGTGTGCGGAGGTAAATGTAGAGTCCAATCCTAAAACACAATCCCCTACTACATGTAAGACATGTGGGTGTTGAGCGTTCCGTCTTTTCTCGCAGCTCGTTTTCTCTGTGCCTCAACGACACGACGATTCACAGCTAAGCTGACAAAGATCAGTTTTATTTTTGTCCCCGGGCATGCAGGTGTAAGGAGGAATGAACGTGCGGATAAGCTTGCAGGTATGGCTGCTGTCCAAAGCGGGCGAGCAATGGACCAGGCTGATATTATAAATTCCTTAAGGGAGAGAGGGCGTGTACATGATTCACGTAATAGCGGCGAATCCACAACACTAACCAGACTGCAAGAACTCAAAGTTAAGTGTGGTGTAGCTCGACAAGAACGCTATGCTGGCAGACAAAGAAGAATTGTAAACCAACAAAGAACCGGTGTCATTAGTCGCCACACGCTGATGGACATACTGAGGAAGAGATCGGAGCACTTATGGACTAATTTGTTCGACGTGCAATGATGGTGATCCGACGACTAAAACTAAAAAAAACAGCGCTACATTTGGTGATCTTGTGGCAGGGATTTCCAGTACGTTGTGTTTATATTGAAGCATTTCAGAGACACTGTAAAGTGTCTTTAAAGCGTTTTTTCTGTCCACCAGCTAAATATCTGCCACTTTCAAGCTCGCCATATATCAACTGTTTTGGGATACGTTTATCAGGCATCCGAGCAACGTGACCAGCCCATGTCACGTGGGCTTTCTGCAACAGTGTGTTGACTCTTGTGATCTTTGCTCTTATGAGGACTTCGGTTTCTGGAATTTTGTGCTACCAGTTTATTTTTAGTAGTCTGAGTAGACAGCTTGTGTGAAAATGGTTTAGTTTTCTTGCGTGTCTGCTGCTATACACTGCCAAAGTGTAGTATAACTACACTACAATCAACCTCACACAATGAAACATTATAAATACATTGCAAACAACTTCACTCATATAATAAAACAGAAATACACTACAATCAACTTTTAGAATTGGGAGGGAAATATCGGGAAGCGGACAGGAAAAAGTATGCACAGTGTACCTTCACGGAAAGGGACAGGAAGGAACAGAAAGGGACATTACAACCAACCTTTGAAACGGAGACGGCAAATTATCGAATAATTGATAATCAACTTTAATCAAATAATGCAACATTAGAGAAACATTGTAAGTGAATGCGATTACAGATGGATTCAGGACGGAACTGATGGTTTGAGCATGACGGCTGTAGAGGTGGGACATCTGGCCTATGATAGTGAAACTCTGATGGACTGTTAGGGTTGGCAAAATTCTGCTCATGACAAACTATTTAATGATCATGATGACTTCGATCAACTACAGAACTACAGAACTTCATAAATGAATGTTTACGAAGAATAGAGGTACTGAGATGATATGACAAGATTACGAACGAGGAACTCAGAGAAAGAACTAAGCAGATAACAGTGGAGAAAGTGCTATGGAAGAGACGCTAGCAATGGATAGGACACACATTGAGAAGACCGACCAGAAGCTTTACAAGACCAGATAACAGTGGATAAAGAGCTAAGAAAGAGACGCTGGCGATGGATAGGACACACATTGAGAAGACCGACCAGAAGCATTACAAGACAGGCGCTGTTTTGGAACCTGCAGGGAAAGAGGAGTAGGGAAGGCCTAGACATACCTGGAGAAGTGAGCTAGCGGCTGATATTAAAAGGATAGGTAAAGCATGGAAAGAACTGTAAGGGATGGCAGGAGAGAAGAAGATCTAGAAGAAGTTTGTTTGTTGAAGACGTGTGCTCCGTTGGGAGTTGAAAGAGAAAAAGATGATGACTTGATCACATAGCGATATTCTTTAAGCAGAGTATAATAAACTGCATTCACACATTGTTATCTTAAAAACACATCACAAACAGCTTCTCTTTAGTAGTAATACCTACACAAAAGTCCGTTAGTATCAACATCCCTCAAACTGTACTACCTTAAAATTACAATAATATCAATATAACACGCACATGAAAATCTTGCAGTAAACACAACGCAATGAATGTCATTGACATGCAACAGATATCCGGGTTCGGTAATAACGCTATTCCCCTTGCAATCTTTGAAGAACGTAATGGAATATATGTGATAGAATCAATGTTTACTCGCTGAGACGCAAACATGTGCCACATTGGCGTCAATGAAATATTCATGGAACTCCCCGAGGTTAAAACAATTAAGCAATAAATATATCACATAAACAAATTTGTGTAAGTGGGGAAATATTTATACAAACCCTGAAAATGAAGCGAAATCGTTTGTTTACAAACCCATGGATGAAGCGGAACTGTCTAAAGAGAAAAACGCGAAGTAATATGTGTACAAACGCAAGAAATAAAGCGAATTAATTTGTGTACAAACACAAGGAATACAGCTAATTAATTTGTGTACAAACTCAAGGAATAAAGCGAATTAATTTGTGTACACACTCAAGGAATAAAGCCAATTAATTTGTGTACAAACTCAAGGAAAGAAGCGAATTAATTTGTGTACATATACAAGAAATAAAGCGAATTAATGTGTGTACACACTCAAGGAAAGAAGCGAATTAATTTGTGTACAAACACAAGGAAAACATCGAAGTAATTTAAGTACACACCCAGCGTAGAAGATGGAGTAATCTTTCGACACAGCAAGAATATGAGACCAAGAAGCTTGAATAAAACAAAGGAATAAAAGAAGTTTTTGTAGAAACCCTTAGAAGAAAATAAGAGTAACCTTTGAACAAAACTAGAGAATGAAATGAAATCATTTTTGCAGAAATTCAGGGGAAAAAAAGTAGGTAGTGTTTGCACCGCTCAAGGTAATAAAACAGTGAGGACTACCACAAAGGATTGCCAATGTTCAGTGTATAGGTATCCACTCTTCTCCAAGATCTATGTCCTGGATGATACATACCTGTTGTTTGACCACCTCTTTCCGGTCCAGCCACAATTGGCCACGCTTAAGTCAATTGTCTTTGCGCATGCGAAGATTTTGCCTACCACACGCGAATTCAACGAACATTTAGCCAACAACATGCGAATTTGACAAAGAGAGATATACAACATCCACTAACTATTAAAACATCACAAACTAACATCAACATATGAATCACTCTAGGTCCAACAACGAGAATGTTGGCGTCCCACGGTATTTCAATGCATAATTGAGATGCAGCAAAATGTTATTGTTTGCAATAATCTAACCATGTCTCAATACAGACAACTTTAGATCAGCAAACTACATGGACAGCTTCAGCTATATAGTCTGCATGACAATTTTCTATGTAACAGAAGGACTACATTTTATTATTTACTTATTTAGATTAACCTTTTCCAGAGACCCCTAGGATTGTTGCTGGAGCTACGGAGTTCGTGCTTTGTGCAATACTCGCAGGGGCGTGCCATTTCTGCGGAGTCTGACTGAGCTGTATGGGGTAAACCCCGATGCAATGAAGTCAATCCTTTGGCTTTTATTTAGTTTAAGATTATGTTTACATACGGATTGGTATATTGAGTAATACCGTGTTATAACATTATTTGGAGTTTGGAGTTACCCGTTCTACAAGTCGAACTGGATGCCTGAGAGGCAGAGTGAGAGGTGTGTTTAATCACCGAGCTACGGGAACCACCAGTATGCATACTCTTCGATTTCTGTTGGGGGAGAATGAGCACCTATGGGTCTTCCCAGAGTGCAATGACGTCAGTTTAGTATCCAATAACCAATAACCTTATTTTTATTTCCCCAACAACAACAAGACAAATGGAGGTAAAACATTAAACGATGACACATTATAGTTCACAGAGTTGCAACATAAAGGCAGGAGACAGAATGCTGAATGTCCACTGCAGACAACTTTAAAGGTGCAACAGCACATGATGATGATTAACGACTTACAATGGATGATTTTATGAAAAATACGTTGACCGCCTTTACTTTCCAATGTTACTCTGGAATCCCAATTTAGGCTATGTCAACCTGAGTATGTTACGCTCACGCTCGATAGAAACCTTACTACCACCGAGAATGTTGAACCTGGGAAGTCTTAGAAACAAGTGATAGTTTGACTAAGTGATCTAAAATGTCATCCCGTCTTACAGAAGAAACGTATACAGCAGGAGATCCAAAAATCATCATTATTTGCCCTGCAGGCTGGCGTAGAAGATCACAATCTCCACTAGCATCCGCCCTGAGTGTTGATCATCAATTCGTATTTTGACACTTTTCCCCCAGTGTCCTAAAATTATGCTATCTTCAACTTGTCTCCTCTACTGTCATCTTCATATCTCGCATCAGATTCATTTCTATAGGTTGCCGCTGTGCTCTACACTACACCTCAATTTCTCATGTTTGCGATCTAATGATTGTCTTTTTCTTTATATGTCGATAATGTGTTTTCTACTCTGTGATTTGATCTATTTCAGAGCTACAAAAATAATCATTTTAACAGCATAAGGAACTCTTTATAATCGGTATGATAACTCATAATTTTTTTTTTTATTTCGCATCAATGGAAAATGACATAGAAAAAGATACACATACAACTTATAAAATGAAAGCGAGACCACAAAAAATGAATATTCATTTTTATACAAGAATACACATATATGATAAAAACAACAGAGCAGTTCACCTATTAAGGTAGCAATTTTGATTGCACAGGAAATGTTAAAAATGAAATTATTATACGAATTGGCAAAGCAACATCAGCTTTTAAAAGTCTAAATAAAATATGGAACTGCAAGTTATATACAGTGTAGTATTAAAACTAAATTACGAATTTTCAATTCAAATGTTGCATCATTCCTAACATATGCCAGCGAGAGTTGGAAAATGACTAAATAGCAAGTTGATTGCACTTGAAAATAGATGTCTGCGAAAAATAATGAATGTAAAACGAGACAAATTCAGGAGAAGTGATGAAATCAGAGAAATGTCTGGTCAACTATTAGTATAGTAACAACTGTTCTAATGAGAAGAAGATGGAGATATGTTGGGAACACCTTAATAAGAAATGATCAAAGAATACCAAAGCAGGCATTTAAATGAGAGGAGAAGGGTTCACGAAAGATAGGACGCCCAAGGAAAACCCCAAAACGAATTTTTGCTGAGAGAGGCAAAAAATATCTGACTCAATTCCATGGAAGAGATTGAGCGAGTTGCCCAGGACAAAGCGGTATGGAGAAATTACTTGCATACCCTATGTAACGTATAATGGTACGAACCAGAGCCGGATTAGCCTAGTAGCAGAAGTAGCAAATGCTACGGGCCCGCGCTTCTGGGGGCCCCGCGCCTATGTGACAGAGATGAAAAGGAGAAAAATAACCAAGATGTTATATCAAAAACACGCAAGCTATCTAATTTTTTTTTTAATGTCGTGTGTGATGGTGTTGAATCCAAAAAATCGAAGCAGAAAATACATAAGTCGCGTCTCACTGTGTAGTAGATGAAGGCAGTGCTATAGAAGAATCATCATTAGCAATATTACCATTAAGATTCTTCACGATTTAGCCACACTTTCCACAAGACAAACTAAAGTCGAATGTACAGCAAGTCCTTCCAATTTAGCCATATCATCTTCAAACCAAAGAGAGGCAGAAAGTACAGCACATGCTTCCAATGTAGCAACATCTTCTACAAGCCAAAAACATAACGAAAGTAAAATGTACTCCAACATTGGTGTTGGTGAATTGTCAAGCAACTTCAATCGAGATTATTGGATTGCGAAAGGAAGTAGCGAAGTGCAACATATGAACAGTGGTTTCATGTCTTAAAAAAACATACGATAAAGACATCAATCTACGATTTTGTCGAAAGTCATTTTTCACATATACACATAAATCAACAAATAAAACATGTGAAAGATTGGTTGTGTTATTCAGAAACTAAAGGACAACTTTTCTATTTGCAAAGTTACTGATTCAGGCTGTTCGTCAAGGTTTACGAAAAAGGATTTGACGACTGGAAAAACGCAATTAATTTGTTGAAAAGACGTGAAGAAAGCACCTTTCATAGACAAGCGATAATTTCGCTGTTAATTTGCAAAAAGTAGGATGCATGTGTCGATTCTCAACTTGTAAACCAAATTGAGACCGAACAAACATATTGGCGGACTCTTTTAGAGCGAATTACTTCAGTTATCCAATTTTAGCAGAGCGAGGTCTTGCATTTCGGGGTAAGGATGAAACTATTGGTTCACCTCATAACGAAAATTATTTAGGTTTGTTGGAATGAATAGCCAAATTTGACATTTTTCTGGCTCAGCATATATTATTAATGCAAACAAATGAAAGGGACATACATCATACTTATCACAAACCACATGTGAGGAATTTATCCATCGAAAGTCAGGTGTTTATTGTCATAATTACTCTCTGCCTTACCTAAACGCATGGCAGAGTACCATAGAGTAACTGGTGTATTTGGAATACTTTGGCAATTAAAATCTCTTACAGCAGAAGAGATTTTGAAAAGAATTCTAAATATTGTCAGCTCTTACCAAGAAGATTTAGAAGAAAGCATAATGGAAAATTCATTAGAGTCGTGTTTCCCAAATGTAGAAATAGTCTTACGAATTTACTTGTCTTTAGTGATTACTAACTGCAGCGGAGAACGTTCTTTTTCAACATTAAAGCGTATAAAAAGTGAGTTAAGCAACATAATGGGACAAGATCGTCTAAATAACCTCACCGTATGTCGTTGAACATTGAATTTAATCAAGACAAGTTTGTTTGTAAAATATGTTTTATTATTTATTATCATAAAAACCTAGGGCCCCGCGCTAAAATTTGCTACGGGCCCCGCGCTGGCCTAATCCGGCACTGGTACGAACTGAATATAATAATAATAATATCTCTATGATATCCATAAATATTGTTAACTGTTTCTTCATTGTCCGTGACTCGCTTTCATGTGTCAGTACTATCTCTATGTCACTGTATTCCATTATCTGTATGTTCTATTCCCTACATCTCTTGATAAAATGTCTGTGTTTTCTTTATCTTCTTCTTTGAACGCTCAACATCCTTAACTTGTTGACCACGCTTTATGATTTGTATATCATCAGAGCCTTAGAGAGATTGTACGTTGTGTCAGTTATACACCTACAAGTAGACCAGCACATACGATTTCTGCTATGCTTTTTATTTACCAGGCTAGCTTCCCTAGGCCCCTACCTCAGTCGACTCTTACAAAATGCCTTGAAGGTTGTAGTAGTGTTACTATTCTATGCTCCCTTGGAGCCCCGGCAACATATGCGTTTAAACTTATGATTATGAAGTTTAAACTCTATGATTATGAAGTTTAAACTCTATGATTATGAAGAAAAAAAGTCTTTATCATTGTCTGTGCTAAACATTTATATAAACATAAAGTATAGACATTTCTGATCGACATTTCCATTGATTTAGCTCATATAATACCACAAGCTTCCTGACAAACCGTTTAAGGCAGTACCAATTTTCCGACAAGCTCATCCCTCAACCAGACTAATTGCTGACTTTGTCATGCTCTAATATACTCGATATGTGTGTCCAAATGGTTACGTCAGGAAGGACACCACGTTTTGATTCACTAAGCATTTACGATGAATGGCAATCATCAGAAAATAGCACATATTGATTACGTATCATCACTTTTCGTCACGTTGTACAAGTAGACATTGATGTTTGAAGGACAGAGAGATGAATGTGTTTAACCAGCAAACATGAACCATCAATATACACTTCGACATCTCTTGGGGAAAACTGAGCACTTATATGTTTTCCCGGAGAGCTGTGATGTTAATTCAGTAACCAATAACTAGTTCTAGACAACATTACTCTGATTATTTGATTTCAATACATAAGACGAATGTAAATTATTCAGTAGGCCTCACATTTTTCAAACAATAAACCTCACTTTACAGTACCAAATATATTGAATCATACTGCGGCATAGTGTCAGATCGTATTGGTCATATTGGGACCGGAAAGTTGACTAATATCATTATGCGATAACATATGGTACACTATATAACAATTTTTATCTTTTAAATTATATAAACTAAGAATGTATAGTAATTAATTGATAGTGTGGGTGTTGTATCATATTTTTAAGTTTTTGAAATTTGCACAGATAATTGACAATGAAATGATTTGGGGACGAAATGACGGTCCCCATTTTTCTCTGCATTCTATTCTTTAGTCTTCTTTTTCTTCTTTCGTCAGCACACTGTTACCAGGTTGTTAACCCAGTGTTGTGGTTTTATGTATTTGTCTTGCGCTTCTCTGGTGTCTTGTATGATGGTTTTCTTTGTCCCTTGGCAGAATTCAACTTTTGTCAGCACACTGTTACCGGGTTGTTAACCCAGTGTCGTGGTTTTATGTATTTGTCTTGCGCTTCTCTGGTGTCTTGTGTGATGTTTTCTTAGTCCCTGGCAGAAGTCAACTACGTTATCTATCCACCTTTTCTCGGTCTTCCTCTCGCCTTCCTTCCTGATATTATGTTGTGGAAATCTTCATAGGCAGTTTGGTCTGTTTGCATTCTTACTAAGTGGCCAAACCACTTCATTCTCTTAGTCACTCAGCTTAAATTTGGTACCCTCACTCTCAGCTGTGCTTACTTTTGTAGACATCAGATAACTGAAAGGGACAGCTCATTAATAGGGGCGTCGCAGATAGCGATGTAAACAACATTCTGTACAAGTGAGCACGTGACGTGAAATTACGGGGTTGAAGGCCAGCTTAACCAAAAACTACACAGTACACGGTTGAACTACTTTATACTCTAATCCTTTACTTAGGGATTTAAATTACAAGTACCTCTGACGTCGAAGCTATGCTCGCCTAACTGGCAAGGAACAATGTGAAAAGAAAAGAAAGCCGTCACACACATTTTATAACCTGACTACACCCAAATTTATAGTGGGCGAACGATAAAAAAAGAGACTTGTACTACATAGTTGTCAAGTTGACCTAATCATTTTATGTGGTGGCAATCACATAATTTGTAGACACCATAAAAACTCATAATATTTTTTTTTAACTCGCGAACAACGGCAATTCATTTTCCGTCATCAAAGGGAAATGATTTGACGAATTCTTTGACAATGAGAAACTGGGACAACACATTTATTTTATGATTCTGTCTAGTCTATGATATCAAAATAGCATTATCTGTGGGGATGAAATGTGTTAGAGGACGTGATTTGATCTACTGTCTGTTTCAGATTTATAATTCCATCATTTATTTTTGCTGATTGAGACATTAATCATTTCCTGCTCTAAGCATGTTCCAACTGTTTCATCATTTATGTTCGAGATTATTTATCCATGATAATGATGCTCGTCCATCACGTCTGATGATGACCACAATTTTTCATCCAAGAAAATGAAGTTGCATTATGTTTGTATGTGTCTGCGTAGATGACTAATGAGCCCGATGCGGGTTTTAAATGTTCTTTTGCAATGTGGGCAAGGAATATTTGTACTTGTGGGGAGATTTACTGCCTTTCTGGTTTGATAATAAGCATTAAATAAATATATGAATTGGTCATATATCTTGGCATTATCTAATCTAATAATATTGCTAGTTTATTACCATATCTCAAAGTGTGTGACTCGTACCAGTCTACTAATATTCAATAATATTACTTTATTGCCAATAATAAACAAGTTTCGTGTCTCATTGTCACTGATTAAAAAGTTAATTGCATATCCTTTACAGGACTTTACGAATCAGCCCCCAGTTTTTTAACGCTGTTTGTGATTTTTGTAGACATTATTACGTTCAGTAGTTTGCCATTGCTTTCTGAACGGGTGGTGACATCGTCCTTTTGTAAAAAAAAATCCACGTGAAACAATTTGCAGCCAAAATGTCCGCAGCGTGTTTCGAACTAAGCTCGTAGGGGTTAATAGACCTGAGTCACTCTCCCCTAAGCCACCATCTCACTGATTACTCTTAGTAGAAAACAAATATTAACTTTCCTTAGTGTTTCAAGATTATTAGGGATTAATACTATCTCTAACCAGTAACGGCTGGCACAATGTCATCAAGAGAATATGAGCAATATTATCCGAACTAGAAGCTGGAAGTGGATCGGACATGTGATACGCATGAAGACTGTCAGGAAAACTGTAATAAGATGGACACTAGAAGGTAAATAAAAACATGGAAGATCTAAAACGACATGGAGGACAACAGAACAACATGAACTGAAAGAAATGAATCACAGATGGAACACAATACAGAGGACAGCCAAGAATAGAGAAGAATTGTGTGCATTTGTTGATGTCCTAAACTTCAGAGTCGTCACAGTCTAGAGAGAGAGAGAGAGAGAGAGAGAGAGAGAGAGAGAGAGAAAGAGACAGAAAGAGCTTCAATGCTGTATTTCTTGACGTTACTACCGTTTAATACATGTGATATGCATGTCTGGTCAACCGCTAGTGACAACTGTTATAATAAAGAGAAGATGGAGATATGTTGGACACACCTTGAGGAGAAATGATCAACGAATATCAAAGCAGGCATTGAAGTGGTATGCAAAGGGTTCAAGAAAAAGAAGTCGACCTAAGGAGACCCTGAAACGAACTTTACTGAGAGAGGCAATGGAAATATCAGTCTCAGTTCCATGAAAGAGATTGAGCGAGTTGACCAGGATAGAGCGGTATGGAGAAATTACTTGCAGACCCTATGTAACGTATAACGGTACGAGAGGAATTATTATTATTATTATATAGTATGTCGCAATGCATAATACATATTGTGCCACATTTCATTGTGATTGATAGATCAAACGGTAAATTATATAAGGAACGATACGACTAACAATTTATTACTTCTCTCTTCATTTATTACTTCTCTCTTCATTTATATCCATTTATCTTTCCCAAAATTGGACTGAACTGACCTTGGCTATATGACCTTGAGTTCTTCTTTACGTAGAAAACTACTGATGTGATGCTGAAGGACGATCAGCGAAAACTAAAGAATTTCAGATGACAATTACACTATTAAGTTCTTAAGTTCAACACTCTGTGACGAGAACGATATTCATCAAAAATATCCTACACGAAGATTATCAGTATCTTGCAGTACTGCACATTTTTATCAGAAATTGTGACCTTCCAGGTTTCCGTATGTTAGGAATTTAAAATAAGAAAATTGTGATGTATGATTGAACACACATGAATAAATGTAAGTAAATTTTAAGAGGGAACAGCTGTTGAATGAATGTCAAGAATTTTCAACTTTGCACTGTTTCTCCTATGTGAAGTGTTGGGCAGCTTTTTTGATAACATTTCTTCGTTCATAGAAAGCTCCACTCTTCTAGACAGAATGAAATAGCATGAGCCTTGAAGAACTCTTATTAGGAAGACGTTGATATCCAGAGGTAAGAATTCAAATATTTATGTTAACTGAGCTAGAAGTTTTGATAACAATTATCTCACACACTATGAGCAAATATACACAGACAAACGAAATCAAAATTTACAAATAAATTACATACATACACTCACAAATATCATACATACACTCACAAATAACATACACTCACTCACAAATAACATACACTCACAAATAACATACATACACTCACAAATATCATACAACACTCACAAATAACATCACACTCACATACACACAACATAAAATCACACCTCACAAATAACATACATACACTCACAAATAACATACACACACTCACAAATAACATACACACACTCACAAATAACATACACACACTCACAAATAACATACACACACTCACAAATAACATACACACACTCACTAAACATCACAATACACACACTCACAAATAACATACACACACTACATATCTTCTTCTTCGAACGCTCCATATCCACCACTTGTCAACCACTCTGTGTGATTTGTATGTGATCTGAGCCTAAGAGCGATTGTACGTTGTGTCAGTTATGCGCCTACAAGTAGGCCAGCTCATCCGATTTCTGCGCTGCTTTTTTATTTACTAGGGTAGCATCCCTAGTGTCTACATTAGTCGCATCTTACGATATACATTGTAGGTTGTAGTGGTACTATTCTTTGCTTCTCTTGCAGGCCCCGACACCACACGGGTGAAACAATGTATATATGGGGGCCATATAGGGAAACCAGGTGTAATGAAGTGAACTCTTTTTCTTGACCTTTTAGACCCCTTTTAAAGAGGGAGGTCGCTCGTGTAGTGCGGTGCCCCCAAGGAAGCAGAGAATAGTACCACTGCGATCTACAATGCATGTCAAAAGAAGCGACTGACGTAGGACCTAGAGAAGCTACCCTAGTAAATAAAAAGTATCACAGAAATCTGGTGTACTGGCCTACTTGTAGGCGCAGAACTAACACAGCGTACAATCGCTCGTATGCTCAGATCACATAAACATCACACAGAGTGGTTAACAGAGTTGTCAAAATCGTTAGAAGAAGAAGATTGAGGGAAGTGCCTAAAAGGCGAAAGACAGAAGGAGATAGAGCACGACGTACAAGTTTGTCTGATATACAAAGGGTACGTGACCGAGTTCATCTTATGGCAAATATAATTCCTCAGCAGATTGTAAAAGATCGTGAACGACATCAAATTACGAACACGATGCCAGAGCAAATACAGCATCTCAGACTCGGCATCGCAACCCGCCGACCAGAATCCACGAACCAGAAATTAAGCTATTATTCACGTGGGTGATATTTTAAATGTAAATGTTGACTATCATAACTGGGGTTTCATGAACTGTCGTTACCGCCTTTTATGCCGGTGTAGGACAGGTGGGACGTGAGTCTGAGTAATTTAATGACAGCATGGCTAATGCATTCGCCTAGGAACTATTCAGGTTAGGATTTTTCATTTATGCCCACAACAGAAACAAATATTTGACCTTACCGTGAATTGAATACGGGTCTCCCGCATTGGAGCCGCACTCTAAGCCATTCGGTAAGACGCTCCTAAAACGGTTCCGTGAACATCATTTGAAAATTGTCAAGCAACGCATTTTGTGACAGAACAGAGAAAACTACAAATGTTGTAGGCAATGATGTAATATATATAAAGTAAAATTCAATGCTAGGAGCTCATTCTCTGCTATTGAACACTTAATAACAGGATTCTTAGGATTGTTGCCAGAGTTACGGAGTTCATGCTTTATGTATTACTCTCAGCAAGGGGCCATTTCTGGGGAAAGCAACCGTGTCATTTTTAGGTAAAACCTGGTGCAATGAAGTCAATCTTTCGACGTTAGATACTTTTAGACTTAACAAATAGAGATAACGAACATTCTAAAATCTCATGAAAAACATATACAAACACTGCTCTTCTTCTTCGAAGGCTCCATATCGACCACTTCTTAACCACTCTGTGTGATTTGTATGGGATCTGAGCCTAGGAACGATTGTACGTTGTGCCAGTTATGCGTCTTCAAGTAGGCCAGCACTTCCGATTTTTGCGATCTTTCTCTTCACTAGGGTAGCTTCTCTAGGTCCTACATCTGTTGCCTCTTACGACATTCCTTGTAGGTGGCAGTGGTACTATTCTTTGCTCCCTTTGCGAGCCCAGCACCTCAAGAGCGGATACTGTTTTAAAATCTTCATCTATTGACGATAACATTGATCCATCTTTTGTGTATGTTTTCATCTATTGTTTTCAAATGAACATCCAAATCAACCATTGAGCATACAGGATATTTGCACCAAGCGAAAGGAGTTCAACGTACGCTAGTCCAACTTTATTCAAGATAAAAGCAGTCTCGTCGTTAAGGAAGCATCGTCGTCAAGGGAGCTAATCTGGCGTATGTTTATGAAAATGAGAAGGTTCAGTTATGACGTAGTATAGGTCAAGGTTGTGTAATGGTGTGTAATTGTAGTGCGGGAAGAAGCGATGAACAAATGTGACGTAGAACGAGATTGTCAGAACCGGTTTAAATAGTAAATAAACACAACGGCAATAAGTAACTGGCAACTTTTGATTTGTCACTCGGGCTGCTTTTATCTTGAACACCCTGTATATTAAAGCTGGATAAGAATGCTGAGCAAGGAATGAACATTAGAGTAAAGGTTGAGTGCAGTACAAGTCTATATTAAGCGTCAAACGCTTTTATTTCTCAACATAATACATTAAATTTATAGAGTGTTTTCCTTAGTCTATACTCAAGTCTGAAATGTATTTGTCATGTTAACATGTAAAGTTGTTCGTCAATCAAAAGTGTTGAATATATTTCAAACTACGCTTATAAAGTTCATGAATGTGCTCATTTTGTACGCTTATAAAGTTCATGAATGTGCTCATTTTGTACGCTTATAAAGTTCATGAATGTGCTCATTTTGTACGTTTATAAAGTTCATGAATGTGCTCATTTTGTACGCTTATAAGTTCATGAATGTGCTCATTTTGTACGCTTATAAGTTCATGAATGTGCTCATTTTGTACGCTTATAAAGTACATGAGTGTGCTCATTTTGTACGCTTATAAAGTACATGAATGTGCTCATGAATGTACGCTTATAAAGTTCATGAATGTGCTCATGAATGTACGCTTATAAAGTTCATGAATGTGCTCATTTTGTACGCTTATAAAGTTCATGAATGTGCTCATTTTGTACGCTTATAAAGTTCATGAATGTGCTCATTTTGTACGCTTATAAGTACATGAGTGTGCTCATTTTGTACGCTTATAAAGTACATGAATGTGCTCATGAATGTACGCTTATAAAGTTCATGAATGTGCTCATGAATGTACGCTTATAAAGTTCATGAATGTGCTCATGAATGAACGCTTATAAAGTACATGAATGTGCTCATGAATGTGCGCTTATAAAGTTCATGAATGTGCTCATTAATGTACGCTTATAAAGTTCATGAATGTGTTCATGAATGTACGATTATAAAGTTCATGAATGTGCTCATTTTGTAAGTGAAAAAAAAACTATCGTTACTGCCTGTAGTACCGCTTTTTTAGGGCGGTGTAGGACTTGTGGGTCGAGAACCTGAGGAATTTAATGGCCGCATGGCTAGTGCAGTCGCTGCGAAGCGTTCAGGTTAGGATTTTTAATTTTTGCCCACAACAGACAAAACTCCTTGGCCTTACTATGAATTGAGCACATTCATAATTGAGCACATACATCAATTATGTGACATGGGCACGTCTCAGACACTGGAACGAGTTCGAGAATTAGGCGTTAAGTGTGGACATGCCAGACAGTGTCGTCTTCGTGGTAGAGAGAGAAGATATAGTAATCAACTTCTCATGGGTACGGTGAGCAAATGGACTTTAGGATGGCTGCTGCAGCGGAGGACAGAGCATGCATGGAAATGTCCAATGTGCCGTGACGTCGATCGCATAACATAACATAACATAACATAACATAACATGAATTCAGCACGGGTCTCCTGCATGGGAGCCGCATTCTAATTTATTAGGCCAGACTCTCCGCATTGAAAAACGTAACACTTTAAATTAGGAAAAACTTCACATTTTATGAATTTCAAATATATAAGTTATCCAAAAATACATTAATTATTGTTAGCTTTCAAAATGTACAATCAATCAGACACAATCGTACAACTTTAAGTTCATCTTCCTAATCAGCAAAAGTCCCTATGCCACAGAAACAAACATACCCGCTATATAGGAAATAGAAGATACTAATCTAACTGCATAATTGAATGAGGAAGATGAAACTACTAGAAACCATTTGTATGTTGTCATCTCTTAGTATTATGTATTTGACAAAAGAAATCAGAAATCGAGACGTCGAGAGAAAGGCAAAGAGATAGCTACTGAGCGCATGCATTCTTTATACTTCTGTTAGGAAAAATAAAAACATATTATTTATTCCTGAATGATCCAGGTTGTAGTAGCAAGGCATTATGTACACATTGCTGCTTAATTCCATAAATAAATAATTAGACATATCACTAGGCATTACATCAGCAGGTATTTCTGAAATTTGAGCCCCTGGCAGTTCAAAATCTAAAATATCAGGCTAGAAGGCCGTTACCCAGGCAAAATTCATTAGAAAAGATTAGAAATAACATTCCTACAAAACTATCTTCACCATCTTCAAAAATTACATCGGGACCCTCGCCGGTGCTACGGAGTTGGTGCACTGCAGCTGAGATCTTCATGTATAAGAAAGAGAATGGAGCACACATGGTTACTCACCGAAATGTAATGATGATGTTTAATCAATCAATCAATCATTCTGAAAATCTTATAACTTGTAGCGTTACATATTATTCTCAATTCAAAGTATACGTTTCTGTGTTAGCTTACTCCGTTTCATTAATAAAAATGAACAATGCTGATGCCAAACTTGTTAGGGAAACTAAACATTTGATCTTGCATGAAGCTAAAACAGAGCCTGTTAAGGCGGGAGACCCACCCAGAACAAGGGTTGTCTTTTTAAAACTCACAGAAAAAAACATATTGTCAAACAATTTGGCCACATTTTACAAAAAAAACATTGTTTTTGATGATAACCAACGTTTCGTGTATGTATTTTTATTACTTATTTAAAAAATAATAAATTTTCTTGAAAATATATTGTAAGCCCTCTCTTTCATTGTGCAGTGAATTTCAAAAACATAAGAAGTGCAGTGAATTACATTAATTGTATTAACAATTTCCTTGAATTGGCCATAAAGAATAAGAAGCTCTATAACGGTAAAAATGTCATTATTGGCGGAGATTTCAGACAAACACCGAACCTACTGCCTTGTATTTCGGCTGGGGACAGTCAAAGGCTAACGGAGAGCGAACCCAGTAAACGCTGGTTGAAATCGGACACGTCGCCGATGGACAAGCAATAGAGCTCCAAATGGTACTGAAGATGTGACGTAAAAAACGTTCTTGGCAAAGGCTGTTTTTATATCACTCTAGAATGATCAAAATGGCCAAAAAGAACGATCGAGAGAGAGAGAGAGAGGGAAAGAGAGAGAGAGAGAGAGAGAGAGAGAGGCAAACACTGTCTGTCATATTTCATGACAATATATAATCAATTGTACAAGTCAGAGTTAATTCATTAATCTATGGAACATATCTGACAGCCGGAATTAAATCATCAGTTGATTAAGTTATGAAACAAGGATCTTACCAATGACAAAGGCATGTCTGAGAAGATTATAGATATTCCAGAGACTTTGTTTGTGAAGATTTGCTCATACAAACTTTTTTGGGGAGTAATCTTCAGTCTGGTCAACCACTAGTGACAACTGTTATAAGAAAGAGAAGATGGAGATATGTTGGACACACCTTGAGGAGAAATGATCAACTAATATCAAAGCATGCATTGAAGTGGGATGCAAAGTGTTCATGAAAGAGAGGACAATCTAAGGAGACCCTGAAACGAACTCTGCTGAGAGAGGCAAGAAATATCGGTCACAGTTCCATGGAAGAGATTGAGCGAGTTGCCGAGGATAGAGCGGTATGGAAAAATTACTGTCATGCACTGTGTAACGTATAACGGTACGAGAAGAATTATTAATCTTCAGTACCACTAGCATTACACAATATTCGAACGACATGATTATCTGTAACGAAGGAGTGGAAGACAAAGGAGAAGATGAGTCCACAATATGTTACAGACGAGTTGATTATTTGGGAGAAGCAGGACACCTTATACGGGACAGGTAGGCACTTTGGAGCTGCAGTCGGGGAAGTCAGGTTTCGAATGAGACAAAGCAGATGATATTGAAACGTCAATATTATGCCAAAAAAATATATATGTTGATTCAACCAACGAGCACGTTCCAGAAATATTTTAGAAGAAAAAAAACGATGTCATATCCTAACACGGATTCTACCAACGAATGTAAGGATAACGACAGAGAAAATTATGTCTAATTTTTAAATGACTGCTTTCTAACCAGAATGTCTACGTATAAATGATATGTGATAACTGACAGTGTAATCATAGTGCTGAAAAACGTAAACACTAAAACAGTTCTGTATAATGGTATGTCACTAGCAGTGATAAACAAAATCATAATTTAAATACCGCGAAAGTGTTGACAGGCACTGCCGAAAACGAGACTGTTATCAATCCTAGAATTTATTTCACCCAGACTGGTAAAGAACTGCATTCTATCCTCAGGCGTCGACAATTCCCCATTAAACTTTACTTTTTTAATGATCATAAATAAAGTGCAAGGACAGACATTAGAAAAGATTGAAGTTTATTTACAAGAATCAGTAACTAACCATTGTCAACAGTGAGTAACATTTTCACTCGAAGGTTCGGGCGGCATAAAATTTCTATTTATTGAAGGGAAATAGCTTGAAAAATTGTTTTAAAACTCTGTAAAGGTTTATATAAAAATGTATACAATAAAGTGATATCGAAACAATTGCATCTATCTGTGACATGTTCTTTACAAGAAGGAATTCAGATGACATCTTGTGTCTTTCCTTGGACGCGACAACGACTCGTGATGATGATGGACATGTTGTATTACTAATACCAAATTAAAATAAAATAGAGGAGAAAGTTAAACATGAACAATTTCAATTTAGAAAGGACATTTTAGAAAGGGGTTTAAGCGTGTGTCGTTCTTACGTTTTTCATTAGACACACACACGCACACACATACAATCGTCTTATTCTTTTGACAGCACACTGTTATACCAGGTTGTTAACCCAGTGTCGTGATTTTATGTATTTGTCTTGCGCTTCTCTGGTGACTTGTGTTGTCAGCACACTGTTACCGGGTTGTTAACCCAGTGTCGAGATTTTATGTATTTGTCTTGAAGCTTCTCTGGTGACTTGTATGATGGTTTTCTTAGTCCCCTGGCAGAATTCAACTACGTTATCTATCCACCTTTCCCTCGGTCTTCCTCTCGCCTTCCTTCCTGATATTCTGTTGTGGAAAGCTTCATATGCAGTTTGGTCTGTTCGCATTCTTACTGAGTGACCGAACCACTTCATTCTCTGTTTCACTATATAATTCAAGCACGGTCTTGTTCCAAACTTTTCTCTGATACTGGTATTCGTTACTCTTTCGATTCTTGTGTTGTTGGTGACTTTGCGGAGACATCTCATTTCGCATATTGCTATTTTCTGTGTATGTTTCTTATTCATTGTTCATGTTTGGCTTTGGTAACATAGAGTGGGTATGAAGATGAGGTTGATCAACTGTTGTTTAGCTGTCATTAAGTTGTTTGGATGTCTAAGTAGTGGCGCTAGTTGGTAGGTTATTGTATTTGCTTTCTGGATTCTAGTTTATATCTCTCTGTCGAGATACACATACAATAAGATTTATAATTAAGGTTTTTCTCTGACAAATTTCTTCGCTTTATTATACATTTGATTCCTATATGTATGTGGTAGTTATTTCCACTAACAAATTTCTTAATATACTGGCAACCTAACTTCAGAAACTACACCCTACACATATCACCACTAGAACTTCAAATCTGGCAAAGTTTCAAGAATGCAACAGTCGTCTTCACTAGTCTGAACACCTTGTCCAAGAAAACGAGAATCGTTGCGTGAACACCGTGATTGATTATATCTCTAAATGTCCTATCTTAAAGAAACAATATGGTTTCCTCTAAGTCTGCTTTAGACATTCCTGAGTTACTAGATTGCGTGTTGTAAGAATATTACAACTGCTTAGCTAAGAAATGTTTCCTGATGTAAAATTTATAGCCAAAAAAAAGACAAGACACTAATACTTACATACATCTTATTTAAAACAAATAGCAACAAACTTGTGTTTTTTTTATGGTATGTTTGTTTGTTTGTTATGTGGGGATTTCTTCTTCTTCTTCTTCTTCTTCGAACGCTCTCTACCATTTGTTAACTACTCTGTGTGATTTGTATGTGGTCTAGCCTAAAAGCAATTTACGTAGCGCTAGTTATGCGCCTACAAGTAGGCCAGCACATCCAATTTCTGCAATGCTTTTTATTTACTAGGGTAGCTTCCTAGATCCTACATCAGTCACATCTTACGACATGCTTTGTAGGTCACAGTGTTACTAATGTAGGGGTTTTTTGTTTTTTTATTTCGATCCAGAAGCACTTGAACTTCCAGTTCTTCGGCTCGGTGCCATGGACATCGTAACCCTTCGGCCCGGTGCCACGAACATCGTGAATCTGGGGAACCTGTAGCTTTTCTGCCAGCCCGCGGAATTGAACACGCACACACAGAGGGCTAGTCACCCGCAGTCCAACGCGCTACGAACACGCTGAGCAGGCGGGCATGTAGGGTATTTAAACACCCAGACACGATCTTTCAACATACAGACTAGCCATTTTGTTATATCAGACCTACTATTATCATCCACGGTATGGTTGGATTTTCTATAGGCTATAAATTTTAAAGGCCGCCATGTCAAAGCTCTCAACACGCAATGTAAAAAAAAAGGAACCCTTTCATACCTCGTGGTATATAGGTCAATTCAGTGTTAGGCCTGTATTTTTCATTGACCGTCGGCACACGATGGGTGATGTGGTCAGCATCACGCCGGCCGCCTTTACTTTCCCAGAGCATGTCTGGTACACAGTTGAGGCTGGGTCGACCTGAGAGCCGTCACGGTCGGGAAAATTTCCACACGCATTGCGGGAGCTGAACCCAGACCACCAGCCATGAGAAGCGAGTTCACTAAAACTACGCTACAGCGGCTAACACGCAAGTACAGGTGGTAATTTATATTTTGTACCCTTGACAGAAATAAAATCATATAGTTTATCTGCGATTCGAATCCGTGTCCTTAAAACTGACAGCTTAGTGTTCTTATCCACTCAGCCACCCTTACTATTCTTACATATCATAAATTGAAGCAAATGTGAAAATTAGCGCAACCAGTAGCGTCGTTTGTTGTGGGGCAATAACACAAAAACGTTAAATAAATCAAAGTATCTACCAAAAAAAAACATTAGATAACAATATTTAAAGTTAAAATTAAAAATAAAACGCAAAATAAGTAACACCCTTTAAATCTCATTGCCTTAGTATAAAAATATATTGTGAACAACAAGTGTACCACTTGAAGATTGACAGAGGTAATCTAACTTTAAATCTTTCATCGTCAAAAACCCATATGTTAAACACATGTGATAACATACCCACACATACACAACTTGTTAATTTAATACTCTACCTGTTCAGGAACTAAATGTACATTCGCTATTAAAAAAAACAGAAACATTCTTTACAGTACGAAATTGTAGGAAGAGAAAAAAACAAACATAAAAATAAATTAACTAAATGTGTTAAGAGTTAATTACAAATATTGATTTCCTGAAACTGTTAACCCTCAGATCAAGTACACAAAGAAATTGTTCAGGATTTTCAGTAGTCTGCTTTGGTATATTCAGACATAGTTCAATATATCTTGTTTCTTTTCCTTTTGTAGTGTTTCTATTTTTATTGCTCGCTTCTATTCAATCTTAAATTTAAAACGCTTCCAAAATATCGTTACCTTATATTTTGTTTTTCCACTTGCAATATTTACTCTCCTTCAACAACTTTTTTTTTAATAACTGCTATCATCTTCTTCGAACGCTCCATGCCGACCACTTGTTAAATCGCTCTTTGTGATATGTATGTGATCCTAGCCTAAGAGCGATTGTATGCTGTGCCGGTTATGCACCTACAAGTAGGTCCGCACTTCCGATTTATGCGACGATTTTTAGTTATTGGGTAGCTACCCTAGGTCTCTACCTCATTCGCATCTTAAGAGTTGCCTTGTTACTATAGTGTTACTATTCTTTACTTCCCTTGAGAGCCCCAGCAACAGACGGGAGACTCTGTTATCTGTCCTTCCTTTTGTTCGCTTGAAATATTGTAGTTTTTTGTTTGTTTTATTTTTTTCCGATTTAGAAGCACTTGAGCTTTCAGCTCTTCGGTTCGGTGCCATGGACATTGTAACCCTTCGATTCGGTGCCATGGACATTGTAACCCTTCGGTTCGGTGCCATGGATATTGTAACCCTTCGGTTCGGTGCCATAGACATTGTAACCCTTCGGTTCGGTGCCATGAACATTATAACCCTTCGGTTCGGTGCCACGAACACCGTAAATCTGGAGAACCTGTGGCTTTTCTGTCAGGCAGCCCCGTGGAATTGAGCCGAACTCACATGTGGCTTGTCACCCGTCATCTAACGCGCTAAGAAAACACGCTGGGCATGTGGGCAGAAATATTGTCGTTATATTTAATGCTTCGTCTTGTATAAACGTCACTATATATAAAGGCCAAAACGTTTGTCCCAGTATATCCTATTCAGATCAGTCTGGAAGAATGTGCTGTTTAGTATGGAGTGCATGTACACACGTACACGTGTAGACTTCATTGTCGAAATACAATTGTTTTCATGAAATGCACACAATTCATCAACTCAACCACATATTAAAGGTTTTAACAACTACATTTAGTTACGTGCGCAGCATTTAAACTTGCGTGTTACAGTATTTAATAGTACACAAATAACGTAAGACATTAAAAATGTTACGTACATTTTTTGGGGGGATGTCGGTTGTTGTTGCTGTTGCTAACGACCGTTATAGAACATCTAATTACTAACCAAGTTTTGAGATTTGTATGTGATTTGAGCTAAAACGTTACAGTCCCATGTTGAGCTATCAGGCTACTGTCCAGTGATCTCTGTAATCTGAATAAGTGGCATCTAGTGCACAGTTCTATTGGAGTCAAGCGATACAGCGTAAGGCAATATTCAGGTTAAGCACATAAAAGACGACTTAGCATTTAAACTTTTTGTACAAACCGTAAAGCGGTGCACATGCAAAACTTTAAATACAAAAGTAGGATTAAATTACTACAAAATTTGACATCACAAAACAATAGTAAGAGCGAAATCGAACATAAACGAAACATGTGCCGGTGCACATGACGATATTGAATGTGATGAGCCTTTTTCTTCTTTGCGTTAATTCTTTACGACCAATTTTAATCACTCTTTGTGATATGTTTAATCTTTGCCAAGAACGTGTATACGTTGCATATTGGTTTGATAAGCCCTAAACGCATGGACTTCTACACGTTTAGGACACGTGCATCCTAATTCAGGTAAACCTCCTTATCGTCTCTTACGACATGCGTGGTAGGTAACAGTGGTTCTATTCTTTACACCCCAAACCACTCGGGCGAATGCGATGAACTGAAAGGTATAGATAGATGTCACAGTTTCACTGCAAATATAACACAACACACTGTATTTCTCTCGTGCAGTTAGACGTCACACATGCCAGAAATCAATTCCTCCATATCGTTCTATCCTGGACAACTCGTCAACTCTTTTTTTGGAATTGTGTCCGATATTTTTAGTATTTTGATTTCTTTATCACCAACTTCAATGCCTGCTTTGTGATTATTTGATAAAATATATTCTCAGAGTATGCACAACATCTCTACCTTCTTTTTTTGTTATAACAGTTGTTACTAGTGGTTGACATACATTTCTCTGATTTCCTCCACTTTCCTGGATTCCTCCTACTTTATGTTCATTATTTTTTCGCAGACACATATCTCCAAATGCAGTTCATTTAATTTCTGTATCTTTAGTCATTTTTGAACTCTCTTGGCATATGTTTGGAGAATTGAAAATTAAAAGAATTTATAATGCATTTCAAGTTAAAATGACAAGTCACAGAAAAGCAATAAGAAAAGTGATACCACGTGGTAATGAAACTTAATCCGACAAAGCAGACAAATGTTTTACAAGCTGTAACAACACACTAAATCGCCGTTTCGACCAGAACACCTTTATCAAGTAACAGATAAACGAATCAGAAATCGACAAATTTGATATCACAGTTTGAAACATCCCTCTAGCTCTAAATATTTTAACAAAACTGTATGCTTGTCTTTCATATTCGTACACAAATGGATTTTAAAGCCGAAGGATGGACATCGTTTCACCGGGTTTTACCCCATATGACTTGGTCCCTCTCCTCAGAAATGGAACGACACTTGCCCAAAGCACATTGCACAAAGCACGAACTTCATAGCTCTGGCAACAATCCAAGAGATCTCTAGGAAAAATGCACTCGTGAACAGAACGACATGGTCCGGATTCAAACCCACGACTTCTTACTCGCAAGGCAAGGGCTTAATCACTTAGCCACAGAGCCCCCATATTCGTACAAAGTCCTGTCAATGATATAGCATGATTTCAGGGCCGTGCGGTATATCTTCTCAGTATGATGCAAGTCTTCGAAATGCCGCCCCTTAAATTTATACATCAATATCGGAATAATATAGAAAAGCGTTGCGTAAAGATTTGTAATTATTGAATGGTTCAAATTGTATTTTAATTTAGCTGCTTATGCCGCCCCATAGGGTCTCGCCTGATGCGGTAGTCTCTCTGTATCATATCGCAGCACGGCCCTGTATGGTTTATGTTATTTTATTTTACTGTAAACATCTTACAGTCCACAGCGTAATATTTATACATTAAGTAGATAACA
Organism: Arion vulgaris; assembly: GCA_020796225.1. NCBI lineage: Eukaryota > Metazoa > Mollusca > Gastropoda > Stylommatophora > Arionidae > Arion > Arion vulgaris. The sequence continues at coordinate 39,979,255 of CM036762.1, forward strand.
TTTCAATGAGGGTAGATAGCTTTTTCACGGTGATCAGTGAGATATTTTATAGTAGTGGTAATATTTTACAGTAGTGGTAACATTTTACAGTGAGTAACGTAACTTTGTTCAGTCAGTACTAGTAATGTAAAATATTAATCTTTTGAAAGAAATATTAAAGTCTCCTTTGGCAGCTGTCAGGTCTTGGTTAAACTTTTTTGTACCAGAAAGCCGTAAAGTGGTGCACAAGCAAAACTTGAAATACAAACGTGAAATTAAATTACTACAAAATTTGACATCACGAAACAATATTAGTTGATATCTAACAGTGCCCACTTAAAAAATTCCTTTATTATTTGAAAACTTCACTCAAAAAAACGTGTAGAACTATTTTTTCTTGCAGTTAATTTTTCTTTTAAACTCATGTTTTAACTTTCTTTAACTAGAAACACATATACATATTATGCAACACTTCATTTATCTATATATATATATATATATATATATATATATATATATATATATATATATATATATATATATATACAGTGGCGGCTCGTCATTAAGGGTCAGTGGGACCGGGCTCCACCAAAAATAATGTATAACGTGTATTTATTATTTTAAAAATTAAAATATAGCAACCAAAAAAACATGACTTATCCGGAAAAAATGACTGGCATCACCAACAAAACTGAGCACGAGCGCTACTGTATATATATATATATATATATATATATATATATATATATATATATATATATATATATATATATATATATATGATATATAGATATATATACATCTTAGTTAAGAAAGTTTAGCCACGTAAATTGAACAATATTACTAAAATATCAACGCAAATGTCAAGATATTTCACTATATTTTATAACAGTAGAATACTTTACATTTTTGGGTTTGACCCACCTGTAGTCGATACTTTCAGAGCATTGTCCAATAGTAGCCTAGAATAACTATTTGTTAGAACTAATAAAGACACGTAGCCTACCACTCTTCTCCATTTGAAGTTAGTAAAGTATGGTAGGATAATATGTAAACAGTTTTTTAAATAAGTCCATAAGTATGAGATGCAGAAATGTAATGTTGAATAAAAACCCACTAAAGCATTAACTGTTATGTATGATAGTCCATCTCGCCCACAAACGAGAAATTTGGAACCGGGGAAAGATCACGCATTTGCAGCAGAGGGGAGAGCGTTGAAAACAAATTGGACTGAACCGTAAGATCTTCAAATGGTGCCAGTATGCGAAACTATTTGTGCTTACGCAGGCTGGAGCAATGCCAGTAGTTGGGGGTGTTAAAAGTGACTGCAGTAGAATACAATGCTCTATCTCTAACACAACAGCTTGTCAAAATCTTGAGTATAATTGTGGTAGATTGTGACGTTAAAAAGCAATTAGTAAGACGGGGTCTGTAAATTCGAAATCTTCATATGTCAGACAGATACACAACGATTATAGGCTTATAGGGGACAAAGCACCGCAAAACAATAAAGAAAACAAAATTATGCATGAATAGACCCATACAACAAAATAGAAGAAAGAATGTATATATATATATATATATATATATATATATATATATATAAAACTACAGACCTTCATAAATGAATGTTTACGTAGAATAGAAGGACTGAAATTGTATGATAGATTACGAACGAGAAACTCTGAGACAGAACTAAGTATATACCAGTGGTTAAAGGAAGAGAATCTGGCGATGGATAGGACACACATTGGAGAAACCGACTGGAATCATTGCAAGACAGGCATTGTTTTTAGAACTCGCAGGGAAAGAGTAGTAGGGGAAAGCCTAGACATACCTGGAGAAGAGAGCTGGAGACTGTTATATTAAGAATAGATAAAACATGATAATTGGAATGAATGGCAGGAAGAGCTGGAAGAAGTTTATTGAAGACCTGTGCTCCGTTGGGAGTTGAAAGGTGAAGAAAAATAATCTGTGAATAAAATATGATATATATATATTACAACAAAAATGTTGACCAAACGATCCATAGACAGTTAAAAGAATTAAATATTATCTACCAACAATTAGAGTGTAATATTCTTTTTCTTCCAACTCTACATATCGACCACTTGTTAACCATTCTGTATAATTTGTATGTGATATGAGCCTAAGAGCGATTGTACACTGTGCCAGTTATGCGTCTACAAGTAGGCCATAACATCCGATTTCTACGTTGCTTTTTATTCACTAGGGTAACTTCCCTAGGTCCTACATCAATCGCCTCTTACAGTCGCCTTGTAGGTCACAGTGGTGCTATTATTTTCTTCCCTTTGCGGGCCCGGCACCACACGGGCTACAAGGGCGAGATTGTAATAAAGAAACTACGAGAACCATCAGGTTTCCCAATAAGAATCAGTACCTGTCATCAGATATGGCAGAAATAGGGAGAGAGACAAAACGCTGTATATTGGGATTTTGTTTCTCTTAAAGAACAAAAACTCTCGAACACTGAGTTTTGGAATTGTGAAATTTGCTGATCTTATTTCTAATGGAATTTTTAGATCAGAGTCCGGCTAATTTGTTTCATTCCAGAATTAGGATTAAATTAAGTTAGAGACCAAATTGAGGTAATTTGGTGCAAATGGTCATGGGAGATAATGATGATAACTAATGAACGCACATGGTGTTATTGAAATGTATTCGGTCAAAGAAAACTAATAATGAAAACGAAGCAGAGGAAACTAGCGGCGTTTTTTAAATATTCTAATTGTGTTTAAGAAAGGGAAGCCTCGAAATGTGGGGAATTTCAGAATACCTCAACACGAGATGTCAAATGTCGACCGGGTTTAAGTTATTTCTTTAATACGGCCAATGTGTTTGAAGAATTTGACCCAAATTAGTCAAGAGAATATTTCAGTGATATATATGTTACAAAATATGGTTCAGATCACTTCTCGGCCTTTTGGCTAAGATCAAAATGTTAGTGCCCACTTGATCGCGGCCAACGGGCAGGAGCCATCATATAGCCAATAGGCAACAAAACCAAAAGTTCCGAGCAGCTCTCTTTCGAAAGGAAGACGACGCTCGGGATTTTTACACGTTTACAACGTGACCGGGTACCACCCTGTCCGGCACTAAAGGGTAAGGCCCAAGAGAAAAAAATCAATAGTTGTCTTCTGCGTATTAACAGAATGAGATGGTATGACAGTTGCAAACACAGAACTGTGAATTAAAACAGGGCTGGAACCCATGATGACCGAGGTCAGAAGAAGGCAATGGCGATGGGTAGGGCATACCTTGCGGGAGACACAGTCGAGTATCACTAGACAAGCACTTAAGTCTTCTTCTTCTTTTTTCTTCTTCGACCGCTCCAAATCGATCACTCGTTAGCAACTCTTTGTAATTTGTATGTGATCTGAACCTAAAAGCGATTGTACGCTGTGTCAGCTATGCACCTATAAGTAGGCAAGCCCATCCGATTTTATTCGACGCTTTTTATTTACTAGGGTAGCTTCCCTAGGTCCTACTTCAGTCACCTCTTACTACATTCCTTGCAGGTCCCATTGTTACTATTCTTTGCTCCCCTTATTTACTAGGGTAGCTTCCCTAGGTCCTACTTCAGTCACCTCTTACTACATTCCTTGCAGGTCACAGTGTTACTATTCTTTGCTTCCCTTATTTACTAGGGTAGCTTCCCTAGGTCCTACTTCAGTCACCTCTTACTACATTCCTTGCAGGTCCCATTGTTACTATTCTTTGCTCCCTTATTTACTAGGTAGCTTCCCTAGGTCCTACTTCAGTCACCTCTTACTACATTCCTTGCAGGTCCCATTGTTACTATTCTTTGCTCCCTTATTTACTAGGTAGCTTCCTAGGTCCTACTTCAGTCACCTCTTACTACATTCCTTGCAGGTCCCAGTGTTACTATTCTTTGCTCCCTTTATTTACTAGGGTAGCTTCCCTAGGTCCTACTTCAGTCACCTCTTACTACATTCCTTGCAGGTCCCAGTGTTACTATTCTTTGCTCCCTTTATTTACTAGGGTAGCTTCCCTAGGTCCTACTTCAGTCACCTCTTACAACATTCTTTGCAGGTCCCAGTGTTACTATTCTTTGCTCCCCTTATTTACTAGGGTAGCTTCCCTAGGTCCTACTTCAGTCACCTCTTACAACATTCCTTGCAGGACACAGTGTTACTATTCTTTGCTCCCTTATTTACTAGGTAGCTTCCTAGGTCCTACTTCAGTCACCTCTTACTACATTCCTTGCAGGTCCCAGTGTTACTATTCTTTGCTCCCTTTATTTACTAGGGGAGCTTCCTAGGTCCTACTTCAGTCACCTCTTACTACATTCCTTGCAGGACACAGTGTTACTATTCTTTGCTCCCCTTATTTACTAGGGTAGCTTCCCTAGGTCCTACTTCAGTCACCTCTTACTACATTCCTTGCAGGTCCCAGTGTTACTATTCTTTGCTCCCTTTATTTACTAGGGTAGCTTCCCTAGGTCCTACTTCAGTCACCTCTTACTACATTCCTTGCAGGTCACAGTGTTACTATTCTTTGCTCCCTTTATTTACTAGGGTAGCTTCCCTAGGTCCTACTTCAGTCACCTCTTACTACATTCCTTGCAGGTCACAGTGTTACTATTCTTTGCTCCCTTTATTTACTAGGGTAGCTTCCCTAGGTCCTACTTCAGTCACCTCTTACTACATTCCTTGCAGGTCACAGTGTTACTATTCTTTGCTCCCTTATTTACTAGGTAGCTTCCTAGGTCCTACTTCAGTCACCTCTTACTACATTCCTTGCAGGTCCCAGTGTTACTATTCTTTGCTCCCTTTATTTACTAGGGTAGCTTCCCTAGGTCCTACTTCAGTCACCTCTTACTACATTCCTTGCAGGTCACAGTGTTACTATTCTTTGCTCCCTTTATTTACTAGGTAGCTTCCTAGGTCCTACTTCAGTCACCTCTTACAACATTCCTTGCAGGACACAGTGTTACTATTCTTTGCTCCCCTTATTTACTAGGGTAGCTTCCCTAGGTCCTACTTCAGTCACCTCTTACTACATTCCTTGCAGGTCACAGTGTTACTATTCTTTGCTCCCTTTATTTACTAGGTAGCTTCCTAGGTCCTACTTCAGTCACCTCTTACTACATTCCTTGCAGGACACAGTGTTACTATTCTTTGCTCCCCTTATTTACTAGGGTAGCTTCCCTAGGTCCTACTTCAGTCACCTCTTACAACATTCCTTGCAGGTCACAGTGTTACTATTCTTTGCTCCCCTTATTTACTAGGGTAGCTTCCCTAGGTCCTACTTCAGTCACCTCTTACTACATTCCTTGCAGGTCCCAGTGTTACTATTCTTTGCTCCCCTTATTTACTAGGGTAGCTTCCCTAGGTCCTACTTCAGTCACCTCTTACTACATTCCTTGCAGGTCCCATTGTTACTATTCTTTGCTCCCCTTATTTACTAGGGTAGCTTCCCTAGGTCCTACTTCAGTCACCTCTTACAACATTCCTTGCAGGTCACAGTGTTACTATTCTTTGCTCCCTTTATTTACTAGGGTAGCTTCCCTAGGTCCTACTTCAGTCACCTCTTACTACATTCCTTGCAGGTCCCAGTGTTACTATTCTTTGCTCCCTTTATTTACTAGGGTAGCTTCCCTAGGTCCTACTTCAGTCACCTCTTACAACATTCCTTGCAGGTCACAGTGTTACTATTCTTTGCTCCCTTATTTACTAGGTAGCTTCCCTAGGTCCTACTTCAGTCACCTCTTACTACATTCCTTGCAGGTCACAGTGTTACTATTCTTTGCTCCCTTATTTACTAGGTAGCTTCCTAGGTCCTACTTCAGTCACCTCTTACTACATTCCTTGCAGGACACAGTGTTACTATTCTTTGCTCCCCTTATTTACTAGGGTAGCTTCCCTAGGTCCTACTTCAGTCACCTCTTACAACATTCCTTGCAGGACACAGTGTTACTATTCTTTGCTCCCTTATTTACTAGGTAGCTTCCCTAGGTCCTACTTCAGTCACCTCTTACTACATTCCTTGCAGGTCACAGTGTTACTATTCTTTGCTTCCCTTATTTACTAGGGTAGCTTCCCTAGGTCCTACTTCAGTCACCTCTTACTACATTCCTTGCAGGACACAGTGTTACTATTCTTTGCTCCCCTTATTTACTAGGTAGCTTCCTAGGTCCTACTTCAGTCACCTCTTACTACATTCCTTGCAGGACACAGTGTTACTATTCTTTGCTCCCTTATTTACTAGGTAGCTTCCTAGGTCCTACTTCAGTCACCTCTTACTACATTCCTTGCAGGACACAGTGTTACTATTCTTTGCTCCCCTTATTTACTAGGTAGCTTCCTAGGTCCTACTTCAGTCACCTCTTACTACATTCCTTGCAGGTCACAGTGTTACTATTCTTTGCTCCCTTATTTACTAGGTAGCTTCCCTAGGTCCTACTTCAGTCACCTCTACAACATTCCTTGCAGGTCACATTGTTACTATTCTTTGCTCCCTTATTATCTAGGTAGCTTCCTAGGTCCTACTTCAGTCACCTCTTACTACATTCCTTGCAGGTCACATTGTTACTATTCTTTGCTCCCTTATTTACTAGGTAGCTTCCTAGGTCCTACTTCAGTCACCTCTTACAACATTCCTTGCAGGTCACATTGTTACTATTCTTTGCTCCCCTTATTTACTAGGTAGCTTCCTAGGTCCTACTTCAGTCACCTCTTACAACATTCCTGCAGGTCACATTGTTACTATTCTTTGCTCCCTTATTTACTAGGGTAGCTTCCCTAGGTCCTACTTCAGTCACCTCTTACAACATTCCTTGCAGGTCACATTGTTACTATTCTTTGCTCCCCTTATTTACTAGGTAGCTTCCTAGGTCCTACTTCAGTCACCTCTTACTACATTCCTTGCAGGTCCCAGTGTTACTATTCTTTGCTCCCTTATTTACTAGGTAGCTTCCTAGGTCCTACTTCAGTCACCTCTTACTACATTCCTTGCAGGTCACATTGTTACTATTCTTTGCTCCCTTATTTACTAGGTAGCTTCCCTAGGTCCTACTTCAGTCACCTCTTACAACATTCCTTGCAGGTCCCAGTGTTACTATTCTTTGCTCCCTTTATTTACTAGGGTAGCTTCCCTAGGTCCTACTTCAGTCACCTCTTACAACATTCCTTGCAGGTCACATTGTTACTATTCTTTGTCTCCTTATTTACTAGGTAGCTTCCTAGGTCCTACTTCAGTCACCTCTTACTACATTCCTTGCAGGTCACAGTGTTACTATTCTTTGCTCCCTTATTTACTAGGTAGCTTCCTAGGTCCTACTTCAGTCACCTCTTACAACATTCTTTGCAGGTCACAGTGTTACTATTCTTTGCTCCCTTATTTACTAGGTAGCTTCCTAGGTCCTACTTCAGTCACCTCTTACAACATTCCTTGCAGGTCCCAGTGTTACTATTCTTTGCTCCCCTTATTTACTAGGGTAGCTTCCCTAGGTCCTACTTCAGTCACCTCTTACTACATTCCTTGCAGGTCACAGTGTTACTATTCTTTGCTCCCTTTATTTACTAGGGTAGCTTCCCTAGGTCCTACTTCAGTCGCCTCTTACAACATTCCTTGCAGGTCACATTGTTACTATTCTTTGCTCCCCTTATTTACTAGGTAGCTTCCTAGGTCCTACTTCAGTCACCTCTTACTACATTCCTTGCAGGTCACAGTGTTACTATTCTTTGCTCCCTTTATTTACTAGGGTAGCTTCCCTAGGTCCTACTTCAGTCACCTCTTACTACATTCCTTGCAGGACACAGTGTTACTATTCTTTGCTCCCCTTATTTACTAGGGTAGCTTCCCTAGGTCCTACTTCAGTCACCTCTTACAACATTCCTTGCAGGTCACATTGTTACTATTCTTTGCTCCCCTTATTTACTAGGGTAGCTTCCCTAGGTCCTACTTCAGTCACCTCTTACAACATTCCTTGCAGGTCACATTGTTACTATTCTTTGCTCCCTTATTTACTAGGTAGCTTCCCTAGGTCCTACTTCAGTCACCTCTTACTACATTCCTTGCAGGTCACATTGTTACTATTCTTTGCTCCCTTATTTACTAGGTAGCTTCCTAGGTCCTACTTCAGTCACCTCTTACAACATTCCTTGCAGGTCCCAGTGTTACTATTCTTTGCTCCCTTATTTACTAGGTAGCTTCCCTAGGTCCTACTTCAGTCACCTCTTACAACATTCCTTGCAGGTCACATTGTTACTATTCTTTGCTCCCTTTTTACTAGGTAGCTTCCTAGGTCCTACTTCAGTCACCTCTTACAACATTCCTTGCAGGTCCCAGTGTTACTATTCTTTGCTCCCTTTATTTACTAGGGTAGCTTCCCTAGGTCCTACTTCAGTCACCACTTACAACATTCCTTGCAGGTCACATTGTTACTATTCTTTGCTCCCCTTATTTACTAGGGTAGCTTCCCTAGGTCCTACTTCAGTCACCTCTTACTACATTCCTTGCAGGTCCCAGTGTTACTATTCTTTGCTCCCCTTATTTACTAGGGTAGCTTCCCTAGGTCCTACTTCAGTCACCTCTTACTACATTCCTTGCAGGTCACATTGTTACTATTCTTTGCTCCCCTTATTTACTAGGGTAGCTTCCCTAGGTCCTACTTCAGTCACCTCTTACTACATTCCTTGCAGGTCACAGTGTTACTATTCTTTGCTCCCTTATTTACTAGGTAGCTTCCAGGTCCTACTTCAGTCACCTCTTACTACATTCCTTGCAGGTCACAGTGTTACTATTCTTTGCTCCCTTTATTTACTAGGGTAGCTTCCCTAGGTCCTACTTCAGTCACCTCTTACAACATTCCTTGCAGGTCCCAGTGTTACTATTCTTTGCTCCCTTTATTTACTAGGTAGCTTCCTAGGTCCTACTTCAGTCACCTCTTACTACATTCCTTGCAGGTCACAGTGTTACTATTCTTTGCTCCCTTTATTTACTAGGGTAGCTTCCCTAGGTCCTACTTCAGTCACCTCTTACTACATTCCTTGCAGGTCACAGTGGTACTATTCTTTGCTCCCCTTGTTAGCCCCGAGGTGAGCACTTAAGTCAAAACAACAATGGATCGGAAAATTGGACGTCCTTAATACAAATTGAGACGGAGTCTTTTTGAGGAACTAACGGATGTTTGAATGTTGTGGGACACAATAAAGATACCAACAAGAGATCGGGGAAAGTGTTGAACAACTGTTGAGGCCCAATACTCTACGCTAAAAAGAAAGGAATAAGTATTACATCACGTATATCATCAATGGGATTTTACAGAAGAATGTTGAAAATTCTATGGACAGCGAAGAAAACAAATGATGAGGTTTTAAATCAGGGCTGCACACAAAGAAACCTTATCAAACGAATAAGAATGAAACACTCAAGGTTCTTCGTGCATATAATGCGAAGAGAAGGGTTCGAATATTTGGTGACAACAGGTAAAATTCAGGGAAGGAGAGATCGTGGAAGACAGAGGAGAAGATGTTGGATGGTCTGACATCGTGGCTCGACAACTGATCGACATCAGAACTGATTAACTGCACCAAGGAGAGAGAGTTGTGGAGAGACAGGATCGTATGTACTACTATTGATGACACATCTGTACTGCTATTGATGACATATATATACTACTACTGATGACACATCTGTACTACTATTGATGACACATCTGCACAACCATTGATGACACATCGGTACTACTATTGATGACATATATGTACTACTATTGATGACATTCGTCGTGACGTAGTTAGGTTAGATTTAGTAGTTATATTTATTGTGTATATATATTTACCATTACTATTTTTTTATTATATAATAACTGTACTTGTGTGTTTATATCTCTGTATATGTTAAGTGTATACAAGTTTTAAATATATATTTAATTTTTTTTATTGTTTCTCTTCTTGTTTCCACTTCTAGTTTTTGCATTATTTCGTTATTCGTTTTTAGTCACATATTTTAATTTTAGGCCCGTTAGGATTTTATTGTCATAGTTTATATGTAGTGTGCTGTCAAAAGAATTGAAACTTCGTCACTTCTGTTGTAGCCTTTGCTTGATAAAGACCTTTTGGGCGAAACGTTGCTGTGTATTATTATTGTTTTTGTATTTTGTGAAACTACTGTACTTTCGTTTTTTTACATGTTTCCATTACTACTGATGACACGCCTGTGCTACTATTAATGACACATCTGTCGTACTATTACAGACATAGCTATATGACTACTACATATACTACTTACCCTCTCGTTTCTCTCCTACACTAAAACTATATGTAGTTGTTTATGCAATCATAGCTGTTCTTTGATTAATGCGAACAGAATAATAGATTCATTTCATTCTCCGGTATCTGTATCCTGTATCCGTTTATACCGACGCCAGCCGTTTTGAATCCGTTGAATTATTTATGAATTCGTTATGAATAAGCTGCAAGCACCTACAGGCAAGATGGTATTTCTTACAGATTCACTGTTAGTTATACAAGACATGGAGACTAGATCCGCTGACAACACAATCATCATCATCAAATAGCTTGTCGTGAGCAGAACTTTGCCACCAAAGCAGTTCTCCGAAATTTCTCTCTCATAGGCAGATGTGCTGCATCTGCAGCAGGTTATGTTCAACACATCAGTTATATCCTGAATCCATCTTCTCTGTGGTCTTCCTCTTCTTCTATTTGCATGATGGTCTTCTCCAACTCTTCATGTCTTTTTTATATGTCCAAAATACCACAACTTTCAATTTCTTATTTGTAGCATCAGCCAGTTTTCTTTGATTTTTAGTTATTTCTGGATAGATATATTTGTTTTCTTCTCTGTCCATGATATACGAAGGACTCTTCTGTAACACTTATATTCAACACAGTACAGAACATAAAAGACAACCCCAGAGTAAAGCAAGTTTCTGAATTCAAATATTGCGGAAAACTCGATAGAGAAATTGAGACAAGGTGTTAAAAAGCAACATGCAGTGACCTACCAACTGGCACCATTACTACAACACCCAAAGATCAAGATGGAAGTGAAAAGACAGATGATAAAAGTATTTTCCTACCAACACTTTGTTACCAGTGCCAAACTTGATCTCTCATAGCAGCAACAAATCACAGAAAGCTCACCACGTGTGAAATGAAATGCTTGAGGAAGGCAGTGGAGTCACCAGGAAAGACAGACTACGAAATGAGAACATCAGAAGCAGAGTGGGCACAACTTCATGCACCGAATACATCGAAAGACAACAAATGCAGTGGTTTGGACATTTAATGAGAATGAAATACAACCAACCACTAATAACAGCATACAATAAAAAGAGATCGGGTACTAGAGCTAAAGGAAGACCAAAAAACAGATGGATATACAATATCAAGACCACACTACATAAACACGGATACAACACAACAAGGGCGACTCATCTAGCTCTTAGAAACGCAAATTAAAGCCCCCATCCCTACGCATAACGGCAAGAGTGGACAGCCAACTACATCTTCCACCTGGGAATAGACAACAGACAGAACATTAAAAGAGAACTTGCTCAGATTTCAAAAGAAGCGGAAATTCACTTGCAGTGGATTCCATCTCATTGTGGAATAATTGCCGGCAAGGTGAGTGCCGATGTCTTGGATAATGAAGGCAGTGCCAAAGAACAAATCTACCAGCCACTGTCTTTTCAAGAGATCAAAACCCTCATACAGAGAACATATGCAGTAGACTAGAAGACAGCAGCTAGATATGTTTATGGAAAAGACTTCCATACAGAGAACATATGCAGTAGACTAGAAGACAATAGCTAGATATGTTTATGGAAAAGACTTCCATACAGAGAACATATGCAGTAGACTGGAAGACAATAGCTAGATATGTTTATGGAAAAGACTTCCATACAGAGACCATATGCAGTAGACTGGAAGACAATAGCTAGATATGTTTATGGAAAAGACTTCCATACAGAGATCATATGCAGTAGACTGGAAGACAATAGCTAGATATGTTTATGGAAAAGACTTCCATACAGAGACCATATGCAGTAGACTGGAAGACAATAGCTAGATATGTTTATGGAAAAGACTTCCATACAGAGACCATATGCAGTAGACTAGAAGACAATAGCTAGATATGTTTATGGAAAAGACTTCCATACAGAGACCATATGCAGTAGACTGGAAGACAATAGCTAGATATGTTTATGGAAAAGACTTCCATACAGAGAACATATGCAGTAGACTAGAAGACAATAGCTAGATATGTTTATGGAAACGACTTCCATACAGAGAACATATGCAGTAGACTAGAAGACAATAGCTAGATATGTTTATGGAAAAGACTTCCATACAGAGACCATATGCAGTAGACTGGAAGACAATAGCTAGATATGTTTATGGAAACGACTTCCATACAGAGAACATATGCAGTAGACTAGAAGACAATAGCTAGATATGTTTATGGAAACGACTTCCATACAGAGACCATATGCAGTAGACTAGAAGACAATAGCTAGATATGTTTATGGAAAAGACTTCCATACAGAGACCATATGCAGTAGACTAGAAGACAATAGCTAGATATGTTTATGGAAACGACTTCCATACAGAGACCATATGCAGTAGACTAGAAGACAATAGCTAGATATGTTTATGGAAAAGACTTCCATACAGAGACCATATGCAGTAGACTAGAAGACAATAGCTAGATATGTTTATGGAAACGACTTCCATACAGAGACCATATGCAGTAGACTGGAAGACAATAGCTAGATATGTTTATGGAAAAGACTTCCATACAGAGACCATATGCAGTAGACTGGAAGACAATAGCTAGATATGTTTATGGAAAAGACTTCCATACAGAGACCATATGCAGTAGACTAGAAGACAATAGCTAGATATGTTTATGGAAAGACTCAAGAGATCATATCGAGACTAGAAGACAATAGCTAGATATGTTTATGGAAAGACTTCCTACAGAGAACATATGCAGTAGACTAGAAGACAATAGCTAGATATGTTTATGGAAAAGACTTCCATACAGAGACCATATGCAGTAGACTAGAAGACAATAGCTAGATATGTTTATGGAAAAGACTTCCATACAGAGACCATATGCAGTAGACTAGAAGACAATAGCTAGATATGTTTATGGAAAAGACTTCCATACAGAGACCATATGCAGTAGACTGGAAGACAATAGCTAGATATGTTTATGGAAACGACTTCCATACAGAGACCATATGCAGTAGACTGGAAGACAATAGCTAGATATGTTTATGGAAAAGACTTCCATACAGAGACCATATGCAGTAGACTGGAAGACAATAGCTAGATATGTTTATGGAAAAGACTTCCATACAGAGACCATATGCAGTAGACTGGAAGACAATAGCTAGATATGTTTATGGAAAAGACTTCCATAGAGAGACATATGCAGTAGACTAGAAGACAATAGCTAGATATGTTTATGGAAAAGACTTCCATACAGAGAACTATGCAGTCAGCAACTAGATAGATCAATGAGCTAGAATATGTTTATGGAAAAGACTTCCATACAGAGAACATATGCAGTAGACTGGAAGACAATAGCTAGATATGTTTATGGAAAAGACTTCCATACAGAGACCATATGCAGTAGACTGGAAGACAATAGCTAGATATGTTTATGGAAAAGACTTCCATACAGAGACCATATGCAGTAGACTGGAAGACAATAGCTAGATATGTTTATGGAAAGACTTCATACAGAGACCATATGCAGTAGACTGGAAGACAATAGCTAGATATGTTTATGGAAAAGACTTCCATACAGAGACCATATGCAGTAGACTAGAAGACAATAGCTAGATATGTTTATGAAGACTCAACAGGACTATGAGTAGACTAGAAGACAATACTAGATATGTTTATGGAAGACTTCCACAGAGAACATATGCAGTAGACTAGAAGACAATAGCTAGATATGTTTATGGAAAAGACTTCCATACAGAGAACATATGCAGTAGACTAGAAGACAATAGCTAGATATGTTTATGGAAAAGACTTCCATACAGAGAACATATGCAGTAGACTAGAAGACAATAGCTAGATATGTTTATGGAAAAGACTTCCATACAGAGAACATATGCAGTAGACTAGAAGACAATAGCTAGATATGTTTATGGAAAAGACTTCCATACAGAGACCATATGCAGTAGACTAGAAGACAATAGCTAGATATGTTTATGGAAAAGACTTCCATACAGAGACCATATGCAGTAGACTAGAAGACAATAGCTAGATATGTTTATGGAAACGACTTCCATACAGAGAACATATGCAGTAGACTGGAAGACAATAGCTAGATATGTTTATGGAAAAGACTTCCATACAGAGAACATATGCAGTAGACTGGAAGACAATAGCTAGATATGTTTATGGAAAAGACTTCCATACAGAGAACATATGCAGTAGACTAGAAGACAATAGCTAGATATGTTTATGGAAAAGACTTCCACACAGAGAACATATGCAGTAGACTGGAAGACAATAGCTAGATATGTTTATGGAAACGACTTCCACAAAGACCTACGCAGAACAAACCAGGTAATTATATTTGCAGAATCAACCGATAGTTGCTTAGGCTATAAATAGGTCAAATAACTCTATGCAGGGGGAACAGACACCAGAGTATAACCTGCAGACTGTCCTCTCCTGAGTGAGCTGAAAAACAACATGTGGCCACACCCAGTAGGCCTAAAACCTAAGCTTTGGTGAAACCTGGCGGCCCTGAAGTTGACTGTCTAGTTTGTGGTCCACAGTTAACTAATCACAATACCAAAGGTTGCAGAAGAAGAAGAATCAGTTAATATACATACAGAGAACTGTACTTGCACTATTAATTTAAGATGGAAATGAAATTTAGAAGAGAAAAAAAGAATTACAAAACTTATAAATAATTAAAAACAGTTTCAAATGAAATTGATATGACCAAAAAAGGTCAGAATCAGTGGCGGCTCGTGATCATTTTTGTTGGTGGGGCCAGACACAAATTTTTTTCGGAATAAATAATGGTTTGGGGTTGTTATGTTTTAATTTTAAAATAATAAATACACGTTACACATAATTTTTGGTTGCGCCCGGCCCCAGTGGCCCCTAATAACGAGCCGCCACTCGTCAGAATAATAAGAGCATGCATATTCCCAGTTGCAACTTATGAGTGTGAAGTATGGACATTTAACAAGACAGTGGAAAAAAACATTTATTGGCTTTGAAATATAATTCTACAGAAGAACCTTCAGCATACCATAGACAGAGAAGAGAACAAATAGATCTATTTAGAGAGAAAAGTACAACAGGTGCGTGAGAAGGCTTATCAATAAACACCGAACTGATACAGTCTGTCACTGGAAGCTCATGGAGGTATTAAGAAGGAGATCGGGGAACTTATAGTAATGTCCGGAGTAAAGGAACGCTTTTTATACCTCGATGTATATTGGTAATACAGTGTTAGACCCATATTTTTTATTGACCATTGGGTCGTGATGTGTGATGTGGTCAACATCACGTCGGCCGTCTTTACTTCCCAGTGTTTTTTCTGGTACCCATTTGATGTTGGGTCGACTTGAAAGCCGTTACGGTTGGAAAAGTATTCCCTGCCCAGCTATGGAATTGAACCTAGACCACTAAGTCTAAGAAGTGAGTTCATAAACAACTGCACTGCTGCTTATCTCTATCTCTGGAGTGCAGTACACAAATTCCAAACTGTAACGTCTTCTTTTTCTTCTTCAAACGCTCCATATCGATCACTTGTTAAACCCTCTCAAATATAAAACTTGTTAAATCTTCTCAAGAAGATTAGCAATAGCAATCAAGAAGTTAAACACAATGAAGAACATGTGGCAAAGCACAAGCAAAATACTAAAATTAAAAATATTGAGAGCATGCATTTTCCAGGGGCTACTTATGGTTGTGAATCATGGACTATTACACAGAAATTAAGAACGAAAATCCAGTTCTTCGAAACTAAATGCTACAGAAAGATCCTACGAATACCATGGACAGAAAAAGAAAGAACACTGATGTCCTGAAAGAACTAAATGTTAAAGAGAATTGGCTGATAAACAACATACTATACAGAAAAATTACATACTTTGGTCACATCAAGCGTCACGATGGCCTGGAAAGAACAATACTAGAAGGCAGGGTCCCAGGACGCAGAGGCAGAGGCAGACCAAGAAGAAGATGGCTACAAGATATTAAAGAAACCATGAACATGACCATCGACGAAGTGGGTGAACTGGCAAGAGACAGAGTGAATTTCAAATGTGCTGCAAAGAGAGCAAGGTCCTATAAAGGATACGCACCTTGATGATGTTCAACCCTCTATATGATTTGTATGTGACCTGAACCTAAGAGCGATTGTACGTTGGGCCAGTTATACGCCTACAAGTAGACCAACACCTCCGATTTCTGCAATGATTTTTGTATTTACTAAGATAGCTTACCTAGGACATCAGTCGCCTCTTACGACATGCCATGTAGGTCGCAGTGGTAATATTCTTTGCTTCCCTTGCGAGCCCCGGCACCACACGAACGCAAACTGAAACTAATACTGGTAGTAAAGCGGCAAACATGATGATGACGATAACCATCCTCCAGTTGGTCAAAGAATATTATAAGTCTAACATGGTTTATCCTGATGCATCACTTGATATGAAACGTGCTCTTTACTTCATTGAATAAATAAAGCAATACAGATTGTGTAATGATGAAAGTTGTTTAGACGCAGATCACATAATAATCTACACGAGCTAATCGCTCAGTTTTTGCCATAAACCTAGCATTAACATTTATTTCCCAGAAAATTTAGAGATTTCAATTTGATTATGAATGAAATGTCAATGTATACGTTTTCTTACATCTATCATGTCTGTGTGAGATTTCAACAATTACCAATATATCTGATCTAACAGAATGAAATATTGATTTAACGACGATGTTTAATTCTTCATAAAGTGAAGACATAAAGTAAAACTATGTATCAATGGCGAAACACGGAATAAAGTACTGTAGTTTTACAAAATACAAAAACAATGACAATACACAGCAAAGTTTCGATCAAAAGGCCTTTATCAAGCAAAGAATACAACAGAAGTGAAGAATTTCACTTCTTTCACAGAACACTTCAAATGGAATACAACAATAAATTTCAAACGTCCCTAAAAAAATCATTGTCATTGTTTTTGTATTTTGTAAAACTACAGTAATTTATTTTTACGTGTTTCGACATTGTTCGTTCATAAAATACTAAATTATTTGCTGTTATATCTCTGTGGAATATTCTGAGATGCTATGGAATACCAGACAAAATAATAAACATTATAAAGAGCCTCTATTATGGTTCACAGTGTGCAGTTCGCACTGATGGTAGACACAGCGACTGGTTTTGGTTGAAACCGGAGTAAAGCAAGGCTGTATTCTATCTCCGCTATTGTTTGGAGTGGCCATTGACTGGGTGATGCGAAAATGTTGCAGGGGCGAAACTGGCATCGATTGGGTAGAAAATAGTCAACTAGAAGATTTGGATTTTGCAGATGATATTGCCTTGTTAAGTAGAAACAACCAAGATATGCAAAGAAAAACAGACAACTTGTCATCTATAGCATCAAAAGTTGGACTGCAGATAAGCTATGAAAAACAAATATAATGAAGACACCTATGGCAAGTAATGCAGATATCACACTGGAATCTAAAATGATAAAAATAACAGAGCAGTTCACCTATTTGGGTAGCAATTTTGATTGCACAGGAAATGTTAAAAAGAAATTATGATACGAATTGGCAAAGCAACATCAGCTTTAAAAGTCTAAATAAAATATGGAACTGCAAGTTATATAGTATTAAAACTAAATTACGAATTTTCAATTCAAATATTGTATCAATCCTAACATATGCCAGCGAGAGTTGGAAAATAACTAAAGATATAGAAAGCAAGTTGAATGCATTTGAAAATAGATGTCTGCGAAACATAATGAATATAAAATGGAACGAATTCACGAGAAGTGATGAAATCAGAGACATGTCTGGTCAACCACTAGTGACAACTGTTATAAGAAAGAGAAGATGGAGATATGTTGGGCACACCTTGAGGAGAAATGATCAACGAATATCAAAGCAGGCATTGAAGTGGGATGCAAAGGGTTCAAGAAGAGAGGTCGACCTAAGGAGACCCTGAAGCGAACTTTGCTGAGAGAGGCAGGAAATATCGGTCTCAGTTCCATGGAGGAGATTGAGCGAGTTGCCCAGGATAGAGCGGTATGGGGAAATTACTTGCAGGCCCTATGTAACGTATAACGGTACGAGAGGAATTATTATTATTATATTATATCCCTTCGTTTTCATTAATCTGATTATATAGATTTATATAAGATAACTAGATTATATGCAAAACGCGTCGTATGTTTGACTTGAAGATAATATTGTTGGATTTTAAATTCGCTATTTCCATTAAATTGAAAACACATTCAGTTCATTCTGTGACATATGTTTCAGCCTGCATAATTTGTTCACCTTCTCCCTACTATCCCTGCATTTTCTTGGCTTCCAAGTCTTCTCGATTTGATTCCAGCTCTTCGTGCATTATCGATTTCCCTGAGTCTTTCATTTTCTATGGGCTCCAGAACATGACAGGTATTTCTATACTATCAGTAGATCTTCACATTAAATAAATCTATTGTCCTGGACGTGCAAGTGTTATCGGTAATTAAATAAAAGGCAGGTTGGCATTCAATTTACCAACAGTCGAGGTGTTGAAGATGCATGCAAGTTGCTTGGCAACTGATTCTTAGATCAGGGCATGATATGTATGGCGTATCCCTGCTAGCTGGGATTGAGGGAATTTGCAATCGAACGTTACATTGCTAGTCTGGACCGATAAGGTGAAGTGTGTTTAGTCAGCGAGTCACAGAAACCATCAGCATGTGCAATCTTGGATCTCTACATTGTCGGTGTGTGGCCGGGGCTCGCAAGGGGAGCAAATAATAGTAATACTGCGACCTACAATGCATGTCGTAAGAGGAACTCCGGGAGGGACCTAGGGAAGCTAGCCTAGGAAATAAAAAGCGCTGTAGAAATCGGATATGCTGGCCTACTTGTAGGCCCATAACTGACTCACCGCAATTTCCCTATTAGGCTTAAATCACATACAAATCACAAAAAGAGGTTAACAAGTGATCGATATGGAACGTTCGAAGAAGAAGAAGAAGAAGAAGAAAGAATCTCTCCACTGAAGCCTGAGCACATGTATGTATGTCTACCTAGTATACAATGAAATGGATGCATGATGCAGTGATTAACAATCATATAAATTCTGTTTCCAGCTTCAATCACTGTATGTCATATTTCACTCTATTTAAATTTCAATTATACTGTTAAATAAGAATATGAAAACACACAGCAAGATAGATTTACAAAGAATACCAACTTTTCGCCTTTAGTAGATTGTTTTATTTAAATTGTCATTAATTATTGAAATAAATGAGAATATCATGGACTTAAGGAAAAACCACTAAAGAAGCAGCGCAACAAGTATGATGAAAAATATTGGTTATTGGTTATTGGTTACTAAACTGACGTCATTGCACTCCGGGCAGACCCATAGGTGCTCAGTCTCCCCAACAGATATCGAAGAGTATGCATACTGATGGTTCCTGTGGCTCGCTGATTAAACACACCTCTCACTCTGCCTCTCAGGCATCCAGTTCGACTTGAACAACGGGTAACTCCAAACTGCTTAAATCGCTTGATCGATTCAACATCGATTTTAGTGTCCTCATCCAACAGAGAGTCTTGAAGAGACCGAAGAATATAAGTACTCAAACGAATAGAAGTTTTAAAAAACAGTATTTTAGACATTTAGATGATAACAGGTCAAAAATATAAGTACTCAAACGAATAGAAGTTTTAAAAAACAGTATTTTAGACATTTAGATGATAACAGGTCAAAAATATAAGTACTCAAACGAATAGAAGTTTTAAAAAACAGTATTTTAGACATTTAATAAGAATGAAAATATAAGTACTCAAACGAATAGAAGTTGTAAAAAACAGTATTTTAGACATTTAGATGATAACAGGTCAAAAATCCATGATGACCCAAGTGACATTTTGTTTTTACATTTCTCTTGTACTGTCAATATTCATTTCTAAACCCTTTTTCGTAATGTTGACAGAACACTGTATCGTCCGCATATCTTAGTTCAGGCATTTCTCTTCCTCCAATTTATAGAACGATCGTACTGTTCTTTTTCGCTACCTTCTATTACATTCCTTTGGGTGGTTTCAGCGTATATGTTAAACAGACAAGGCGATAGAACAGCTATAAATAGGAAAGGGATATAAACAGTGGAACAGGCAGCACCTTGTCAGAGTATACGTTCAGAACAAAAAACTCATTTTGTTGGAAATTCATTGCAGACACGATTCGATGTGAAGATGGCATAAGCTGATAATGTTGACTGTTAAATTGTCTTTAATGCATGGAGATGTGATTTTTTTTTAAATTTCTTAATGTTGTTATTATTGTTATAAAAGCTGTTAAATGTATCCTTTCATAGCTAATATCGAGTAGTTATTATTTTTTGTTTCTTCTTAAACTATAGATTTCACTTCGGGTGGTGTCTTTTAGAACAATACCAAACTGGGAACGCAAGAGAGAGAGAGAACATTAACAAACTGTTTCCATCTTGACTGAATAAATGGACTATGTGATACAGTGGAAGAGAGGTCTACAGACACATGACCAACCCAAATCCCAATGACAGCATCAACCACCTTACAAGAAGTGATTAGAGCATAATTATTTTAAACTCCAAACCTAACTCACAATCACGTGAACAAAAATCAAGCACAACACATTATTGAGTGTCAGTTGTGTGTACTTCTTCTTCTTTTGTCGTCACACTGCTACCGGGTTGTTGCCCATTGTCGTGCTTTTCTGTTTTTCACTCGTGCTGTTCTTGTAGCCTGAGTGATTGTTATTGATGATCTTTGACAGGCTTCTGCTATGCCATCTAACCATCTTTTTATCGTGGTCTTTCCTCGCCTTCTTTCCTGATGTTCTGTTGTAGAAGACTTTGTCTACTGTGGAGTATGTGTGTACATCATCATGAAAGAGTTCACCATCCCCCGCTTATGTACCAAACGCTCGATGTTGTCAGAATGATTCTTCTTTCTCTAATGCCAGATAAATGGAACACATTATATGGAACAACAATAACTTACAAAGACGGACAAATACCATTATGTTAGTATTAGGACGAAAGGCAAAAACCCAGTCGCCAATTGATCAGTGTAAAAAAAAAAGTTTCGTTCGTGACTATTCTTAGCATAGTGCCTCAAATTTGACACACACATTATACTTGCATTGAATGTTTACCTTCATGTTATCTTTGGTCTATAATTCTTTCACTTTCATTTCATAGCTCACTGCATTTGTTTGATGAATTATGAATCTCTTCTGAGTACGTGACTTAACCAAACCCAAAGTCTCCGTTTAATCACTGTTTAAATATTGCACTTAACTGAGCAATTCTTGTTCGCTGATTATGTTCTATGAAATATTCTAAGAATTTTTCTCTTTTCTTCTTCTTTCTTTTCCAGAAGCACTTGAGCTTTTCAGCTCTTCGGCTCGGTGCCATGGATATCGTAACCCTTCGGCTCGGTGCCACGAACACCGTAAATCTGGGGAATCTGTGGCTTTTGCTGCCATCCCACGGAATTGAACCCGCACACACAGAGGGATAGTCACCCGTAGTCCAACGCGCTACGAACACGCTGGGCAGACGGGCAAGAATTTTCCTCAAACAAGCTGTTTTAAATGATAACAGTCTAGTTGTTTTCTTTTGTCATTGTTCTTCAACATTCAAATCCCTACAATCGTCTTGAATGTTTGCAGAATATCCTTAATGTGGTTTATGTGTTGTGCAGGTAAGAATCACTAATGTTTATAATAGCAACAACCATTCCGTCTTTGTTCATCCTTTTATTTATATGCTAGCCGGCTCCCCGATTTCGTTTTACAAACAGTACTTGACATAAGAGTGAATCTATAGTTGTCTGGAGCTGTTCTGGTATTACGCAACATTCTGTTATTGACTCGTGAGAATCAGTTTTTCTTTCTAAATATAACGACTTATTACTTCCAGACCACCAGTGGCTTATACAGTGGCGACTATTTGACATTAACACTGTTGAAGATGAAAGCAATAATAAATATCTTTCTCCTGTGCTTTTCTAACCCCGGTTGTGACATATACTTTCAAGCAAATCACAAACCAAATCTTCTTATTGATAGCTATCTCTCGTGCAACTCCTTCCAGCTCTTCTGTACATCGTTAAGCTCTTTCTAATAAATATCTTCTCCGTGCATTTCTTGATTTCTTTTTCTTTCGCGTTCAATGCGGGTTTCAGTAAAAGGTCTATCGTGTTATATTTCCATCAGAATTTTTCAAGGTGTGTCTTATTCAGAGTTAGCATCATTTCTTCACCTGTAGATGTACTGGTATCTATCTTTATCTCTACATAAACTCATCATGTGTTTCCCCAATATACTATCTCAATCCTTCTATTATTTAAATGTTACTCTCAAAAGAAATCAAATGGGGTTGAGCAAGGGGCTGACATTACAGTCCTGTAAAAAATATTGTCTTACGGAACCATGAGCAAGAGATACCTTTGTTACATCGTGTGATTGGATCAAAGTCAACAAGTAAAACATAGCAAATGAAGACCTTTTAAAATAAACTGTGCAACATTGGAAACCAAGGAAGAAGATGGAGGTGGACTGGGCATGTACGTCGTACACTAGTAGGGACCTTAGCTAGGACGGCTCCTCGATTGGCAGCTGATGAGGGTGAAAAGCATGAAGTCCAAAAGAAATGGAGAAGAACGGGGGATAGTGAGTTTAAAGTTTGGGGCCTGATGTAACAAAGAATTAATAGAAAGGTGGCAGAAGGACAACAATGAGAAATTTTTTTGGAAGCTTTATGTGTCAAACCGGATGCAAAAAGGTTTTAGATACTGAGTGTTAAGAAAATCGTTCATGTTATTTCCGGCCAGACGTTTTATTGAAAAGAACCGAGACAAGTCGTGAGACAACCTTTAACTACTCAGTCAATCGTTCTCGCGTTCTTGCAGACAGTGTACTTGTTGCTCAGTTCCAAATAAACGATTTTATGGTACACACGAAAAGCTTAGTTGTGTAAAAACCAGTTAACGAACACCATGATTCGATTTTGCAATCGCGTGTACTTTGCATGTACTCTGACGAGGTTAGAGAGTAAGAATCGTTATAACAGGCGGTATGAAAGGACGCTGTACACTGAATTGACGTGAGACCGTGTGGCGCCAGGGCCAGCAAGGAAAGCAAAGAATAGTACCACTGCGACCTACAAAGCATGTCGTTAAAGGCGAATGATGTAGAACCAAGGGAAGCTACCCTAGTAAATAAAAAGCATAGCAGAAATCGTATGTGGTCTACTTGTAGACGCATAGCTGGCACAACGTGCAATCGTTCTTAGGCTTAGATTACATACAAATCATACAGAATGGTTAACAAGTGGTCGATATGAAGCGTTCGAAAAAAAAGATATGAGACGGCTCTGACAGACTCCCAAATGATCAACCAGATATGGAACTATAATACAATATAGCTCAGTAGATATGGTATTAAAAAATGGGGTTCTCTGTCGGAAAAATGTTACTGATAGCCTATATGTAAAAATGTATGTCTTATTGGGAAATACACACACACCATCTCTTGAAATGTTCTTTTCTTGAAACGTTTGACACATCCCTACATCGCATTAAAAGTCCACGCCCGTGCTACTTAGTTCGTGCACTACAGCTGAGATCTTATTGTGAAAGAAAGAGATCGGAGCACACATGATTACTCACCGAAATGCAATGATGACGGTCATATCAATCAATCAACTAATCAACATTAAAATCTGACATGACCAACAGTAGATTTCGTGGTGCGAAATGCGTACAGTAAACCATACCTTTCTTCCTGTATTATTGAGTCGCGCTGTTACCCCTAATGTTAAAACACTTCCTTCCTGTTCGTGTCATAGATGTTTAGACAATTCACAGACATTTCAGTTTGTCAATGTTAAGTCCGTATGGCACTGATTAGTAGGGTTAGAACATAAACATGCTTGTTTATTGAAGAATTACACTAAATATTAATTATATGGGACAAAAAGCAAATGTGTAGTTTTATGTGGTGACGTCGAGTTTTGTGTGAAGATGTCAAATGATGCAGCTGTAGTGTTGTGGGTTATTTTGTCGAGTATCGTGTGGAGCTGTAGAGTTTTGCGTGAAGATGTCCAGTTTTATATGTGGTCGATTTTTGTGTGAAGGTGTCGAATTATGTGTGCAGATTCAGTGTGTTGCTTGATTTTATCGAATATTGTGTGGAGTTGTCGAGTTTTGTGTGAATTTATCGTGTTTTTTGTGAAGATGTTGGATCGTGATTGAAGCTGTCAAGTTATCTGAGCAGATATGATATTTTATGTGAATACGAGTTTATTCTGAAGATGTCGAATATTTTGTGCAGCTGTAGTGTTTTGTTAGATATGTGTGAAGAGAATTGAAAATGTGTGAAGATAGGGGAAGATTAGTATTGGAAGATAATATGTGTGAAGATTAATATGTGTGAAGATTAGAAATGTGTGAAGATTAGAAATGTGGGAAGATTAAATTAAATGTGTGAAGATTAGATATATGTGCAGATGTCGAGTTTCATCCTGATAAATTTGTTTATTACTTTGTGTCGCACTGTACTTAACGATCGGATATCTGCGCCATTTAGTTCAACTGAGATGAGGGCAACATTGCGCATGACCCTCATTAAAACACTATCTGACACCAGCTGTAGTGATAATAAAAACATTATTAGAAATTTAACGCATGATACGTCAGAACTGTTTTAGAAGATATCATCACAGCTTGCTTGGTTCAACACAGCAGCAAATCATTTGTCAACAAGATAAATGGACATCAGAACTGGGCAGCTCGCATTATAACAGAGGCAATAAAATCAAAGAAATCAATCATATGAAAATGATTACTGGGTTGCAGCAAACGGATGAGAGAATGTAAAATCAGAATCTTAAAAACGTTAGATAATTCTAGAAAATCCTTTTCCTCTCTTCTTCTTCTTCAAAACGTTTTCAGACACCGTTTATGTATACTTCTAAAGTACTTAGTGGTCAACGGGAGTCCATTTACGTCTCCATGTAACTTGTCTTGGATTGATATGGGGATTGGTCATCCCCCAGACATTAAAATCATAAACATGCTACACTCGAAGAAGAAAGAAAGACAACAGCAACAAAGTACATAGACAACACAATGTCAATCAAATCATTGAATATATGAGTATCGTCATGTTCTCGTCTATGTTTCTACTGGTGTTGTTGTTTGTAATAATATAACGGTCGATAAAGATGTCCACACGTTCTCAGTCATAGTGTCACTACTACGACTTTCTCGATCGGTTCCAATGCCTAGCTACTGTTAAATTCTTCATCTCTGTCGGCAGTGTCGGTGAAATCATAATCACTGTGTTCAAGTGAACTTTGGAACATATTCATGGCTTGTTCGGCAGTTAAACGACGTGGAGGACGAAACGACATCCTGTTACTAAACTGTTCACACGAAAGTTAACTTTTTCCACAACAGGAAAAATATATTTGCAAATACAATTTTTGTTAAAGAACGATCACAACGAATCATATACAAAATATTTTCTAGAATTTTTATATCTAAAAATCTAGCATCTAAAGCAGATTTACATTTGGCAACCGCCCGAGTGGTTACCGGGGCCCAAATTTGGGGTGTAAAGAATAGAGCCACTGTTACCTGCCACGCATGTCGTAAGAGGCGATTAAGGAGGTTTAGCTGAAATCAGATGCACATGTCCTAAACGTGTAGAAGTCTATGCGTTTAGCGACCTACCAAACCAATATGTAACGTATACACGTTCTTGGCAAAGATCAAACATATCACAAAGAGTGATTAAAATTGGTCGTAAAGAACGAACGCAAAGAAGAAGAAGAAAACATTTGGCAACCCTGAACACGGGATTGAAATCACCTTGTGATGATGGATATATTTAAGATGAGATCGGATCACTTATGAATATCTTTATCCAATGAGGATAATTTAGTGACTAAATAAATAATTTTGGAAAATCAATAAGTTACTGATATTAAAACAACAATAGACGTACTTTTCGAACTTAATCTAAGTTGCAGAGTTAATTTTGTATTCGAGATTCAACGTCTGGTTCATCAAACTACGAAAACTTTATAGACTACAGAGCAGTGTGTACCTCGATTCCAATAATTGAGTACGTCTGCTCAAGTGCATATAAGCACGCGTCTTTTTGAATAGTTCAGCTTCAGCAAACATTTCCATGAATCATTCATAAACTTTTTCAGTTGAATATTTGGGTTCAGATTTTACCCCGTTTCTTCAGATCATTTTGCATTTATTAAATTGAATATTGGAATTCAGTTTTAGTCCCGTTTCCTCAGACCACTTATCATCATCAAATAGCTTGTCCTGAGCAGAACTTTGCCATCCCAACAGTCCTCTGGAACTTCTCTCCCTCATAGGCCAGATGTCCTGCCTCTGTAGCCGTCATGTTCAAACCATCAGTTACATCCTGAATCCATCTTCTCCGTGGTCTTCTCTTCTTCTCTTTGCCGGTATGCCTTCTTCCATGATGGTCTTCTCCAGCCCTTCATGTCTTTTTTTATGTCCAAAATATCTCAATTTTCTCTTTCTTATTTGTAGCATCAGACAGTTTTCTTTGATTTTGAGAGTTCTTTCTGGATAGATCTATTTGTTCTCTTCTCTGGCCAAGATATACGAAGGACTCTTTTGTAACACTTATATTCAAAAGCATATATATGTTTTTCCACTGCTTTATTAAATGTACATGCTTCACACCCATACGTTACCACTTATACACTTATTAAATTGAATATTGGAATTCAGTGTAAGTACCATCTCCACAGACCACTTATGCATTTATTCAAATGAATATTGGAATTCAGTTTCAGCCCAATTTCCTCGTATCACTTGCTTCTGCACATAATTCTTTAATTGATCTAATCATGGAAGAGGTATTTAACACAAGTGCCATAAGCAACTCATCGTAATAGTTTAGATTTACGTATATAATATCACATCTATCACAAGAATGCACTTGTCGAAGATTAACGTAATTTCATTATTAATTGGTTTTACACGTATGTACAGTTAGACTATACTTTCATGAGATCCCTATGATTGTTGCTGGAGATACGGAGCTCGTGTTTTGTGCAATACTCTCGGCAGATGTCGTACCATTTCTGACAACAAGGATGGAGTCATATTGAGAAACCCGGTGCAACGAAGTCAACCTTTCGCATTTAGAGACTTTTAGACAGACAGTCAAACATACAAAGTTTTGTAACTTCATCAGAATAGACACAGCTAACAGTAGCGAAAGCGATGTTTAAGACCTTTATTTGTAGTTTAGAACAGGGACATGACTGTCAGCAGCAAGAACGGCAACAAAGAACAACATATGTAGTTAAGAAAATGAACGAAGCTAATGGCAGAACGAGGGATGATTGATAACTGCATTCATAGTGAAGAGAATAGACACAGCTGATAGCAGGAAGAAAATTGGGAACATCATTTATATAGCTTACAGAATGGATAAAGCTGATAGCGACTGAAAGGACGAAGATTGATAACAGTATTTTTGTTTACAGCAGTGATAAAATATGTTGAAACAGAGAGTAACGATGTACAGAAGAGCTGGTAGGAACTACAAGAGATAGCTAGTAAGAGAAAGACTTTGCATGAGTTGGTTGAATATCTATGCCCCAATCTGGAGGGAAAGGGTACAACAGAGAGAAAGAATTTTTTTCAACGCGAGCGTACACCCCACAGGACTGCAGATTAAATAATTGGTTATTTAAGAGGGGAATAAGAGAATGATAATATTACCAATATAGTTTTAAAAATCAAAATTGTAGGCGATAAATTACCGATTATTACTCCAATCTTATCTTTCAAGAAAAACAAAACATGCAACACTAGTGCAACAAACAACATAAATACTTGGCGAGGTATGTTAAAGTTTGATAGATCATGCCAGTTTAACTTTAGTTATATTTTTAAAGAAAAAAATCACGCCCTCCTGCCCAGCTTGTTCGTAGCGCACTGGACGACGGGTGACAAGCCCCCTGTTAGTGCGGTTCAATTCCGCGGGCTGGAAGAAAAGCCACAGGTTCTCCAGATTTACGGTGTTCGTGGCACCGAACCAAAGGGTTACTATGTCCATGGCCCCGAGCCGACGAGCTGAAAGCTCAAGTGCTTCTGGTTTGAAAAAAAATAAATAAATCCATAGGAAATCTTGTTTAAATTTTAGTAAGAATTGGTAGTGTTTTAGTGCTAGAAGGCGCCTTTTTCTATATCAATTTGATATATTGTTAATTTTCTTACTAAGATGTCACATTACTATCCCTTTAAATAAATGAATACGTTGTCACAATTTATCAGATCGTTCCCCTGCCCGCGTTTGAGCTGACTTGATACTGTTACGTAACGGGCAGGCAGAAAAGCAAAGATTCCAGATTCAGGTGTCGCAGACCGAAGGGTTACGATGTACATGGCACGAGAAACTGAAGCCTAGTGTTGATGAAAAAAAAATCAGATTCGTTTGACATTTAAACATACAATCTTTCATATAGATGTTCTATTTGTTCTGTTTGACGATATACTTTAAAAATATTACTATTTTGTTACTTTAATATTATATGTATTGTATGTACCATTATAGATATTGTTATTATATGTAGTTCTTATCCTGACGTTGTGAGGTAAAACAGGATTATAGAAAAGAAAGAAAGAAAAATATGTTTAGCTAGATATCAGCAAACGACAGAATCAATACCGAATTATAGAAAAGATGGAAAGAAAAAATATGTTTAGCTAGATATCAGCAAACGACAGAATCAATACCGAATTATAGAAAAGATGGAAAGAAAAAATATGTTTAGCTAGATATCTGCAAACGACAGAATCAATACCGAATTATAGAAAAGATGGAAAAAAAAAATATGTTTAGCTAGATATCAGCAAACGACAGAATCAATACCGAATTATAGAAAAGAAAGAAAGAAAGAATATGTTTAGCTAGATATCAGCAAACGACAGAATCAATACCGAATTATAGAAAAGAAAGAAAGAAAAATATGTTTAGCTAGATAACAGCAAACGACAGAATCAATACCGAATTATAGAAAAGAAAGAAAGAAAAAATATGTTTAGCTAGATATCAGCAAACGACAGAATCAATACCGAATTATAGAAAAGAAGAAAAAAATATGTTTAGCTAGATATCAGCAAACGACAGAATCAATACCGAATTATAGAAAAGATGGAAAGAAAAAATATGTTTAGCTAGATATCAGCAAACGACAGAATCAATACCGAATTATAGAAAAGAAAGAAAGAAAAGATATGTTTAGCTAGATATCAGCAAACGACAGAATCAATACCGAATTATAGAAAAGAAAGAAAGAAAAATATGTTTAGCTAGATATCAGCAAACGACAGAATCAATACCGAATTATAGAAAAGAAAGAAAGAAAAATATGTTTAGCTAGATATCAGCAAACGACAGAATCAATACCGAATTATAGAAAAGAAAAAGAAAAGAAAATATGTTTAGCTAGATATCAGCAAACGACAGAATCAATACCGAATTATAGAAAAGAAAGAAAGAAATATGTTAGATGATATCAGCAAACGACAGAATCAATACGATTATGAAGAAGAGAAATATGTTTAGATGATTCAACGACAGAATCAATACCGAATATGAAAAGAAAGAAAAAGTTTAGCAGATATCAGAAACACAAATCAATACAATTATAGAAGAAAGAAGAAATATGTTGCTAGATATCAGCAAACGACAGAATCAATACGAATTATAGAAAGAAGAAAGAAATATGTTTAGCTAGATATCCAAACGACAGAATCAATACCGATTATGAAAGAAAGAAGAAAATATGTTTAGCTAGATATCAGCAAACGACAGAATCAATACCAATTATAGAAAGAAGAAGAAAATATGTTTAGATAGATATCAGCAAACGACAGAATCAATACAATTATAGAAGAAGAAAGAAAATAGTTTAGCTGATATCAGCAAACGACAGAATCAATACCGAATTATGAAGAAGAAAGAAATATGTTTGCTGATATCACAAACGACAGAATCAATACCGAATTATAGAAAGATGGAAAGAAAATATGTTTAGCTAGATATCTGCAAACGACAGAATCAATACGAATTATAGAAAGATGGAAAAAATAGTTTAGCTGATATCAGCAAACGACAGAATCAATACGAATTATAGAAGAAGAAAGAAAATATGTTTAGCTGATATCACAAACGACAGAATCAATACGAATTATAGAAGATGTAACAAGCCAAGCCAAATCAAGCATTGAAATAGATAATAACTAATATGTAGTTTAACTACAAACAGTATTAGACAATAGAACCTACTTTCCCGACTTTCTGCTATAAGTGTTAAAATACAATGCACCACCGTTCTTTGACCAAAAACCACATACAGGCCATAAAGAGGGGCTATCTAGTGGTGTTAAGAACGAGCGAAGAAGAACAAGAAGAAGAAAGACACAGACAATGAAACAGATTTGAAATATCTGCGACAACTAGTGGGAGTAGCAAGGAGAAATAAGTGGTTTTTTTTAAATCGAGATTAATAGAGACTTGGTAGGAACAACCTCAATGTTACGATAGCTAAGATTCATATACAATGGTTTCGAAGCTAAAGGACGCAGAAGCTACTGATGAACCTCATAAATATAAGAGACTGCAGAAAAGACCATAAACAAAGTGCACTCGACGGCACTTTCCAAAACTCTTCGAATATCATGAACGCTGAAAAAGTATAACAGGAACAGAGGAATTAAGAATAAAAAGAAAATTATATATATTTGTAGTAGTATAAATACATCGTTGTTGATTCAGCGCAGAACATACTACGCTAAGCAAAACCTATGGTCTCCTGAGACAATGAAGCCAATAATTTGATTTAGATAAATACATCTTATATGACATTAAATATTTTCTTGCAGAGTTATAACGTGTCTACAAAACACTGTTGTTTTCCGAAAATGTTAGAAAAGAAAATAATTTCACCATCATGTGGTTATTACAAAATGCAGGGATTTGAGAACGCAATTTACTAAATTAGGAATTCAAAAATAACCATTCTTTACAGCTTACTTCAGGGACAAGGATACAAATAAGATGGATTACTATATTTTCTTAGTGGCCCAGGTTAACAGGAGAAAATGACGATGGGTGGAGCATACCCTTCGAAAGACACAGTCGAGTTTCATTAGACACACTTGAATGGATCTCTCAAGGAAAATGGAAAAGAGGATGTCGTAAACAGACCTGGAGACAAAGTCTTCTTAAGGAACTGAGGATGCTAGACTATCCTGGGAAAACATAAAGAAAACAGCTAGAGACTGGGAAACGTGGCGAAAAACTGTTGAGACCATATGCCCCACGATTTATCAGACTCGTGGGATTGTTGCCGGAGCTACGGAGTTTGTGTTTATGCAATACTTTGGGCAGGGTGCGTGCTATTTTTGCAGAGAGGGACAGAGCCATATGAGGTCAAACCACGTGCAATGAAGTCAATCTTTCGGCCCTACGATGAGCGGGGATGAATAAGTCAGCGTATTAAGGAAGTATGTTGCTTACCTAAATCAAGTCGCTCAATATATTCTTTGATAAATGTGTTGGCAGAACTTTTTCAGCATTTCATTACTGACATATGAACGTGTAAAAGAAAATGTAGTATTCTTGACTGATACCCTGTCAGTAAATACTGCTCTAAAAAAAAGAAGAATATAACAACTTGAAGAAACTGCAAGCATCACTACACCAAGTATGCAACATTTTTTCAAGATTGGTAATACATGGGATATCATCCCACTGCGGAGTACCTGACAACGAGACTACGGATATATTAGCACAAGCAGACAGCAGGCTACCACAGGCAGATATCAGTATGACGTATGAGGAAGTAAAAGTACGGATAAAAATGTCCTACAAGAATAAATCGGTGAAAGATCACCAAGGTCATGAAAAGGATGATGCATACCACCAACTAAGTAGAGAAGAAAAGGTTGTGATTTTCCGTCTACGAACAGGCTGAGGTACCACAAAAGACAATTAAAATTTGTTTAACAAGGACAAAATAGACCATTCTGACATATACACATGTGACATAAGCAGTGGCGGCTCGTGATCATTTTTTGTTGGTGGAGCCAGACAAAAAAGTTCGGAAAAATCATGGTTTTGAGTTGTTATGTTTTAATTTATAAAATAATAAATACACGTTACACATTCTTTTGGTGGGGCCCGGCCCCAGTGGCCCTTAATGACGAGCCGCCACTGGGCATAAGCAAGATAACAGAGACATGCATACTGCAAGAATGTTCAACATACAAGGAACAGAGAGAAAACACATGGCCAATCCCCATATCTGTTCAAGACAAGCTATATGGAGATGTACATGGCCTCCGGTTGACTCCTAACTGCTTTAAAAGTATACAAATCGATGTACGAAAACGTTGGAAGAAGAGGACTGACATATGACTTTAATAAGTAAGTGGACTGTCTAAGTAAGTGAACTATCTAAGTAAGAGGACTGTCTACGTAAGTGGGAAATGTTAAGTAAGTGACTGTCTAAGTAAGGGACTGTCTAAGTAAGTGAACTCTCTAAGTAAGTGGACTGTCTAAGTAAGTGGACTGTGTAAGTAAGTGGACTGTCTAAGTAAGTGGACTGTCTAAGTAAGTTGACTGTCTAAGTAAGTGGACTGTCTAAGTAAGTGGGCTGTCTAAGTAAGTGAACTCTCTAAGTAAGTGGACTGTCTAAGTAAGTGGACTGTTTAAGTAAGTGGACTGTCTAAGTAAGTGAACTGTCTAAGTAAGTGGACTGTGTAAGTAAGTGGACTGTCTAAGTAAGTGGACTGTCTAAGTAAGTGGACTGTCTAAGTAAGTGGACTGTCTAAGTAAATGAACTGTCTAAGTAAGTGGACTGTCTAAGTAAATCAACTGTCTAAGTAAGTGGACTGTATAAGTAAGTGGACTGTCTAAGTAAGTGGACTGTGTAAGAAATTGACTGTCAATAGTGGACAGTTTTCTAAGTAAGTGGACTGTCTAAGTAAGTGGACTGTCTAAGTAAGTGGACTATATAAGTAAGTGGATTGTCTAAGTAAGTGGACTGTCTAAGTAAGTGAACTGTGTAATTGAACTATGGAAACCGCTGTTAAAATGTAGCAATTGTTGAGCATGCTTAAATTAATGCAAGAATTAAGACGTACTAAATCTGATTTGTCTCGGATCTACCAAAATACGTTACGAATACACGTTTTATTATGTTAACGTTGTCGTATAAGAAAAAACAAATTGCACAGCAAATTCAGGAAACGCACGAGCCTGAGCAGAATATATATATATATATATATATATATATATTATATATATATATATATATGAGCAGAAATCAATCATTTCACATCGGTTCGATTTAGGTAAGAACGATAATGAAATACCCAATAGACCATCAGTTCGAATAACTCCTCTGAAATGCTTGCAAGCTTGAAATCATGGAGGATGACACGATTTTTCAGTGATTTGATTATCTGTTTTACAACCACAATGTATAAGAACGTCCATTATATATGTACGTTACCTCAACATTCATCACAAAATATATAATCATTAAAGATATTCATTTGTGGGTAACAAAATATTTTTGAGTATCTCATGTGCCAATAAAGCACTAGTTAGTAAAGACACATGGCGTGATGTTGACCTCATTTTGTGCCGATGTCCAAAAAAATACGGGTCTAACATCATTTTTTAAATATACCTAATGGTATTAAAAAGAGTTTCTTATTTTAATTTGTACAGTATATTCTCGTATTTACGAAAGCTTAAGATACAAACATATATTTCAACAAATTATTTCATAAAGTATAAAATCTCAAACAGATTACAAACAGGCTAAAAATGACAATGATTAAATACTATAGATATCATATATTAATGTATGACTAGGAAACTTGGACAATGAACAAGCAGTTAGAAGACAGCATTGATGTATTTGAGATGTGGATATATAGAAAAATAGGCAGAGTTTCATTCAGAAAAACAGACAAATAAACAAGTTTTAGAAAAACTAGGCATGAAGAAACAATTATTAACAGAAATAAAATTCAGACAAGTAAAGTATTTTTGGCACATAAAAAGACATGATACCATGATAAAATATTTACTGGAGGGGAAAGTTGAGGGGAAGAGAAGACCGAGATATAAGTAGGGGGACACTTTAAGAAATGGACAGGTTACAGTCTGGCAGTGTGCAACACCAAGGCAAAAGACAGAGGATGCTGGAGATTCATTGCAGCCAACCTTCGATGTGGAGACGGCACCTGATGATGATGAGGATAAAATCTCAAAAAATCAATAGAAGAACAATTTTAAGAAATTTAAAACTGTATACAGGGAATATTTTTTTTTGTATGAGTTGTATTTCACAATGGGGATGCCACGAATAGTATATTCTATATTAGATTTTCAAAGCCTGATAACAATTTAATTTGCATTCTGAATTTTTATTAAAACTGATTGCCGCAACAAATTTTATACTATACGTAAGCATGACATTATCCTAAAGAGTCACAATATGTTTATTAAATAAAAATTGATTGAAAGAAAGAAAGAAAGAGATACTGGTAAAGTCAAAATCAATTTACTCTAATCGAGTAAAGTAGATAGGAATGCAATAATGATAGTAACGTGCGTTATAAATAGTAAGTTTCTATTTTTTAATAGATAAACGTCAGGGCACTTCCTGTAACATCAATGTTTATTTTCAGAACAATCGTGACGGTTATACTCATGAACAATCATTGTTGTCTCCTGCAGACTTCACTGGAGACACGAGGAAGAAAGTAGTGGTTGTTAATGAAACAAAAATTGTTTATGTAATTTTAATGTGTGAAATCCTAGATTCTATTTGTATACGCCCCAGTAAATTGAAATTAACTGCTCTATTTTTATCCTCTTCAATAAATTGAAAATATCTGATCTATATTTATCCTCTTCAATAAATTGCAATTGCCTTTTCTATTTTTATCATCTCCTGTCATCATTATAAAATATCTTATCCTGAGCCCACCCTAACAGTCCTTTAGAATTTCTCTCTCGTGTATGCCTCTGCAGTGGTCATGCTCAAATCATCGGTTCAATCCTGAATTCATCAACTCCGTGGTCTTCCTCTTCTCTTTACCAGGATATCTCCTTCCATGAGGGTCTTCTATTTGGATGAAATCGGATGCACATGTCCTAAACGTGTAGAAGTCTATGTGTTTAGGGGCCTACTAAACCAATGTGCAACGTATACAAGTTCTTGGCAAAGATAAAACATATCACAAAGAGTGATTAAAATTGGTCGTAAAGAATGAACGCAAAGAAGAAGAAGAAGGGTCTTCTACAACCCTTCGTGTCTCTTTATATGTTCAACATATTTCAATGTTTTCATTCTTATTTGCAGCATCAGCATGTTTACTTTGAGTTCTTTCTAGTTAGATATATGCTTTCTTTTCTCCTTACATTGTAATTGTAATAGACCAAAGGATTCAATTGAACTTATCAATTATTGCTCCCAAAGTTTTTATTTGATCTAGATTAGTATATCACATTTAACAGAGGAAATAATGAAACAGAAGGAAATATAGACAGCGACAGAGTTCGTAAAGAAATAGTAAACATAGTCAGCATTTCGAAAGCATTCTGGATAAATCAGTAATGAATTGACATTCAAAAACTGAGTAGAAAAAAATTAATTCAAAAATCAATAATAAAAGAATTACCATAAAACGAACACACTTCACTCCTTCGCTTACTTACTGGATCCGGTAACAGTGTGCTGACAATAATGAAGAGTGGTCTCTGTGGATAAGTGGTTAAGCCCTTTGCCTTGAGAGTCGAAGGTTGTGGATTCGAATCCGTACCGCGCCATTCATCGAAAATATGTGTCTGGTCCCACCAACAAAAATGATCACGAGCCACCACTGTGCGTATACGTCAGAAATGATTACCAGCACCAAGAAGAGAGAGTTGTGGAGAGACATGATCGCCTACGCCGGCGATATAATATTTATAAAGAGAGCTATAGAAATCACAGATAAGTTATAAACATGTTAGAAAACGTATATATAAGATAGGAATAATCTAAAATACATAACAACAGCAGTAATATGTAGCCACATCAGCAATATATAGTCACATTCAAATAGGACATAGCAACCATATAAAGCAACGAGTTACACTATGTACTAACTTAACGTGATCTTCTCTTTCAGTCGTGTAGGGAACATACGTTTTAATACCCATAGAAAGTATGCACGGAATAGCAGATGTAAAGATCACAAAATAAACAAATTGAAAAGTGATGAAGACACTGTCTAAATAGCTGAATAATAATAATCATCATCAAGTGCCATTTCAGCAGGCGTAGGATATCAAGTTATTCACAACTGTTTCGTGTTCTATCTACGAGTTCTGATACTGTTTTTACACTGTACCATACTGTTATAGGGAAGGAAAGGTCGCGGAAGACAGAGGGAGAAGGTACTGGATGGCCTAACATCATGGTTCGACACAACATCGACGTCAGAACTGATTACATGCACCAGGCAGAAAGAGTTGTGGGAGGACATGATCGCCTACGCCGGCAGGCATGGCGCTTGAATGAATACTGTTAAACTGTCTCGAATCGTTTCCCTCTGTCAACCTCTATCTCATTTTTCCTGTATCTTGCCCACTATCAGAATGTATTTAAGCTTCTCTCTTTTTCTAATAATGTTGATTGTATCTCTCTGATGCATAATGTACGCTATTTGTTCCCGTCTGCTTTTGTTTAGAACATTATCATTTTCCTTCTTTTATGTCCATGATATTATCATCGAGCTTCTGTTAAACTTCATCTCTACAATCTCTAATAATGTACTGTTCTATGTTTGTATTGTCTGTGATTCAGATCCGTATTCCAGCAATGGTTCAACATTGCACAGAAGTACTCTCTTATTTCATATCCTTTGATAAACTTTCATTACTCACGTTTTTACATTCTCCGGAAAGCTTCCTTTAATTAGCTGACTCTAATCTATATTTGGCGTCTGTGGCCTAGGGTTAGTGACTCGGTCTATTAACCCCGACGTTCTGAGTTCGAATCTCAATGCGGGCAGTTTGCTTGCAAATCGTTTCCGTTGATTTTAACAAAGGACGATGGCGCCACCCGTTCAGAAAGCAATGGCAAACTACTGAACGTATAAGTGGTGCCTAGAAAATCAACGACTTGTTTACTGTGGTTGATGGCTACGTCCTTTGGGATATGCCACGATTTTCAATCTATATTTACGTATGACATTTACCATCACGTGTATTTGTTATAACAATGTACATGTATTCGAAATGGTTTTTTTCCTGTTTCAGTACTGTTTCTTTCATCTCAAGTATGCTATTTTGAAATGAACTTTTAGCAGAATGAGAACACAAATCTCAATAACATAATTGATATTGTAGTTGTATAAATAACATAAAGCCGAAGGATTGTCTTCATTGCACCGAGTTTTTTTTTTTACCACAGTTTGCTCGGTCCCTCCCCAAAGAACTGGGACGCCAACTGAGTATTGCACAAAGCACGAAATCCGCAGTTACGGCAACAAAAAACTCTCTGACAAAAAAAACTGCACTTGTGAATACAACGACGCTGTCCGGATTCTAACTCACAACCTTTGGAACGCAAGGCAAAGATTTCACAACTTAACCTTAGAGACCCTCCAAGGTCTTGGCTTAAATAGTAAAAGTGTAAGACACGTAAGACACAAAACCCTGACTAAGAATGTCATGGCAAATGAAAACTATTGAAAGATATAAAGAGATTTAAATTTCTTGGTGACGAGAAAACATCAGATGGAAATCTTTCACTGAGATAAGGGATAATATAGGCAGACGAAAGGCAATATTTCAGAAATGTGGTACACAATGCAACTGAAGCTTTTCAACCCAAACTAAGAAAACAAATAGTTTCTCAGTGTTAAAAACATTCAATGCTGACAGATGGAAGGAAATCTTAAAAATTAACTAAAGACAAGTAGAGATGAAGGTAAAATAAATGTGATTTTAAATGAGACAGTAGACAAAACTTTGAATTTAAAATCTTGCAACCTTACCATTAATAACGACTCTTCACCTGCAGCAGTTTTCAAGTTCTAGTTTTCATCTCAAACTCAGCAGTTTTAAAGTTCTAGTTTTCATCTCAAACTCAGCAGTTTTCAAGCTCTAGTTTTCATCTCAAACTCAGCAGTTTTCAAGTTCTAGTTTTCATTTCAAACTGAGCAGTTTTTAAGTTCTAGTTTTCATCTCAAACTGAATAGTTCATAACAATGAAGTGGGTCAACATCACCCGTTTGTTCTTAGAAATTTGAAGTCTGCAGAAACACCTGTGACATCTCAGATCCTCATGTCGGAAGATAAAATATTCTGCGCAATTTCGGAATGTTTGCAGTAGTTTAATTTTACAAGGTACAGTAATCACGTGTCGCATTATCTAACTGACCTCATTGATAGACCTGATTGATTGACAGTCTGAATTAGAATTTCTATTTAGAAATCCTTTACATGACTTTGCGAATCAACCCCAGTTTTTTAACGTTGTTTGTGATTTTTCTAGGCATTATTACGTTCAGTAGTTTGCCATTGCTTTCTGAACGGGTGGCGTCATTGTCCTTTTGTAAAATTCCAAGCGAAACAATTTGCAACCAAACTGTCCGCAGCATGATTCGAACTCAGAACGTCGGGGTTAATAGACCGAGTCACGAAATGACGTGAAAAACACCAGTAATTGGAATAAGTCAACTTGATAACTACAATAAAGACTTGAACAAATCCGCATTCTGGGCATGGTTGGTTGATTACGTAAGTCTTTGGAGACCTTTATGAAAACCTTATTAGCCGTGGCCGTTAAATTCGTAGAATATAGAGATAATGAAGAGTCTGACAGCATTTCAGTAAATTATTAACAACTGATTTGATCGCCAACGCTGGGTGAAGAGAGTTTAAACCAACGCACGCCATAGTCAGCAAACACTGCGCCTGATAAATAGCGAAACCATGTTTTTTTCCACTTGAAAATGTTTGTCTGCTGTTGTTTTCTTATGTCTGCGACGGTGACCACTTTCGTAACAAGGCCACGAGAAAATATGTGCTATTCAGACTATTGCAAAACTCGATTTTTCTATATTGCATGTCATTTTATCTATTAAGTAATGAAACATTGCATTTAATAATGAGGTTATACAAATATGTTTTGATCGACGTAAGTAGAAATGAGATCAAAATTAACGATGCCACGAGGTATCTTGATTGTCATGTAACGTTCGTGTTGGTTTTCTTGCAATGTACTACACATGATTAAACTAAATGATTTTTGCATAATGAGCTTGTGAGTGCTATATGTTCCTCAGGAGACAGATATGTCATAATAAAATAAACACATTTCTGGAGATTGTAAGTTGGTTTAGTGTAGATATGGTTGGATAATGAAAAAAAAATCGTCTATTGAGATGTGAATAGGATATATGGACAATAAGTGAACAAAGAGCAGAATCTCGAGAGGTCGCAGAAATGTAGTGTTAGACAAGACATTTTAATCATCTCATGAATTTCTCAAATGGTTTTTTTTTTTTTTTTTCGATCCAGAAGCGAGCTTTCAGCTCTTCGGTCCGTGCCATGGACATCGTAACCCTTCGGTTCGGGGCCACGAACACCGTAAATCTGGGGAACCTGTGGCTTATCTGCCAGTCCGCGGAATTGAACCCGCACTTCCAGATGGCTAGTCACCCGTAGTCCAACGCGCTACGAACACGCTGGGCAGGCGGGCTGCTCAAATGTTTAATGATGATGTGTTGAGAGAGATCAAGTTGCAGAAAAAAACTCATTATCAATACAAGAAAATTGATGGGAGATAAAAAAAAAAAAGAGGACGACAGAGGTAAAATATTTCAGGATAATCTGGCTTTATCACACTGAAGAGAATCAACATCTGAACTTACGGTCAGTATTAAGAGCAGACGGGGTCTTTGGGGCTAAGTGGTTAAGCTAATGTCTTGAGAGTCGAAAGTCGTGAATTCGAATCCGGACCGCACCGTTCTGTTCACGAGTGCCTTTTTTCCAGAGACCCCAAGATTGTTGCCGGAGCTACGGAGTTAGCGCTTTGTGCAGTGTTCTTGGCAGGCGGCGTGCCATTTATGCGGAGAGGGACTGAACTATATGTGGAAAAACCCGGTGCAATGAAGTCAATCCTTCGGCATTACAATTTTTTTTAACCTTTCAAGCTAAGAGCAGACGTTTGTAGAGACCCATGTTCGTCTACATCAAAGGCATGGCACATGTTGATGCTGTTGATGTTTGTGTTCGTTCTTATCAACCAAGTTAATGTTTTTTGTGTTCTATGTAGGTAGCGTCGAGAACGTGAATACGTTCAACCATCCTTAGATCCATGCGGCATGTAGGATGGGCACATCTGAATTTCATCCAACTCCAAAGCGTATGCATATTATCTAACAGAACACAACTGGTTACAAGCTGGTAGCTGTCAATTATTATACACAGAAAACGCGAGCTTTAGAGTACCCCATTTGGAATTATACTGTAGCATAGAATCAGATATGGTTGGTTATATGAAGGCTGTTGGAGCTGATTCACATCAGGCATGATACCTAATGTGGTTCTCTGTATCTAAGTCGTTACGCTCTGAGGCATGATGCCTAATGTGGTTCTCTGTATCTAAGTCGTTACGCTCTGAGGCATGATGCCTAATGTGGTTCTCTGTATCTAAGTCGTTACGCTCTGAGGCATGATGCCTAATGTGGTTCTCTGTATCTAAGTAGTTACGCTCTGAAGCATGATGCCTAATGTGGTTCTCTGTATCTAAGTCGTTACGCTCTGAAGCATGATGCCTAATGTGGTTCTCTGTATCTAAGTCGTTACGCTCTGAAGCATGATGCCTAATGTGGTTCTCTGTATCTAAGTCGTTACGCTCTGAAGCATGATGCCTAATGTGGTTCTCTGTATCTAAGTCGTTACGCTCTGAAGCATGATGCCTAATGTGGTTCTCTGTATCTAAGTCGTTACGCTCTGAAGCATGATGCCTAATGTGGTTCTCTGTATCTAAGTAGTTACGCTCTGAAGCGTGATGCCTAATGTGGTTCTCTGTATCTAAGTCGTTACGCTCTGAGGCATGATGCCTAATGTGGTTCTCTGTATCTAAGTCGTTACGCTCTGAAACATGATGCCTAATGTGGTTCTCTGTATCTAAGTCGTTACGCTCTGAAGCATGATGCCTAATGTGGTTCTCTGTATCTAAGTCGTTACGCTCTGAAGCATGATGCCTAATGTGGTTCTCTGTATCTAAGTCGTTACGCTCTGAAGCATGATGCCTAATGTGGTTCTCTGTATCTAAGTAGTTACGCTCTGAAGCATGATGCCTAATGTGGTTCTCTGTATCTAAGTCGTTACGCTCTCAAGCATGATGCCTAATGTGGTTCTCTGTATCTAAGTCGTTACGCTCTGAAGCATGATGCCTAATGTGGTTCTCTGTATCTAAGTAGTTACGCTCTGAAGCATGATGCCTAATGTGGTTCTCTGTATCTAAGTCGTTACGCTCTGAAGCATGATGCCTAATGTGGTTCTCTGTATCTAAGTCGTTACGCTCTGAAGCATGATGCCTAATGTGGTTCTCTGTATCTAAGTCGTTACGCTCTGAAGCATGATGCCTAATGTGGTTCTCTGTATCTAAGTCGTTACGCTCTGAAGCATGATGCCTAATGTGGTTCTCTGTATCTAAGTCGTTACGCTCTGAAGCGTGATGCCTAATGTGGTTCTCTGTATCTAAGTCGTTACGCTCTGAAGCATGATGCCTAATGTGGTTCTCTGTATCTAAGTCGTTACGCTCTGAAGCATGATGCCTAATGTGGTTCTCTGTATCTAAGTCGTTACGCTCTGAAGCATGATGCCTAATGTGGTTCTCTGCATCTAAGTAGTTACGCTCTGAAGCATGATGCCTAATGTGGTTCTCTGTATCTAAGTCGTTACGCTCTGAGGCATGATGCCTAATGTGGTTCTCTGTATCTAAGTCGTTACGCTCTGAAGCATGATGTCTAATGTGGTTCTCTGTATCTAGGTCGTTACGCTCTGAAGCATGATGCCTAATGTGGTTCTCTGTATCTAAGTAGTTACGCTCTGAAGCATGATGCCTAATGTGGTTCTCTGTATCTAAGTCGTTACGCTCTGAAGCATGATGCCTAATGTGGTTCTCTGTATCTAAGTCGTTACGCTCTGAAGCATGATGCCTAATGAGGTTCTCTGTATCTAAGTAGTTACGCTCTGAAGCATGATGCCTAATGTGGTTCTCTGTATCTAAGTCGTTACGCTCTGAAGCATGATGCCTAATGTGGTTCTCTGTATCTAAGTCGTTACGCTCTGAAGCATGATGCCTAATGTGGTTCTCTGTATCTAAGTCGTTACGCTCTCAAGCATGATACCTAATGTGGTTCTCTGTATCTAAGTCGTTACGCTCTGAAGCATGATGCCTAATGTGGTTCTCTGTATCTAAGTCGTTACGCTCTGAAGCATGATGCCTAATGTGGTTCTCTGTATCTAAGTAGTTACGCTCTGAAGCATGATGCCTAATGTGGTTCTCTGTATCTAAGTCGTTACGCTCTGAGGCATGATGCCTAATGTGGTTCTCTGTATCT
The DNA here is from genome assembly GCA_020796225.1 of Arion vulgaris. Classification (NCBI taxonomy): domain Eukaryota; kingdom Metazoa; phylum Mollusca; class Gastropoda; order Stylommatophora; family Arionidae; genus Arion; species Arion vulgaris. The sequence goes on from CM036762.1 coordinate 40,022,241, forward strand.
AAGTCGTTACGCTCTGAAGCATGATGCCTAATGTGGTTCTCTGTATCTAAGTCGTTACGCTCTGAAGCATGATGCCTAATGTGGTTCTCTGTATCTAAGTCGTTACGCTCTCAAGCATGATACCTAATGTGGTTCTCTGTATCTAAGTAGTTACGCTCTGAAGCATGATGCCTAATGTGGTTCTCTGTATCTAAGTAGTTACGCTCTGAAGCATGATGCCTAATGTGGTTCTCTGTATCTAAGTCGTTACGCTCTGAAGCATGATGACTAATGTGGTTCTCTGTATCTAAGTCGTTACGCTCTGAAGCATGATGCCTAATGTGGTTCTCTGTATCTAAGTAGTTACGCTCTGAAGCATGATGACTAATGTGGTTCTCTGTATCTAAGTCGTTACGCTCTGAAGCATGATGACTAATGTGGTTCTCTGTATCTAAGTCGTTACGCTCTGAAGCATGATGCCTAATGTGGTTCTCTGTATCTAAGTCGTTACGCTCTGAAGCATGATGACTAATGTGGTTCTCTGTATCTAAGTCGTTACGCTCTGAAGCATGATGCCTAATGTGGTTCTCTGTATCTAAGTCGTTACGCTCTCAAGCATGATACCTAATGTGGTTCTCTGTATCTAAGTAGTTACGCTCTGAAGCATGATGCCTAATGTGGTTCTCTGTATCTAAGTAGTTACGCTCTGAAGCATGATGCCTAATGTGGTTCTCTGTATCTAAGTCGTTACGCTCTGAAGCATGATGACTAATGTGGTTCTCTGTATCTAAGTCGTTACGCTCTGAAGCATGATGCCTAATGTGGTTCTCTGTATCTAAGTAGTTACCCTCTGAAGCATGATGACTAATGTGGTTCTCTGTATCTAAGTAGTTACGCTCTGAAGCATGATGCCTAATGTGGTTCTCTGTATCTAAGTCGTTACGCTCTGAAGCATGATACCTAATGTGGTTCTCTGTATCTAAGTCGTTACGCTCTGAAGCATGATGCCTAATGTGGTTCTCTGTATCTAAGTCGTTACGCTCTGAAGCATGATGCCTAATGTGGTTCTCTGTATCTAAGTCGTTACGCTCTGAAGCATGATGCCTAATGTGGTTCTCTGTATCTAAGTCGTTACGCTCTGAAGCATGATGCCTAATGTGGTTCTCTGTATCTAAGTCGTTACGCTCTGAAGCATGATGCCTAATGTGGTTCTCTGTATCTAAGTCAGTTACGCTCTGAAGCATGATGCCTAATGTGGTTCTCTGTATCTAAGTCGTTACGCTCTGAAGCATGATGCCTAATGTGGTTCTCTGTATCTAAGTAGTTACGCTCTGAAGCATGATGCCTAATGTGGTTCTCTGTATCTAAGTCGTTACGCTCTGAAGCATGATGCCTAATGTGGTTCTCTGTATCTAAGTCGTTACGCTCTGAAGCATGATGCCTAATGTGGTTCTCTGTATCTAAGTCGTTACGCTCTCAAGCATGATACCTAATGTGGTTCTCTGTATCTAAGTCGTTACGCTCTGAAGCATGATGCCTAATGTGGTTCTCTGTATCTAAGTAGTTACGCTCTGAAGCATGATGCCTAATGTGGTTCTCTGTATCTAAGTAGTTACGCTCTGAGGCATGATGCCTAATGTGGTTCTCTGTATCTAAGTCGTTACGCTCTGAAGCATGATGCCTAATGTGGTTCTCTGTATCTAAGTAGTTACGCTCTGAAGCATGATGCCTAATGTGGTTCTCTGTATCTAAGTCGTTACGCTCTGAAGCATGATGACTAATGTGGTTCTCTGTATCTAAGTCGTTACGCTCTGAAGCATGATACCTAATGTGGTTCTCTGTATCTAAGTCGTTACGCTCTGAAGCATGATGCCTAATGTGGTTCTCTGTATCTAAGTAGTTACGCTCTGAAGCATGATGCCTAATGTGGTTCTCTGTATCTAAGTAGTTACGCTCTGAAGCATGATGCCTAATGTGGTTCTCTGTATCTAAGTCGTTACGCTCTGACGCATGATGCCTAATGTGGTTCTCTGTATCTAAGTCGTTACGCTCTGAGGCATGATGCCTAATGTGGTTCTCTGTATCTAAGTCGTTACGCTCTGAAGCATGATACCTAATGTGGTTCTCTGTATCTAAGTCGTTACGCTCTGAAGCATGATGCCTAATGTGGTTCTCTGTATCTAAGTCGTTACGCTCTGAAGCATGATGCCTAATGTGGTTCTCTGTATCTAAGTCGTTACGCTCTGAAGCATGATGCCTAATGTGGTTCTCTGTATCTAAGTCGTTACGCTCTGAAGCATGATGCCTAATGTGGTTCTCTGTATCTAAGTCGTTACGCTCTGAAGCATGATGCCTAATGTGGTTCTCTGTATCTAAGTAGTTACGCTCTGAAGCATGATGCCTAATGTGGTTCTCTGTATCTAAGTCGTTACGCTCTGAAGCATGATGCCTAATGTGGTTCTCTGTATCTAAGTGTTACGCTCTGAAGCATGATGCCTAATGTGGTTCTCTGTATCTAAGTAGTTACGCTCTGAAGCATGATGCCTAATGTGGTTCTCTGTATCTAAGTAGTTACCCTCTGAAGCATGATGCCTAATGTGGTTCTCTGTATCTAAGTAGTTACGCTCTGAAGCGTGATGCCTAATGTGGTTCTCTGTATCTAAGTAGTTACGCTCTGAAGCATGATGCCTAATGTGGTTCTCTGTATCTAAGTAGTTACGCTCTGAAGCGTGATGCCTAATGTGGTTCTCTGTATCTAAGTAGTTACGCTCTGAAGCATGATGCCTAATGTGGTTCTCTGTATCTAAGTCGTTACGCTCTGAAGCATGATGCCTAATGTGGTTCTCTGTATCTAAGTCGTTACGCTCTGAAGCATGATGCCTAATGTGGTTCTCTGTATCTAAGTCGTTACGCTCTGAAGCATGATGCCTAATGTGGTTCTCTGTATCTAAGTCGTTACGCTCTGAAGCATGATGCCTAATGTGGTTCTCTGTATCTAAGTCGTTACGCTCTGAAGCATGATGCCTAATGTGGTTCTCTGTATCTAAGTCGTTACGCTCTGAAGCATGATGCCTAATGTGGTTCTCTGTATCTAAGTCGTTACGCTCTGAAGCATGATGCCTAATGTGGTTCTCTGTATCTAAGTCGTTACGCTCTGAAGCATGATGCCTAATGTGGTTCTCTGTATCTAAGTCGTTACGCTCTGAAGCATGATGTCTAATGTGGTTCTCTGTATCTAAGTCGTTACGCTCTGAAGCATGATGCCTAATGTGGTTCTCTGTATCTAAGTCGTTACGCTCTGAAGCATGATGCCTAATGTGGTTCTCTGTATCTAAGTCGTTACGCTCTGAAGCTTGATGCCTAATGTGGTTCTCTGTATCTAAGTAGTTACGCTCTGAAGCATGATGCCTAATGTGGTTCTCTGTATCTAAGTCGTTACGCTCTGAAGCATGATGCCTAATGTGGTTCTCTGTATCTAAGTAGTTACGCTCTGAAGCATGATGCCTAATGTGGTTCTCTGTATCTAAGTAGTTACGCTCTGAAGCATGATGCCTAATGTGGTTCTCTGTATCTAAGTAGTTACGCTCTGAAGCATGATGCCTAATGTGGTTCTCTGTATCTAAGTCGTTACGCTCTGAAGCATGATGCCTAATGTGGTTCTCTGTATCTAAGTAGTTACGCTCTGAAGCATGATGCCTAATGTGGTTCTCTGTATCTAAGTCGTTACGCTCTGAAGCATGATGACTAATGTGGTTCTCTGTATCTAAGTCGTTACGCTCTCAAGCATGATACCTAATGTGGTTCTCTGTATCTAAGTCGTTACGCTCTGAAGCATGATGCCTAATGTGGTTCTCTGTATCTAAGTAGTTACGCTCTGAAGCATGATGCCTAATGTGGTTCTCTGTATCTAAGTAGTTACGCTCTGAAGCATGATGCCTAATGTGGTTCTCTGTATCTAAGTCGTTACGCTCTGACGCATGATGCCTAATGTGGTTCTCTGTATCTAAGTCGTTACGCTCTGAAGCATGATGCCTAATGTGGTTCTCTGTATCTAAGTAGTTACGCTCTGAAGCGTGATGCCTAATGTGGTTCTCTGTATCTAAGTCGTTACGCTCTGAAGCATGATGCCTAATGTGGTTCTCTGTATCTAAGTCGTTACGCTCTGAAGCATGATACCTAATGTGGTTCTCTGTATCTAAGTCGTTACGCTCTGAAGCATGATGCCTAATGTGGTTCTCTGTATCTAAGTCGTTACGCTCTGAAGCATGATCCTAATGTGGTTCTCTGTATCTAAGTCGTTACGCTCTGAAGCATGATGCCTAATGTGGTTCTCTGTATCTAAGTCGTTACGCTCTGAAGCATGATGCCTAATGTGGTTCTCTGTATCTAAGTCGTTACGCTCTGAAGCATGATGCCTAATGTGGTTCTCTGTATCTAAGTAGTTACGCTCTGAAGCATGATGCCTAATGTGGTTCTCTGTATCTAAGTAGTTACGCTCTGAAGCATGATGCCTAATGTGGTTCTCTGTATCTAAGTCGTTACGCTCTGAAGCATGATGCCTAATGTGGTTCTCTGTATCTAAGTCGTTACGCTCTGAAGCATGATGCCTAATGTGGTTCTCTGTATCTAAGTCGTTACGCTCTGAAGCATGATGCCTAATGTGGTTCTCTGTATCTAAGTAGTTACGCTCTGAAGCATGATGCCTAATGTGGTTCTCTGTATCTAAGTAGTTACGCTCTGAAGCATGATGCCTAATGTGGTTCTCTGTATCTAAGTAGTTACGCTCTGAAGCATGATGCCTAATGTGGTTCTCTGTATCTAAGTCGTTACGCTCTGAAGCATGATGCCTAATGTGGTTCTCTGTATCTAAGTCGTTACGCTCTGAAGCATGATGCCTAATGTGGTTCTCTGTATCTAAGTCGTTACGCTCTGAAGCATGATGCCTAATGTGGTTCTCTGTATCTAAGTCGTTACGCTCTGAAGCATGATGCCTAATGTGGTTCTCTGTATCTAAGTCGTTACGCTCTGAAGCATGATGCCTAATGTGGTTCTCTGTATCTAAGTAGTTACGCTCTGAAGCATGATGCCTAATGTGGTTCTCTGTATCTAAGTCGTTACGCTCTGAAGCATGATGCCTAATGTGGTTCTCTGTATCTAAGTCGTTACGCTCTGAAGCATGATGCCTAATGTGGTTCTCTGTATCTAAGTAGTTACGCTCTGAAGCATGATGCCTAATGTGGTTCTCTGTATCTAAGTAGTTACGCTCTGAAGCATGATGCCCTAATGTGGTTCTCTTATCTAAGTAGTTACCCTCTGAAGCATGATGCCTAATGTGGTTCTCTGTATCTAGTAGTTACTCCTGAAGCGTGATGCCTAATGTGGTTCTCTGTATCTAAGTCGTTACGCTCTGAAGCATGATGCCTAATGTGGTTCTCTGTATCTAAGTAGTTACGCTCTGAAGCATGATGCCTAATGTGGTTCTCTGATCTAAGTCAGTTACGCTCGAAGCATGATGCTAATGTGGTCTCCTGTATCTAAGTCGATTACGCCTGAAGCATGATGCCCAATGTGGTTCTCTGTATCTATGTCGTTACGCCAGTAAGCATGATGCCTAATGTGGTTCTTCTGTATCTAAGTCGTTAGCTCATGCAGCATGATGCCTAATGTGGTTCTCTGTATTAAGTCGTTACGCCGTCACGATGTCCAATGTGGTTCTCTGTATCTAAGTAGTTACGCTCTGAAGCTGATGCCAATGTGGTTTCCTGTATCTAAGTCGTTGACGCTCTGAAGCATGATGCCTCAATGTGGTTCTCTGTATCTATGTCGTTACGCTCTGAAGCATGATGCCTAATGTGGTTCTCTGTATCTAGTCGTTACGCTCGAAGCATGATGCCTAATGTGGTTCTCTGTATATGTCGTTACGCTCTGAAGCATGATGCCCTAATGTGGTTCCTGTATCTAAGTAGTTACGCTCGAAGCACTGATGCCTAATGTGGTTCTCTGTATCTAAGTCGTTACGCTCTGAAGCATGATACCTAATGTGGTTCTCTGTATCTAAGTAGTTACGCTCTGAAGCATGATGCCTAATGTGGTTCTCTGTATCTAAGTAGTTACGCTCTGAAGCATGATACCAATGTTTTCTAGATCTAAGTCGTTACTGACTTAAGCATGATGCCAATGTGGTTCTCTGATCTAAGTAGTTACGCTCTGAAGCATGATGCCTAATGTGTTCTCTGTATCAAGTCGTTACGCTCTGAAGCATGATGCCTAATGGGTTCTCTGTATCTAAGTCGTTACGCTCTGAAGCATAGTTAATGTGGTTCTGTATCTAAGTCGTTACGCTCTGAAGCATGATGCCTAATGTGGTTCTCTGTATCTAAGTCGTTACGCTCTGAAGCATGATGCCTAATGTGGTTTTCTGTATCTAAGTCGTTACGCTCTGAAGCATGATGCCTAATGGGGTTCTCTGTATCTAAGTCGTTACGCTCTGAAGCATGATGCCTAATGTGGTTCTCTGTATCTAAGTCGTTACGCTCTGAAGCATGATGCCTAATGTGGTTCTCTGTATCTAAGTCGTTACGCTCTGAAGCATGATGCCTAATGTGGTTCTCTGTATCTAAGTCGTTACGCTCTCAAGCATGATGCCTAATGTGGTTCTCTGTATCTAGAGTTACGCTCTGAAGCATGATGCCTAATGTGGTTCTCTGTATCTAAGTAGTTACGCTCTGAAGCATGATGCCCAATGTGGTTCTCTGTATCTAAGTAGTTACGCTCGAAGCGTGATGCCTAATGTGGTTCTCTGTATCTAAGTAGTTACGCCTGAGCATGATGCCTAATGTGGTTCTCTGTATCTAAGTCGTTACGCTCTGAAGCATGATACCTAATGTGGTTCTCTGTATCTAAGTCGTTACGCTCTTGCCTTGCGTCCGAAGGTCGTGGGTTCTAGTTCGGAAAGCACCTTTCTGTTCAGGAGTGTATATTTTTCCAGAGATTGTTAATGGAGTTACGGAGTTCGGTCTTTGTGCAATACTCTCAACATATGGCGTTCCATTTCAGCGGAGAATGACCGGGCCATATTGTGTAACATCCGGCGTAATGAAGTCAATACTTGGCTTTAGATCCGTTATGGTACATGATGATGATGATATGACTGCTTGCCCAGCGTGTTCGTTGCGTGTTGGATGACTTGTGATAAGCCCCCTGTGAGTGCGGTTCAATTCTGTGGGCTGGCAGAAAAGTCACAGGTTCTCCAGACTTACGGTGTTTGTGGCACCGAATCGAAGGGTTACGATGGCCATGGCACCGGGCCGAAGAGCTGAAAAGCTCAAGTGCTTCTGGATCGGAAAAATGATGATGATGGTGAAAATTCACAATTTAAAATATGCAACAAATGTAGCAGGGATTATGACACCATGTTTTCCCTTGCTCCTTTCAATTAAAAGGGTAACAATATACCTGGGCTGTGGAACATATAATTACAGACCAGAGATATATTAGCAAGGTAGGTTGTTCTTTAACTGGAGGTTTGAACCTTTGCCCTGTGTTCTTTCTCATGCAGCTAAGAGAGGTTAATAGTATTCTTTTTTTTGAAAGTCTGGGTGATTGTCCGGTCACGATTGTCAAATTAGCTGGGTTTCTCCCAGGCCAACAAAATAGATTTGACCGTGAGAAATATTCTAGGACAATGACTGATTTAGAAACAAAGAAAATTGCCAGTGGATAAATAAAATACACATTGTAGATTCGAGACACAACAGCTTGACACAGACTTGGCAGAGGGACAGTTGGTCCCACATCATCTGCACACACACTTGGCAGAGGGACAGTTGGACAGATCATCTTCGCACAGACTTGGCAGAGGGGCAGTTGGCAGAAACTTTAGATAGGCGATCCGGATAGAGACAGAGGGACAGAGAGGTACTCAGGAACAGGCAGTGTAGGTAGTCCTGAGACAGACTTCAACAGTAAATATTGGCCAGTTAGAAAGAGTGAAGACACATCTTCACACACACTTGGCAGAGGGACAGTTGGCAGAGACACTTTTAGAAAGTAGAATTGAACTGAGTTGCAGACAGAGAGAGAACCCAACTAAGAAGTAGATGTAGACCTCCACTGAGATTTTTGTCCAAATCAGAGAGAGTTCCTGTTCAGTATTGGTGAACCGGTTACATTAGAACCGAAGGACTAGTTGTCAGAGTTGGAAAACTAGGCGGTAGAGCTAAACTAAAGGAGTAGGGCCAGACCCGACGGAGAGGCTATAACAGTATATGAGAGAGAGATGTCAGCCATTTGTTTTCAGGATGCATTATTTTAACCAGTAGCAGAGATATTTCGTGTATACTATTAGGACAGCAACTCCAGCTAGAAGCGGTATAACGTATTGTGACCGAACAAGTATTTATTTCTAAGGACAGAGCAACAAGGTAGAGTTGAACTGTGAACATTTTAGAGATAGGATGTCAGGATATTAGATATCACTTAGGAAAACAATCAATATTAGTTAGTAGGGATATTTTTTCAGCTATGTGCATTGATATGTGTTTGAATTGTTGATTTTTCTTTTCAGGATTTTCTTCTTTATTGTGATAATTTGATGTATGGGCTATTATTTTGAATCAAGATGAGATATTTAATTAAGTAAATATAAAGAAATAAAAGTTGAGAATCGGGTTTGATTCTCACATATATGTACGATGTAATTGACGGCCATTTCTTTTATTTGTAGTCTATGTACGTAGATGTGGATGGTGTGATAGTATAGAGCTGTAAATACGTGTAGAATAATATTAGTAGAGATTATCAGGAGTTTACCCTGATACATTTTAAATGTTGCCGTTGACCCAAGGATAGAACACAGGATTTCAGTAGCAAGGCCTACACGGCTACAAAATAATCAAGATCATTTAGTGAAGCAGAAAACTGAACATAAAATTAGTGTTATGAAAAGTTTATGATTCCTGGCAGACGCATTAACAACATGCCTAACGCAGAATTTAATAGATCTATGAAATTAAGAAAGTCATTTTGAAAAACGATAATATATTACAATGAAACACGAGCAAATGTAAATATATTCAGGATGAATGAGGTCAGAACGTATAGTATGTGAGGAATCTGCAGGTAAAATAAAAACGTATGAAGAGGTGGTGAAAAGATTACTTCAGAAATGAATTTACGATAATGGTTCAAACGGATGGTGTAAAGTGAGTTCGTTGTTTGCGTTGACGTAACGGATGGTAAAGTGAGCATGACCGAAAAACGTAGATTCAGTGGAATTAAAATAGCCATGACAGTTGAAAATAGATAAAACTAGATAAGCATAATATAATAATTCCTCTCACACGGTTATACGTTACATAGCATGCACGCAGTTTCTTCATTCCGCTCTATTCTGGACAATTCGTTCAATCTCCTCCATGGAACTGAGACTGAATTTTCTTGCCCCTCTCAGCAAAGTTCGCTTCAAGATCTCCTAGGTCGTCTTTTCTTTCTTCATCCGTTTGCATCCCACTTCAATTCCTGCTTTGATATTCTTTGATCATTTCTTCTCAAGGTGTGTTCAACATATCTCCATCTACTCCTTCTTTACAACAGTTGTTACTAGTGGTTGACCAGACATTACTCTAAATTTATCACTTGTCCTGATAAAATCAGAAGAAGGTCTGGTCAACCACTAGGTAAACAGCACACCTAATAAACAACAGTACCTCTCCTTTTCTCTCTCTCGTTCTCTAGCTTGTGGCGACCATGGCGATTAGGCAGCAGCAAATTCACAACATTCTCTTCTATTCATAACTGTCTTCTGTATTGTGTTTCAACTATGGTTCATTCTTTTCAATTCTTGTTCTACTGTTCTCCTGGCTTTCGGCTTTCCCCACGAGTAGCATTTCATGTCTATGAATAAGCAGTGTCTTCGATGCCGTTTCCGTAATGTAATGGTTTTTTTTAAAGAATGGGATTGTTAATCCTAAGCCGAACCACAGTCAACTCTAACTGGTCCTGATAACTGACGGGAAAACCCATGACCTAGCTTAAGTTGGGTGCTGGAATATATATATATATATGTATATATGTTTGATAGAACACTTCCCCGCCTGTCCAGCGTGTTCGTAGCGTGTTGGACGACAGGTGACAAGCCCTCTGTGAGTGCGGTTCAATTCCGCTGGCTGGCAGAAAAGCCACAGGTTCCCCAGATTTACGGTGTTGGGCACGAAACCGAAGAGCTGAAAGCTCAAGTGCTTCTGGATCAAAAAACAAAAAAACACTGCAAGCTTTTCTGCAATTTTACTCAATTCTGTGAGTCTATGGTAATATATTGAAGAAAAATATTAATAATATTGATATTCCTTATTGTTAAACTTAACTTGTTACATAATATAACCTTGATTTAGCATTTTGTGTTGATTTTAAAAGGAATTCGTCTATATACAACAATACTGGAATGCGAGATACCGTGACCTTTAGGGGTCTGATTTTCCATAATTTTTACCTGAGTCCGCAGGCCCATAAGTTTATAATTGGCTCTAGCCAAACCCTAGCCTGAAGGACCAGATACCCATATTTAGTTTATCCACGCTTCAGGGACCTGATCAGCCAGGAGGACCCTGCCAGGAGCTTAAGTTCCATACGTCCCAGCCCACTGTTTCGTTGGACCACGCAAACTTTCTACCACTACAGGGTAATGGTCTTATAGATAGGTAAACAATATATGTGGGCGTCTGTAGCTTAAGCGGTAGTGAGCTCGAACACAATTAAGTTTACCTGGTTCAAACAAAGTGGCGAGCAGTTTGACAGAAAATGTGTTCCTGTGAATTTTTACGAACGGCAAAAATAGGCCTCATCATTCAGAAAGCAATGGCAAAGTGTGAACAAATAATTTTGAATAAACGTGTTGCACATATATACGTGTGCAGAAAACGCGATACGGATGCGGTACGCTCTCATTTATGTGACATAGACGAGTCTCAGACACTGGAACGAGTTCGAGAATTAGGCTTTAAGTTTGGACTTGCCAGACAGTGTCGCCTTCATGGTAGAGAGAGAAGATATACTAATCAACTTCTCATTGGTACCGTGAGAAAATGGACTTTGGGATGGCTGCTGCAGCGGAGGACAGAGCACGAATGGGAATGCCAAATGTGTCATGCCGTCGATCGCATAACATAACATGAGGCCAATTTCAGTAACTTCAATTAAAGTCAATGAATGGTTGTCAGAAATGACAGGCGACACTCTGGATTGCTGCTGTGATTGTATGAGAAAGGTTTGTTAAATTACGGATAGTTACTGCATTACTGTTTGTTTGACGGTCAAATCAAGATTGAGGCTTTATGAACTGCTTTGTATTAAAATTTCCATCGTATAATACAAGCATCACTTCTTTTTAGTATTTTTCTGTAATATCTACTGGAACATGATATATATATATATATCAGTGGCGGCTCGTAGTCATTTTTCTTGGTGGGGCCAGACACAAATGTTTGGAAAAAATCATGGTTTTGGAGTATTTACCATTATTTGTCTATTCCGGGAAGTTTTTCTCCCCTTTCGATTATTGGTGGGGCCAGGCCCCACTGGCCCTTAATGACGAGCCGCCCTGTATATGATAATAATATATATATATATATATATATATATATATATATATATATATATATTATATATATATCTATGAACGTACAAACGAGAGTAAGTTGGATAGTGAAGTTACTAGTTTTATAGGTGACACGATGAAGATATAAATATAACATAACATACTCAAAATATTAGAATGCAGAGGAATATTTTTTTAAACGAATCAAAACATTTAAGAGAATCCTTTAAGACAAGAGTGCTGAAATAATCATTTTTGTTGCAGAAAATAGCATCAACACTTTTAAAATACAAATATCAAGTGAAAATTTTCTAATGTTAACAAATAACTTAAGGGAACAAAGCAACTCATTTTGTAAAATAGAATGATGTCTGGAAAGTTAAATTTCACGCTTTTGGTGACAAAATGTTCAGCTCAGACATATTTGAATCTTAGACAATTTCGCTTTGGTTAGTGCTAAACAAGTTTAAGACACACTTGACCAGTAATAGTAAATTGTAAATCTTTTTTTTTCCTTATACTTCAGTGGGACTAATTTATTAAACCCATTAGTAACAGTATATCTATGAACGTACGCCCCAACTTTCCTGGTCTGGGATCAGTCGGTGAATTTGAAGAAATCAATGAACATCACGTGATTAACCACATTTCTATTTTTAAAAAAAACATTTTTCTATCCAGAAACCGTGCAAATAAATAAAAAGGAACATTAGAAGTAGAGCACACAAATTAATGTAGGACTGGGAGAAGTAAAGGCGGTCTGCTCTGATGTTGACGACCAAATCACCCATCGAGTGCCGCCGCGATCAAGGAAAAATACGGGTCTAACACCTTATTACCCAATATATCTGGGAGGTATCTTCTTCCACGAACGCTCCATATCCACCACTTATTAAACCACTCTTTGTGTTTCGTATGTGATCTGAGCCCAAAAGCGATTATACTTTGTGTCAAGTTATGCGCCTATGGTGACTAGGCCAGCACATACGACTTAGTGCCAGCATTTCATTTAGTAAGATAGCTTGCTCTAGAATTGCTCTTTTACGATTATCTTTCGCCATATATTTGGGCTTTATGATCTAAGCCAAAGAGCTGTCTCTATGTGAGGTTGTTCCAGATTAGGAACATTTCTCAAGTCTTTTTGAGGCACATAAGCTTGTCCTGGGACGGCATCTTACTCGTGCAACACACCGTGAAAAGTGTCGGCCTTCGCCATTGTTCGAGTTGACAGCCTGTCAGATCTTTACAATGTCGGCCTTACTTTTCTGACCACGTTGAGTTTATTTCAGAATAGGAACATTCTCAGCCTTTTCGAGACTCGTGTCGGCACTTGGCAATTTGCAGTTTCTACTCTGCATTTTCCCTGCCCCCGGGAATACTGGACTAGGGCTGCGCACAAATAATGTAGAGAAACGTTTCATTAGGCGCCATCAGCGCAACTTAGTTTTGCTCCGCCAAACATCACCCACCTCGGTTTCTCCTGGGATGTTAATTGTAAGAACAACAGTATCATGCCAGGTTGTTTCAGTGAAGGCAGTTTCGTTAGGCGCTAAAACGTAACTTTAGGATTTGCGCTCGGCTAACTTTACCCAATAGATATATCTACGCTTGGCTTTTTGTACGTAGTTAAATGCAATCTTCCCTTGTGTCGTCACTTCACATTGCATCTTGGTGACAAAGGCGTTGTCACCATTGCTTCGAGGGGAAGTGAATATTTTCCTCCTGACGACTCGTACCTTGTCAAATTTATACGATTCGTTTTTTAATTAATTTTGTTTTTCCCGTCGGCCGGGAGAAATGTGCAGAGACTGTCACTCGGGGATTCGTCTCGTCTATCTTGCGAGTAAATCTCATATAACATAACTGCTTGCATCACTACTTATACCAGAGTAGCTCTCCTCGATCCCTACCCGCTTGGCCAGACAGGATCCTTTATCTGTTTATAGATTCACCATGTGGAGGTGGAGTAGGATCTTGATTAGTGCCAGCTCACTAATCCTGGCGTGCCGTTGTCCCTATAATTGGGCCTTTGACCCCAAATCTCGAGGCATAAAAAGGGTTATTCTTCTTCTTCAACTTTCAACTCCCAACGGAGCACAGGTCTTCAACAAACTTCTTCCAGCTCTTCATCTCTCCTGCAATCCCTTCCAATTCTTTCCATGTTTTCCCTATCCTTTTAATAGCCTCCAGCTCTCTTCTCCATGTATGTCTTGGCCTTCCTTACTCTCTTTCCTGCGGGTTAAAAACAGTCCCTTTCTTGCAATGCTTCCGGTCGGTCTTCTCAATGTGTGTCCTGTCCATTGTCAGCGTCTTTTCCTTATCTCTTTCTCCAATGGCATCTGCTTAGTTCTTTCTCTGAGTTCCTTGTTTGTAATCTTACCATACCATCTCAGTCCCTCTATTCTACGTAAACATCCATTTATGAAGGTTTGTAGTTTTCTGGTGGTTTATTTTGTTGTCTTCCATGTTTTCGAGCTATAGAACAGCATTGACTTCACATTTGATTGAAAGATTCTCAGCTTTCAGTGTTACACGAGTAAGATCCCGACCTCTTTAGCGTAGATCATAAAGCCCAAATATACGGGGAAAGATGATCGTAAAAGAGCAATGAATACACAAAGCAACCGACAAGTGAACGTTCCAATGACTAGTCTTAGAAGGGTTGTTAATGTTCCTAAACCCACCCAGTCAGAACAATTTGCAAAGTAGTAAATGCTCTTTGGCGTATATCGAAGCCAAAATATACGGCGTTAAAAAGGTCATTAAAGAGTGTTCATCATACGATGCTAAAAGGTACGCCGCGCTTAGTCGAAAAAGGTTGCAGTTCTAGGGCAAGCTACCCTAGGAAATAAAATGCTGGCACTAAATCAGATGTGCTGGCCTAGTTACCATAGGCGCATTACTTTGGAACGACGTAAAATCGCTCTTAGGCTCAGATCCCATACAAAGCACAAAGAGTGGTTTAAAAAGTGATCGTATGGAGCGTTCGCAGAAGATATAGAAGAAGAACGCAAGATAACTATTTTAACAATAGAGATCCTCATTTACTACATGCGAAGTATAAAACAGTGAGTCTTTTCGTGTTTTCAAATCTACTAACAAATTGACTTATATAATAATTACATTATGAACATAACAATGACACTCAGACTATCTTAAAAAGTTCTAGAAAATTCATCTCTTCCTAGAACTTCGTGCGCGATTTATTCCCTGCTGTTATGAAGTCTACAACATTTTTATATGTTGTCCTTACTAGTTATCAGATTGACATTGATAGATCCTAACCAAAACTTTTCAGGGACATTATAATTTCCCAATCCCATTAATATAATAATACATTAGAAATATGAGACAAGCTAAATATAAAACTCAAAAACGGAAGTCGCTATGAAAATGTTACAGCTTACATTAACAAACATAAATAAAATTAGTGAGTGGCCATTGTACATGAAAGCTAGCTTCTTCATCTTTGAACGCTCTATAACGACCACTTGTTAACCACTCTGTGTGATTTGTATGTGATCTGAGCCTAAGAGCGATTGTATGTTGTGCCAGTTATACGCCTAAAAGTAGGCCAGTACATCCGAATTTACAATGCTTTTATTTGGTAGGGTAACTTCCTAGGTCCTACATCATACGCCTTTCACGATATGCCTTGTAGGTCGAAGTGGTACTATTATTTGCTTCACTTGCTTACCACGGCACCACATTAGCGTGAAAGCTAGCAAAAGTTAAGAATTGCGCTATTTTTAATTCAAGCATAATGACATTATCTGAGACGTGATAGCGTAGTGGTTAGCGCATTTGCTTGCTAGACAAGTGATCAATGTAGCGAAAGTTCCCAAACAAGGCACGATTATTTTCCGCCATAACGACTCTCAGATGGATCCAGCCTTGACTGGGTACTGGGTACCAGATACTGTTCAGCTGGTATGCGGGTTCAATAATATTGACTATGGAGAAGAACGGATACCGATGCCTCCAATATACTGGGACACTTTTTCAACCATCATTAAATTTGACAAAGGTTGCAGAGAGGAAATCCCGTGGCGTTGAATGCAGACGTCAAAGCCATCATCGATGAAAACTGCAATGCAGACGACGTTGTGATTTACACGGATGGATCGGTAGTTCGTCACGAAAATCTGCATGGGTCTTCTCTGCAAGCTCATGTGCAGAATGGTCAAGGAGCCAGTGGTGCATTTAGTATGACAACAAGCAGCATGACAATGAAGGTACTGGCGGTGACCAATGCACTACTCTGTCTAGAGTCACAAAACTACACTCATGCGTGCATTCTGAGTGACTTATTGAGTATGATCCGAAAGGTGGAGGCCGGTTCGGTGCGCAGGCAATGGACTGAATCACTGCAGGCGTAACAATTTGCAGAATTAGTTTTGTCTTTGTTCCGGGGCACATGGGTGTCGTTGGCAATAAGAGAGCAGACTCTGCCGTCATATCAGAGGGCCAGCAATTGGACAGAGCTGACATCGTGAACGCCCTCATAGAGCGTGTCCGCAGAGAAGATCTTCATCTAAACCAATCCACGTCAACTACTAGATTGCGAGAGCTGGATTTGAAGATTGGTGTGACAAGGAAAGAACAGTACAACAGGTATACGAGTAGGCTCATCAATCAAAATAGAACTGGTACGGTCAGTCGCTGGACGCTGTTGGAAATATTGCGACTGAGATCGGACAGAGCCAACTATAAACTACTGGGCCGGACACCAGGTTTTCTCTCTTCCGTAAAGTGGTCTGACATTTTGTGTGTGTCGGTAAACGATAGAACATCAGCGTGTCTTGTTATTTTACACGATTTTGAGTCCTTGTATATTTATCTACAACAAATATTTGGATTACTGATATTGCAGAGTGTTAAATTGAATTTGTGCATATTGTTTTCATCTTAAAATGGGCAAAAAGTGCTGTGTTCCTGGATGTAAATCGAACTACGACTCGACTAAAGAATATGTGAGTGTTTTTAAATTCCAATCAAATTCTGATAGGAGAGACAGATGGAAGAAATGCATTCCACGAAAAGACTGGTCACCAGCTAAATCAAGCGTTGTGTGTCGTAAACATTTTCATCCATGTGACATTATATTGTCTGATACATTTATAGATAAATGTGGAATTAAACATGAACTTCCTCGAAAGCATCCATCCTGGTTTTAAAAAAACTGCTTATCCATCTCTTTTCCCTAAATTGCCATCTTATTTATCGAGTCAACAACCATAATCTCGTAAAGATCCAGAAATAAGAGTAGCAGAAATCGTCAGCAAACATGACAATAGAACAGCTGAGTGGTTGTCTGCAGATATTATATAAGATTTTCCAACTTTTCAGTGTGAGATAACAGCAAAGTTAAAAGACTTGTTAGATAAAAATTGGGGAATGCATACAGTCACAGAGGATATATTTACTTGTCTTGTTTTGTATACTATGAATGTGAAAGCAAACAGTGCACCATCCATTTCTGTAAGTGTAAATGTTTTACCAGACATGAGTGTACAAGTTTATGTAGAAAATAAACAAGTGTCTGGTAAATATCTTGATTGGATTTTAATTAACAGTAAACTTGAGAGGTGGTCACAGCTGGAAAATTTACTGATCCACTACAAAGATACTGATCCTGCTACTCTCCAAACATAAAGAGTATTAATGATTTATTAGAAGAAGCATATAGTAATTTAGAAATTGTTATAGAATTAATATTATCATCAGAAGATACTAATACACACATACATGAAAACAACTAACATTTATCTTAGAGCAGGTACAACTTGTCAATAAGGACAAATACAGAAGACGCTACAGTAGTTGTACATTATGCTTTTCCTATATGGTTTTCTTGAAATCTCCTGCATGCTATAGATTTATCAGAAAATCTCTCTTATTATGTCTCCCACATCCATCTACATTAAAAAATTTAACTTCTCCTTATTCATTGTCTAATGATGATGGCAACATTTCTACATACATGAAATTTAAAGAGTGCAGACTTTCTGAGTTGGAAAAGATTGTGACAGTACAAATGGATGAAATTCATATCAAATCAGCTGTAACATACTCAGGTGGTAGGTTACTTGGTAGGGCTGAAAACTCTATGCAATCAGCAACAACAGTACAGGCTTTTCTCATTTCCTCAGTGTTTGGAAGTTATCGAGAAGTTGTTGAGCTGTCGCCTATGTACAGGATGACATCAGAGGATCTTGGCACAAAATTGCTTCAGATCATCAACAGTGTACAAAAGTGAGGTTTCACAGTTCTGGCAGTACTTGCAGACAACAATTCAGTTAACCGTAAAGTTTATAATAACCTTCTAAAAACAACAGTACATATATAGAAAATCCTGGAATTGCTGGTAAAAAATATTTTATTGTATGACTCAGTGCATCTGTTGAAATGTCTGTGGAGAAATTGCCTGAACCAGAAAGATGCAGAGCAGACATTATCATATCCCGCCACAACCGAGTTACTTCTGAATAAAACATCAATCTCAAATTGTACTAATTCTAGCCAAGTAGCAAGTGCTTCTTTTTCGCATTTGAAAAAACTGTATCAAAATGAGCGTCTGAGTATTGTGAAGTTGGCACCAACTTTAACTAGTAAAGCCCTTTGCCCATCAAGTATAGAGAGGCAGAAAGTTTCACTAGCTCTTGCAATTTTCAGTGAGTACAATATTGCAGCTTTGAGGTTCCTAGGAAGTCAAGAAACAGCAGATTTCATTGAGGTCATTTGGAGATGGTGGCACATTATGAATGTTAAGAGTAAATTCGTAGGAAGGAATAGCCGTAATAATTTTGCTAATCCACTAACTTCAATTAACAGCGAATTGTTTCTTTATTTGAAAAATTTTGTTGTGTGGTTGACTGAATGGGGCAAGTTGCCTACTTCCATTGGGAAACTAACCAGAGAGACATATTCTGCTTTACTGCATTCTGTAACTGTTATGATTGAACTGGCTGAGTATTCCTTTTCTACTTTCAATGTAGAATTCATACTTTTGGGAAAATTACAAACTGATAACTTAAAGCCGCTTTGGTGAATATCGTCAATTGTCGGTTCTAATTATCTAGTATCAGTGAAACAAATATTGAAACAGAAAAGAAATTGAAGATTTACTCCCTATTGTGTCTCACATCATCTGTCTATGGTAATTTTTCAATCTGTAACTTTGCTGAAGCTATGGGTCATGAGGGTGATGAATGTGATAGTGTTTTTGAAGATGGTATCCAGTCTGATGTAGACAAAGTGTTTTTCCACATTGATCCTAATGATTGTGAGTTGCTTTGTGTAGAAGGTACAGAGGAATCATTAGTATATATTGCTGGATATGTCTCCAGTAAGATCAGTAGGAAAACTCAGTGCATTTCATGTAAGGCCTCTTACAAATGGAGAAAACAATGACAGTTGATGTTCAGCCAGAGATTGCAACTGACTACATTCAATTACTGGATAGAGGAGGCTAAAATACCCATCTAAACTGATTACACTGTTGACGTTTGTGTCATATGCTGCTATGCAGAGGCTCATATCACCAGAATTAGAAGCAAAATTTCTGGCTTGTAAACAGCATAAGAAGCTCCTTATCCATATTGTTACATGTAGTATTGTGAAACATTGTGCTGATGAATTTAGTGGTATGTGTGCTAATGGATGTCCAAAGGCAAGCATTATTTCAAAAGCATTATCCCTACTGTCTAATGTATTATTAAACAATTACAGAAAAATGCATAATGATAAAACAGTCAGTTCTTCTAACAAGAGAAAATTGGCCAAATTTTCACATTAAGTTTCATCAATTAACACTTTGCAACAACCTTCAGTTTACACATCAAATATCTCAAGGCAAACGATAAGAAACAATGTGTATAAGCTAATTTGTAATGTTTGCATGACGGGCGTTTTTGTTTTCAGTTCATCTGATATAATTTGTTGTATGTGCTTCAAATGTCCATAAAATGTATAAACTTGGAAGGGTACTTCAAACTTCACTAGCAAGTAATTGTTTATAGTCAATTATTTACAATATTTATCATTACATATCAATGATCTAAGTAAGATGGACATATATAAAAGAACAACAAAGTGTGCTACAGTTAAAGCAACTTCTGTGTCTGTTAGAAATGTATATTGTACCTTATTATACAGCTATGTATTACATTATAATGCAACTGTTGTTCTGCAATACTTTGTTAATCATTTTGAGCTTCTACATTGAATTTTCTTAAAGCTGTATTAAATATGAATAAAACCAAATATGAATAAAACCATGATCATTTGATTAAAATAAAATTCATTTTATGACCATATCTCAAGTTTATTATTATCTATAATCCATTTACGATGTTTGTCATTAAATGTATGTCTGTACAGTAATGGATTTCGTAAAGAGATCTTAAGAATATAGTCAGCCCCTTTTCTTATCTAGGTCAGGGAATACCTGGCCAGTTGTACGACCTGGGCTATAGCCTGGCTGTGGATCGGAGCACCTATCGACATGTCCGGAGTGCAATGAAGATATTCCAAACTGAAACTGAAACTAAAACTGGGTACCAGAAAAACACTAGAAAATAATAGAGTCGACGTGATTTTAGATACAACACACATCCTATGCTGCTGGTCAAAGAAAACTAGTAATCTATCATCGTATTCAATATTATACTTATTGATACAAGGAGGTCTCTGTGGCAAAGTTTTTAGATACAACACACATCATATGCTGCTGGTCAAAGAAAACTAGTAATCTATCATCGTATTCAATATTATACTTATTGATACAAGGAGGTCTCTGTGGCAAAGTTTTTAGATACAACACACATCCTATGCTGCTGGTCAAAGAAAACTAGTAATCTATCATCGTATTCAATATTATATTTATTGATACAAGGAGGTCTCTGCAGCAAAGTTTTTAGATACAACACATCCTATGCTGCTGGTCAAAGAAAACTAGTAATCTATCATCGTATTCAATATTATACTTATTGATACAAGGAGTTCTCTGTGGCAAAGTTTTTAGATACAACACACATCCTATGCTGCTGGTCAAAGAAAACTAGTAATCTATCATCGTATTCAATATTATACTTATTGATACAAGAGGTCTCTGTGCAAAGTTTTTAGATACAACACACATCTTATCTGCTGGTCAAAGAAAACTAGTAATCTATCATCGTATTCAATATTATACTTATTGATACAAGGAGTTCTCTGTGGCAAAGTTTTTAGATACAACACACATCCTATGCTGCTGGTCAAAGAAAACTAGTAATCTATCATCGTATTCAATATTATACTTATTGATACAAGGAGGTCTCTGTGGCAAAGTTTTTAGATACAACACACATCTTATGCTGCTGGTCAAAGAAAACTAGTAATCTATCATCGTATTCAATATTATACTTATTGATACAAGGAGGTCTCTGTGGCAAAGTTTTTAGATACAACACACATCTTATGCTGCTGGTCAAAGAAAACTAGTAATCTATCATCGTATTCAATATTATACTTATTGATACAAGGAGTTCTCTGTGGCAAAGTTTTTAGATAGAACACACATCCTATGCTGCTGGTCAAAGACAACTAGTAATCTATCATCGTATTCAATATTATACTTATTGATACAAGGAGTTCTCTGTGGCAAAGTTTTTAGATACAACACACATCCTATGCTGCTGGTCAAAGACAACTAGTAATCTATCATCGTATTCAATATTATACTTATTGATACAAGGAGTTCTCTGTGGCAAAGTTTTTAGATACAACACACATCCTATGCTGCTGGTCAAAGACAACTAGTAATCTATCATCGTATTCAATATTATACTTATTGATACAAGGAGTTCTCTGTGGCAAAGTTTTTAGATACAACACACATCCTATGCTGCTGGTCAAAGACAACTAGTAATCTATCATCGTATTCAATATTATACTTATTGATACAAGGAGGTCTCTGTGGCAAAGTTTTTAAGCCGTTGCCTTGCGTTCCGAAGGTAGTGAGTTCGAATTCAGACCACGCTGTTCTATTCACGAGTGGTTTTTTTCCAGAAACTTCTATGATTGTTGCCGAAGCTACGGAGTTCGTGCTTTCTGCAATACCCTCGGTAGGTGGTGTGTCATTTCTGCGGCGAGGACCAAGCCATATTGGTAAACCCGGTGCAATGAAGTAAATCCTTTGACTTTAGCTGTTTTTTAATACCTGTTTTAAAATGTGTTTATTTTTTCTACATTTAACGTCAACTATGTAAGTACGTGTGGATTTTTTTTTTCCCGATCCAGAAGCACTTGAGCTTTCAGCTCTTCGGCTCAGTGCCATGGACGTCGTAACCCTTCGGTTCGGTGCCACGAACACAGTAAATCTGGAAACCTGGGCTTTTCAGCCAGGCCGCGGAATTGAACCCGCACTCACAGAGGACTAGTCACACGCAGTCCAACGCGCTATGAACACGCTGGGCAGGCGGGCAGTACGTGTGGATAAGAACAGGACAGGAACACATGACGACCCCGGAGAGGAGAAAATAGCGATGTATTGGGCATACCCTACGGAACACACAGTCGATTGTTACTAGACAAACACTTGAATGGAACCCGCAAGGAAAACAGAAAAGAGATCGTCCTAAACAGACCTGGAGAGGAAGTCTTCTTGGAAACTGGATGGTGCTCGACAATCCTTAGAGACCATAAAGTGGAGAACAGCTGTTGATGCCCTATGCTCCTCGATGAATGGAGAGAAGAAATAAGTCACGTCATGTGAGTACGTCCAGGCGCATGCTATCCTCTTTTTTTTATTTCAGTTATTTCACATGATTATTTTCCCATCTTGTTAATTATTTTACTTCTTCTTCTTCTTTGCGTTCGTTCCTTACGACCAATTTTAATCACTCTTTATGATATGTTTGATCATTACCAAGAACGTGTATACGTTGCACATTGGTTTGGTAGGCCCCTAAATACGTAGACTTCTACACGTTTAGGACACGTGCATCCGATTTCCGCAAACCTCCTTAATCGCGTCTTACGACATGCGTGGCAGGTAACAGTGGTTCTATTCTTTACACCTCTTCTTCTTCTTCTTTGCGTTCGTTCTTTACGATCAATTTTAATCACTCTTTGTAATATGTTTGATCTTTGCCAAGAACGTGTATACGTTGCACATTGGTTTGGTAGGCCCTAAACATGTAGACTTCTACATGTTTAGGACACGTGCATCCGATTTCAGCCAAACATCCTTAGTCACCTCTTACGACATGCATGGTAGGTAACAGTGGTTCTATTCTTTACATCCCAAATTTGGGCCCCGGTAACCACTCGGAGATTATTTTACTAACTTGGATTGTTTTATGTTCCTTGATTTCAAATAATATGAAAACAAATTATCAATGTTATTATTTCTCTTAGTTGATAAGCATCCTTGTATTATAACAATGATGATCTATATATAATAACTAAACTTTGCTGGAGCGAATGCATTTTTCGATTTAGAGTTACCAGAGCGTACAAAGTGTTCTTTTTCAGCATGGCGACACAAGGTCTAAAACATGATCAATAAATTACAGAAAAATGGATGAGTGTCAGTTGATGAACATGAAATATCCATAAAACGTAATGTAGTTTATCGTAGACATGCAGACTGCTAACCGTGGTCACATCCAGCCTCCAGACTACAAAGAAGAATAATATATATGTACTGGAATAAATATATTATGTTATGAACGAGGTGTAGTGATGTGATGGAATAAATATATTATGTTATGAACGAGGTGTAGTGATGTGAACAACAATGAAAAATAATAATAAAAAATAAGGGTTTTAAAGCCGAAGAATTGGCTTCATTGCACCAGGTTTTACCTATGTGGCTCAGTCCCTCTCCACTGAAATGGCACAACTGCCTAAAGTATTGCACAAAGCACGAACTCCGTAGCTCCGTAACAGTCCTAGGGGTCTCTGTTAAAAATTGCACTCGTGAACAGAACTGCGCGGTCTATATTTCAAACCACAATCTTCGACTCGCAAGGCAAAGCTTAACCACTTAGCCACAGAGAACCCTACCAAAAAAACAGAATAATGGCATAGTATACTGAAGAGAATTCTGAAGAGAGCATTGAAATAAATGAAAGTACTTGATCGGTCTGACGGGTGGATGGATTTATTGATTGATTTATTGATTGATTGGACCATCATCACCGCTTCCACTTTGCTAAAACTTTGTTCATTCAGTACTCATTTCCCGACATTCGACCTCACGTTCTAAAGTATGAAAAATGAATAAAAATCATGACATATACTTAACATTACGTAGCGATCGACCACAGTAAACGAGTCGTTGATTTTCTAGGCACCACTTATACGTTCAATAGTTTGCCATTGCTTTCTGAACCGTGATGTCTATTTTTACCTTTTGTAAAAATCCCACTGAAATTAGTTTGCTTTCAAACTTGCCTACCGTGGGGTTTGAACCACGTACGCTTGGGTTTGTGATCAGAGCTCGCTACGAGCTAGAGACGCTCACTATAGTATGCCAAACAATAAAATTATTTAAACGATCCATTTCATTCTCTTTGTGTATAATTCTATATAGAATACAGCTGGTAAATGTATCTTCGTCCTCTTCCAACGCTCCATATCGACCACTTGTTTACCAGTCTTTGTGATTTGTATGTGATCCAACCCTAAGCGTGATTGTACGCGCGATTGTATAAAATCCTTGTTTTTATGCGCCTACAAAGTGGGTCAGCACATCCGATTTCTGCGACGATTTTTATTTACTAGATTAGCTTCCCTAGACCCCTACCTTAGTCAACTCTTACGATATGTCTTGTAGGAAGCAGTGTTACTATTCTTTGCTCCCCTAGACCCCTACCTCAGTCACCTCTTACGATATGTCTTGCAGGTGGCAGTGTTACTATTCTTTGCTCCCCTAGACCCCTACCTCAGTCACCTCTTACGATATGCCTTGTAGGTGGCAGTGTTACTATTCTTTGCTCCCTAGACCCTACCTCAGTCAACTCTTACGATATGTCTTGTAGGTGGCAGTGTTACTATTCTTTGCTCCCCTAGACCCCTACCTCAGTCACCTCTTACGATATGTCTTGCAGGTGGCAGTGTTACTATTCTTTGCTCTCCTAGACCCCTACCTCAGTCAACTCTTACGATATGCCTTGTAGGTGGCAGTGTTACTATTCTTTGCTCCCCTAGACCCCTACCTCAGTCACCTCTTACGATATGCCTTGTAGGTGGCAGTGTTACTATTCTTTGCTCCCCTAGACCCCTACCTTAGTCGCCTCTTACGATATGTCTTGTAGGTGGCAGTGTTACTATTCTTTGCTCCCCTAGACCCCTACCTCAGTCACCTCTTACGACATGCCTTGTAGGTGGCAGTATTACTATTCTTTGCTCCCTAGACCCCTACCTCAGTCACCTCTTACGACATGCCTTGTAGGTGGCAGTGTTACTATTCTTTGCTCCCTAGACCCTACCTCAGTCACCTCTTACGACATGCCTTGTAGGTGGCAGTGTTACTATTCTTTGCTCCCTAGACCCTACCTCAGTCACCTCTTACGACATGCCTTGTAGGTGGCAGTGTTACTATTCTTTGCTCTCCTAGACCCCTACCTCAGTCACCTCTTACGACATGCCTTGTAGGTGGCAGTGTTACTATTCTTTGCTCTCCTAGACCCCTACCTCAGTCACCTCTTACGACATGCCTTGTAGGTGGCAGTGTTACTATTCTTTGCTCTCCTAGACCCCTACCTCAGTCACCTCTTACGACATGCCTTGTAGGTGGCAGTGTTACTATTCCTTGCTTCCCTTGACCCCTACCTCAGTCGCCTCTTACGACATGCCTTGTAGGTGGCAGTGTTACTATTCCTTGCTTCCCTTGAGAGCCCTGACAACACACGGTGGTGACAAATGTATAACATACAGTTTTTACTTCTGATAAATGAAACATTGCTTAACATAACAAAATGATAACATCTGAAGTCGGAGAAGGCTCACCTGAATGGCGAGGGACACTGATAAAGAAAGCAAGTCTTCATGCAAAAGTCAATCAGGCGGCGTACTATTTGCCCTGACTGCGCCTGAATTAATAGCGGCTTAACAAAGTAGAAAAGAAAGTGATCAAATATTTTTAGAGCATCAAATTTTGTTACCAACATAAAAAAACAGCTCGTGAAAATGAGGTTTTAGTGTGCGTGTATGCTAAGAGTTAAACTGATAAAATATAGTTAACATAATAATGCTATTTTCTGCAATAAGGAAGTACATTCCTTAAGACAACGAAAACGCTGACATTAGCAGTATTTTTAGATAGTATATATCAGTGGTTCTAAAGGGTAGTGTCAATGTCACCATTGTACCCGGTGACATTCCTAGGTGTGACCTAGAAAATCCCAGATTAGAGATCGTCAACGTGGTCCCCGCGGACACAAGGGTAAAACATCGCTAATACACATCAGACCCACGCTTCTCATGCAGAAATTACATAGTATTTTCCAAATATGTATGTATTTCTTTGCTTTTGCATCTTTTTTTATTATGTTTATGTGTATAGTGTGCCTACGATTTTTCATAGGACTTAAAGTCTACCCCGACTTCAAATAATTTGAAAACCACTGGTTATATATATATATATATATATATAAAAAACAGATAATGGAAAGTAATTTCCTTGAGATTGAAGTTACAGCTGGATAAATAAAATAGTGAAGATCCATTAAGGTCAGATTGTGAAGTTGATGTGAATTTTTTATAGGATCTGATCCGATACCGTACAATGTCGAATGACCTAGACAGGATTTATCTAAACCAGGTCCAATAACTGCATTAAAAAGTGTGAATGTTGATTGGCTGATTTATAGATATGACCATCATCATTGCAGTTATGTGAATCACCATGTGTTATCCGATCTTTTTATTACACAGAAAGGTCTCAGCGACAATGCACGTACTCCTTAGCACCAGCGCGAGTCCCTGATGAATATTTGTAAGATAGTGAAAATGTTTCTAGGAATTATATTTTAACCTTTTTACTGAATTTTTGTATCGAAAAGTACTCACTGTCAAATCACATAGTAGATTTAGTAAATTAACCAAACCAAGTCGAGGATTGGGGGCTCCAGGCGCAATAATGTAAGAATATACAGTAGCGCCAGGCTCAGTGAGCTGGCACTGTCCAAGATCGTACCCCACCTCCAAGTGGTGGCCCTGGTAACAGACTAATGTCTGGCTAAGCGGGTAGGGATCGAAGGAGAGCTACTTGGAATTGGTAGAAGGGTTGGTGTATACATGTCTGATATGAGATCTGATTGCAATAAAAACTATGAGAATCTCAGGACATCGCTACACGTCTCTCCTGTCCGATAATAAGTCAAAGATCATTCATCATATAAATCGGACGGTCGTGTGGTTACCGGTACCCACATTTGGAGTAAATAATAGAAGCACTAATTCCTACGACTTGCCATATATTGCGAAGATGGAGGTTTGGCGTGGGATTGGCTGACCCATCTAGTAAAGGATACTCCGCTATGGAACCGCGACCAGGTGCAAGAGAGCTTGCGGGGCCTTGGTTGGGAACCTGTGCCTCCTTTGGGGAGAAGGGTAGAAGAAGACGAAGTCGAGGATTATTTTCAGGAGGACATCAAAGCAATAGCCAACTTTTCTCTGCATGATTGTACGATAATTAAACAATGATTTAACCTAGCTTCATTGTTTCTTTAAGTATGTGTGTTTACATATGTTTGACCTACACATTACGTGTATGGGTGGTTTCTGTGTTTATTTTTTATTTAAGTATGTGTGTTTACATATGTTTGACCTAAACATATGTGTATGATGGTTTCTGTGGTTCATTTTTTTCTTTAAGTATGTGTGTCTACATATGTTTGACCTACACATTATGTGTATGTGTTTCTGTGGTTCATTTTTCTTTAAGTATGTGTGTTTACATATGTTTGACCTACACATTATGTGTGTGGTGGTTTCTGTGCAGTGAAGGTAGGGTACTGGCCTCTCGCTCCAAAGATACTCCGTTCACCACGTAGAACAATACAGATATTTTTGCAGTGATCACTAATCTCAGTGTAGGTTAGATCAAGTTCATAGTCCTATCGGAGACTATGAAATGTATAACGCATACGTAGAATAACACGTGGCTCACATGCACAAATTATGCCGTTAAAAGAACCATGTTATTTTGAAATTGATAAAAGTAGACTGCAAAGCCTCTGTCTTCTTCTTTCTCGAATCCTGTATGCCTCACAGCGTCAGGTCAGGAAGAGATTTCTAAAACGGGCCCTAGTATGCGCTTCGTAGATAGTCTCTTCGTCGCCTCTGTTATCTCTGAGGTCCATCTTTTGCGTGGCCGGCCTTTTGCTTTGTACCCATTGTATCGGAGCAGCATTGCTCTTAGGGGTGCACTGTCTGGTGGTAATCTGCTTACGTGGCCGAACCATTTAATTTGTTGTCTCTTGATGAAGTCTAGTACTGATGTTGTACCCACTTTTTCCTGATGTCTTCATTTCTCAACCGGTCTCTTCTTGTTACACCCAGCATTCTGCGTAGACACTTCATCTCTGTTGTGACTAGTTTTCTTCT
Source organism: Arion vulgaris (assembly GCA_020796225.1). NCBI lineage: Eukaryota > Metazoa > Mollusca > Gastropoda > Stylommatophora > Arionidae > Arion > Arion vulgaris. The sequence goes on from CM036762.1 coordinate 40,050,415, forward strand.
ATCGTTTGTTGTCAGCGTCCAGGTTTGGCACTGGTAACATAATGTGGGAGAAAGATTGTGATGAACATTGCTCTTTTTGTGTTCATGGTGACGTGTTTGCATCTTAAAATTGGCGCCATTTGCCCTATCATTTGATTTGCTTTGTTGCATCTTTGTTGAATTTCATTAGTTATTCTTCCATTTGCTGAAAAAATGCTCCCTCTGTCCGTGCAACATTCATGACAGCGATTAGAAAATAAATCTTGCACACGTTTTCACAATCTCATAAAAAATTACAATTGGACTTTCGTGAGTGCTAAGAAATTCTGCACCGCCGCTGAGATCTTTCTGTATATGCAAGAGATCGGAGCACTCGTGGTTATTTACCGACATGCAATAATAATGGTCATATCATTCAATCAATCAACGGTATTTGTGCATTTTTTTTTTTATTTAATGTTCTTTTAAGCACAATGCATTTCATACTTAGTCATATGTTGTTTGTTACCTTGTATGAATTTTTTTTATATGTAGTCTTGCATATTCTTTTTTTTTTTTCGGTTTAACACACAAAATGTCAGCGTAATTTAGTCCTGCTTTAGTGCTTTGCGTTCAAATCCGTATGATGATTGTGATATTTATTTCACTGTTACAGATATTGTGTTACCATTTCCCATTATGTGAATGTAAATTGTTATTTTATTTCATGTAATGTTTGACCATGTGTGAACATTGACGGTGTTATGGATTTCGTGCACTGTCTCTGAGATCTTCCTGTGCAATCACTAGATTGGAGCACACATGGAGCACAATGACGATGATACCTTCGCGGCTGAGTGGTTAAGCCCTTTGCCTTGTGAGTCGAAGGTCATGGGTTCGAATTCGGAAAGCGCCGTTCTGTTCATGAGTGCAGTTTTTTCCAGAGACCCTAGGATTGTTGCCGGAGCTACAGAGTTCATGCTTTGTGCAGTACTCTCGGCAAGTGGCGTGCCATTTCTGCGGAGAGGGACCGAGCCATATTGGGTGTAAAACCCGGTGCAATGAAGTCAATCCTTCGGCTTTAAACCCTTTAAACCCTTATACTTTAAATTTGTACAGAAATAGTTCATCTTATCTAAATGATGCTAAAATAGATCTAACAAGAGAAAATGGCCGAAAAAGTAATGAAATCTAACATAGATGCAATAAATGAAACAAAATCATCCGAAAAATTGTACCTAGTTTGATATGAAATAACATCACTATGACACTAACAGAACATCATTGTACAACACATTCTTTCGCCAGGCATTATGCTTTCAGTGCCAAACATGTTCGTTGACATTAAACGATAGAAGAAAACTAGTTACGACAGAGATGAAGTGATGAATAATTATGTGAGTATCAAGAAGAGAACGGGTTTAGGAATGAACATCTGCTTTAAAATGTTGATACAACATCAGTAATCAACTTATTTTTTCTTCAATTAAATGTTTCAGCCATATAAGAAGATTAACAACAGAAAGTGCGCCACAAAGGGCAATGCTATTTAGATACATTGATTTCAAGGTAAAAGGAAGTCCACGAAAAAGGTCTTTAAATACCTTAAATTATATAAATAACAGTACATGAATAAAAGTAGAAGAAGATAATTAGATATATATTGTTGAATTCCTTTACTTAGTTGTTCTAATCTATCTTAGGTGTAAGGGTTAGAGACATTCATTTGAGAACAATTAGTCAGACATTAGTTGTAGGTAGCAGTGGTACTATTCTTTGCTTTCCTTGCACCACACGGGAGCTATGATAATTTGTAAACGTGTTTCGTTTCTGACGGACAACAGAATGTGTGTACATTATTCGGTGGCGTCTGTGGCTTAGGGGATAGTGGCTTGGTCTATTAACCCCGACGTTATGAGTTCTAATCACGCAGCGGACAGTTTGGTTGCAAATTGTTTCTCGTGGATTTTTTCGAAAGGTCGATGGCACCACCCGTTCAGAAAGCAATGGCAAACTACTGAACATAATAATACCTAGAAAAATCACAAACAGCGTTAAAAAGATGGGGTTGATTCGCACAGTCCTTTAAAGGATATGCAATTAACTTTATACATTATGCTGGTGGACTGTATGTATTTATGTGTACGTTGGTGTGTGTGTGTGAGAGAGAGCGTATATATATATATATTAGACAAAGCTATATCACTAATCTTTGCTTATCTGATTCAGAACAGGTGTTCCACTAAAATACATTCCTCTCTTTTATCGGCATGGTTCTCTCTCTCGCCTCTCTCTCTCTATCCTCTCTCTCTAGATCCCCGGCTAGACCGATGGACCAAATTTTTTCATGAATTGTACTGTTATTTTTAGGGACTCCGTCCCTCCGTACAGCTTCTCGCGAAGCTCTGTGTTATCGGGCCAGGTTTCATTTCTTAAGCCTGCTAACAACTGGCAGTCTAGCAGTATGTGCTCTGCCGTCATATCCTCCTTCTCTTAGTGGCACAGGCGAGTTGTGTCAATTTTAAATTTGTTGAACATGTGGGTCCGAACCCTTTTATCGCCGGTACAGCATGGTTCAAGAACAAACTATATTTATTATGTACATATGGGATGTAATTCTCGAAATGTCTGATTAAACAGTACGAATGTTATGTATTTTCTTTTTCTTATAGTTTACAGAGTTTGAGAGGCACAAATTGTGTAGTAACCACTCCTTAATTAAATGTGTCAGCTTGGCAACTGTGCAGTTCAAATTTGGACTGGTACGAATTGTGGGTATAACAAGTTTATAACGCAGTAGTATTTTAGTATATACAGAGAGAAACAAAAATGTGTGAATACCATCTTTCAAAAATATTGTGTACGATTAGTTATGATTATGTTTCTAGTGACATTTGAAACAATATATTTTGATGGCATATTTCAGTACCAAGAAGTTTTATTACTATATTTATCTCATTGCGTCCAGGCACAGATAACACTTTGTTGAAACTATTTTCGAACCATGATTGTCAATTACCTATATTTAGTGTTTGTTAATTTGTACATGCGCTTGTTGATTGCCTAAAATAAATGTTTATAAAACTTGTTTAACAGTGTTTCTATCATGTTTCGTAAACCGTTTAGATTGTTGTTCTTGCTTTTTTAACAATAAAATAAGTAGGCGTTGAATATAATTTGTTTCCTCTCTTTTTTTCACCATTATCGTGAAGTCTAAAAATGGTCTAAAAGTAAAAGATTGACTAAATTGTACCGAGTTTCCATATATAGATCCGCCTATGTCGGCAGAAGTGGCACAACATCTGCCGAGAGTGTTGCACAAATCACAAACTCCACATCTTCACCAACAATCCTAGGGAACTCATGAAAAAATTGCACATGTGACTGGGTTCTGTTTCTAACACACCGGTTCGGATTTGAAACAACAACAACAATTCGCATTCAAACTCACAATCTTCTGAACGACATACAGCAGTCTTTACCACAACACCATATAGACCGCCATCGTCAAGTGATTTGTACAAATTAAGACACAGTGTTCGGATTAGTAAGTGGCAATGAAGAGAAGAATAAAGAAAGAGAAAAAAGTAAGGTTAATTTGTAAACAATAAGAGAGAGAGATTTTTTTGTTTTTTTTTTCGATCCAGAAGCACTTGAGCTTTTCAGCTCTTCGGCTCGGTGTCATGGACATCGTAACCCTTCTGTTCGGTGCCACGAACACTGTAAATCTGGGGAATCTGTGGCTTTTTCTGCCATCCCGCGGAATTGAACCCGCACACACAGAGGGATAGTCACCCGTAGTCCAACGCGCTACAAGAGAGAAAGGTAAAATTATAGAAGAGCGAGGCAGACATTGAGTGCTTGAGAGAAAACAATGACAAATTAATCAATAGAACTAGAAAATTAAAGTGCTATTTAGGATGACACCAAAAAAAACCTTTCAACAATGCAACATTTTCACATCATTTCATCAATGGCTGCTTCAAATAATAGTGGATTGGTTATTGGTTTTGGTTATTGAACTGACGTCATTGCACTCCGGGCAGATTCATAGGTGCTACCCAACAGATATCGAAGAGTATGCTTACTGATAGTTCCCGGGGTTCACAGATTAAACACACTCCACACTTTGCCCCTCAGGCATCCAGTTCTACTTGTAAAACGGGTAAATTAAAACCGCTTAAATCGCTGAATCAATTCAATATCTATTTTAGTATCTCCATCCAACAGACAGTTGCGAAGAGACCGAAGAACATAATACTGTAAATAAAATACAACTTTACTTCGGTTTCAACCACAAGCCAGTCGCTATGTAAACTTATCTGTACAGTCAATTATATCAATATTTGAACTCGTGTAAGCGTGATACTTTAACTCCTAGACTAAAAAGTTAATTGCATATCCTTTACAGGACTTTGCGAATCCACTCCAGCTTTTTAACACTGTTTGTGATTTTTATAGGCATTATTACGTTCAGTAGTTTGCCATTGCTTTCTGAACGAGTGGTGCCATCGTCATTTTGTAAAAATCCACGCGAAACAATTTGCAACCAAACTGTCCTCAGCGTGATTCGAACTCAGAAAGTCGGCGTTAATAGACCGAGTCACTATCCCCTAAGCCACAAACACCACCAACTCCTAGAATACACACTTTCAAAAATCGTTATAACTCGCTGCTTTTAATAATATTTTTAATGAAGATTGCAATCAGAAACTTTATCATGACTTGAGTAAATTCAGTACCATAGAAATGTTTCAGAAGGTAAAGAATTGTTACGATCCAGATGGAAGTGAAAAGAAAGATGATAAAAAGTATTTTCCTACCAACATTTTGTTACCAGTGCCTAACTTGGTCTCCTACAGAAACACATCACAGAAAACTCACCAAGTGTGAAATGAAATGCTTGAGGAAGGCAGTGGGGTTCACCAGGAAAGATAGACTACGAAATGAGGACATCAGAAGCAGAGTGGGCATAACTTTAAGCACCAAAAACAGCATACAATAAAAAGAGATCAGGTACTAGAGCTAAGGGAAGACCCAGAGAAAGATAGACAATATCAAGACAACACTACATAAACACGGATATAACACAACAAGAGCGACTTGTCTGGCCCATGAGTTAAAATTAAAGCTTCCATCCCTACGCTTAACGGCAAGAGTGGACAACCAACTCCATCTTCGTTCTTAGACAATAGAAAAAAAAGAATTGTGAACATTTATTTTACAATTTTGTCTGTACTAAACAAAGAAATATACACAAATAGCTTAGATAAATAAGATAAAATATGCATCTTGTGAATGTTTTTCTTGCGTGTTTTGGCTCGACAAGTAGTTCACATGCTATATGCATCTAGCCACGCTGCTCACCAAATGGCTCGTTGGACTGTATTTATTATTAATTCTTTTTCTTCGAACGCTCCATAACGACCACTCTGTTAACCACTCTTTGTGATTTGTATGTGATCTAAATCTAAGAGCGATTGCGCGTTGTGCCAGTTATGCGCCAACAAGTAGGCCAGCACATCCAATTTCTGCGATGCATTTTATTTACTAGGTAGCTTCCTAGATCCTACATCAGTCACCTCTCACGACATGCATTGTATTACTATTCTTTGCTTCCTTGGGAATATTAATACGGTATACTGCTTATTAATACAGCTTACTGAACTATGCAAACACTAGATAATAACGAACATATTACTTTTGCTGCAAACATTTAAAAAAAACGATAGTATGCAACATCCTCAAACTAACATTTAGAAATGAAATTATGCAAATAAGAGCCAACGTCTGGGTCTCAGAATTATCATAACTTGTCAAATCGTCGCTATCATGCAGTATCTAATGTTCAACAAGCAACAAATACTTCCCTTCGTTTATCGTCTATGGATAAATGCTATGTATATGATTTATTCAATTTAATTATCTTCATTTCTATTTTATTTTGTTTGATGTGATTTAGCGTGTAAACAGTTTCGATACATATTTTTTTTTTTTCACGTTTTATTCGGTATGTTCTAGTTTCTCTTTTTAATAAAAATAAATGTACTTTTATACTTGCATTGTTCCGTTGAGATTTTTTTTTTTTTTTTAAATTTAACAACCAAAAATTGCAATCGATTTTCTCTTTAAATCTACCATGAAATATGTGTTTTTTATGTAGAATTTAAAAACTAACTGTAATTTTTTATTTGCAGACAAGTTAAATAAAAAAATAGATTAACAATTCAAGAAATGTACTTTTAAAGTTACAATGAACTTCAGACACATTTAATATATATATATATATATATATATATATATGCCAGCAATATAAAGCACACATTTTCATCACCATCCTTATCATCTAGCTTTCAACGATGAAATGTTTTCTATATGCTCAAATTGAACATAGAAAATCTTTTTTTTTCGTCCGTCTTCGATAGTGCTACGAATTCGATCTCATCTATATTATGATAGCGTTCGATGGAAAAATATCCCGGTCATGTAAGACGCAAACCAAGCTGATGGTAAGTACCATACCTTAACGCTAGAGACATTAATCCTGTGTAATTTTCTCTAGAACATAGATTCCCAAACTTTTTCGACCCAAGGCCCACTTTGCACAACATAAACTTTGTAACGCCCCACTCTACATTATAACAGTTTGCCAACGCCCTCTCCATATATATATATATACATGATCTATTTTCTCTTGACGTAGGAAATTGATATATATTTCTCTAATACATGGTCAATTTTCAAATGATTATATGCATGAAATAGAAAATTGATGAAAAATGGATCGTGTAAGACGGGCATAAGAGGAATCAAAATGTAGAATTCAAATTTTAAATGATTATTCAATCGTAAAATTACGAAAATAATTTATTTTAAAATATTTATTATGATTTTTTTCTTTAAGAGCCACCGACCCTAATTGCATGAACACCCCTCAAATTCTTCTGAACCCACTATACACCCCCTCCCTCCCAGAACGCTTAGCGCCCACTAAGGGGCGGTACCACCCACTTTGAGAAACGCTGCTCTAGAATAACAACTTATAAACTAATCTTTGAGATTTTGTGATGTTGGCAAAAAAACATAATCCTTTTACTCCATATTTTTTGTTTACTTCCAGTCTCAGTTATTTTGCAATCTATGCTAAATTATCTAATGTACTGAGTTTGCGTCGTGGCGTAGAAGTTAGGCAATCGCCTCTTGTTTAAAAGTACACGGTTCACTCCCTTATGGAGCCGTCTGGATATTTTTCCAGAGAACCCTGATCTTAATGTAGATGAGATCAAGTTCCTAGTCTTATCGGAGACGGACGAGAAAACGTAGATCCCGTGTTTAAGCTGAGCAAGTAAAAAAAAACTTCTAATCTGTCCACAATCGAGAAGAGCAGATCTGGAGAAAGCGCTGCACGGGCAAAATTCATTAGAAAAGATTAAATAATAAATCTCCAACAAAATATGTTTACCATATTCTCTCTCTCTCGCGATCGTTCTTAAGGCCGTTTTTATCATTCTATTGTGATATATAAACAGCCTAACACCAATAACGGATGTACGTTCACAACCTTCAGTACCATTTTTAGCTCTGGTGCTTATCCCTCTGTGGTGTGTTCGGTTTCAACCAGCGTTTACTGGGTTCGCTCTCCGTTAGCCTTTTGCTGTCCCCAGCCAAACCTACAAGGCAGCAGGTTTTACCATATTCTAAATTACATCGACGACTCTCGTTGGTGTTACGGAGTTTGTGTACTGCCCCTGAGATCTTCCTGTGTAAGACATATTGGAGCCTACATTGCTGCTCACCGAGGTTCAATTATGATGGGGATATCAATTAATGAATCAATTACAAAATACGACAGGCCGATATATCGGCTCAGACGGATGAAAGTGTTAAACATTTTGTGCTGTTCGTTTACAATTTATATTTGGGCATTTCATCTCATACGATCCGTTGTCAGCATTTAAAACACACAAACACGTACTAAGACATATATACACGTTTATTTCAACTAGTCATTTATCACGGACGAGACGAACCTAAAGTACTCACATCAATGAAATGTTCTCTTTTCGACGACTTTCTACTGTTCATACAATTCACCGTCCTGTCTTTCTTCCGATATGATTAATTTTCAAACGTCCGTGGCCATCCTGGTTGTGTTTATTTTGTGTTTCATCAAATTAACTCTTGGGTCGATTGGTGACCCTTCTATAGTTTAGCAGTTTGAAGAGTTATCTGAATTTTAACTGCAAACTGTTTACTTCCCTTGTTGAGGCCGGTGCGTTCCAACATGAACGTGTCCCAGCCTCTTCCTGCAAAGGAATTCGATTTCTGACAACGGAAGAGTTTATAGTGGCTTGAACTAATCAACGAATGTGGTGTTTAGAATTCACACGTGGTGGCTGTGAGTGGTAACTTCCGAACAGCTTGTGTTTCTCACTGGGAAATCGGAAATTATAGTATCTGGTGTGTGTTGTGCGTGTGTGTGCGTGTGTACGTGCGTGCATGCGTATCCTCATTTTCGTGTGCATTCGTGTGTGTCTTTGCACATTGTATTTGTAGTTAATTTATTTTTGCTCGTACGCTTGATCTTGTATTTTCTTTCTTTCATTCTTTATTGAACCATCATCATTGCACTTCGATGAGTAACCATCTGTGCTCCGATCTCTTTCTTACACAGGAAGATCTCAGCTGCAATGTAGAACTCGGCAGCACCGGCGAGGATCACCGATTTCATTTTGTGAAGATATTTTTGGCAGGGATTTTATTTTTTAATCTTTTCTAATGAATTTTTGCACGGGCAGCGGCTTTCCAGCCTGGTCTTCTCGATTTTGAACTGCCAAGGATTCTTTTACGTGTTCAAATTGAACATTGGACCTACGTTTTCTCGTCCGTCTCCAATAGGACTAGGAACTCGATCTCACCTACACTGAGATCAGGGATCTCTGGAAAATTATCCAGATGGTTTCACGAGGGAGCGAACCTGGTACCTTTGGCACGAGAGACGATCACCTAACCTCTACGCTACAGAGACCCATATATTTTAGAGTATTTTTCTCTTTTTTTCCCGATTCAGAAGCACTTGAGCTTTCAGCTATTCGGCACGGTGCCATGGACATCGTAACCCTTCTGTTCGGTGCCACGAACACCGTGAATCTGGGGAACCTGTGACTTTTCTGCCAGCCAGCGGAATTGAACCCGCACACACAGAGGGCTAGTCACCCGCAGTCCAACGCGCTACGAACACGCTGGGCAGGCATTTTTCTCTTAGTGTGAATGTACTTGCTCACGTGTATGTGTACCTGTGTATATATGTGCGTGTGTGTATGTGCACGAATATACGAATGCATATGTGTATGTCGTTATGTCAGTGTGTGCGTATGTAATTGTTTATTAATTGCATTTTCATTGACTTTATTTTCCTGTCTGTATTTTTTTAGCTTGTGTCTATGAACTGAAGCCGCATGAAAATTTCCAGAAATATAGGTTCAACTTTTTCCCATAATTGTTTATTGTCAAAATATTGATCACCGTCCGGAAGCATTGCAAGACATGCACTGTTTTGAGACCTGGAAGGACAGAGGAGATGGGGAAGGTCTAGACAGACCTGAAGAAGAGAGATTGAGACTGATATTAAAAGGATAGGTAAAACATGGAAAGAATTGGAAGGGATGGCAGGAGAGAGGAAGAGCTAGAAGATGTTTATTGAAGACCTGTGCTCCGTTGGGAGTTGAAAAGTGAAGAAGCAGAAAATAGTGATGTTGTCGATGAGGGAAATCATCATATAGAAATCATCATGTGCCATGTCGGTTAATGCAAACGTAAAAAAAACTATAGAAAGCCCTATCCTAAGTATTAACTATCAGTTGTGATACGAACATATCTCTGTACCATGATGTCGAAATCGAAACTCTGGCATATCCTTTACAGGACATAGCCATCGACCACTGTAAACAATTCGTTTATTTTTTTAGGCATCACTTATACACGTTCAGCAGTTTGCCATTGCTTTCTGAACTGTGATATCTATTTTTACCTTTAGGAAAAATCCCACGGAAACGAATTTGCTTCCAAACTGTCCGCCGAGGAGTTTCAATCAGGCACCCTTGGGTTGTGAATCGAGGTGGTGTAAATGATGGTTTGAGTATGACGGCTGCAGAGGCAGGCCACCTGCTTATGAGATAGAGGAGTTACGAAGGGCTGTTAGAGTGGCAGCGTTCTGCTAGGGACAAGCTATTTGATGATGATGATGATTATGATGATGATGATGATGATGACAGGCTTGCATCAACAGCATCGATTATTGGGGAGTTGAAGATGGATAAAGGGGATATTCTTCGGTCTCTTCGCGACTGTCTGTTGGATGAGGACACAAAATCGATGTTGAATCGATCAAGCGATTTAGGCAGTTTGGAGTTACCCGTTGTACAAGTCAAACTGGATGTCTGAGAGGCAGAGTGAGAGGTGTGTTTAATCAGCGAGCCACGGGAACCATCAGTATGCATACTCTTCGATATCTGTTTGGGGAGACTGAGCACCTGTGGGTCTGCCCGGAGTGCAATGACGTCGGTTTAGTAACCAATAACCAATAACGATGATGATGATGAGGATGATGATGATAATCTCAAGAATAGAGGTTTCCGATTTCACATCCATTCTTCAAATATATGACACAAGACAAATACAAACATAACAAACGTGATGAGTTTTTTCCTTTACCTATCTGGATTACGTAATTATTTCGCCTATGTGACTACTAAAAAAAAATATAACAATCCTTGTTTTTGACCGAATCAATACATGAGATTTCTGTAAATGAACAAAACTTGTTACGGGGAACAGTGATCAATTGATTTATTTCGTTATAGCTGTATCGAGATAGCTTGCTGAAACCGCCTTACTCTAGCTGTCTGGGAATTTCGTATTTTAAATGAACAATAAATATGTTAGTGAGGCAATTAACAATAAAATTGACTTTTTGGACACCTTTCCGGGAGTAATATTCGTTATATTGGGTTTTGGTTTTTTTCTAGCGACCACGGCTTCAGTAATTTGACTCTTTAGAAGTATTGATTCTGAAGGACTCAGATTCTAGTTCACGAGAAGTTTGAAATCGTTTTCTATCCAGTGTTGTTTTGTTCGTTATGGTTAATTATATTGCTGTAATAATGTGTTAAAAGAAAACTATCGTTACTGACTGTAGTACCGCTTTTTATGGCGGTGTAGGACAAGTGGGACGGGAGTCTGAGGAATTTAATGGCCACATGGCTAGTGTATCACCGGGGAACTGTTCAGGTTATGATTTTAATGTTATGCCCTTGGCCTTACCGTGGATTAACCCTTTCACTGCTACATACTTTCTGAAGACGGAGTTAAAAATGGCTATCCTTTGTTTCTAGGTCATAAACGTGAATGTACGCCTATAGCAGTGATAGTAGAAATGTATAACGTGTTAAGATGTCTTTAGCCCACAGAGGAGATATAATAACAGACGCATTAATGCGTATTTAGCAGTGAATGGGAAAACGTATATACACGTCCTTAGCAGCTAAAGGGTTAAGCACAGGTCTCCGCATGGGAGCCGGTTTTAATCCGTTGTGTAATCTCCAATATTTACATCACTGCGGCACAATGTTCCTGAAGGCATGGTTCCTGTAGTACCGAGGCAGGGACTACCAAAACGAAGAAGGCACCAGGACATCAAAGAAACTTTAAACCTGAAGCAGGTGGAGGCAAGAGAACTTGCTAGACACAGATCGTTTTTCAGGCGGGCTGTGAGGAAAGCGTCGTTCCGCAAGGGACATGCTACTTGATGAGACATTGCAATGTAATTGGGATTTGAATTTACATGTATGCTTGACTCATCTCTCTCCCTCTCTCTCTCTCTTACCTATGCCAGGATGATTGACCAACGCGATAATGTACCATGATTTCACATGCAACAGAAAGATGAACTGATTGCTGAAAATAGTGAGAGTAACAAGGGGAGATCAAATAAAAATGAGACTATTATAAACCTGATAGAAAAGTTACTATTACAAACCAATGTGAGAGTGTATTAAGAAGCAGCAATCGAAATTAACACTACTATGAGTACCCCATAACAAGCACTACACTATTCAGCTAAAACGTTTTCAATGCTAAAGATCATACCCACAGACGTTACTCTACATAAATTTCAAAGCCTTATATGTAGCTTACTCAATGACATTTGCCAGAATTCTTCTCATACCCTGAAGCTGAATAACATAACAGGAACAGTGAAAAGCAGAAAAAGGAAAGTACTTATTGTCGACTTTAATTTGGTATATATTTCACATTTTTAACACCTGACATTATTAAAAGCCTACCGTTGATTCCATTTTGACACTAATTGCAAGAGCAAAAATAGTTCATTTCTCAATCTCAACGGTATTTCAAATTGGATTTCTTTTCATAAGATTTACTAAGACACTCAAATAATAACAAATATTATTGTAAATGTTTACAATTTTGTGTAAACTAAAGTGAACGCTCGTGAATAATGAATGAGAAAGTAACTAAAAATAGTTTAGTTCATTTTATTTTCATTAATCAAAATGTTTTTATTTTAATTTTGATGTCAATTGTCAATCATTTCTAAAATATTACGTAGGACAGTTAACAATCTAATTGCACCGTATTGTGTTACATGAGGACAAGAAGGTCGGCTAAAGAAAACACTAGTGGTCAATAGCATGGAAAAAGAAAACTTAACATCCAAGAACAACTTTACTTGTTCATTCTTGTAGAGACATTGAAGTAGACTGATGTTCATATAAAGAAAAACTTAACATCCAAGAACAACTTTACTTGTTCAGACATTCTTGTAGAGACATTGAAACAGACTGATGTTCATATAAAGAAAAACTTAACATCCAAGAACAACTTTACTTGTTCATTCTTGTAGAGACATTGAAACAGACTGATGTTCATATAAAGAAAAACTTAAAATCCAAGAACAACTTTACTTGTTCATTCTTGTAGAGACATTGAAGCTGACTGATGTTCATATAAAGAAAAACTTAACATCCAAGAACAACTTTACTTGTTCAGACATTCTTGTAGAGACATTGAAGTAGATTGATGTTCATATAAAGAAAAACTTAACATCCAAGAACAACTTTACTTGTTCATTCTTGTAGAGACATTAAAGCAGATTGATGTTCATATAAAGAAAAACTTAACATCCAAGAACAATTTTATTTGTTCATTCTTGTAGAGACATTGAAGTAGATTGATGTTCATATAAAGAAAAACTTAACATCCAAGAACAATTTTACTTGTTCATTCTTGTAGAGACATTGAAGCAGACTGATGTTCATATAAAGAAAAACTTAACATCCAAGAACAACTTTACTTGTTCAGACATTCTTGTAGAGACATTGAAGCAGACTGGTGTTCATATAAAGAAAAACTTAACATCCAAGAACAACTTTATTTGTTCATTCTTGTAGAGACATTGAAGCTGACTGATGTTCATATAAAGAAAAACTTAACATCCAAGAACAACTTTACTTGTTCATTCTTGTAGAGACATTGAAGCAGATTGATGTTCATATAAAGAAAAATTTAACATCCAAGAACAACTTTACTTGTTCAGACATTCTTGTAGAGACATTGAAGCAGATTGATGTTCATATAAAGAAAAACTTAACATCCAAGAACAACTTTATTTGTTCAGACATTCTTGTAGAGACATTGAAGCAGATTGATGTTCATATAAAGAAAAACTTAACATCCAAGAACAACTTTACTTGTTCATTCTTGTAAAGACATTGAAGCAGACTGATATTCATATAAAGAAAAACTTAACATCCAAGAACAACTTTACTTGTTCAGACATTCTTGTAGAGACATTGAAGCAGATTGATGTTCATATAAAGAAAAACTTAACATCCAAGAACAACTTTACTTGTTCATTCTTGTAGAGACATTGAAGCAGACTGATGTTCATATAAAGAAAAACTTAACATCCAAGAACAACTTTATTTGTTCATTCTTGTAGAGACATTGAAGCAGATTGATGTTCATATAAAGAAAAACTTAACATCCAAGAACAATTTTATTTGTTCATTCTTGTAGAGACATTGAAGTAGATTGATGTTCATATAAAGAAAAACTTAACATCCAAGAACAACTTTACTTGTTCATTCTTGTAGAGACATTGAAGCTGACTGATGTTCATATAAAGAAAAACTTAACATCCAAGAACAACTTTACTTGTTCATTCTTGTAGAGACATTGAAGCAGACTGATGTTCATATAAAGAAAAACTTAACATCCAAGAACAACTTTACTTGTTCAGACATTCTTGTAGAGACATTGAAGCTGACTGATGTTCATATAAAGAAAAACTTAACATCCAAGAACAACTTTACTTGTTCATTCTTGTAGAGACATTGAAGCTGACTGATGTTCATATAAAGAAAAACTACAAGTGCAAAGTAGAAGTGAGAGTCATGATTATACTAGTTGATCCCCATTCTTTAAACTATGAGTCTATGTGGCGTAGAAGCTAGGTGCTCGCCACTCGTTCCAAAGGTAATCGGTTTGCTCCCTCGTGGAGACATCAGGATATTTTTCCTATAGATCCTTGATCTCAGTATAGGTTAGATCGAGTTCCTAGTCTTGTTGGAGACGGACGATAAAATGTAGGTCCTGTGTTAAAGTTGAACACGTAAAAAGAATCCTTGGCATCTTAGAATTAAGAAGAGCAGGCTGGATATGACAAAATTCATTAGAGAGATTAAAATAATATAATTCCTGTAAAATATTTGTATCATCTTCAAAATGACATCAAGAACACTCGTCAGGGCTACGGAATTCGTGCACTGCCGCTGAGATCTTCTTGCGTAAGAAAGAGATCAAAGCAAACAATGTTACTCACCAAAGTGCAGTGATGATAGTACTATCAATCAATCAATCAATCAATCAATCATGCAAACGTCAATCCAAATGTATATGTGTTGCAGTGGGTGCAGAACCAGACTTCACAAACTAAATGTTTCTTGTTCGTGGCTTGATATTTCGGCTGTTGTCTATACTTAAAATGTTATCTGATTCAGTTAAATCGAGAAACAAATTTCCTACAACATCGACAGCTACTGTTAATGCACTTTGCTTTCATTACGTTCACCTGACTGGCTAGCACTCAGAAAGATGTTTGGCTCTACTCTCCCTTCTTATAAACATGTGATTGGGTAACCTTTCATGTCAGGGGTCAAACCTGAACCATCTAATTATATAGAGATCAGGATACTCTCACATATTGTAAATCTATCAATTATTTACTGGAAAGTAAAGGCGATCGGCGTGATGTTGATCACATCACTCATCAAGTGCCGATGGTCAACGAAAAATACGAGCCTAACACTGTATTAATATCCTCCATCGTAAGCGATGATGACAACAGTCTCTGTCGTGTGCTGCTAGATCCCTCTGGTGTGTGTGGTGACTGTAGAGTCCAATTTATTTTTTTCCCGATCCAGAAGCACTTGAGCTGAAAGCTTTCGGCTCGGTGTCATGGACATCGTAACCCTTCGGTTCGGTGCCACGAACACCGTAAATCTGGGGAACCTGTGGCTTTTCTGCCAGTCCGCGGAGTTGAACCCGCACATACACAGGACTTGTCACCCGTAGTCCAACGCGCTACGAACACGCTGGGCACGCGGGCTGTAGAGTCCAATTCTAGAACGCAACCCCCTACCACAGGTAGGGCATACATGATTGTCCAACACCGTATTACTCAATATACCTTGAGGTATAACAAGGGTTCCTTTGACATTTTTTTAAATAACTTATTTAATTTGCTTGCTCAAGCTAATATACTGTACAGAATTACTTGTACAATACAAAATGTTTACAGAGCTGACATCGTGAACGCCCTCATAGAGCGTGGCCGCAGAGAAGACCTTCATCTAAACCAATCCACGTCAACTACTAGATTGCGAGAACTGGGTTTGAAGATTGGTGTGGCAAGAAAAGAACGGTACAACAGGTATACGAGTAGGCTCATCAATCAAAATAGAACTGGTACGGTCAGTCGCTGGACGCTGTTGGAGATATTGCGAAGGAGATCGGAGCACCTATGGGCATGTCCGGAGTGCAATGAAGATATTCCAAACTGAAACTGAAACTGAAACTTGTACAATGTTACTTAGAGAGAAAGTATAAGATAATTATTCTACTAATTATAGAGAATTATTAGGAGAAAGAGAGAAGGAGAAAGAACGAGAAATTAACAAGTTACATACTCTATGAGAAGATTTTGCTTGAACTTCCAACAAAAGTATCACCAAATCTGATGGTGTTTGGTTATATGCAAGTAGCACAACTTTTATCACGATGCTCGTCAATTAATCATCATTTTTCTATTGATTTCATCCACTTCATTTTCAATACAAAATGTTTACGTAGAGCAGTAATACCAAATAGTTAGACCACTTTTTATGTTCAGCCTTTGATGTGATATGTGTATACTTTTATGGGAACAAAAGTTCTATAGAAGTCCAGCAACCTAGTCTCTACTGTGATGAGTGTATTTTACATAAATTATTTTTGTTGGATGGATACAAAGCAAAAGGCTGGTCACGCAAAAGGTGGACCTCAGAGATAACAGAGGCGACGAAAGACACTATTTATGAAGCGCATGCAATGTCTCGTTCTAAAAATCTCTTCTTTTTCTTTCGCTGTTAGGCAAAACAAGATTGGAGAAAAGAAAAAAGATTAATATTGTTTAACTCAAAAACTGAAGTATATACAAAATATAGTAATATTCAATACACTTCAAGTCTGGCTAAATTTCCCTGCATGCGGTTTCTGCTTCATGAGACCTAGCTTGCAAAAACTGCTTTAAAAGAAATAAAGACAAGTTCACATAAACACAGACATTAAAAAACAAAATCAAATTTTTTTGAAGCACAATACAGCAAGGAATAACTTACAGCAGTCTCAAAAGGAAGCAGAAAGAAAAAATATATACATTTTAGACGACTGAACATTGAGAAACATTTCCTCATATAAACATTCTAAATTATTGAACCTTGAGAAACATTTCCTCATATAAACATTCTAAATTATTAAAAATTGAGAAACATTTCGTCTTATAAACATCATGGACGACTGAACAATGAGAAACAGTTTCTCATATAGACGTCATAAGCGACTGAACAATGAGAAACATTAGCTTATATAGATATCCTAAACGACTGAAATTTGAGAAACATTGGCTCATATAGACATTCTATGCGACTGAACATTCAGAAACATTGGCTCATATAGACATTCTCTGCGACTGAACATTCAGAAACACTGGCTCATATAGACATTCTCTGCGACTGAACATTCAGAAACACTGGCTCATAAACATTATCATGTCTGAAAAATGGAACACTTTGATCACACTAAAAGCCACAGTGACATAGGTAGAGCAATAATGGAGGGCTGGTTGCTGTAAGATGAGGCATACGACAGTGGCAGCAGAACATTAAAGATACCTTGAATATTTCAAAGGAGGAAGTGGGATAACTGACTAGATATACATTTTTTCAGGCGATCTGTGCTGAGAGCGATATTCTGAAATGGACAGACTAGATTATAACGATCATTTAACGTTTACAGATGCTAGAAGACAGTGGCGGCTCGTCATTAAGGGCCAGGCCCCATCAAAAATAATGTGTAAAATGCATTTATTATTTAATAAATTTAAATATAACCTAATCCAATACTATGATTTTCCCAAAAAAAGGTGGAGGCTGCAGTAAAACTTGGAAAATAGCTAAACACGTAAACACAAAGTACTACAGTTTTAGAAAATACATAAACAGTGACGATAAACAGCAACGTTTCGACCAAAAGGCCTTTATCAAGCAAACAATACAACAAGAATGACGAATTTCGAGGAACACTACAAATGGACGATTACATGTGGAAACATAAACCTATCTAATGAAAATCTGGGAATAAAAACGAACAACGAAATGAGTGCAACACAAAAACCGAAAGTGGAAAAGAAGAGAAACAATAAACAATATAGTGGATAAATGACACATATATGGAGCAAACACACATATAGATAACAAGGCACGAGATAAGACAGTACTAAGAAGCGTAGGAATGTAATGCGTTGAGTCCAAGAGGTCGCAAGTGCCATAGAATGAAATAAAACGGTTCTCCAGGGTGAATCGACTGCGATCATCGGAGGAACATGATCGGATGGCTGTGACCTGGACATCGTCAACTCCTGAATGGCCAGTATCGTTGAAATGAGGGGCCACAGGAGTCACAGAGCGTTGGCGAATATCGCGTAAGTGTTGGGCGAATCGGTCACTGAGTCTCTTACCGGTTTCGCCAATATAGGACTTGTTGCATCGTTTGCAGGTGATGGCGTAGATGATATTGCGGGACTCACACGTGAAACTGTCTTGAATGGCATACGTAGCTTTTGGAAAAGAGACAGTGGGGTCTGTATTACATATGCACATGTATTACAGCGCCGACGTCCGCACTGGATGGTGCCAAAGTGACTCTGGATATTAGGCTTGAGGCGACTGTGTACCAACAAATCCTTGAGGCTTCTGTCCCGTCTGTAAGCCACCAAAGGATAGTGTTGGAAGACTGAACGTGTCTCAGGATCAGACTGAAGAATAGGGAGATAATGGAATAAGACCTTCTCCACCTCGACTCTCCTTCGTCTTGCTGAACTAGTTCTCACTCTCAACTCCTTTCAGTTCAATGACCAGTTCTTCGAACAGATTAGTGGGGTCGCCATGGGTACTAAAATGGGACCCAGCTATGCTTGTCTATTCATGGGTCATCTTGAACACTTAGTATGGAACACCTATGATGGCCGTCTTCCGTCCGTGTATCATAGATACATCGATGATTGTATTGGAGTTACCGATATGTCTGAAGCCGATTTGTCACGCTTCATCACCTTCATCAATGCCTTCAATCCTGCTATTCGGTTCACCTCTCACATCTCTACCTCCTGTGTCAATTTTCTTGACATCACTATCACCATCAGCCTATCCACTATCACTACATCAGTATACTACAAGCCTACTGATACACATAGCTTTCTTCTGTATACCTCTTCCCATCCCCAGGCCTGTCGTGACTCTTTACCTTTCTCTCAACTCTTACGCCTTCGTCGCATCTGTAGTGAGGACGACGATTTTCTTGATAGAGCTCACGAGATGCTGGATTTCTTCCGCCAGCGCCTATACCCGGAGAATGTGCTTACATCTGCCATGCATCGGGTTCAGCTAATTGCTCGCCAGGAGGCCCTTTCTCACATACATAGAACCCCCAATTCTGACAGGGTTAAACTTATCTTAACTTTCCACCCTCATAGTTCCCTGGTGAAAAGGTCTTATTCCATCATCTCCTATTCTTCAGTCTGATCCTGAGACACGTTCAGTCTTCCAACACTATCCTTTGGTGGCTTACAGACGGGACAGAAGCCTCAAGGATTTGTTGGTACACAGTCGCCTCAAGCCTAATATCCAGAGTCACTTTGGCACCATCCAGTGCGGACGTCGGCGCTGTAATACATGTGCATATGTAATACAGACCCCCACTGTCTCTTTTCCAAAAGCTACGTATGCCATTCAAGACAGTTTCACGTGTGAGTCCCGCAATATCATCTACGCCATCACCTGCAAACGATGCAACAAGTCCTATATTGGCGAAACCGGTAAGAGACTCAGTGACCGATTCGCCCAACACTTACGCGATATTCGCCAACGCTCTGTGACTCCTGTGGCCACTCATTTCAACGATACTGGCCATTCAGGAGTTGACGATGTCCAGGTCACAGCCATCCGATCATGTTCCTCCGATGATCGCAGTCGATTCGCCCTGGAGAACCGTTTTATTTCATTCTATGGCACTTTGCGACCTCTTGGGCTCAACGCATTACATTCCTACGCTTCTTAGTACTGTCTTATCTCGTGCCTTGTTATCTATATGTGTGTTTGCTCCATATATGTGTCATTTATCCACTATATTGTTTATTGTTTCTCTTCTTTTCCACTTTCGGTTTTTTGTGTTGCACTCATTTCGTTGTTCGTTTTTATTCCCAGATTTTCATTAGATAGGTTTATGTTTCCACATGTAATCGTCCATTTGTAGTGTTCCTCGAAATTCGTCATTCTTGTTGTATTGTTTGCTTGATAAAGGCCTTTTGGTCGAAACGTTGCTGTTTATCGTCACTGTTTATGTATTTTGTAAAACTGTAGTACTTTGTGTTTACGTGTTGAGCTATGATTTTCCCGAACATTTGTGCCTGGACCCACCAACAAAAATGATCACGAGCCGCCACTGCTAGAAGACAAAATCATGTTAAAACATGTGTCATATGGATGAAGATTAGTAGCTGTCACATCACGGAAATTGTGTTTTTTTCATACAATAAATCAATATTAGATGTTTCTGTGGCAGATGGGTTAATCCGTTACATACAATAAATGAATATTGGATGTTTCTGTGGCAGATGGGTTAATCCGTTACATACAATAAATGAATATTGGATGTTTCTGTGGCAGATGGGTTAATCCGTTACCTTGTTTTCTGAAGTTTGTGTGTTCGAACACAGCCAGGCTCTAGTTAGAGTTGGCTGTGGTTCGAATCAGCACCACGTCGTTCAGTTCTGAGGTGCATTTTTGTCGATTCGATACCTGAGATTGTTGACGTAGCTACGGAGGTGGCGTGACATTTATTTGAAGATGACCGATTCATATGGGTTTCTTCTTCTTCGCTTTCTTTCTCCAATTCAACCAATTTAATCAATCTTATTGTGATCTCTCTTTCTTTCTCTCTCTCTCTCTCTCTCTCTCTCTCTCTCTCTCTCTCTCGCGATCGCATTGTGATATATAATTGACTTTTGACAAGAACGATAAACGCCGGTTCGTTGGCTCTTACTTGTATATGGAACCATACACGTGTAGGACAGGGCTTCCATTTTTATCATACGGGAAATGTTTTGAGTTTGTCTCGCTGACAGTCAGTCCCCCACACTTCCCTTCCTTTGTGTATTCATTGCTCTTTAACGATCATTTTTCGCTGTATATTTGGGCTTTATGATCTTCCCCCAAGACTATGTCTACACTGTGCACCATTTCTGACTATGTAAGGTAGTTCCGTATAAAGTTAATTGCATATCCTTTACATGGCGTTGCGAATCAACCCCCAGCTTTTTAACGCTGTTTTTTTTTCTAGGCATTGTTACGTTCAGTAGTGTGCCATTGCTTTCTGAACGGGTGGTGCCAATGTCCTTTTGCAAACATCCATACGAAACAATTTGCTACCAGACTGTCCGCAGCGTGATTCGAACTCAGCCCGTCGGGGTTAATAGACCGAGTCACTATCCCCTAAGCCACAGCCGCCACCAAGATCGTTCCGTATACGAGAGTAAAACCAGGTGCAATGAAATAAATCTTTCATTATTAGACCGTTTTAAATCACAATTCAATATCAACAATTACTAATGAAGCGCGTATGCACTCTTCAAACAGTGTTATTTGATTCCATAAGCGATGTATTAGTTCATTTCTAACTCTGTTGACTCAGCTGGTAGCACTTTCCTTATTTATAAAATAAATATCCAGTTCGTGTTGACATTATATTTGATATGTGCTTACTGGTAAGTTCAATAATTTAAACAAACAGTATATAAATTGAATTGCTGGACATAAGAGGTTATCTAAAACTTTATCTAAAGCTTTAAGAACATATTTCTTTAAATAATTATTTTTTGTTTGTGTGTGGAAAACATAGTTTTGAAATCTGAATAGTTGAATAAGCAAAGGGTCTAAAGATTGACTTCATTGCACCAGGTTTACGCATATTGCTCTGTTTCCTTTAGCAGAAATGACCCACCACTTGGATAGTATTGCACACAGCACGAACTCCGTAGCTCCAGCAACAATTCTAGGTATCTCTGGAAAAATTTCTCGTGAACAGAACGGTGCAGTTCAAATTTGAACCCAAGATCTTCCAAACTCAAGGCATACTGCTTAACCACTTAGCCACATAGATCTCTACTGATTGAAAATATGAAAATGCTAAACATTGAGATCAAAATGAGAGTTATTCAGTGATACGTAGAACGAATACTGACAAACGGATGTGCGTCATGGACAATAAACAAACATCGAAAAATCTCTTAGGACCACAGAGATGTGGTTTTGCAGAAGAATGATGAGACTCCCATGGACTGCTAAAATGACAAATGTTGAGAAACTGACTGAGGTCAAGACACAAAGAAAGCTTATCATCAATATAAGAAAGAGGCAATCAGCATTTTTCGGAAATGTAATGAGGAAGGGTGGTTTAGAACACATTGTGACAAACCGGTAAAGTTGAGATTGACGAGACAGAGGAAGATAGAGAGATAAAATTGTGGATAGTTTGACTTCATGTCATGGAAGAGCGTCAGTATCTGAAATAATAGGAAACAAGAGACAGAGATTTGTGGAGTTCCATGATCACCTACGCCAGCCGGCACGGCACTTTATGATGATGATGAAACATTAAACTTAAATAATGTTACTATTACCGTGTGGGAATAAACTAGAATCGAAGTAGAAAAAATATAAAGCATATTAATATATATATAACATAACATACACCAGAAGAATAGACATTTAACAAGACAGTGAATAAACATGTGATTTGGATGCAAATGTTATAGAAGAATAGATATTTAACGAGACAGTGAATAAACATGTGGATTTGGATCAAATGTTACAGAAGAATAGACATTTAACAAGACAGTGAATAAACATGTGCGATTTGGATGCAAATGTTACAGAAGAATAGACATTTAACAAGACAGTGAATAAACATGTGCGATTTGGATGCAAATGTTACAGAAGAATATACATTTAACAAGACAGTGAATAAACATGTGTGATTTGGATGCAAATGTTACAGAAGAATAGACATTTAACAAGACAGTGAATAAACATGTGCGATTTGGATACAAATGTTACAGAAGAATAGACATTTAACGAGACAGTGAATAAACATGTGATTTGGATCAAATGTTACAGAAGAATAGATATTTAACAAGACAGTGAATAAACATGTGCGATTTGGATACAAATGTTACAGAAGAATAGACATTTAACAAGACAGTGAATAAACATGTGAGATTTGGATACAAATGTTACAGAAGAATAGATATTTAACAAGACAGTGAATAAACATGTGTGATTTGGATGCAAATGTTACAGAAGAATAGATAATTAACAAGACAGTGAATAAACATGTGCGATTTGGATGCAAATGTTACAGAAGAATAGATATTTAACAAGACAGTGAATAAACATGTGCGATTTGGATGCAAATGTTACAGAAGAATAGATATTTAACGAGACAGTGAATAAACATGTGCGATTTGGATTCAAATGTTACAGAAGAATAGACATTTAACGAGACAGTGAATAAACATGTGCGATTTGGATGCAAATGTTACAGAAGAATAGACATTTAACAAGACAGTGAATAAACATGTGAGATTTGGATACAAATGTTACAGAAGAATAGATATTTAACAAGACAGTGAATAAACATGTGCGATTTGGATGCAAATGTTACAGAAGAATAGACATTTAACAAGACAGTGAATAAACATGTGCGATTTGGATGCAAATGTTACAGAAGAATAGACATTTAACAAGAGTGAAAAAACATGCGATTGATCAATGTTACAGAAGAATGAACATTAAAAGAGAATAACATATATGAGAAAGTTAAAAAATAACATTTTAACAAGACGATGAATAAACATAATTTGATGCAAATGCAGAATAATTTGCATTCATATACATGAAGAACAATGAGCTATACAGAAAGAATACAAATCAAATATACTGATGATGATAAACATAAATGAGAATGGGATATTTGGGCAAATACCATCAAGGTGATAAGACCATCATGAAGTAGGCATCCTGAAAATAGAAGAGAAAGACTGCAGGGAATTCAGGATGCAACACGAGACGACACTATATTCATTTCATTAGAGTATCGCAGTGATTCCACTTAAATGTGTAGGCACGACTCAGAGACTGCAGAATAAAAAATGTAAAAACGCTGTTCTAAACCACTGTCCTAATGTGGAACAGCTTACCGTATCGATCTGTATAATTTATGTCAATAAACGACCAAATAGATGATTGATTTTTGACATTCCGCAGCATTCAACTACACTATATTTTATGTTTAATTCTTCTAATGAGCATCATCGTCATCATCATGGATCTCCATAAATCTCTATCTTTGGTGTTTGCTATCAATTCAGATGTTGACGCTCTACTGTGCCATGAATTCAGGCTATCCAAAATTTCTCTCTCTGTCTTCCTCTGTCTCGTCTACCCTCGATTTTACCAGTTGTTATAATATGTTCTAAACCTCCCTCCGCTGTCTGCCCAGCGTGTTCGTAGCGCGTTGGACTACGGGTGACTATCCCTCTGTGTGCGGGTTCAATTCCGCGGAATGGCAGAAAA
The DNA here is from genome assembly GCA_020796225.1 of Arion vulgaris. Taxonomy (NCBI): domain Eukaryota; kingdom Metazoa; phylum Mollusca; class Gastropoda; order Stylommatophora; family Arionidae; genus Arion; species Arion vulgaris. Next base: position 40,074,900 of record CM036762.1, read on the forward strand.
GCCACAGATTCCCCAGATTTACGGTGTTGTGGCACCGAACCGAAGAGTTACGATGTCCATGGCACCGAGCCGAAGAGCTGAAAAAGCTCAAGTGCTTCTGGATCGAAAAACAAACACAAAAAACCTCCCTCCTCATCACATGTCCAAGAAATGATGCTAGTCACCGTATCTCTATTTTAATTTATACTATTTCTTTTTGTTCAGTTCTTCCATCAATATTTTTCCTCAATTTTCCATTTCAATTTTTTCCCAGACCTTCCATCTTCATCTCTGACACCTTCTGTATGTTTAGTGCCTTTATCTCAATTTATCTCTACAGAGGTCTCTGTAGTGTAGAGGTTAGATGCTCGTTTATCGTGCCAAATGTACAAGGTTCGCTCCCTCATGGAGCCATCTGGATATTTTTCCAGAGATCCCTGATCTCAGTGTAGGTGAGATTGAGTTCCTAGTCCACCGGAGAGACGATAAAACGTAAGTCCCGTGTTCGTTAAATTTGAGCACGTAAAAGAGCCCTTGGCAGCTCAAAATCGAGAAGAGCAAGCTGGAAAGCCGCTGTCCGGGCAAAATTCATTAGAGAAGATTAAAAATAAAATTCCTGCAACAATATCCTCACCATCTTCAAAATTGCATCGGGACCCCTGCCGATGCTACGGAGTTGGTGCACTGCCGCTGAGATTTTCCTGTGTAAGAAAGATATTGGAGCACACATAGTAGTTACCCACCGAAGTGCAATGATGATGGTCCTATCAATCAACCAATCAATCTCTACAATTTTATTCACATCTTCATATATTTTTTGGTCAACTTTCTTTTTCTCAAACTTGTATAATATTTTTCAAGACATCTGATATGTAGAAGATGTTATTATTTTATCCTTGTAGAAAATTACAAAAATATTTGTTGCCTTTTTTTCATTTGTGATATTTGCCAAAACAAATTATTTTACGCGAAAGTTGATACAGGCAAGAGATCTAGAAGACGCCCTCTACATAGTTATAAAGATGTGAACAAGATACATGACACAATGCGAGGAGAATGAGATCAGGAATGGAATTACGAGAAAAGAAAAATGTATTGCAGAAAGATCAGTTATTCGTTACTGCCCCCCGTGTGGCGCCGGAGCTTGCAAGGGAAGCAAAGAATAGTACCACTGAACCTACAATGCATGTCGTAAGAGGCGACTGATGTAGGCCCTAGAGATGCTGCCCAAGTAAATAAAAAGCAGTGCAGAAATCGGATGTGCTGACCTACTTGTAGTCGCATAACTGGCACAACGCACAATCGCTCCTAGGCTCAGATCACATACAAATCACATAGAGTGGTTGACAAGTGGTCGATATGGAGCGTTCGAAAAAGAAGAAGAATTCGTTACTGAAACGACGTCATAGCAATCGGGAAAGACCAAGAGGTGCTCAGTCTCCCAAAAAAGATGTCGAAAGGTATTGATGATTCTGGTGGCTCCCTAGTGAAACACGCTCCTCACTTTGTCTCTCATGAATACAGTTCAGCGTGTACAGCGTGTAATTCCACATTCATTAAATCGCTGGAAAGATTCAGTCAGTTGCGGCTCGTCATTAGGGGCCACTATGGCCGGGCTCCACGAAAAATAATGTGTAACGCGTATTTATTATTTTATAAATTAAATCATAACCAAAAAAAACATGATTTTTCCGATTAATTTTTGTCTGGCCCCAACAGCAAAAATATTACGAACCGCCACTGAATTCAGTCTCGATTTTAGTGTCCTCATCCAACAGACGGTCGTTGAGAAACTGAAGAACATCACCACCATCTAACTACAACTTCCCGACGATCGATGATATTAATACTCGTACAAGCATGTCTCTCACTGCCGCAAACACCACTATGCTCAGGAATGTAGATCCACGCAGAACTTGGGAGAATGGAAACCTCAACAGACGATATGTTGAAAAGACAGAAAGCGTGTAAATCAACAACTACAAGGCAGTATGCAGCTTGTACATGGCTAATCAGATCTGATACCATTCCTACATTATAACTACAGATGTGGTCTTTGAAGTGAGATTTTTACGGTTTGTAAACTCTGAGTTATCTGCCTGTACAAATATGTGTCCTCCTGTTGGAAAATATGCATAGACTTTGATCGCAATAAGGATATACATGTTCTACAAACTGTAGAGGATAACGTGGGAGCAATGCACTTACGTTCTATCCACAAACCACTAAGATTTGAAAGAGTGATTTGCTTAGTTGATCAGAACAAACGCAAACTAAAAAGTACAGAACAGCAACATTAACTATTTTTTTTGCAAAGCACATAAAGGAATTTTTGTCAGTTGAAAATCGATTAGAGTAAGTAGAAGATTCATCAACAGTGTTATTAACTTTTGAAGGGGAAGACGTTCTGCTGGTGGACAGAAAAACGTTTTAAGACACTCTTAAAGTGTCTCTGAAATGCTGCGATGTAGACACCACGTGCTGGGAATCCCTTGCGCAAGATCGCCAAATGTGGCGCTGTAACAACACAAGAGGAACGCCGCATAGATAAGAATCATCGTGCCGTTGAGGCACAGAGAAAACGAGCTAGCGAAAAGACAGAATACACAACACCTATATGTCTAACCTTTATCATGTATGCCCCACCTGTAGTAGGGGATTGGGTTCTAGGAATAGACTCTACAGTCACCTCCGCACACACCAGAACGGGGCATGCAGCACACGTCTGAGACTGTTGTCATCATCGCTTGCGATGGACGGCTATTAATTAATAATTATCAACTACGCTATCGACGACCTCAATATATCCCATGACTAACCCACACTTACGAGACTAGTCAGGTAGCTAATATTCAGGGACAATGTACTTAGACAAATCCAAGCTTCTTGTACTCTGAGTTCATCAGATGTTCGTCATATTTCAAGATAGTGATAACTGGGTAGGTACCGAACTGACTACATACATGTACTGTATCTTAATCCTAAATTGTTGATCAGGAAAATTGTATACTTCAAATTACCCTATTTCCACGATACACCACGTCAGTGTTTTGCATTATCTTTCTTATCGTTCTAATACCGAGAATTAAACAAGATATCTGTACGTACATTCAAATCCTTGATGTTATTTCCGAAACTAATAAATATACCAGAAGCTTATTGATGTGATTAAGAACCTTTGTATTTAATGACTTATGTTTCATTATCAGCTTAGTCTTTACACATTTGATAACTGCTTGAAAAAAATGACATGACATTGTTGTCATTTGCATTGTCCGTAATGAACAGTTTATACACTTTAATGAGATATGAAATAGATGTTTCCTATTTGCGATTCTCGTTGGAAAATAACGATGATATTTGTATTCAAATTAAAAAACTAATTGACAAATTCCTTGATGGCAGTAGCTTACTTGTAACGTCTAATATTGATTATTTTGTTAAACAGACTGATAAATATTTTTAAAAGTATATGAAAGCGATTCGCTACTATCATTGCTATTTTTTTTTTTTTTTTCTATTGATTTTGTGCGTGTTAATGAATGTATGTTAGGTTATGTCGAGACACAAGTTCGTTGTTAAGTTTTGTTTTTAAACGACGATATTTTGTTAGTATCAAAATTAAGTTTATCTTTGTTAACTTGCAAGCAGATTAGTGTGATATCTTCCATTTACTCCGATTAACGCTACTTAGAATTTGTTTAAGGAGAAAGTATTTCCAGTAAGCTTAATTAGAATTTGTTTAAAAGGAAGTATTTCCAATAACACCTAATTAGAATTTGTTTAAAGAGAAAGTATTTCCTAATAACGCTAATTAGAATTTGTTTAAAAGAGAAAGTATTTCCTAATAACGCTAATTAGAATTTGTTTAAAAGAGAAAGTATTTCCTAATAACGCTAATTAGAATTTGTTTAAAAGAGAAGTTATTTTCTAATAACGCTTAATTAAATTCTTGTTTAAAAAAAAGATTTCCAATAACGCTAATTAGAATTTGTTTAAAAATAAGTATTTCTATACAGTGGTAGTAATATTACTATAGTAATACCACAAAATTATTATTATTAAAGGATTTTAATTGTGAGCGTCTGAAGCTCCTGCGGTAGTGAGCTCGATCACAAATCCAAGCGTACCTGGTTCAAACCCTACGGTGGGCAAGTTTGGAAGCAAATTTGTTTCCGTGGAATTTTTACAAAGGTTAAAATAGACTCTCACCGTTCAGAAAGCAATGGCAAACTACAGAACGTATAAGTGGTGTCTAGAAAATCAACGACTCGTTTACTGTGGTTGATGGCTACGTCCTGTAAAGGATATGCCACGATTGTCTTTTTCATTTAATTATTATTATTATTATTCTTTGCGTTCGTTCTTTACCACCAATTTTAATCACTCTTTATGATATGTTTGATCTATGCCAAGAACGTGTATACGTTGCACATTGGTTTGGTAGGCCCCTAAATGCATAGACTTGTACACATTTAGGACACGTGCATCCGATTTCAGCCAATAATAATTATTATTATTGCTATTGCCACACGGCGTCCGCACCATCATAGTAATTGGCCAGATGCGTCCCAATATAGAAAAACATTGAAGAGCACTAAACTGGACCAACATCTGAAACTATTAATCTAGTCCTATTAAAATAAGACGACTTAAGGAGACAGCTCACACAACATGCGTAGTAGTAGCAGGGCAGAACGCTGCCAGCTTTGCAAAACCTTTTACATTGAATAATAGAGAAACAACCTCACAGGTCTTAAAGATGGCGATAATGACATCGACAACTGAAGTGATTTACGAAACTAGGATTACAAGAAGCATAAATACTATTCTTGCTGTTTGCCTTTCTAATTGGCAGCAGAGATGTCCACTTTCAATGATATATACTCTATCAAGAGTGCGTTATTCGTCTTTTACAACTGGTACGTGCAGTTGAAAGTCTCAACACATAGCGATGATCAGCCATTAAGTTGATTGTAAACTATAGTTACATAAATTTGTGCAGATCTGAAAAATTAAATTCAGCAAGCACGGCACCAAATGGTGATGATCATGAGGATGATGGGGGAGGTGATGATGATGGTGATGAGGATGATTGTGAGGTTTATTGATGGTGCTGTGGGATGATGATGATGATGGTGGTGGAGTGGAGGTAGGAAGAATGATGATGATGATGCTAATGATGATGACGATGAGGTGATGGTGGTGACGATAATGCTGATGATGATGACTGTGACCATAAAGACAATGGTGGTGATAATTAGGATGATGATGGTGGAGGTTATGATATATGATAATTATGATGATGTCGACAGTGACGATAAAGACAAGGATGATAATGACTATGAGGATAATAATGATAATGATATTGATGAGTTGTAAACCTCATGCAGAGTTCGAATCAAGCTGCGGACAGTTTGGTTGCAAATTGTTTCGCGTAGATTTTTACAAAAGGACGATTGCACCACCCGTTCAGAAATCTACTAGTGAACGTAATAATGCCTAGAAAAATCACAAACAGCGTTAAAAGCTGGGGTTGATTCGCAAAGTCCTGTGAAGGATATGCAATTAACTTAAACCTCATGCCCAACCCTCCGTAAACTCCTTTTTTGTAAAATTTATATCAGTGATATCTTGCTCTCCACAATCTTGCTCTGAGATGCTTGTAAATGGTAGAACACTGACTTCACCGAATCAATACTGGCAGTTAATGTCGCTTTTAAGTCTGCAGACAAACCTCTTAAAAGAGACAATGATAAACGACAAACACTTCCGTTTTCTGCTTATTCAGTCACATTCAGTTCTAGGGTTGGTTGAAATATACTTAACACATTAACACATCAGTTGCCGTGTCGACTGGCGTAGTCAATCATGGATCTCCACAAATCTTGGCCCCTGGTATTTGTTATTAGATGTTGACGCTATTCCGTGCTATGAAGTCAGGCTGTGTAAAATTGTCTCTCTCTGTTGTTGTCCTTTGTATCGTCTCCCTTCGACTTTACTGGTTGTCTAGCGGGGGTTCTAAACCTCCACTTCTCATCCCATTCCCGAAAAATGATGACTGCCTCTTTCTGGTATTGATAAGTTTCAATACATTAACTCAATCAATCAAGTGCCGTGCCGGTTAGCGTAGGCGATCATGTCTCTCCACATCGCTCTGTCTCAAGTAGAATCCATCAGCTCCGTCACCGAACCATTGCCGAACAACGATACATTAACTAGCGCATCAAAAATCTCATTTTTGTTCAGTAAATTTTATCTTCTCATTTATTCACTCTGCATGTGTTAAATATTACAAATTAAGCTGTAGTTTTAATTATTTTTTTGTTACAAAATTTAATGAATGACGTGTTATTTTGTAAACAAAGTAATGTAAATTGTTCGTGTTAACAAAATGTAAATTAATAAATTAAGAACCATGCCCGATTAGAATTCGTTAAAGTAAATTTATAGCTAAGTTGACAATGAAGTAATCATGATGCGGTCTGCGTCACATAGCCAAAACGTGGTTGACAAACAAGCGCATGCTGCGACATTTGGTAGTTGCGTGTTAACAAAATAAAACTATAAAGTACAGCTTAGAACAATGTTGTACACACTACCATTTACATATGTACTATTTGAATATCCATCAGTTATGACAGGGCCATTTTGATTCAATAATTAATAACGTGATTCACTGCCATTTCATAAACTTTAAAGCGACTCTTACCAAATATAACGTATGTTTTATGAGCATACAATACCACTAACATGAAAGATTTAATAACTATCTCAATGATCAGAATCCCAAACGTTTAGTAATTAATTTCATTTTCATCATAATCATTATTATTAAATTATATATTTTATTACTTTTTGTAATACGTTTTGAACTGATTTGTTTAGTTTACTTATCGATGTGCCTCTTTAAATATATATCGTGCTTCCCTTAGTTATACAAAATTAATCAGATATATAACACATCACGGGCATCGTATCAGAAGTGTCATCCGCAAATAGTGATCAAATCTTTGCACGCCATGTTAACGTCACGTTAAAAGTTGCGGATCTTTTATCTTGTTTTTCTTCTCTTTAATCCTGTTTTCACACATATCGTCAGGATAAGAAGAGATTATACAGGGTGTTCAAGATTGACAAATCAAAAGTTGACAGTTGCGTTTTGTCTATTTACTATTTAAACCGGTTCTGACTCTCTCTCTCTCTCTCTCTCTCTCTCTCTCGACCGTTCTAAGGCTATTTTTATCATTCTATTGTGATATATAAATAGCCAATAACATCAACGTAATGTACGTGCACAAACCTTCAGCACCTATTGGAGCACAGTTGCTTATCCTTCGGTGGGGTGTTAGATTTCAGCCAGTGTTTGTTTGCGGTACGCTTTCCGTAAGCCTTTGGCTGTCCCCAGCCGAACACACAAGGCAGTGGGTTGTCATTTTCTTTCAGGGCAGCGACCCTTAGACGGTCTGTCCTCCCGGGCTTATGAACGCCATCTGCCCAGTAAAACCGATCGTTTTAATGAACACCTTGGTTTGCAGCCCGTTCAGGTTTGTTTATGGTTTGTTCCGCTAGCCGTTGATTGTCCCCAATCAACTACAAGGCAGCAGTAGTTCCCTGCGAGCGGAAACGCGCACTGGCTTTACCTCTGCTGGGCTTTCCAGTTATTTTGCAAACCTTGGTGGGACGCTCACCCTCCTGTCTGCCACGCTTGCCGCTGCCGCGTTTGCACTGGTTTTGCTTCTGATGGGCTTTCCAGTTGTTCGGCTCATGTGGGTGGGACGCACACCCTCTCGCCTGCCACGGTTGACGCTGCCGCACTTGCCGTGCTTGCACTGGTTTTGCCTCTGCTGGGCTTTCCAGTTGTTCTTCTCATGTGGGTAGGACGCACACCCTCTTGCCTGCCATGCTTGTCACTGCAGTGCTTGCCTCGCTTTCCGCGCTTGCCGTGCCGGCCAGCCCCTCGATGGGGCCCACTATATACGCGCCACCGTGCGTACTTGCTCTGCCCTGGTGCCTACCTCACCATTTCCGTCAATTCCCAGAGAGGCGGCCCAAGAGAGAGCATGCGCGGGCTCCGAATTTCGCCACACGTGGGTCAACGTTTCTCGATGGTTTTGGATTGTATGGGGCTAGACCTTTGACCTATGTGGACCAACGTGCGGCCAAACTCATCACCCAGCATTCTCATCGGCTCAAGAGAGTACATCAAGAGAGAAAATGCTTGGGCTCTGAATTTAGCCACACGTGGGTCAACGTCCCTTCGATGGTTTTGATTCGGACTTTTGACACTTGTGGACCAACGTGCGGCCCAACTCATCACCCGGCATACTCATCGGCAAGAGTGCATCAGAGAGAGAATGTGTTGGCTCCGAGTTCGCCCCGCGAGGTTCCACATGTGTCGTTCTAGCTTTTCCCCATCGGTCGGGAGAGGCGAGCATTAATAGTCACTCTGGGAGTTCACTCGTCTGTGTTGCGGGTGGATCCCATCAAGCATGACTACCTCTTCATCTCTACTTGCTCCAGAGTAGTTCTCCCACGCCACCTACCCTCTTAGTCAGACCGGAACTACCGTCTGTTACCAGGGTCACCACTTGGAGGTGAGAGCAGGGATTAGATCCACTCTCTAATCCTAGCGAGCTCCTTCCTTGCGTCGTTAACCCCAACCAGTTCTGACTAACTCGTCTTACGTTGATCACCTCTTCCCGCACCATAATTACACACACCTCACAAAAAGACTTGCGTACTTGACCTATACTACGTCATAATTGAACCTTCTCATTTTCATAAATATATGTCAGATTTTCTCCCTTGATAGGCTACTTTTATCTTGAACACCCTTGTGTAACGGTCTTTTGTGTGCGCTTCATAAATAGTGTTATTTACTGCTTCTGTTATTTATGTGTTCACCTTTTGCGTGGACGACCTTTTGTTTTGTATCCACTGTATCATATGATATTGATATATGAGACACCTGTTGGTAATCTGGTTAGGTGGTCGAACCATTTAATTTGTTGTTTCTTCATAAGGCTCGGTAATGATGTTGTACTTACTTTTTTTCTTGATATCTTCATTTCTAAGCCGTTCTCTTCTTGATACTTCCAACATTCTGCGTAGATACTTCATCTTTGTCTTGACCTGTTTTTTTATATCTTTTTATGTCAGCGTCCAGGTCTAGAACTGGTCGCGGAGTAGTTGATATTCATATAAAAATGGCATAAATATAATAACCACTAGTGACAACTGTTATAAGAAATAGAAGATGGAGATATGTTGGACACACATTGAGTAGAAATGATCAACGAATATCAAAGCAGGTATTGAAGTGGGAGGCAAAGGGTTCAAGAAAGAAAGAGAGAATTAACTTTGCTGATAGAGGCAAGAAATATCCGTCTCAGTTCCATGGAGGAGATTGAACGAGTTGCCCAGGATAGAAGGGAATGGAGAAATTACTTGCAGGCCCTACGTAATGTGTAACGGTATGAGAGGAATTATTATTATTATTATTATTATTATTATAGATATAAAAATGGTACATGTATACATTTATCGTTATTAAATAAGCTACTAATTAGTTTTTCTGTGTGTCGTTTTAGTTATGTAAAAGTGTTTCGTCTTATTTGTGTTTTGCATCCTTTGCTTTCAAATTTGAGAAAGATAATCAAAAGTAGAACAGACATAAGCATAAACGTATCCCATGGATATCGCAGACATATCTTACATTGTAACATTTAAAACGGGGGAAAGAATCAGCGTTATTAAAGAACTTTTTAAATGATATTTTAGAACTATCTAAATCCTCTTCGTGTCCCGTTTGAAAGTTAAGTAAAAAAAAAAAAAGTAAAGGAACCCTTTCATACCTTGTGGTATATAGGGCAATACAGTGTTAGGCCGGTATTTTTCATTGACCGTCGGCATACGATGGGTGATGTGGTCAGCATCACGCCGGCCGCCTTTACTTTCCCAGAGCATGTCTGGTACCCAGTTGAGGCTGGGTCGACCTGAGAGCCATTGCGGTCGGGAATAATTCCACCGCACTGCGGAGTTGAACCCAGACCACCAGCCTTGAGAAACGAGTTCACTAACAACTACGCTACCGCGGCTTGTTTGAAAGTTAAGACTTCTACAAAAGATTTCCACTGTTGCCTTTCTGTCACCTTTCTACTAAGTACTTCATATGTCATGCCCCAATTTTTCAATTCTCTTTTCATATCTCTTCTCGGTGTTATTGTTAGAAGCCTATGCCTTTTTCTCTCATCCGCTGTCCATCGGATAATTATCCTAGCAAAGTCCCCATTAGCATACGACATACACAGGATCATGCGATATATTTTCTCACTATGATGCAAATCTTCGAAATGCCACCAATTAAATATCTTTAAAATAACATTCGATTGTGATTTTTGTTTAAACAGCCCAAAATGTACGAACACCATTTTTATTTTGAAAATGTAAACTATTTTAAAATAATGATATAAACTATCAACTAAAACAATCTACTACAGTTTTACCATTCTAACTTTAACTTTAGCAAATTCGTTAATTAGTGATGTGTAGTCTAGAGTGACAGCCAATGTAGATTCAGCAGAAATTAATAACAGATTTATATTTTTTGTTTGGCTTTTTAAACTTCTTAAACAGTGTTTTATTAATTTTAATTTGGAAAATCTTCTTTCCCCACTAGCTACAGAGAAAGGAAGTGTTCATAAAATTATTGAATGATTCAAATTGTATTTTATTTAGCTGATTATGCTGCCCCCTTATGGTACCGCCTGATGCAACCGTCTCTCTGTATCAAAGCACGGCAGAACCAAGAACGTACATGCCCAATCCATCTCCATCTTCGTCTTATAATGATGATCTTCAATGATGCAAAGTTTGCTCTTTTTAAAAGCTTTTCACTTGCTAACATATTTGGCTAGAAAATGTGCAGGATTCTTCTTAAGCATTTTATATTTCATTAGGCTGAACTTACGAGTATATTATGTGACGCTGCAACCTTATTTGGAAACTTTGGAATCATTTTGTTAAATACTGGAATCAAATTATGTCACATGTAAACCTTAATAGAGACAGATATAATCGTATTATTTAAAGTAAATATCATTTGGTGGAAAGTTACAATTATATTACACAACGTTTCAAACATATTATGTACAACTGTAATTATATTACAAAACCTTGGAACTATTTTAGAACTTTGAAATTAAATTATACGGGCGGTTAGAATCATAATATGAAATATTGTAAAACAGCATCCTTCCCTCCTTCATTGGTTCGCTTGAAATATTATCTATATCAGCGTTTCCCAAAGTGGGCGGACGCCCTCGCCCTAGTGGGCGCTGAAGCGTTCTAGTGGGGCGATAGCGGATTCAGGCGATTAGGGGTCGTTAGCTCATTAAATAAAAAATTCATAACATATATTTTAAAATAAATTATGTTCGTTATTTTGTGATTGAATAATCATTTAAAATTTGAATTCTGCATTTAAATTCATCTTATGCCCGTCTTACACAATCCATTTTTTTTATCAATGTTCTATTTCATGTATATAATCATTTGAAAATTGACCATGTATGACTGATATAACAATTTTCTATGTCAAAGATAAAATAGAGCATGTATATACGGTTGAGGGGATGGGGCGTTGGCAAACTGTTATAATGTGGAGGGGGCGTTACAAAGTTTATGTTGTGCAAAGTGGGCGGTGGACCGAAAAGTTTGGGAATCTATGATCTATATCAACGGATCCCACACTTTGCTTTTCCGCGGACGCCATTTTAAATACATTTAGCTGCCACGGACCCCAAAAGTTTCTATATATGAAAATCTTCTAGCGATGCAGTTATTATTACACCATACCAACTGTCAAGCTAGCTCCAATTTCTCAAACTCGGTAACTTCAAATGATCTTTCATTTTGTCCTGTCAGACATGTAGACTCCTGTCTGGTTCGGGTCCTTTGATTCCACGGCGTAACTAGTTTACCACTGTTTTTATACAGGTTTTTAAAATGTATTTTTCTGTTTGAAATGTTAAAGATCATAATATTCCTTCAAGCGCACGATGATCCCCTATGAGTACTTCGCGGATCCCAATTCTTGTCCCTTGTATAAACTGCACTGGGTTATTTTTGTTTAGCTAATACACATATATATGCAGTTTTCTTTCACGTTTCACTGTGCCAGTCTTCTTCTTCGAACGCTCCATATCAACCACTTGCTAACCACTCTGTGTGCTTTGTATGTGATCTGAGCTTAAGAGCGATTTACGTTGTGCCAGTTATGCGCCTACAAGTAGGCCAGCACATCCGATTTCTCATGCTTTTATTATTAGGGTAACTTCCTAGATCCTACATCAGGTACTATTCTTTGCTTCCCTGCTGGTCTAGCACCACACGTGTAACTATGACAGTGAGTTAAGATATTGGGAAACTGCAGATACATGTTAAGGTCAGTTAAAATAATAGGACTGAATATTGCAATAACATCTGTAACTTAATTCAGAACATTTAAATCATCTACCAATACGGTATAATCATTTTTTAAACAGTAGAACCATATTGTGGAACATTGCAAGCATAATGAAGAGGATTTTAATCATATATCAAAACAATATAACAGCCGCAGTAGCTTAGTTGTTATATAGTAAACTGGCTTCTTATCCTAGTTGTCCGGGTTTAATTCCACAGTTGGCGTGGAATGTTTTATCCGACCGTAACGGCTCTCAGGTCGATCCAGCTTCAATTTGGGGCCAGGAAAAGCACTGGGAAGTAACGGTAGCCGGCGTGATGTTGACGACATCACCCATCGTGTGCCGACTTGACTTATTCCTATCCGCTCCTCGTGGAGCATAAGGCCTGAACAGTTCTTCGCCACTCTTCTCAGTCTCTAGTTGTTCTCTTTATGGTCTCCCAGGATAGTTTAGCACTCTTCAGTTCCTTAAGAAGACTTCGTCTCTAGATCTGTTTAGGGCGTCCTCTTTTTCGTTTTCCTTGCGGGTTCCACTTAAGTGCTTGTCTAGTGACACTCTACTGTGTCGTCAGCAGGGTATGACCGACCAATGGTCATTTTCTCCTCTTGATCTAGGTCATCATGGGTTCCTGTCCGGTTCTTTTCCACAGGTCTGTGTTTGCAACTCTATCATACCATCTCAGTCTGAGAATCCGCCGAAGACACACATTGACAAAGGTCTGATTCTTATTTGCATTTAACTTGTGAAGTGACTCCTTTCCAAAACTGTCTTCCTTTGAGCCATACAACAAAATACACTTTTAGTCTTCACGTTTCGAGCTAAAAACTATCCTTTCAGTGATTTGTTTTCCTGGAGATATGGAGATATCGTTGGAGTGGAATGTTTTATCCGACCGTTACGGCTCTCAGGTCGATCCAACTTCAATTTGGTGCCAGAAAAAGCCCTGGGAAGTAATGGTGACCTGCGTGATCTTGATCACATAACCCATCGTGTGCCGACGGTCAATGAAAAAAACGTGCCTAAAATCGTATTACCCAACATAACTCGATGAATGAAATATGGGTCCGTTTTATCAAAACAATATAATCCGAAAACAAACCAGTTGAACAATGTTATGAAACATTGATAGAGTAATGCAGAACATTAAAATCATATATCAAGACAGTATAATCATATAGTGAGCATCTGTAGCTTAAGTAGTAGTGAGCTCGACCACAATCTAAGAGCACTACGAACATGCTGGGCAGGTGGGCGAGGCACTCTGATCTGTATAGTGAACTAGATAGTACACGACTGCGGTATGTATTCATTTTGGTTTTGAAGCTGTACCTGGTTCAAACTCCACGACGGGCAAGTTTGGAAGCAAATTATTTCCCTTGAATATTTACGAACGGTACAAATAGACCTCACCGTTCAGAAAGCAATGGCAAACTACTGAACGTATAAGTAGTACCTAGAGACTGGTTTACTGTTGTTGATGGCTACGTTATGTAATTGATATGCCACGATTTTCATGTTCATAATCATATAACAAATCATATTATGAAACATTGAAAACATGAAAACTATGAGCACGAATATATCAGTAAAATAACTGAAATGATGCCAAACATGTGTGTCGATTCTTATTATAGATGCATGTGCATGGTTTGTGTGAGCACGTCTCTGTTGTATTTATTTGATTGGTATCCTCTTTCAAGCGCCCACTCTCTCTCTCTCTCTCTCTCACTTTCTCCTGCTCACCAGATCATTTCATCTCTTTGTTGCTTTTCCCTCTCTCTCTCTCTCTCTCTCTCTGTATATGTCTTTCTACAAATCTCTTCTCTCTCTCTCTCTCTCTTTCTCTAAATGTTTTCTTTCCCAAATTACAAAATAATCTAGTTTTACACTTTACTCTCATCATGTCTAACGCCTATACTGTCCTCTCTGTCTAAATTATTCTATCTATTTATATATTTCTAACTCTACATTTCTCTCTTTTTCTCGCTATCTATCTCTTTCCGTCTCTCTCTCTCTCTCTCTCTCTCACTCTCTTTCTGTTTCTCTTCCTAGAAGTTTTCTTTTCGACATTACCAAAAAATCTCATTTTATAATTTATTATAAATGTCTTCGCATCACTGCCCTTTTGACTGCCCTTAATGTCTACCTACCTCAGACAAATCTATATTCATATCCTCTACTGTGTATTAAATTAATTATCACAAATAAAGCCACATAATTTTGATCAACAAATATAACCTACCAAGTTCAAAACTAATTCAATTATGTATTCAGGATACAGAGAAGAGAACAAATAGATATGCGCCCAGACAGAACTCAAAAACAAAGAAAACCAGCAGATGCTACAAATAAGAATGAGAAAATATGAGTATTTTGGGCATATAAAAAGATACGAAGATGGGGAGAAAACCATTATGAAAGAAGATATCCCGACAAAAAGGTGAAAAAGGAATACCACGGATAAGATGAATTCAGGATGTAACTGATCATTTAAGCATGACGGCTGCAGAGGCGTGGCATCTGAACTTTGATAGAGATTCCAAAGGGTATGTTAGGAGACAACGTTCTGCTTAGGACAAACTATTTGACGATGATGATTTGTGATCAGCATTTAGGACTTGGCATGTTCAAACCTAATGTAAAAAACATATTCTAAACAGGAATTACTTAGGCGGTGAATAAAAGAAATAAAGATTGGAGAAATCAAGAAAGAAAGTCAAACTAGTATTTAATAATATTTTTTTAAAGTGTTATGTGTGACACAGATGTACTGTGGTTGACTCTTGCTCTGAAAGTACAGGGTGTTCAAGATAAAAGTGACCTATCAATGGAGCTAATCTGGCATATATTTATGAACATGGGAAGGTTCAGTTATGACGTAGCATAGGTCAAGGTTGTGAGACGGTGTGTATTTGTAGTGCGGGAAGGAGCGATGAACAAATGTGACGTAGGACGAGCTAGTCAGAACCGGTTTAAATAGTAAATAGACACAACGCAATAAGTAACTGGCAACTTTTGATTTGACAATTGGGCTACTTTTATCTTGAACTATTAGTTACGCTTTTCCACTGGATCTATGTGACTATTTTTCAGATATCCGTGATTTCAATGAAGGCTAGATCGAGTCCCTAGCCCTACCGGAGACGGACGGTTAACTGTAGATCATGTATTCAAGTTGAGCATGTAAATAACCTTAGAGAGTTGAGAAATTGATAAGAGTAGGCTGTAAAGCAGCAGTCTTGAAAAAATTCATTAAAATGCAATTTGGCCAGAACACGTGTAACATCTTTCGAAGACATGCTGTATGGAAGCTGCAGAGTTTGAACATATCTTGTTCTGTCATTCTCCGGCATTCTAATTTTTTTTTCCGATCCAGAAGCACTTGCACTTTCAACTCTTCGGCTCAGTGCCATGGACATCGTAACACTTCGATTTGGTGCCACGAACACCGTAAATCTGGATAACCTGTGGCCTTTCTGCAAGCCCACGAAATTGAACCATACTCACAGGCGGCTTGTCACCCGTCGTCCAACGTGCTACGAACACACTGAGCAGGTGGGCGAGACATTCTGATCTGTATAGTGAACTGGATAGCACACAGCTGCGATATGTATTCATTTTGGTTTTGAAACTGTATATGGCTGATTTCCAGCCCCACTGAAGAATAATGAATGTCTTTCATAATTTGCAGTCTTCTTTTACTGCTGTCAGATCTATCTCCTTTTGCGTAGATGAAACACTTCCAAGATTTGTGAAAACAGTTGTATTTAGACGGATTATATCTTTTAGTTTAACTGGTGCTGGTTAACTGGTCCTGGGGTGGCAATGTTCAAAGTTCAGACTGTGCTGGTTAACTGGTGCTGGGGGTGGCAATGTTCAAAGTTCAGACTGTGCTGGTTAACTGGTGCTGGGGGTGGCAATGTTCAAAGTTCAGACTGTGCTGGTTAACTGGTGCTGGGGGTGGCAATGTTCAAAGTTCAGAATGTGCTGGTAACTGGTGCTGGGGGTGGCAATGTTCAAAGTTCAGACTGTGCTGGTTAACTGGTGCTGGGGGTGGCAATGTTCAAAGTTCAGACTGTGCTGGTTAACTGGTGCTGGGGGTGGCAATGTTCAAAGTTCAGACTGTGCTCGTTAACTGCTGCTGGGGGTGGCAATGTTCAAAGTTCAGACTGTGCTGGTTAACTGGTGCTGGGGGTGGCAATGTTCAGAGTTCAGAATGTACTGGTAACTGGTGCTGGGGTGGCAATGTTCAAAGTTCAGACTGTGCTGGTTAACTGGTGCTGGGGGTGGCAATGTTCAAAGTTCAGAATGTGCTGGTAACTGGTGCTGGGGGTGGCAATGTTCAAAGTTCAGACTGTGCTGGTTAACTGGTGCTGGGGGTGGCAATGTTCAAAGTTCAGACTGTGCTGGTTAACTGGTGCTGGGGGTGGCAATGTTCAAAGTTCAGACTGTGCTGGTTAACTGGTGCTGGGGGTGGCAATGTTCAAAGTTCAGACTGTGCTGGTTAACTGGTGCTGGGGGTGGCAATGTTCAAAGTTCAGACTGTGCTGGTTAACTGGTGCTGGGGGTGGCAATGTTCAGAGTTCAGAATGTGCTGTAATGTGCTGGGGTGGCAATGTTCAAAGTTCAGACTGTGCTGGTTAACTGGTGCTGGGGGTGGCAATGTTCAAAGTTCAGACTGTGCTGGTTAACTGGTGCTGGGGGTGGCAGTGTTCAAAGTTCAGACTGTGCTGGTTAACTGATGCTGGGGTGGCAATGTTCAGAGTTCAGACTGTGCTGATTAACTGATGATGGAGTGGCAATGTTCAGAGTTCAGACTGCTGGTTAAGAATACAGTTTAGTTTTGTATGGATATCTTTATGTGTGTGAGATAAAAGTGCGATCTCGTCGGGAAAATCTAGGTCTTCCAGAGCGAATGTGTGAGTCCATTTTGTACTTCTTGTCTTATCATCAGCTGTTTTACGCATCCCTCCGTCTATGTATAGCAAACACTAACTGAGCCTGATAACTGACGGAGAAACCCCTGACATAGTTTAAGTTGGGGGATGGAATATATATATATAAAAAAAAAAAAGTTTGATAGAACACTGCAAGTTTTTTACAATTTTACTCAATTCTGTGAGTCTGTTGTTATTTATTGGTGGAAAATATTCATAATATTGATATTCCTTATTGTTAAACTTAATTTGTTGCATAATATAACTTCGAGTTAGCATTTTGCGTTGATTTTAAAATGAATTCGTCTATATACAACAGTACTGGAAAGCGAGGTCACGTGGTTTAGTTGTGGTCTGATTTCCCATAGTTCTTAAATGAGTCCGCAGGCCCATAAGTTTATAGTTGGCTCTGATTTTTGACAGCGTTTAATAGTAAAGCAGTCATATCCTTATCGCACGCCAAAGTGGGATACAAGATTTTTAGAAAGAGTTTTAAAGCCGAAGGATTGACTTCATTGCACCGGGTTTTACTTATTACACCGAAAGTATTGCACAAAGCCCGAACTCCGTAGCTCCAGCAACAATTCTAGGGTCTCTGAAAATCTACACTCGTGAACAGAACGGCGCGGTCCGGATTCGAACCCTCGGCCTTCGACTCACAAGGCAAAGAGCTTAACAACTTAGCCAAAGAGACCACCGATACAAGACAAGATCTATTATGTAATACAAGATATACGACAGTACTTTTGTTGGTTTTTTTTTGTTGTTGAGTTTTATTTTGGACTTTGTTCATTTTTGTTGTATTTTGCTTTTAAACGCCAGCGTTATAAACGAATTAATTTATTTCTTGCTTTTTTCAACGCCAGCACGTATATAAACAGAGAGTAATAATTCTAATTATGATAAAAGTACATATCTGGGGGTGGAGTTTGGAATTCCTGGCAGGATGATACGATATCGAACTAAAAGGATACCGCTGAAAAACAAAAAGGTCTTTGATCATTTAATTAATGCAGTAGCACACGAGAATCATTCATTCATTCACATTCGGGAAGACAAGTCGCTGTTTCTGACGCAGCTTATTGTTCCGTTGTTGTGACAAAACTAATTCTAGCCACGATTTAGATTTGCATATGTGTCTGCGCACCTCACGAACTCGACCATTTAGGAGACTTGCGATTGATTGCGGGTTTGGATGTCAAGATGGCAAAAATATAGAAAGCATCGATCGTCTTTCGTTAAACTACCTTCTGATACGTTTAATAATGCGAAACATCAGAAAGCATCGATCGTCTTTCGTAAACTATTTTTGATACGTTTAATAATGCAGCACATAGAAGCATCGATCGTCTTTCGTTAAACACCTTCGAACGTTAATATGCGAACACATAGAAAGCATCGATCGTCTTTCGTTAAATATTCAGATACGTTTAATAATGCGAACACATAGAAAGCATCGATCGTCTTTCGTTAAACTACCTTCTGATACGTTTAATAATGCGAATACATGCACACACATACAGACACGCAGAAACAGACACAAATATATATATATTATATGTAACAGCTAATTTGAATCGATTCAACAATAACGAAATAGATCGATAAAAATTGTGTATTTAATTTCGGTACTTATAAATGGTTCAATTTCGATACTTATAAATTTATTTATTTTTCTTTCGTTAGACGAATTCCACATTTGGCTGTTTTTACCAACACTGCAACCGAAATAATGAATAAAGGAAGAAAAACTAATAAACTTAACAACCATGTCGATGGCATTACAATCCCCCATGAGCAAGAATTAAAATGCTTGGGACGCATATTCACAGACGGTGGAAAGCTAGGAAGAAAGATTGCGGCTAGAGTGCAAAATACAAATGCTGTAACCTACCAGCTAGAACCATTGTTAAGGACCAAACATCTCATTGACAGCTAATCAACAACCTTTGATGCCTACTCTGAGTTTGCAGAATCAAACATGGATAAAGCTTTAGTCGCAAAAATAATTCCATGTGAAATGCGATCTCTACGAAAAGTTACCAACTGATCTACAGAAAAGACAGTCACCAACATCAGCATTAGAAAGAAAGTTGGGACAGAACCCTTGCTTGAATTACGTTGAGAAACAAAGGATGACATGGTTTGGTCACTTAATAAGAATGCAACAAAACTCCACCGCATACATAGTCTTCAAAACAGAACATCAGAGAAGAAGGCGAGAGGAAGACCACGCCTGATAGATGGATAGATGGCATAGCAGAATACTGTCAAAAAGCAAAAATAACTTTCACATAAACCATTAGAGCAGTGCCATACAAAAACAGGAAAACCACGAAACTGGGCAACAACCCGATAATAGTGTGACGACAAAATAAGAAATAAACAGAGATTTAGCATGACTTTTTGTAAAATTGAATCAGATCCAACTATTAAGTTACCTTGACGTCATCACCTAACATTTTCCCTGATCACAGGAGCATCGAGGAGCAATAGGCGCAATACAATAAGATGACAATGAAGTTTCTAGGTCAGTGAGTTCAAGTCTTCTCTCTAGTTAACTTACCTACACGCATTATTCTTCGCGAACGACGCTTCAATATTATTCAAGAGAAGCCTGTCAAGACAAATCACTAACCTTCCCAAGAGAACGACTCATCTTCATACTAGAAAATACATGTGGGGTTTTTCAAATTGGTTATTTTGTGATTAGTGAGAGTCATCCTCAGTGCACTACGGACATGTCTATAGGAATTCGCATTTCCTCCTCCAAATTTTCATCAGCGCTCAGTGACTGATCATAATTCTGTGTTGAATTAATCAAACTTTTGTACACTTTACTAGTGACAACTGTTATAAGAAAGAGAAGATGGAGATATGTTGGGCACACCTTGAGGAAAAATGATCAACAAATAGGGAACGCAAAGGAAAAGGAAAGGATCAACAAATATCATAGCAGGCATTGAAGTGGGATGCAAAGGGTTCAAGAAAGAGAGGTCGACCTAAAGAGACCCTGAAACGAACTTTGCTGAGAGAGGCAGGAAATATCGGTCTCAGTTCCATGGAGGAGATTGAACGAGTTGCCAGGATAGAGCGGTATGGAGAAATTACTTGCAGGCCCTATGTAACGTATAACGGTACGAGAGGAAATATTATTATTGTACTCTTTTGCAAAGTGTTCGTGTATGACAGCTTTCTATTTTATTCTCATCTCCGTCACTTTAGAAAATTATGCGGATACGTACGTGTCTAAAAAAATGTATTCGATCTGCTCTTTTATGGCATTGATAATGCTTGATCTGTCCATTGCTCGTCGTTCTCGATCACCACTGTGTCAGTCAAACGACCTGCTCGCTCATTGCATTTCTCGTCCGCGTGAACGGGTAGAAAATAAATGTTATTTTGATCATTTGTGATGTGTTCAGTGCGTCAAGCCACTCATATTGAGTGAAGTAGAACTTGATTTTTTTATCATGTTTATTGATCAACTTAACCGATAAACATTCCATATACGAATATGTACAGTATTGTGCTTCTGAGGGTCATGCCAGTTCAATGTCCACATCACTGCCACTGCTTCTATTATGAGGCCACTTGTAGCTACAGCAGAAACACCACTTGCCTCCTTTATAACTGTGCCTGTCGATCTTGCTGTGAATGCCCATGCACTTAGCTTGCCGCGAATCACTGAGCTATTTGTATATACAACTGCATCACCAACTTTCGCGTTTAGAAATATGTTGGTTGGTTTGTTTTTTTCCCCTTGTCAACATTTGCTTAATTTTTCCAAACCCCATCCACTTGTCTATACATAGGGTTGTTCTATTTGAAAAGAAATCCCGCAAGGAGAACGCGTACACGCAGAAGAAAAACAATTTGTGTGGCAATATAGTCATGAGACGAGACAGTCAGTCCAATCAAAGACTTTACAACACTCCAATATCGAGTGAAATTGCAATCGTATTCATCAACAGTGACGGTCATTTCTATTTTAATCGCGATATCCCTATCTATCCTGGCAATTTCATCAACAGCGTCGAATAATTTATTAACATTAATACTCTGAGACGGAATCTTGATCCCACGACTTAGGCAATCTTGTTCTCATATAGATAACCGGTAAGTCACACTAAATAACAGTTTGAGTCATTTGACTGTGCACGATAGCAAACATGAAACAATGGCAGTATACTTAAATTCAGTGGCGGCTCGTCATTAAGGGCTAGTGGGGCCGGGTCCCACCAAAACTAATGTGTAACGTGTATTTATTATTTAATAAATTAAAATATACCCTAAACCAAAACCATGATTTTTCTGAAAATGGGGTGTCTGGCCCCACCAACAAAAAGGATCACGCGCCGCTACTGCTGAAATTGTGTATTGTATTTCTCCCGTGCTTTGTTTTTGTATTTTGTAAAACTATATTACTTGGTTTTTTTTCACGTGGTTTGTCTTTGCTACATAGTTTTACTGCAGGCTTTCCTTGTATTGAAAATAATACGTTACATAAGGACTGCAAGCAATTTCTCCGTATCACTCTATCCTGGGCAACTAGTTCAATCTTTTCCTTGGGATTCAGTCCGATATTTCATGACCCCGCGTTCAAGTTTGTTTCAGAGTTGAGATTTATTGATCGAAGGATTACCGAAAAAAGCATGCAAGAACAATTAAAAGTTAAAATGTTGATCTATGTTAAAGTATGTTCGTTTTTATCTTTTCAAAACATTTGCGGACAAATTCAACGAACAAGATCACAATATATTTAAAGTTATGTGGTACTAATGACATCGCCCAGATTTAGTTAGCAAGGGTCTGCAATTTTACATTTACCACTTTTGTCTTCATCTTTCAACTCCCAAAGAGACACAGATCTTCAACAAACTTCTTCTCTTCTCTCTCCTCTCTCTCTCTTGCTATTCCTTCCAATTCTTTCCATGTTTTACCAATCCTTTGAATATCAGTCTAAATCTCTCTTTTCCAGGTCTGTCTAGGCCTTCCTCTACTCCTTTTTTCCTGCGGGTTCCAAAAAGTGCCTGGCTTGCAATGCTTCCGGTAGGTCTTCTCGAATATTAATCTCTAAGCTAGAATGTTAATCTATAAATTGCATTTTCGTCTTTTCTGCCAGAATGTTTTTTGCTCATTTGCTCTTCTAACCGTGAAGGTTCCGTAGCTTCATGTGAAAACGTCTTGTGGTAACTCAGACACATCGGTAACGTCTTGTTTGTTGGGGATATAATAAAACATATTTCAAATATTCGACATAATATCATTTGCATTTTTTCTTTGATTCCGACACAAACTGACACATCATGCATATATTCTGTCTATTATACTATTAAAATCGTTGTGCGTGCGCAGGGCCCGCATAACTTTGAATTGTTAGCTTAAGAGGCGAAGGATGGTCCTCAACAACTTCTAAATATAACTTTTCAACCTAAAGCCCCCTTCCAACTTCCCAGCGACCCCGGTGGGCGATAGCGCCTCTGTTGGGCACGTATGGCATGATCTATCAAACGCAGCGATTTGTCTACCTGACAAACCGGATAACGAACCATATTCGATTAAGAATATACTGGTACAGACAATGATCAGAGAAATCACCTTCATTTTTGTCCCTGGACACGCAGGAGTTAGGGTAATGAACGAGCTGATAGATTGGCTGGCTTGGCTACAATATCAGAGGAGCTGCCATGGATCGAAATGAAATTCTTCAGGCATTGAGAGAGTCTTTCCGAACAGAGGAGTTTCAGGGCTGTAATCCCACTCGCTGACCAGATTGAAAGAGATGGGTGTCAATATTGGTGCAGCCCGAAACGAACGACATACTAAATATGCAAAGAGATTGATTAATCAACACCGAACTGGCGTACTGGATCGCTGGACGCTGCTGGATTTGCTGAGGCGGTGATCGGAGCACCTATGGACATGTCCGGGGTGCTATGATGATAGCCCTCATATAACTGATAACTGATAAGATTAAGAAAATAAACAAAAAGAACTGAATCCTGCTCCAGGTGAAAACACAAAGCTAACAGCTTGATTTCTTCTAAGTCTTGATAAGAAGAAATAATTTATTTTACATGCTTTTCACATGACAAATGGATTACGGGTAAATTCTGGGGCGAAGTTGTCAAGCCTTTTGTTTTGCGTTCTGGGGTTCGTAATTTCAAATCCGGACGGAGTCGTTTGGTTCGGAACTACATAATTCGTGCTCTGTGCAATACTCTCGGTAGGTTGCGTGTCATCTGTGTAAAGAAAAACCGAGTCGTTCCATGCGATTCATAGCATTGTAATGTAAATCCTCATCTCTGTGGTCTTTGTTTATTTATACGTTTTAAACCATCATCGGTTATATTTTTAAAATTCGTTTTTGGTGTACTAAATCAAATTTCTGCCTTATTTAACGATTTTCAAATACCTTTACGGATCCAGAAATTATGTAAATTTATAGCTTGTTTATCCATAAGTCAACCCCTCTCCTTTTCTAGTGGAGGACGCTAATAAATGCATAAGTATCCCCACTAGCAAACAACAGGAAGGTTGACCAGGAAATTAGCATTCATTTTTTCAAGAAGTTCTGGATGTGCACGGTGCGTGATCGCGCTTTATTTAAAGCTAACGAGTCTTCCAGGAGACAAGGAAGATGTATTGCTAGAAACAATGGCAAAACTTTGCAGGATGACTGTCCTGTTATTAGTTTGTCGATGTTATTTAAGTCATAATTTACCTGTAGTACAACATCTCTCCTCTGTTTTAGAAGTAGGGACTCCTTGATAAATTCCACTAGTTCGTCATTAGTTCTTTACGATAGAATGTAGGTTAATATGCATACAGAAAACTATGTATGTAAAGCTGTTTGTCATGCGTTCACGGTTTCAGATCTGGACAGAGCCGTTCTGTTTTGCATTTTTTCCAGAAATGTCTAGGATTCGTGCCAACGCTATAGAACTCGTGCTTAGTGCCATACTCTCAACAGATGGCTGTCTTTTCTGCGGAGAGGGACCGAACCGTATGGGTGAGCCCAGTGCAATAAAGTCAATCATTCCTCTTGTCACAAGAAGAAGCTGTTGTCAACACTAACCCAAGTCCCGATAACGTATATAAATATGGCTCAGTAGGTAATACATTTATTACGGTGGATTACTGATTACTACAAAAACAGAGACGGAAAAAATTCAAACTGCTCACAACCATTCGTAGTTAGTTCATTGTTCATAAGTACGGTTCCAACTTCACTGCATCGGGTCACCCCATAATTGCTCCTTTCCTGTGCCAATGAAAATCACACAAAATGCTAACAACTGTGAAATGTTTCCTGTGTGAACTAATTCCAGAATGAAACAGCCGCGTACCGCCACAAAAGAAACCTGCACCGCATAAAATGCATATGGCCGTTGCTAATGTAGCAACACAAAACTGTTGATCACTTGAATTGCAATTCTTGTGGAA
Source organism: Arion vulgaris (assembly GCA_020796225.1). Taxonomy (NCBI): domain Eukaryota; kingdom Metazoa; phylum Mollusca; class Gastropoda; order Stylommatophora; family Arionidae; genus Arion; species Arion vulgaris. Next base: position 40,099,735 of record CM036762.1, read on the forward strand.
GGAAACATCAATCACGACAAAATCCAGCTTTCTGCACCCGCAATATAACTGCATACGGCAGATTGAGCTTGTTCGTCATAACCGCTGTCCGCCATTTTCTGAATACACACTAACACACAACAAACGCACGGTTGACACAGCAAAAAACATTCCATGTAACATTCATAGCTCACAGCGTTGCTCAAGCATTAACTCAGTAGCTAGGCAAACGAAACCTGAAAATACCCGACCAAACATGTCGGAAATGCGCTAGCAAAGTCGTGTTCAGAATCAAACAGTTCTGACTCTGAATGGCCCCCCACATTCCGCCATTGCTGGCCAGGTTTTCAAAAAAAATAAACAAAATCATAAACCATTCGTATGCCATAGTAGAGGTCATCATCATCAAGGTGCGTATCTTTTATAGGACGTTGCTCTCTTTGCAGCGCATCTGAAATTCACTCTGTTTCTAGCCAGTTCACCCACTTCGTCAATGATTCGTGGTTCCTTTAATATATTGTAGCCATCTTCTTCTTGGTCTGCCTCTGCGTCCTGGGACCCTGCCCTCTAATATTGTTCTTTCCAGGCCATCGTGACACTTAATGTGACCAAAGTATCAAATTTTTCTGTATAGTATGTTGTTTATCAGCCAATTCTCTTTAACATTTAGTTCTTTCAGTACATCGGTGTTCTTTCTTTTTTCTGTCCATGGTATTCGTGGGATCTTTCTGTAGCATTTAGTTTCGAAGGACTGTAGCGGTAGTAGAGGTACAATACCGAATTGAGTAGAAATTGTGCTGTCGTCTCTGCCTGATGTGCCGTTAGACGCGACGAGGACTAATAATAGTTGGTTACTGACGAACATAAAACCCCACTTTATAGCATCACGGCTACTGAGTTATACCATAGCAAGGTATCAGTTATGATTGAGTATAGAAAAAAGAGGTCAATAGAGGCTTTCTGTGGTACGAGAGAAATTACTGAATGTTAATGAATGTTGATACCTTACATTTTCAATCCCTACTCAATTCGCTTGATTGTAGTAATGCAGCCTGTTAGCAGGATCACCACCTGAAGGTGGAATAGTCTTCTTTAGCTCTAGTTTTTGGTGATCTCGAATAATGTCATCTAATTCATTGCGACTTATGTCCCTTTTAAAAATGGGATGATAGAGCACGTTAAGTGTTGTTCTAATGGTAGATATACAATTTGTTGCCGCAGTTCATCAAGTCAGGTATTATTTGACGCCTGAATCAACTGGAACACGGAGAGTACTTGGCTGCGATTATGTCTCGTTTGGCGTGAGAGCACAGTACCCGTGCAAAATGTCATAAAACTCTAAATCTACTATTACAGTTTTGTTTCATGTTTTTATGTTCTACCTCACAACGAAATCTCATTGATTATTCTAAAAGCTGCAGCTACTTTAACGAATTTTCCTTTATCAAAGTGCTTAACAGGTTCGTCCAGTGGCGGCTCGTCATTAAGGGCCAATGGGGCCGGGTCCCACCAAAAATAATGTGAAACGTGTATTTATTACTTTATAAATTGAAAATATAACCTAACCCAAAACCATGATTTTTCCAAACATTTTTTCTGGAGCCACCAACAAAAATGAACACGAGCCGCCACTGGGCTCGTCTAATTAGAAAATCATATACAAAAAACCTTTATGATTTCATGTTAATATGATATCTTTTATCTATTGACCTTGCTTTCTCTGTCTTTCAGATGAGCACTAACGTATACCAGGAGACCAGAAATCAACACATCTCATGGGGACCTGGCAACACAATAAAAATGTAAATATTCGTAGACGTGAGTTAAAGTCTTACATAGAATTCTGGTACTCTCTGTGGACATCCTGTTTAACTACCTGCTAGAACCAAACCACACGGGATGTTGGTTGGGCATTTAAATATATATAATTACAGAAGAAAACGTCATACTAAAATGATTAACTGTCAGATCTATGGAAACCCGTTTTTCCTTCTATTGGAATCTAACTATATATGTGTATAAAATATAAAATATATATAATTAGGTCTCTGTGGTGGGGTGGTTACGCCCTTTGTTTTGCGTGTCGATGGTCGTGGTTTCGAATCCGGACTGCGCCGTTCTGTTCACGAGTGCAGTTTTTCCAGAGACCCCTAGGATTGTTGCCGGAGCTACGGAGTTCGTGCTTTGTGCAATACTCTTGGCAGGTGGCGTGCCATTTCTGCTGAGAGGAACCGAGCCATATGGGGTAAGACCCGGTGCAATGAAGTCAATCCTTCGGATTATATATATATATATATATATATATACAGTGGCGGCTCGTCATTAAGGGCTAGAAGGGCCAGAGGGGCCGGGCCCCACCAAAAATAATATGTAACGTGTATTTATCATTTAATAAATAAAATACAACCTAACCCAAAGCCATGATTTTCCCGAAAATTTGTGTCTGGTCCCACTAACAAAAACGATTTGCTCCGCTAGCCTTTGATTGTCCCCAATCAAACTACAAGGCAGTAGAGTTATCTGCGATGAGAAACGCGATAATTGTTCTCTGGATGGAGACCCCATCTTCGAGGCTGCACTGGATTCAATCCTCTGCTGGGCCTTCCAGTCTGTCTGCACATTATCTCAGGATTCGAACCACAAACCGTTATTTCTTGCGTCCCCCATTGCCTAGACCTACGGGCAGACATTTTTAAAAGCACAACCAACTACTTCTCACAACCAGTTGTAGGGCTAAACAATGGGTGCCGTAGTAAATAAAGGTTTCTGGTTTGATTCATGCGTTTGGTCATTTGGTTTTTCCGGAAGCCTCTAATACTTCTTCACTGTCTAATTAGTAATTATATTCATTTGCTGCTGTACTTTCACTGGGGGTTCTTAAAACTCAACTCTCTTTTAAACACAAATCTGACTATTTTGAAAGATGATCAATCTACAAGACTGCCAGCCAGACTTGGAGATACAGATGGTGTCATATATCTGGCAGTCAGCTTTTACCTGGCCGGTGTGTTGTTCACCTCATCCCCAGCCATGATCCGGTACCGCAACCAAAAAATATGGACCGAACGCCGTTTTTACCAATACTGTATATCTGATGTTACAAAAAGAGATTCTATTTTTCTTGTTATATAATCAGAAAATTCTGCACAGTTTAATATACTTCATCACATGTATCTAGGATTACAGTTTACTGATCTCTTTGAGATGGATGTTTTTATTGATTAATAATAATAATTCATCTCATACCGTTATACGTTACATAGAGCCTGCAAATAATTTCTCCATACCGTTCTGTCCTGGGCAACTCGTTCAATCTCTTCCATGAAATTAAGTCCCATATTTCTTGCCTCTCTCAACAAAGTTCGTTCTATGGTCTCCTTAGGTCGTCCTCTCTTTCTTGAACCCTCTGCATCCCACTTCAATGCCTGCTTTGCTATTCCTTGATCATTTCTCCTCAAGGTGTGTCCAACATATCTCCATCTTCTTCTTATAACAGTTGTTAATAGTGGTTGACCAGACATTTCTCTGATTTCATCCCTTTTCCTGAATTTGTTCCATTTTATTGATTCTTCTTCTTCTGTCCTTCGCCCCAAAGGAGGCATAGGTTCCCAACCAAGGCCTTGCAAGCTCTCACGCACTTAGTTGCGGTTTTATAGCTCAGTGTTTTTTACAGTATGGGGTAGCTAATCCCACGTCAAACCTGCACTTTCGCCATCAATGGCATGTGGTAGGTATTAGTGGTCCTATTCTTTACCCCGAATATAGGCCACGGTAACCATACAGGCGTCTGATTTGTATTATGAATCGTCTTTGACTCTTTATAGGACAGAGAGACGTGTAGGTGCATTTACTGAGATTCTCATCATCTATATTGCGATCAGATCTCACATCAGACAATTTTATTGATTACAAAAGCTTATTTTATCAAAGGGACAAGATGTTACTCTGACCTAGGATGTTATTATCTATCAAATTCAGCTCACAGAGGCAAAAAAAATAAAATATGAAGAGTTGAATGACTCTCGTGAGAATGTTATGGCTTTGGAATTATGCACTTTGAAGGCAATCCATCCCTTGACAATACAGAAGGATATCGCTAAGCAAGAATTATGGAATAACCACGTATTTAAAAAGGGATCATCTGGATTATGGAGATATATGATATCACCCAAACTTTAATGTCGCATGTTTTGTATTTGCATTACTAGAATTCACAGTAATCAAATACATTTATATGGCTTTGAGGTAATTATAGGAAGGGTTCTTATGTAATAGTTATATTTGTGTTGGCAGAAATGAACAAGAAATTATACTTGTTTGAGAGAGACAATAGATAGCGAGAGCGAATGTATATAAAGATTGATAGAAATAAATAGTGATAGAGAATGATAAAGTGATGGTCAGAGTGACAGATAGTAAGGATGATAGAAAGACAGTGTATTAGAAAGACAACAGGGTAAAAAGATGCATGAAAGCAAAAAAAGAGGAAAAGAGAAAGTGTAATAGAGAGAGTGATAGAAAAGAGAGTGAGTTATGATAGCAAAGTAGTGATTGAAAAAGAGTGAGAAAAATATAGTGATAGAAATAGAATGGCCATAAATAAGGTTGTGGTAGAAACAGACAGTGATGGAAACAGAGAAATAGCTTACAGGCTTTCCTAATAATGGTGTTAATCTGTACCTTCTTACTTCCAATGTAGGAACATTACCAACATCTTCTATAGCCCTGCACTCAATCAATATTGGGAAAACAAAACATGGCACATTTTGAAAGTACTACATTGGAGATGAACAAGATGGAAAAAAAAATAACACTTCTCAATCTGCAATATTAAGCACAAAGGCTTTATTACAGATAATTACATTATAAACATATGATTAAAAAACACAAAATATATATATGAAGAAGTGCATAAAGGAACCTAGGAAGCTATGATACACTAAACTTGCTGACACAAAGTGAATGTCCATATTCCTCGTATTCTTGTCTGCTAACACACATGGAAGGGAAGCTGGGATCCCGAGATATGTCGCATCCAGACTGCCAGGCATATGTTAAGGGACTGTAAAAAAGTCAAGCATTTGGAAATTAAACAAAAGTTTGCTTTATTAAGACTGGAACAACAAAAATGACAAAAGCTTAGGTAAATAAATAATAAATGGTGGCATATCCTTTACAGGATGCCGCCATCAACCACAGTAAACGAGTCGCTGATTTTCTAGGCCCCACTACCTTTTTACCTTTTGTAAAAATCCCACGGAAACGAATTTGCTTTCAAATTTGCCCGCCGTGGAGTTTGAACCAGGGATGCTTGGGTAAAATACTGTCACATTGCTTTTATCACAGTTAAGGGGGAAGCTAAAGAATTTTCTACAGACTGGAGATTATAAAAGCCGTTATGCCAAAAGCTGTTGCCACGAAACATACAGGTGGCGATTTTTCTTTGTACCTCAACAGAAAAATCCCATACTGGAACTACCTGGTATTCAAACTCATGCTTTTGTAACTGCAAGCCTGTTCCTATCCACTTGCAATGAGCTCTGCAAGTATGAAGTTTAATTTAGATAACAAAAGTAAATATATATATATATATATATATTATATATATATATATATATATATATATATACTAAGTGTATATATGAGAGCCGCTGTAGCGTAGTTGTTAGTGAACTCTTCGCAAGGCTTGTGGTCTGGGTTCAGCTCCCACAATGCCGTGGAATTTTTCCCGACGACGTGCTCTCATGTCGACCCAGCCTCAACTGGGTACCAGACATGCTCTGGGAAAGTAAAGTTGGCGTGATGTGACCACATCACTCAACGTGCCAACGGTCAATGAATAATACAGGCATAACACTGTATTGACCTATATACCACAAGGTATGAAGGACTCTTTACTTTTACTCTATATATATATATATATAAATAACTAAGAATGTATATATTCATTATTTAGGTTAACTGAAAGACAAATTCAAAGCCTAAAATAACAGTATTATATAAAGACAATGGCGCCAATTTTGAAATGTAAACATGTCACAATGAACACTAAAAGAGCATTGTTCAACACAATATTTATCCGAACATTATGCTATCAATGTCAAACCTTGACATCAAACAATAGAAGAAAACTAGTCACGACAGAGATGAAGTGTCTACAAAGAATGCTGGAAGTATCATGAAGAGACCGGTTTAGAAATGAAGACATCGGGAAAAAAGTGGGTACAACATCAGTACTGAACTTCATTAAGAAACAACAAATTAAATGGTTCAGCCACATACGCACATTACCAACCAACAGTGCACCTCAAAGAGCAATGTCAATCTGATACAGTGGATACAAAGCAAAAGGTCGCCAACGCAAAAGGTGGACCTCAGAGATAACAGAAGGGACAAAAACATTGTTTACGAAGCACGCACAAAAGTCTGTTTTATAAATATTTTCTTATCCTGACACTGTTAGGTAAAACAGGATTCGATTTTTAAAAGTTACAGTATTATTTATTGTCAATAATTCCATTACAAGCTTAGGTATAAAAATTCAAGGAAAGATTTTCGATTACTAACAGCTACTTACTTTTTTGGTGTTGACACACTAACATCCATATCATCATTAGCCAGACTTCTGACATCCATAAAGCTGATAGAAATAACACAAGAAATACAATATATCAGTTACCTCTGAAGTTATCATTTTAAATGTTATGTGCAATGATCACTGAAACTATCACACTAACTTATTGAAACAATATATTTTTACACAAATGGAGATTCTCAAGAAGCAGCATGTCTCTTGCTGAACGTTGTTTTCATCACAGCTCACCTGAAAAACTATCTCTAGCAAGTTCTCCCGTCTCCTCCAGCACCACGTTACGGTTTCTTTGATGTCCTGCTGCCACCGCGCTTGGTTGTCCCTTGCCTTAACTCCAGGAACCAAACCGTTCTAGGAGACTATCCAAGCATATAGGATAGACTTGTTTTTCCACACCAAATGTTGTGAGTTTGTTTCTACTTCTAGAAACATAGAATTAGAACACTTTGCAGTGAAGCTGGATACGGTGAGTTTAAGTGTCTATTCCTATAAGATTAATTTAATGATTAATAGAATCATCCTTATTGCACATTGATGAATAACAATTTTACATAGAAAGATCTGTGACAGTGCACAAACTGCATAGAACTGACATGGGTTACCAATGTAAATTTTGAAGGGTTTTCATGTTTATTGCAATTTTGACTGTGCAGCAGTTTCCCAGCTTACTCAACTGCAGAGGTTCTTTATGTTGCTCAACTTACGAGAACATATGTTTGGTCCAACTCAAATAGGACAAGGAACTTGATCTCACCTACATGTTCACTGAAAAAATAGCTTAATTAATTCTTTTAATCTACAAGTCATGCTTCAGAGGACAGTGTTTCAAATATGATTATATACATATAATCAGGAAATACTGTGATTTTAATGACAAGACAGAAAATAATGTGACTTATTTGATAAGAGAAATAATAACTTGAATTATTGTGAACAGATTAAATACTGTGATTTGGTGACAAGAGATGAGGTAGCCGATAGCAAAGTTGATAACACTTTGAACTAGTGACCATGTGCCATGGAAATTCCAAGGGTTTGGAGCTAGAGTGGCAAACATTGTTGGTGTGCTCAAAGGTTTGTGGTTGGAGTACAGGAGACCGTGATCCTTAACTTGGGGATGTAATTTACAAGTACCACAGAAGGCTGAGAAAAGTTTGTCTAAGTAGCGAAGGACACTGGTGATAAGTAAAGCAAGTCTTCAAGAAAAATCATTCAGAGGCTCCATGACTATGTCCGAATTCGTAGTGGGTGAATGTAGAAAACAATATTGGTGAGAGAAAATACTGTGATTTAGTGACAATACACACGAACAAGCAGCGACTTACACTCTGTCCTGGAATCCTAAAAGAAAACAAAATTAGCGAGAAAAATACTGTTTTAGTGACAAACACATGAACAAGCAATGACTTACACTCTGTCCTGGAATCCTGGAAGAAAAGCATTGCCTCCAGTCAAGACAATGTTGTTTAGTAAATGAGGAACCAGTTCTGAAATTAGACATACAGATTCAATTATATAATCAGGATGTATATTACAAAAAAAACCATTAAATTTACTTACATATAAATGAAAGTGCAATTCTTCTTTATCTGTACACTTTCACATAAAATTGAACGCAGCCAGTTCTAGATTTCAAACACTGCCAGTTTTTTTATGACAAGAAACTAGGTATGGTATGTACTACTCTATTCATTAGTGTATTATGAGCACTTCTTTAACAGGAAGCCATATCGTTTGTTGGATACAAACCTAACAGAATACTAATAATTCCTGTTATTTAATATCAGTCCCAACTTTGATATGGTATGCATGTGATGTGTAATACAGTGCACAAAATGGCACTCATGTTAACTGATACGGTGTAGTTAGCTTGTTTCATGTCAAGCATTGTAATTTAGAACTAATTCATAATAGTACCTTAATTTTTAAAACGCACATTGATTAAAAACAACACATCTGAATTGAAAGTTAATGAAATATGATAACGTTTTCTATTGATTTTTATCTCCTGTGTGTTGCCGGGGTTTGCAAGGGGAGCAAAGAATAGTAACACTGCGACCTACAAAGGCATGTCGTAAGAGGCGACTGAGGTAGGGGTCTAGGAAGCTACCCTAGTAAATAAAAAGCGTAACAGAAATTGGATGTGCTGGTCGACCTGTAGGTGCATAACTGGCACAATGTACAATCGCTCTTAGGCTCAGATCACATACAAATCCAAAAGAATGGATAACAAGTGGTCGATATGAAGCATTTGAAGAAGAAGGTGGTGTATACAATGCCATGAGCTGGACAGTCTTCTACTCCGAAGGGGTTACTGTGATGTGACTCTCTTAAATCTCAGCGATGATCTATATATCTATATCATCTTCATATCCCATTTGACACATAAAGCTTCCTCAAGAGATTTCCACTGATGCCATTTTTCGGCATTTCTGAATTGTTTCAGCATCACGCCATAAACTTTCAAATTTATTCCCATGTTTTCTTTTCTACATCCAGGCCTTTTTTTTTTATCCGCTATCCATCGGAAAGCTGTCCAAGCCCCTACTGGTATGTGACATACATGCCAAATCCACCTTTTAGTGATGGTGTCCAATTATGCAGTCCGTTCATTTTAAAACCTCTTCATTTGCAATCATATTTTGCCAGAACATTTACCGGATTCTTCCAAAGGTTTATTTTGGAATATCATCTTAAAAGAATGATGACGAATAAAACTCTACCATAAGTCTTTGGCAGATTTCATTACGATGAAGATCATGTCATGTTAACTTTGCTTTGTTAGCCAAACAAGAATGTTATCAGGACGGTTTACAGAGAGATGAAGCAAAATCTTGAACTGTGTGTTTTGTACCTTAACATCTCTGCAACCTTTGTTACCAGTTTCGATGAATTTATTATTGCCCACTTCTGTTAGATCTGATTCCAGTATGAGAATGGAGGTTGAGGTCATTACTGCTGCCCTCATTTGCTCTCTGGGACTCCGTTTACTGAGGCTGTTGTTTCTGAGTATCAGTCGATGTTTCGGGAGATCTAGAATGTGGTATGAGTGGATGACGTCTATAGAGGTTTCTAACCTCCAGAGATTCACATTGATCTACTTTCCTGGTCATGTGGGTGTTCATGGCAATGAGAGAGAGAGGACGTGCTTGCATCGATTGTTGGAGAGTTGAGGATGAATAAGAAGGATGTTCTTCAGTTTCTTGGCGACCTACTGTTGGAACAGGACACTAAAATTGATGTTGAATCAATCTAGCAATTTAGAAAGTTTGGAATTACTCGCTGTACAAGTAGATCTGGATGCTTGAGGAGCAGAGAGAAGTGTGTTTAATCAGCGAGCCATAGGAACCATTAGTATGCATACCCTTCGACATCTGTTGAGGAAGACTGAGCACCTATGAGTCTGTGACGTCAATTCAGTAACCAATTTGTTAGATCTAAGCACAATTATTTTTGGAAATAAAATACTAACCTTTTTCCACCAATGTTAAACTGTGCATGATGCTCTCACTGATACCCATTTCTTGGATACCAACATCACAAGGTCGGAACAACAACTCTGGGATAGCAAACCTTTCATTGTTCATTCTGATCATCTGTGGAAAATTTATGATTAAAAAATAAAGATTTCATATTGTTGTTTCATATGTTTATTGTGGAAACAAAACAATGATGGACTGCTTTGTTAGGTAATTTTGCATAACTTCTTAATTTGTAGTTGTTGCTACCGGAATGAAAAAGAAAGAATGGTGACATAAAATGAAGACAACCCAATACCAAAATAAAATACCAGCATAATCAATATTAGTAATGTGGATCACAAATACCTGTTCATCTCCCTTGGGTTTAGCAGATTCTTCATGAGACCTCACATATCCTCTCTTAATGTGAGTATAATCTGGAAGGATATAATCTTGACTTATTGTGTTCTCAGGAACTTTGCATCTGTGGAATACATTACAGCAGTGATTCTTGAAACTATTAACTCTTACAATATGATAAGCCACCTGACAAACAATCCTGGCAGTAACAATTTTTCAACAAAACACCTCACAAACTAAAACATGAAAGGGAAACTAATCTATTCCCAATATTCATTTGAAGCTTTACTTTATTTATTTAATCATGGGTTGCTTCTCAGCGTCAGAATAAGAAGAGATTTCTTGAAGGAATCTCTGGATAAAATACGTTTGTTCGCTCCAAAAATATTGCCCACTTAGGTAGTTAAATTTAAATAATATAGCAAACTATGATTAAACTAAGCCTAGAAATACATGGAAAGCTGCTACAGCAAATTCACATGTAGTGTTGAAACTTCTGAACAGAAGTTTGAAGTCAAAACAGGCATATGATGAGGATGTGTAATGTCAGCCCTAATATTTGACATTATAATAGACTGGGCGATGTGTAAAACAAATGAAGATAAATCGAGAAGGATAAGATGGACTCTGTCATCCATCGTGGAAGACAGAGATCTTGTTGATGACATCGCACTTCTATGTCACACAGAAAAATAACCAAGTAAAGACTTGCTAGCTTAACCAGTACAGCCAGATGGTTGGGTTGAAAATCAATCAGAAGAAAACAGGAATAATTACTCTGAACATGCTTTTCTAGATAAGCTGGAGATGGATTTGACATGTGATGTGCATTGAGACTGACTCTGTCATGAAAATGTGGAAGACTAAAAAAAATGACCTGGAGTAGAACAGTAGAAAAAGAGCTGAAAGAAATTAATCACAGCTGGAAGACAATACAGAGGACAGCCAAGAACAGAGAAAAATGGTGGGTATTTGGTGCTGTCTTAGGCGCTAGATAGAAAAAGGAGAGAGAAATACATGGAGATGAAATTTGGAAGCAGAGATTAAAGATATACAGAGATTGAAGACATTGAACCCTGTGAAGAATGGATACAAGTGCCAACAGGAATCAATACATATTTTTCAGTATGTATCAGACTTGACAGAGAATGCAGACTTGAAAATCCAGTGGTCGTGGTGGCAGAAGTTTAGGAGGTAATTTTTGAAAACTCGCCTGAGATCGATGAAATCATTGACACAGATCGGTCAGTGGTTCGGCATGTGCGGAGCTCATGGGATTTCACTTTGCCGTGACTACAAATATTCTCACTATGGAGATCACGACAATAACTAAAGCGATGGTCTGGCTAGTCACAGAGTGTTTTTTGTGAATGCATGTTTTATGTGAATGAGTATGCAATGAGGTGTAATAGTGTTAATTAATTAATTAGAAATGAATAAATCGGAAGAAGACTGGATGTGAAACCAGTCATGCAGTTCATAAAAGAACAACAGATTAAATGGGTTGGACACCTGACAAGAATGCCCTGGTATTACCTATTACAGAGAGTCATACAGAAATGAATTAGCATAATGAATACATATACAATGAAGAAAAGAGGTAACACAACAAATATCACCTTAAATCTAACCATCTAACACCAGTTTAAAAATGTTGCTATCTTGGGTCCATGGTCACTGCCAGCCTTTCTCTTGATGAAGAAATCAACGCTCGTATAGGGAGTGTGGCTACTACATTCGGTAAACTATCAAAGGGAGCATGGGACAACACAAAACTAACATTACAGACAAAGATTCAAATATATCGAGCCTGTGTAATTAGTTCTTTACTATATAGCTCAGAAATATGGACAGCCTACTCAAGACACGAGAAGAGACTTAACATATTTCACCTTCGATGTCTCAAGATTATGAATATCAGGTGGTACGACAAGATAACCAACTCTGAAGTATTGCAGCGTGCAAACCTGCCTTCTTTCATGGGCATGCTTAGCAGTGGACAGCTAAGAAGGTTGGGGCATGTGAGAAGAATGGAAACTTGCCGCATACCAAAACAAATGTTATTCTGTGAACTTTCGGAGGAAAAGAGGCACCAGGGCAGACCACTGCTCAGATATAAGGATGTCTACAAAGCCTCAATGAAAAACTTTTCTATAGGTTTCCAGCACATGGGAAAAACTAGTTGATGACAGAGTTGTGTGGACAGGGATATTGCACAGTCTTTTGAGAAGAGACTTATGTATGAGCTGAAAGACAAGAGAGAAAGTGAAAACTCAGAAGTTGTCACAGTAAAACACTTGCCAACTGACTGTCTGTAAAGACGAAAAAGGCCATATATGCAATGAGGAAGATTGAAACAGGCTGGACTCTGGGACAATTGAAGTCTCTGAAGAGATCTAGGCTGACAAAAATCAGTTGTTTTTTTTGCGCCAAGGCACACAGGTGTAAAGGGAAATGAAAGCGCCAATAGGTTTGCAAGTATGACTGATGTAGAAAGTAAGCAAGAAATGGACCAGGTTATTCTAATTCACTAATGGAAAGAGGATGTATAAATGAAACAAGGAATGGTGGTGAATCTACAACTGAAAATGTTGCATGTATCATGAACTGAAATGCTTTTCTATATTTCATCTTTCTTTGTTTGACATCATGAAACTAAGTGAAGTCACAAGCTTACTATTCACCTTGCTATGTTCATATCCTTGTTGAACTGTGTAGAAACATAACAAACATCTTCCTTCATCTGATTGATAACATATGTCTCATCCATCACCATCAGCTGCCTGAAATTAACAAGACTACTGTTTAAAATATATAGCATATAATGAAGTGGGAGTTTGAAGAGTTGGAAACCTTACAGTATCAGGTTTAGTCTTTGGGGATGAGGAGGTCATGTTTCTCTCTTACCATCTTCTCCTAAAGTGATCATTGGCATTATCTATTTTTTTGTATGGATATAAGAGTTGAGCACTGACTGCAGATATGGAAAGGAGGATTCAACCTTTTAAACAAAAGTGCTACAAGCATATGTTGCAAATATGTTTCTTACAACATAAAACAAATATCTATGGAAGAGATAAAATAAATATGCTTGCAGGCAGACAAGAGCCATTTTTTGGCAGTGGTGAAACAGTGTAATCTTGCTGGTTCTGAAATATAATGAGACATGACTCACTTTCAAAGTTTAAGACAGAAATTACTGCAAACTTTTTGTGCTGATGTCTCCGCCATGCCACTCCTATGACCCTAACAGGTTATGGGTCTTATTATCTTCTCCCAATGGACCTACACCAATGGGTCTGTACATCATGGTGAGATATCAGCTATAGTTTCTTGGCTAGCGTTCACGATAGGGTCAGTTTTTAGTGCTTCTGTAATACTGCTATATACCTGATTTCATCAATATAGCCCATTTACTCAGTATTACTGAGGCCTTCAAACTGTTTTCTCTAGATCTGATTTGATCCAGCAACCTCAGATCTGTAGATTTCCATACATTGTCTCATGACCAAAAAAAACAGCCTAGCTGTCCAGTATGTCGAATATGCAGTTCACAACCATCATGGACACAAAGAAAAAGTATTTCTAGTAAATTTCACAGTGTTACGTATTTCTAGTAAATTTCACAGTGTTACTCCAAGCACTAACACAGTGGCTGGGCAATGAAACATATCCTACAAGTCCAAACATTAGGGAAAATGTGCAAACAATATCTTAACAACTCGTCCACCTTTCCGCCATGTTGATCAGATAGTCCATATCAACTCATATTACCAAAAAATGTTTATAACAGAATCCAAAATTGACACTTTAAAATCAAAGTAACACAAATCAAATGATGTTAAAATTACAAGTATCAACACTTACCTATATGATATTACTTCCTTTAGATGATTTGTTAAAACTTTTCCACCAACATTTACCCTGTGGGAGATGACAATTTGAAATGAGTACATTTTTTTTTGTCTGGCCAAAGTTAACTGTGTGACAAAAATGAGTGAATATAAAAAGTAGAATTTAGCACAAAATTAACTTTTTATTTGAAAGCTTCACCAACATTAAATGTAAAAGAAAGTAGTGTGTATTATTTTCAGCCCATGTGGTGCCGGGACCCACAAGTGAAGCAAAGAATAGTATCACTGCGTCCAACAACGCTTGTCATAAGAGGTGACTGATGTAGGACCTAGGGAAGCTACCCTAGTAAATAAAAGGCATCTCAGAAATCGCATATGCTGGCCTACTTGTAACTGGCACAATGTACAGTCATTCTTAGGCTCAGATTACATACAAATCACACAGAGTGGTTAACAAGTGGTTGATATGGAGCGTTGAAGAAGTATTATTTTCATTAAACAGTTTGTGTTAACAAAAGTAAATAACAGTCCATGAAATAAAGCCTTTAACAACCAACAACATGGTCTCAGACCATGAGGAATACAGACAAGATGGACAACTACAGTTGCAACACACCTGGTCAAAGATTTCAACTATTACTCCCCACAGCATTTTCCCCTACATGTAGACATCATTAAAAAAAAACTGTTTCTAACACTAAGATGAGAACAAAGAGTTTTTTGTAAGAATCCCAGGAAGAAAATAATATATGAACAAAGAGACAGTCACAAGTATTAACTCCTTGTGGACCAAACGCCATGTGGCTTTGGGTTGGACATCTTTTTACAAGGAGCCATACTAAGGGCGTTTTTATTCCAAAAACAAATCGGCTTGTAAAAACATGGCTTACTGACCTGGTCACTAAGAGTTAAGAGCTCTGGTTGTGTTCATAAGAACACTCGTATTGATAGGCTAGGCAATGGGTGCGGTAAGAAATAAGGGTAATTGTTTCAAATCCTGTGTTTGTCAATTCATTTTTCGGAAGCTCTTAATACTTGTGTACTGTCTGTTTCTAACACTATCAGTTTTTCACTGCAGTTTTTGTAAGTCACTATTATAGATTAGGGGTCTTGGACATAAAACCAACCTACAAAAACATGAGGAGTATTTGTCAAACAGGACATATTTGTACACAACTGATTTTAGGAGAATAAATCTCCAATTTATGGTACTACCCCTACAGAGTTGTATTGTAGCCTGGTGTAAAAATGGTACATGCTGATGAGAAACATTATATTTAATTCACTTTCCAACATTTTTTTCAACATATATACAACCTGATCCTTCTTCTGACATTGGGCTATCAGTGTCAAACCTGGACATCAAACAACACAAAAAGAAAACTAATCATGAAAGAGAGGAAGTGTCTATACAGAGTGCTGGAAGTATCAAGAAAAGATTGATTGGAAATGAAGACATCAGGAAAAAGGTGGGTACAACATCAGTATGTGGGTACAACATCAGTATTGAGCTTCATCAGGAAACAATAAATTAAATTGTTTGGTCACATAAGAAGACTACCAACAGACAGAGTGATTCAAAGTGCAATGTTACTCATATGCAGTAGATACAAGGCAAAAGGTGGAGCACAGAAGCAGTGAAAGAAGACACCATGTACAAGACACACATAAGAGCCATTCTAAGAATCTCTTCTTATCCTGATGCGGTGAGGCAAAGGAGCGTCTGGCTGAATGGATTAGAGCGCAAGCTCCGATTTGGGAGACTCTGGTTTGATCCACGATAAGATCAATTAGTTTTTTCTGTCAGGGCATACAGAAAAATCCTAACCTGAACAGTTTTGCCTTGACTGCACAAGCCATGCTGTCATTAAATTCCTCAGGCCCATGTCCGCTCTGATTACAACGTCCTAAAAATCGATATTACACAGATAGTAAATACTTTTTTTGTGAGACAAAACAGGATTAGAGAAAGGAGAATAAACATATCTCTGATTAGTCTCTGCAACTTTGAAATAAGAAAATTCTCAACATATTAATGCAACGTAAGTACTTACCGAATGATTGCCTCTTTTAGTGGCTTGTTTTTGTAAAATGGTACAATGTGTGAGAAAGAATAGCCAGAGTCTACAACAAGTGTTCCAAACAGTTTTCCATTGCTATCCTTGTCTTTTTGATTCTTGTAACATGTCAGACTGGCAGCTAGGTGTTTCATGAATAATGTAACAACAAAACTTTTAGTTTAAAACACAAACAAAAGTGTTTTCAAAATTGTTAATAAAGATGAACCAATATCATTTCTTTCTATCTTAATCCTCATTGTGCCCTGTTTAACACATTATTCCACATACTGTAGCCATGCCGGTCAATCTGTCAGCTCGTTTATTACCCCTGACCATAAGCATGAGTCGGTATGTGGGTCAGAATGACACAGCAGCTGTAGAAGTATCTATACATTCACTCACACTGCAACTTGCTATTTTTTACTTTTCGAAACATCAATTGAGTCACAATAATGATCCCGGTAAATGAAGCCCCAGAGAGCCACTGAAGGGCAGTCATAACTGCCTCAATCTCTATTCTCATACTGGAAGTAGTTGTCCATTAGGCTCCACCTCATTCTATAATGACCCTACTGTGTATACTAGGTAGGATACCTTAGCCTGACTTCTCACCACGATGTAAGTGAATAGTAAACAACAAGCAAAATATTGAATGTATTTACACCGATCCAGAAGCACTTGAGCTTTCAACTCTTTGGTTCGGTGCCATCGACATCGTAACCCTTCGGTTCGGTGCCGCGAACACCGTGAATCTGGTGAACAAATACGAAACATAACATATCATTGATAATAATCTGTAAAGATATGATGGAGAAGAGGAAAACCACGGAGAACATGGATTCAGGATGTAAAATGATAGTTTGAGCATGACTGCTGCAGAGGCAGGACATCTGGCCTATGAGAACAAAATTCCAAAGTACTGTTAGGGTGACAAAGTTCTGCTCGGGACAAGATACTTATGATGATGATGATAGATACCATGAGAATGACATTCACCTTGTGTCCTGTATAATGCTTGAAACTGATACTCCTCAAATATGACTTCATTGATTGCCTCACACACTGATGGGAAGTTGAAAAATGGTTCAGTTACCACAATTGTTGTTTCATTGAAGTCAACCTGTTTGAACAAAATGTGTTTATAATATTAGTAACAACTAGCTTTTCACTAGTGCTTACAGCCTTAGTAGTTATAAATATCTTGTCTTGTTTATGTAATTTATCTCATCTTGTATCAATCTGATCTACAAGATGTGTTGTGTGCATGGCTTTGCATCAAGCAGAATTGGAGGTTGGCTAGTCTCTCTTAGGAAGGGTAAAAAAATAGATAATTAGTATCCTGCTGATGAACCATAGAACACACAAGTCAACTTCACCACCCAGTGGTGTAAACTGGAAACTTTGACGAGGTTAAAAACTAGCGGAACTCTGGCCCGCCTATAAGGACAGACTTCACCTAGGTCAGGTTTTTTGTGTGTCCTACTTAGAGAGGCAAACCGAACAAAAAGCATACAGAAACGGATGTACTTCTTCTTCTGTGTTCGCACTCTATGAATTCAGGCGTAGCCATGCGCTTGATGTGGCGCTTCTGACTGATTTTTGCGTGAAAGGCTGCTTATCGTTTTATTGGTTTCCTCGCCATACAGGTGGGCCTTCTCCGACTTCAGAAGTACCAGATGTACTGACCTACAGGTCTGTAGGTGCATTACTGACACAACAGAATAATGCTCCACTGCATAAATCATCACATTTTTTTCAGAGCGTAACCACTCGCATGCTGACCATACCTCAATTTAGTACAACAGAGACAGTTGGAAGTAAAGGCTGCTGGCACATATTGATTACACCACCTATCATCTATCATTGATCAAATAAAACTATGGGCCTAACACTGTATTCCCCAATATAACTTATGGTATTAAAACAGGTTTTAACTACCAATATCTCCATTGACAATCACCAGTTAAAACAAGTAAAAGACTTCACATACATGGGAAGCATTCTTTCAGCAAATGGAAGAATAACTAATCAAATTCAACATAGATGCAACAAAGTAAATTAAACGATAGGACAAATGGCGCCAATTTTAAAATGCAAACATGTCACCATGAACACAAAAAGAGCAATGCTCAACACAATCTTTCTACCCACATTATGCTACCAGTGCCAAACCTGGATGCTGACAACAAATGATAGAAGAAAACTAGTCATGACAGAGATGAAGTGTCTATGCAGAATGCTGGGGGTAACAAGAAGAGACCGGTTGAGAAATGAAGACATCAGGAAAACGTGGGTACAACATCAGTACTAAACTTCATCAAGAAACAACAAAATAAATGGTTCGGTCACATAAGCAGAATACCAACAGACAGTGCACCTCAAAGAGCAATGCTGCTCCGATACAATGGGTACAAAGCAAAAGGCAGACCAGCAAAAGATGGACATCAGAGATAAAAGAGGCGCTAAGAAAGACACTATCTATGAAGGGCACACAAAGACCCATTTTAGAAAACTCTTCTTGCCCTGACGCTGTGAGGCAAAACAGGATTGGAGAAAAGAAAAAAATGTATCCATATTTTTAATACTGAAACAACAGACAGACAAATTGTATACACAAAACAGTTACAAAGAGTACTGTATAAATGCACTATTTAGTCAGTTAAACATGTAACAGTAATCTTAATGCACAAAATATTTTTGGAATGTGTAGCATTAGGAGACCTCTCATTACTGGGATATAAATACATGTAATTGAACGGAAATTATTTTTGAGAAGTATAGACAACATAAAAATTGTAGGTACTACATACTACCTTAAAATATGTGGAGAGACAGAGAACAAAATGGTTCTACCGTGTTATGAGAAAAACCATAGTTAACCACTTTGCGATTTGATGAGCAGCAGATCTGCTCAAGCAACAACAAAAAAAACAAAGAGGCAGACAACAAAAAACGTAGCTCAAATAATCTCTGTAATATGTTTGACCCGCAATTTTAAAAGTCCATTTTCACTGCACAAATTGGGCAAGCAAGCAGATGATAAACATGTTTACTTACTTGGCATACATCTTTACTGAACATATGATCCCATACTTGTTTTTCTATTTCCCAGTTCACAAGAAATCCCTGCAAAGATTAGACAGACATTTCTAAATGAATACCTTGAAAAAACATATTATGTAAGAATCTATCAAACTAATCAGATATTTGTATATAAATGTTACAAATCAGCACTAGAAATTATAACAAGGTTCATTAATTTCAAGAATACTTTCAAAAGCAAATTAATAACTAATGTATATGAGAAAACACACCATAAAGGGAAAATTATTTGAAGAATAAACTCAAAGGACAAGAAAAAGAATAGACAACCTAACAGGAAATAATATTTTGGAAAGTGTTAAGTCAGAAAACAAGCGAATTTTAGTATAACGTTATGGTTTAACAATAACCATTAAATTGTCTTTTACTTTAGTATCATTCCTTTGAAATTGTTCATTTAGTTCCCTGTTTGTGTATACTTAACCTACGGTATTTCGGTATGCAGCATTTTTACTTAGTATCTTACACTTAGTAAAACTGAACTTATGATGCTAGGAACATAAACTTTAAGCTCACCATGAAATAGCCTGTTCAAGCAGAACTTTGCAACATTAACAGTTTTTCTGAATTTCTCTCTCATACGCCTCTGCTGCCACCATGCTCTAATTATCAGTCACATCCTGAATCCATCTTCTCTGTGGTCTTCCTCTTCTCCTTTTTGTTAAGATGCCTTCTTTCATAATGAACTTCTACAACATTTAGTCTTTTTATGTTCAAAATGCTTCAATATTCATTTTTTTAAATGATTAAAATAAAACTCCTACAAATTTTATTTCCACTGTCTTCAGAATTACATCGAGGACCCTTGCCTGTGCTTTCGACTTCATGCACAGCTGCTGAGATTTTCCTGTGCAAGAAAGAGATCAGAGCAGAGATGATGGTCCTAACAATCTAGCTTCTTCAAACGCTCCATATCGACCACTTGTTAACCATTCAGTATGATTTGTGTGGGATCTGAGCCAAAGCGCTATTATGCGTTGTGCCAGTTATGTGTCTACAAGTAGGCCAGCACATCCAATTTCTGCTACGCTTTTATTTACCAGGGTAGCTTCCTAGGTTCTACATCGGTCACCTCTTACATGCCTTGTAGGTTGCAGTAGTACTATTCTTTGCTTATCTTGTGAGCCCCGGCAACACACATACGTAACAATAAATGAAACCAAAAAATTTTTATATTAACACAAATATGTACCAGTCTATCATACGTTAACATCAAAATATTACCTTCTGAAAGGGAAGCAAATAGTACATGCTGGACAAGTCTTTGCATTCATCGATCTGATCACCAATAAAGATTCTGGTTCTTACATTTTTAGCCTTTGTTACACAATTGGGAATAATTCTGAAAATAGGACGTTTCTATTTATTCACTGAAAAAAACATAACCAAAAATATTGACATAAATCTTAACCTGAAAATCTCTACAATTTAAGCTGTTATCGAAACATTGCTGCACAAGATTGAGCGGCTTGTCACACTTTGCTTTGCTGTAGCGACTTGAGGGGCATTCAGAACTGCAGCAGCTGAATAGTGAATAGAGAAGATATGAAGCTTCAAAACTGATAAACAAATCAGTCTGTACAGTACTGTGAGAGAATCATAATCATAGATTGATTGGTGATAGATTGACCCAACACAAGTAATTGTTAATTGTTCTATCTATTGATGAACAGAGTGGTCTTCATTAGTCGTGATGATGAACAGACAACATAGTTAGTTACATACAATTATTAATTGTAACAATATATGATATTATTGATATATTATAATTATATGAAATCTGAAAGTTGCTCCAAATTTAATTATAATAAATATTATGGAAATTTTACAACACAATTTAGTGACAATTAAATAGATGTAAAAAAAATATGTGTGTAAAATGAATAATTTGATGGTTTTCACAATTTTATGCCGATGCTTTTACACAATTTTATGCCGATGCTTTTACAATAAGTTTACTTTAGTCATTAATGATCAACAGATCTTTGACATATTATTTATAATTAATGAATGATAATCCATAATTAAATTAACAATCCCTCCGTCAATCCCAATTTTTTTTAAAACAAATTTTGATTCACAAGTGACAATCAAATCATCACCGTCACAATCACAAATTCAAATAATCGACGCATATCATGTTAATAATTGTCTATGCTTAAAAGTATATAGGCCGTATATATCTACTTTAAAACATATCTTACTTTGGTTCTGAATCGGTGGAAAAGCCCACTTTAGCTGTTCCTGCTCCATTATCTAATACTAAAGTTGTCATGTTTATGCCGCCTCGACAACTCTAAAATATTCAATATTTAGTAAATTTATCAAACAAAAAACATGAACGGAACAGAATATTTCGCCGGAAGTGTTTTGGTATCGATATAACCAATTTAGGATTTATCGAGCCTGCTTGTTTGTTCGATGTTCGATAGTTTTCTGTAACCTTCTTTCTTTTCTCTAATCCAGCTTTGCTTCACAGCGTCAGGATAAGAAGAGTTTTCTAGAACATGCTTTTATGTGCCCTACATAAACAGTATTTTTCGTCGCCTCTGTTTATCTCTTATGTCCACTTTTTATGTAACTACCGCTTAAAAGAAAAAATTATCAATGGCTTCAACAAGTCCATTTTGAAAGATCAATACTGCTGTGACACTCTTGTATGAATTAGAAATCCACAGAATCGCATTTTCCAAATTCTCCTTCATTTTCTATTAGCTGTGCAGGGTTTACAGAAGTCGTTGTTCTTTCTCTCGAAGTTGAGACATTTACCCATATTACTTAGAATACACTTTTATTAGCTTTTGCTCTGATGAAAATAATTTGCAAAACTTTCGGACATTTTGGTCAGATCACAATGAGAATAAAGAGCTTTAGAATGTGGTGTCGAGAACAGAGAAACATGAAGAAATAATGAAAAGAAATACGTGAGGAGAAATCAGCAATACTACATCAGGTACAAAGTCCATTGATACAACAAGCAAACTCGCAATCTGGAATAATATAAGCTTCATTGATGTGATAGATAGCATTTTTGGTACTGAGAAAAAAAACAGACTGTATCACAAAGAAGAGTTAAAGCTCTGCAATATTTAGAGAAACATTATCCTACCAAAATCTGGACACTTACATGCAGATGGATCAACAACTAATACAACAGAAAATGGAGACGGTGGAATCTTTCTGAATGTATGTAATTGCACACAGACAATGGGATCTGCGATAGCGTAATGCTTAGTGCACTTGCTTCGCATGTGCATTGCCCTGGGTTCGATTCAACAGTGGGATCAAAATTGTTTCTGGCTCTCGGGCTCACTCAGCCTCAGTTAGGTACTAGAGATTCACCGAGAAGTAAAGGGGGTCTTGTGACGTTGACCATATCAACCATCGAGTAACGAGGACCTCAGAAACATACGGGCATAGTACTATATTTGCCATCTATTAAAAAAAAATAGCATTACTAACATCTGATTCTCTCTCTCTCTCTCTTTGCCTTTTTACCCGGGTTGGGGCATAGGCCCTCAACCAACTCATGCCAAGTCTTCCTATTTCTAGCTATCTCCTGCAGCTCCTCCAGCTCTTCTTTATATTGTTGATCTCCGCCTCCAAATCTCGTCTCCATGTATTTCTCGGCCTCCTTTTCTTTCGCTGCCCCTGCGGTTTCCAGGCAAGGACCCTTCTTGTTATATTCCCCTCCGGTTTTCGCAAAGTGTGTCCTATCCAGCGCCAGCGTCTTTTTTAACCTGTTCGTTCACTGGAATATGTCTTGTTCTCTCCATAAGTTCCTCATTTGTGACCCTATCATACCATCTTATTCCCTCTATTCTGCGCAGACACCAGTTGATGAATGTTTGCAATTTATGCGCTATTGTTTTAGTTGTTCTCCATGTTTCTGACCCATACAGTAGAACTGCTTTTACATTAGAGTTAAATATCCAAATTTTTTGTTCTAGATTTGATTTCTTTGGACTTCCAAATGTTTCGCAGTGCAATGAAAGCTCCTCTTGCCTTCTGTATTCTTATTTTAACATCTCTATCTGTTCCACCCTCTTTATCTACGTTGCTGCCCAAATATGTGTATGATTCTATCTCTTGAAGTGGGATTTCCCCCAGGGAGATCGAGTTGTCGTTGCTTGGTTAATTCTCAATATCTTTGTCTTTCCCTTATGAATGTTCAGCCCTAGTTGCTGGGACCTTTGATTCAATGTGTTTAGCTTATCCTGCATCTGATTTCGTGTATGTGACAGAAGGGCTATATCATCAGCGAAGTCCAGATCATCTAGTTGCTCTGTCAGTCCATTGGATTCCATTTCTGGTGTTAGTTACTGTGGTCTTCATAATCCAGTCTATTGTCAGTAAGAACAACAAAGGTGATAGAAGACATCCTTGACGCACTCCTGTTTCTATTCCAAAAGTATCTGTTAGTTTACCTTCATGAAGAACTCTACATTTCATATCTGTATATGTTGCTTTTATTAGGTTAATAATTTTCTGTGGGATTCCATAATGCCTCATTAATTTCCAAAGGGTTTCCCTATCAATACTGTCAAAAGCCTTCTCATAATCAACAAATCCGATATAAAGTGGGGATTTCCATTCAATACTTTGCTCTATTATTATACGTAATGTGGCTATCTGGTCAGCACAGGATCTATTTGGTCGGAAGCCTGCCTGTTCATCTCTTAGCTTTATATCGATGGCCTCTCTCAATCTCTCCAGGATGACTCTGCTTAGTATTTTCCCAGGTACTGACAACAGCATTATTCCCCTATAGTTTTCACACTTCTGAAGGTCCCCTTTCTTTGGTAGCTTCACCAGGTATCCTTCTCTCCAGTTTGCTGGTATTTCTTCAGTCTCCCAGATTCTGCTAAATAATTTATACAGTATTTCTGTGGATGTGTTTATGTTGGCTTTAACCGCCTCCGCTGGAATACCATCTGGACCGGCCGCTTTCCCATCTTTTAAAAGTTTAATGGCTTTACTAATCTCCTCCTTGGATGGTTTCTCACAGTTGATGTCCAAGTCAATCTCTGCCGGTTGGATATCTGAGGGGTTTGCAGGTGCTGGTCTGTTCAGGAGTTCCTTGAAGTATTCCATCCATCTTTCCATTTGGTCTCTAACATTAGTGATAGTTTCCCCACTACTATTTTTGATCAACCCATTTGATGGTCTGTATTTTCCTGCTAGCTTTCTAGTGATGTTGTAAAGATCCCTAAGGTTTCCTTTTCCTGCAGCTACCTCTGCTTCTCTTGCTAGATCTTCTACGTATTGTCTTTTATCTAACTTTATTCGTTTCTTCACTTTCTTGCTAGCTTCTGTGTACTTTTCCTGGGCTATGGCTTTGGCAGTTCTAGTTTTGCTATTATTTAAATCTGCTTTCCTCTTTTTCCTTTCTTCTATTTCTTTGAGAGTTTCTGGAGTTATCCATGCCTTATGATTCCGCTCCTTCTTTCCTAATACCTCTGTGCATGTTTCATTCCAAATATTTTTGGCTTGCTGCCAGCATTCTTCCGCACTCACCTCATCTTCTAATTGCCGCAAAACCTCATACTTATTAGAGACTGTGACCGTGAACTGTTCCTTTGTTTCTTGACTTCTGAGGTATCCTACATTATATTGGTGTCTATGTTCATGGGATGTTATGTATCGCTTAAGCTTCAGTTTAATTTTACTTATCAGCAAATGGTGATCCGAATCTACATCTGCCCCCTTAGAACCCTTACATCTTGTAGAGATGACCTGAATTTCTTGTTTATGCATATGTGGTCAATTTGATTTTCTGTTCTGTGATCTGGTGATACCCAGGTTGCTTTATGTATTCTTTTATGTGGAAAGACACTTCCACCTATGACGTATTGATTCGCTGCACAGAAATTAGTGAATAGTTCTCCATTTTCGTTCATTATTCCTAGTCCGTGTTTCCCCATGATCTCCTCGTAGCCTATGTTGTCCGAACCTATTTTGGCATTGAGGTCGCCTATCAGAATTTTGATGTTCCCATTTCTCTGATTACCTATAGTATTTTGAAGTTTTATGTAAAATTCATCTTTTACTTTTTCCTCTTTATCATTGGTAGGTGCATAACACTGGGTCACATTCAAGAATACTTTCTTTTGGTGGTTCTGAATGTTGCTGTGATTATCCTAGGACTCACTGCTTCCCATTTTATTAGTGCCTTCTCCGCTTCTTTAGATAGCATTAAAGCCACTCCTTCACTATGGGGGCATTTTCTTCCATATGGCCTGAGAACAGCATCGTTTCTCCTGTGTTTAGACGTTGTTTGCCTGCACCATTCCACCTAGTTTCACATAATCCCAAGATGCCAATCCCGTGAAATTTCATCTCATTTACAACCTGTGCTGTCTTTCCCATTTGATACATACTTCTAACATTCCAGGTGCCAATTCTGGAGCTTTTCCTAGGTGAAAGGAAGATAATCTGCGGTGTAGACTCCTTGCGGCTTTCTCTGCATCGCTTCATACCTCTTCTAGAAGAGCTTCCTTTCCTCTTGGTTGGCACAGTTTTTATTTTATTTTTATGTGACTTGTTCATGGTTGGTTGGATTTTGTGGCTAAAATTTCTACTGGATAGGGTAGCCAGCCCTACGCCAAACCCCACCTTAGTCGCCTCTTACGACATGCCTTGTAGGTCGCAGTGCCGCTACTCTTTGCTCCCTTGTGAGCCCCGGCAGCACACGGGCGTAACATCTGATTAGTAAGCTTAATTTTTTGCATAGTAAGGAAATGTTTTCACGAAGTTTTTTTTTTAAGGATATATTGCGTCATGTTTCACATTATGACTCAGTTTCTCTCCCTACACAAATGACACGTCGCCTGCTGAGAACATTACACAACACGAATTCCGTAGCTCCAGCCCAAATCTTACAGATAGCAGGTGGGAAAATGCACCCCTGAACCGAAAAACGTGATCCCAATTCCTACGTTCATAGGGTAAAACAAACTGCTTGACAACTTCATCACAGAAAGCTTCACATCTGAAACAAAATATGTGCGCACAGAAACACTCGTGAATACAACCCACGTTTCTTTGTTAATACCGCGTGTGATGTCACCGTACCACTCATATGCTTGTGAATTGTAGACGGCTGTGATCAAGCATACAATTATTACAGTTTTGAAAGTTATAAGCACTTATAAGAGCGTGTGTCTTTAATTGTAATGTAATGTGTTCTTAGTTCAATTAATTCTTGGTTTGCTCAGCTCAAGTTGTTAATTACAATACATCAGAAATATGTTGCATGTTTAACTGCAATACTCTGTTATATTTGTATTGTGTGTGTGCTTTTATAGTTCTAAACTGGAAACCATCATAATCGAGAAATATTGATTCAGGGCGCACCGAAATTAGATGAGTTCTCTTTGAGCGAAATGAAAGAGCATTTACATTAGCTCCGTCGTCGATGATTCAAAATTTCTCCAGCTCTTAAAATGTGAGTACCCAATTTTAGTTGGATGATTGAGAAATCTACTGTACCAGGAACTGAACACCACATGTTTGTGCACAATTCCAGCTCTTTGCCTCTGCGCTACGGCGTTGACTATCACTAGCCAGTGCAGTGAATCTACTTTATAATTTCAGTTTTAATGATTGAAGCATAAGAACAATAATCATGTTGTCATTTGTTCTTAAACTATTATTCTTCGAGCGCTCCACATCGACCACTTATTAACCACTCTGTGTGATAAGTATATGATCTGAGCCTAAGAGTGAGTGTACGTTGTGCCAGTTATGCGCCTACAGGTAGGCTAGCACATTCTATTTCTTCAACGCTTTTATTTACTAGGTAGCTTCCTAGGCCCTTCCGAAGTCGCCTTTTTCGACATGCATTGT
The DNA here is from genome assembly GCA_020796225.1 of Arion vulgaris. NCBI lineage: Eukaryota > Metazoa > Mollusca > Gastropoda > Stylommatophora > Arionidae > Arion > Arion vulgaris. Next base: position 40,126,991 of record CM036762.1, read on the forward strand.
AGGTCGCAGTGGTACTATTCTTTGCTTCCTTGCGGGATCTGGCACCACATTGGCGGTGTTCTTAAATAATAATATTTCTAATATATTTTTCTCCTTAACTCATTTCATACTATAAACCAATATAGTGGCATACTTATGTGAGCCAATCACATCACCCGTATCATTCACGGTAGGGTAAGAGTTAGGTATATATTTATGTAACTTCGGTAAGAAGCAGAATGAGTCCATACTATGGTTTGTATTGTTTAACGAATATATTTAAACTAATATAATTTAATTTTTCTGCCCCCATTATATTTTTTTTCACTTCCCATTAACTTTCGTTCATTTCGCAACGTCGTGTTGTGCGAACATAAAATGGAAAAGTAAATGTCTTTGTTCCAAAACACTAGGCTACTTGACAAATGCGAGCGAGATGAAGAAAATGAAGAAGATGAGGAAAACGATAACATTTTCATACGGATTAGCGTAATGCGTAAACGTTCGCCTATCGACTCAGATACAAGAGGGTTGTGGGTTAAATCCCACACTCGACGTTCCAGACGGAAGGAAACGAATTGACTCTCCTACCTCCTGCACACAATGAGCTAGAAATATGAAGTGACTTCACATTCTAAGATCTGAAAACCTACGGAATATAAGAAAGAAAAGTCATCACTTGTATTGGTTCCTGCCATATTCACTTTCAGAAATGAGTTACTCATTATTTCCATTTATGCAGCTTTTGCAACAGTATCATCTGTCTGCAAAATCTTTGCTTTGTGTGTAATATTCTTTGTTGCGTATCATTTATTTGAACCCTAGAGTACGATTGATTTCATTTTGTTGTTGAACAGTCTAACTTAATTTTACTGAAAAGAAACAGATGAGTTCCATATTAAGTGGTGAGAGTTCTAACATTTTTTTTTTAATTCTGGCATTTGTTTTTCTTTTTACTGCAATATATACTAAAATCACAGGTCCTAATTGTGAAAACTTTGTTTTTTCAAATATTTTAACCATAAAATTAAATACGTTCTTGGCAAAGATCAAACATGTCTCAAAGAGTGATTAAAATTGGTCGTAAAGAACGAACGCAAAGAAGAAGAAGAATTAATTTGTTTCCGATTTCTTGTTGTAGGTTTCTGTAAATTTGTTGTAATTTTTCTGTCTGTTTCTGGTGTTTGTTTGTCTTTACCTCCCTGATTTGTTTGTCTGTTAGAAAGTAAGAATCTTATGTAAAATATAAACCTTTCATAGTTTTTGACATCACTATTTATAGAAATCTAGCAATGAATGCGGTGCAGTTCCTAAACAAGCACAGGAATGTCTCTAAAAGACCAGCTGGAGGAATATCCAACTCACATCAGATTGAGAGTCAATATGGATCAATGCATTCTACGTTACAGAACACATCTTATTACAAAAGTATTATGTGGCGTGGGCATGGTGGTATTCTGCCAACACCAAGTGACACAGAGTTTGACAGACAGCTTGATAAAATATCGATATGGATGGAATGCTGGTCTCATCAAAAGGTACGTGACCCAATCTACTTTATATATATATAAATAATATGTGTATGTATGTATCTGCCTATCTACCTATACATCAGTCGATTAGCTTTACTGTTGATTCTTCTTCTCTTCCACCCTTTACTTCTTTATAGAAGTGTTGGGGAGTGTTAGTGATCTTGTGTGTACTTGTTCTAATGCACTTTGTAAGTTGTTATTCATTTTCTTAAGGCTGCTCTGGATGCCGTCGATCCATCTTTGCGGGTCTTCCTCTTGCTCTATACTTTTCTGTGTGACTCACTGTGGTAGACAATATCGGAACAATCTTGTCAGGTGTCCAACCATTTAATCTGTTGTTATTTTATTAAATGAATAAATGGTTTCACATCCAGTCTTCTTTTTTCTTCATTTCTAATTTTGTCTCTTATTGTCAGCAAGAAATCTATCATATGACTTAGCAACAGATCTATATACCTATCTATCTGTCTATCAGTTTGTCTGCCTGTCTGTCTTTCTATCCTTCGGCTCAAGACCCTTTTAGACCCTATAAAGATGATAAAGTTCTGACAATTAACAGTCGCAAAGAAAATCGATCATTAACTCTACAAGGTATAATAAACGATAAGGAACTAGCTATTGATAGTTTATTTCTCACGGTTGACCTCAATCTGTCAGACCGTATTTTGTCCATCTTTCTATTATGTTTCCTTCGACCATTAATCTTCGCTTCTTCTTTTGACTTCAGAAATAACTATGTGTGTGTGTGTGTACACACAAATGTGTGTGTGTATGTAAAGATATACTTCTCCCTGTCAATTTGACCGTGCGAAGATTTCGTGTAGATTTTGTATAGTTTCTTTTTTTAATACACTATATCTAAGATTGAATCAATTTTTATTTGCTGTCCTGCACTTGTTTTTATTTATTTATTTATTCTGTTATATCTATCTTTCTGTGGGTTTCTTCTTTACTTTATTCTCGAATCCATTCATCTGTCATCCCTTTCGTGATTGCATTGCGCGTTGTCTGAAGTTATATCACATGATGTTTGATGTCTTACCAATGTACTGTCTAACATTTTCATATTGTTTTCATTGTTTCTCATCAGACTGATAGCGAATTTCTTTATTTTGGAGTTTTTCGTTACTGCTTGTAGTACCGTTTTTAGGGCGGTGTAGGACAGGTAGGACAAGAACATGGGGAATTTAATGGCCGCTAAGCTGTTCAGGTTGGGATTTTTCTTTTATGCTCACAACAGAAAAAAAAATACTTGACCTTTCCGTGGATTAACACGGGTCTCCTGCATGGGATCCGCACACTAATACATACGACCAGACGCTCCTGAGTGTTGTATCTTTTATATGTTTATGCATGTGCAGTGGCGGCTCGTCATTAAGGGTCAATGGGGCCGGGCGCCACCAAAATAAGGTGTAACGTGTATTTATTATTTTATACATTAAAATATATCCTAACCGAAATCATGATTTTTTCGAAAATTTCTGTCTGGTCCCACCAACAAAAATGATCACGAGCCGCCACTGTGCATGTGTGTGGTATGTTTGAACGGACGTGCGTGGATGCTGATGCGAATGTATATCTAAAAATGAGACTTTGTAACAAATGACCCGACTACAAGGAGCGAAAAGTTGTAGCAAACATATATTTGAAATCAAAAGTACTGCTTATCAATAAAGATCAATACTGGATATGATCTATTTATTAAACTCATTTACAATACGTTAAAGACTTGTAACGTTATAATTTTACATTCTCTCGCTCTCTATATCGCTGTATTGACATGTAACGTCTAAAGATTAGATCGATTTCTTATCCACTTTTACCCCCCTCATTCTTCTGATTTCTAAAACAAGAACACTCGAAGGTTGTTGACAATGAATATTCATATCAGTATTTGATTTAACGAGACCAAAATGTTCTGGGAATATAGCCACTTCAACACTGTGAATTTGAGTAGTGAAGTTCATAGACTGACGGAAATGTTAATAAAGCAATAAAAAATCCATATGTGCTGAGTATCTGAACTAAAAATGAAATTATATTTTTGGAGGTTTTTTTTAAAATCTTTTTTTTTTGTTCCACTTTTAAAGCACGTAAAACGCATTTAGAGGTCGCTGGGACGATATTAAGTGTTACATTGCATGTTAGCGATACAATTCTTAGTTTTATTTCGATTAAATGTTCAAAGAATGGGATATCTAAAAACAAAATAATATATATTTTTCTACAATTAATAAAATATGTTTTTGAAATTAAAATATCAATAAATTAAGAGAAGGTGGACATTGGCCTCTAGTACAGATCGACTAGCATTTACTAGTGGGAATGGAGTGTCTGATAAGCAGTGAAATTATAAATTTGAAGAAACACTTGAGAAAGAACGAATATCCTTATATCAACGTACAGTCAACTCTAATATTGTGCCGCATAACTCATCGGGGAAATCCAAATCTAGTTTGAGTTGTGGGGGAGTGGATATAAGATATGTCTGATAGAACACTGCAAGCTTTTAGGCAATTTTACTCAGTTCTATGAGTCCATGGTTATTTATTGATGAAAAGTATGAATAATACTGATATTCCTTATTGTTAAACTTAACTTGTTACATAATATAAAATTGATTTAGCATGTTGTGCTGATTTCAAAATGAATTCGTCTATATATTCTCTCTCTCTCTCTCTCTCTCTCTCTCTTGCGTTCCCGGCCTAGACTGATGGACCAACTTTTATCATGAATTTTACCGTGGTTTTAAGGGACTCTGTTCCTCCGCACAGCTTCTCGCGAAGCTCTGTGTTTTGGGGCCATGTTTTTCCTTATACCTGCTAACGTTTGACAGTCTTGCAGAACGTGTTCTGCCGTCATGTCCGCCTTTTACAAGGGCACAGGCTAGTTGTGCCAATCTTAAATTTGTGGAACATGTGGGCTCGGAGCTTGTTGTATCCGGTACGGAGGCGAAGTATGGCAACTTGTTCACTACGAGAGAGACCATAGTATCCGTCGCTGTTGGTATACTGAGGATGGTCTTTTGTCCATTTGTTTCTACAGTGCGAGCCGATGGTTGTTTTGGCTTTCTCATAACTGATCTCGAGATCAGTCTGAAGTAGTCGCTCGCCTTCTTTGGCTAGTTTGTCGGCTGCTTCGTTTCCCCTTACGTTACAGTGTGATGGTATCCACTGAATGACGATACGTTTGAGTGAGCGCGTTAATTCATCGAGGGCCGTTTTGAGCTCATTCAGCTCTGTCTATATACAACAATACTGAAATGCGAGGTCACGTGACGGGGTCTTATTTCCTAGAATTCTCAAGACAAATGCAGATTTAACATTGTATTCCCAATATACCTCATGATATAAAAACGAGTTCTTTACTTTCTACTTTAAAAAAAAAATTATGACGTTCTGGAGCATTGATACACTTAACTCCACCAATGTCATGTTGCTGATATTGATTTCTAAAATAAACCCACACACACACAAATAAAGTTGGCTTGTACTAAGAACTGGAATCATGGGTGTTCAGCATTAGTACCCTCGTCTGTATCTTAGCAACAGACCTATAAAAATGGTAATAGTCGCGCACAGATGTTCATCCATTAGTCTACAATTGATTGCTATAAATTTTATAGAACACTTCAGTGCACCTCGTATCTAACGCAAATGGATCTGGCTATCTCTTTAGAACGTGACTTATCGTCTGCTAATATCAAACAGCATATTTCCGGAATTAACTTCCGAGTAAGAAAGTAAATAGTTTGAAAATTGAAATACTGGACACGCCTGCTGGCAGGTAAACGGGCAGACAGACAGTTAAACAGACATAGATTGATTGATTGAAAAGCGTACAATACATTCCGATTAGCACTGGTTTATACTAGTCAATATAAATAAATATATAAATTCAGATTACTGATTTCTAAGCCTTAACCCTGACTTATATTATGAGAAAACGGTTAGCTCAAATCCCTACTTTAATCATTTTAAAATATTAACTCTTTAAAAAAATCTCCTGATAAGAAAAGTTATTCACTATTGGCTGAGACGTCTCTAGAGATTTGACAACTAATAAGTTAATATGGTTGAAAATAGTGGTCGTAAATTAGCATTAACACCGTATAGTTATTAAGTTTCTCTATTTGAGTGGTTAATTTAGTTGCTGATTGTTATAGATAACCTATTAATTACTTCTAGTACACCTGTGCTAGCACCTGGCATGAGTCAACAGTTACTGTGACACTGTCGCAGGTATTTGTTGGCATGAATATCATGTCCGTTTATGAATCATGCTACTGAGTGTATGAGTGATTGAGAGTGTACTTAATTAGTTGGTTAATTCTTCTTCTCCTTTGCGTTCGTTCTTTACGACCAATTTTAATCACTCTTTGGGATATGTTTAATCTTTGCAAAGAACGTGTATACGTTGCACATTGGTTTGTAGGCCCTAAACGTTTAGACTTCTACACGTTTAGAACACATGCATCCGATTTCAGCCAAATCTCCTTAGTCGCCTCTTACGATATGCGTGGCAGGTAACAGTGGTACTATTCTTTACACCCCAAATTTGTGCCCCGTAACCACTCGGGCGAAAGTTGGTTAACTAGTAAGCTAGTCAGTTAATTAGTTAGATTAGTTAGCTAGTTATTTAGTTAGCCACTTAGTCAGTCAATTAATTAATTCAATAATCAGTCAGTTAGTTAGTTATTCGGTTAGTTAAGCACTCAGTTAGTTAGTAAGTCAATCAAAAAGTTAGTTAGTTATTTGGCTAGTTGGTTGGTTGTTTGTTGCGTGGTTGGCCAGCTTGGTAGTGAAGAATTCAGTATGCCAGTTATATTGTTAGTTAATTCTAGTTAGTTAGTTGTAGTTAGTAAATAGTCAATTAGTAGATCGGTCAATGAATTGGCTTGCTGGTTAATTGGTTAGTCAGTTAGTTACTTGATTATTTAGTCAGTCGGTCAGCTTGCAAGTCAGGTAGTTACTTAGTTAGTAGATGGTTAGCTAGTAGGTCAGTTAGTTAGTGAAATGGTTAGCTGGTTAACTGGTTAGACAGTTAGTCACTGGGTTAGTTAATTAGCTAGTTAGTTAGTTAGTTGTAAGTTAGTTAGTTAATTAGTTAATTGCTAGCTAGTTACTTAGTTGTTATCAGTTATATGAGGACTATCATCATAGCACTCCAGACATGACCATAGGTGCTCCGATCTCGGCCTCAGCAAATCCAGCAGCGTCCAGCGGCCCAACACGCCAGTTCAATGTTGATTAATCAATCTCTTTGCATATTTAGTATGTCGTTCTTTTCGGGCTCACCAATATTGACACCCATCTCTCTCAATCTGGTCAGCGAGTGGGATTTACAGATCTGAAACTCCTCTGTTCGGAAAGACTCTCTCAGTGCGTGAAGAATGTCATTTCGATCCATGGCAGCTCTTTCTGATATTGTAGCCAAGCCAGACAATCTAGCAGCTCGTTCATTACCCCTAACTCATGCGTGCCCAGGGACAAAAATAAAGGTGATTTCTCTGATAATTGTCTGTACCAGTACCTCCACCCAGCTGCATCTCACCATTTTTAATTCGACTTTACGAATCATGCTCATGGAGTCACTGAGTATGAAATCACGAGAGTAGTTGTGAGATGCCAACCATTTCACCGCCCGAACCTCCATTGTCAAACTACTTGTGGTTGTTGCGTAGGTCCCCTGGCCTCACTTATTATTTTTCCTCCTGAGAGTGATGAAAAAGCCCACGCACAGCATTGTTAGCGAAGACTGAACCAGCGGTGTAAATAATCATATCTATATCATTGATGTTGTCATTCAAGAGGGCCTCAACCTCCACCTTAATCAGTAATGGATTATTTTGTTTGCAGTTTTTCTTAATAGATGCTACTTAGTTGCTAGTTAGTTAGTTACTTGGTTATTTGATTAGTTAGTTAGTTAATTAGTTAGTTAGCTGTTAATTTAGTTACTTAGTTAGTTGTTAGTTAGTTAGTCAATTGGTTATTTGATTAGTTAGTTTAAATTTGAGTTAGTTAGTTAGTTAACTGGTAGTTAATTTAGTTGTAAGTAGTTAGTTAGTTAGTTAGTTAGTTAGTTAGTTAATTTAATTTAGTTTAGTTTAGTCAGTTAGTTAGTTAATTAGTTAGTTTAGTCAGTTAGTTAGTTAGTTAGTCAGTCAGTCAATCAGTCAGACAACTTTTCTGTCAGCCAGTTTGCTAGCTAGTCTGTCAGTCAACCAACCAGTTAGCCTGTTAGATAGTTGGTTGGTTGGCTGGTTAGTTAGTTAGCTAGCTAGTCAGTCAACCAGCCAACCAACCCGTCATCCATTTAGATAGTTGGTTGATTAGTTAGTTAGTCATTCAGCCAATTAGTTAGTTAGTCAGTCAGTAAGTCAGCCAATCTTTCTTTCAATCAGTTAGTTAGCTAGTCCGTCAGTCGACCAACCAGTCAGCCTGTTAGATGGTTGGTTGGCTGGTTAGTTATTTAACAGAATCGATAACACTGCAGTCCGATTAAACCCATATATGCTCGGTGAAATTCATCAGGTTATGAAGAGTTAACATGATGGTCTCTGACAGCAACACACCACAGAAAGCTCACCACGTGTGAATTAAAATGCTTGAGGAAAGCAGTGGGGGTCAATAAAACAAAGATATACTACGAAATGAGGACATCAGACGCAGAGTTGGCATAATTTCATGCACCGAATACATCGAAAGACAACAAATGCAGTGGTTTGGACATTTAATGAGAATGGATACAACCAACCACCACTAACGGCATACAATAAAAAGAGAACAGGTACTAGAGCGAAGGGAAAACCAAGTAAAAGACAGATAGATAATATCAAGACCACACTACATAAACACGGTCATAACACAACAAGGGCGACTCATCTGGCCCTAGAACGTAAATTAAAGCTCCCACCCCTACGCTTAACGACAAGAGTGGACAACCAATTCCATCTTCCATCTGGGGATAGACAATAGATAGACAATAGAAAACATGATTATAGTAATCGTGCTGCGCTGGTTGCTGATGCGGATTAGGGCAGCACATTGAACACTAACTTTTCTAATCGAACAAGAATACGTTGTGGGTTCAGTTTATGCAAAATGCATTTCACAAGTGATGAAAGGAATTCGTCCACCTATATTCGCATACATGGGGTAACATTTGAAATGGCATGCATTTTACACTCTGCGGCCTGCAAAAGCTATGAAACATTTTAATCACATGTTATATACACGTCTCATCTGTCGCAACAGGGACCAGTGCCGGCTCAGAGCACGTTTTTAGAATTTTTCGATCCATAACTGATACTTTCCATTTTCGACTGATCGGTTTGTGTGTTCTCTCTGGTTTATTTGCTATAGTCTATCGATTTTCTAAGAGTTTCTGCAAGGTTTTGCTAGTTTATCGAGAAATTTCTTTCCTCGTGAATACAGTTTACATCACTCTCGTTCGCTTGATATTTCCGCCATTTGATATGTGAGATATTTAACAGGGAGCAAAAGTATTCCCTTATTTTTCAACAGTTGATGATTCCATCATTGACCAACTCGTATATACTTTAAGCAACATCATGTTGCCCTATCCTATTCTACTGGTAAAGCGTCTCTGTTTGGTCCGCGACTGCTTCTTCGGCAATTGTGAAACTTGCACGAACCCAGGCTTATACTACATAGCTAAAGGTCGCCCCACTATCCCCCTATAAATAATGCGTCATGTTGAACTCTGTCGCACCGTTCACCAATCCCTCTAAGACATCTGTTAGTGTACACAATGTATAGTAAATTTTGTGGTTTTTTTCTTTAACACATTCATTACTGGATTGAAACACACGATGTGGCCAAATTAATTTTGTTCACATTTCCAGCTTGAAAATATATACATTTTAACCGACTAACAAAGTTTACCAAACTCTCGATCGGACCACGAAGTAGACATAAAAAAGTTTTGTTGTAGATAAAAACCGGGAAAATGCGCTAATATAAATTTAGCACTAATTTTACATTAAACAATGCTTGGCGCAATGTAAGACAGTTGGGTTATTTTAATAGACAATCTTGGCGCACACTGCTACAGTTAGTACGGAGCGAGTTAAAAAGCAGGAAGCGGTTCTAAAACTAGATAAATAGCCAAATATAATTAGAGAGATCTAGCATAAGAAAAGAGGGACAACATTGAGAAAATCAAGTTATTAGAAAAATAAACAAACGTACACGTCTATATTAGTTTCATTTTGGCAACAGTTGTTCTCTATTACTCTTTCCTCAGACATGTTGTGTCTTAGAAGAAATGCTACGGCACAGTACCTATACACAGATGAGTTTTCTGAACACTGTCCTACAGCCGTCTCTGCACAGAGACTTCATGTACACAGCTAGATCCAGGTTCCCTGAAATAAATTTCACTCCTGTGAGCACTCATATCACGAGGAAACTAAAGGTAAAGTATTGTGTGTTGTTAAACAACGACATTTTATGTATAAATATGTAAACTAATGTGTTATATACACTTGCAAACTTTACCTTGTGGAGAGGGTCTCGGGAGAGCTAAAGACTAGAGAGTAAACCCTGATAGAAATACCCACTGTCCCATGGGTAATGCGGAGAGCTAGAGGAGTAAACCTTGACCAAAAGTCCTGAGGGAGGGACTCTAAGGCAGTTGATGGTTAGGTGTGTATTCCTTTCCATTTACTGGCATCTTCTGCAAACCCTGCTTGATTCCAAACGTATAGACTTTGTCTTTACTTTGGATGAAACAGTAAGGTAGAGAGGTGGTTTGTGCAAAATGGGCAAGACACATTCTCCATATCAGCTGCCCATGCTAGGCACAAAGGTGAAGCACTTGCCAACTGACCATCTGTAAAGACGAAAAAGGCCATACATACACTCGTACAAACTTTACCTTATTTATAATTATTTAGTTTCATATTTTATATACGCTGGCGAACGTTTATTATTTTATAATTTTAAAAAATTAATATTTAAATCATCATCATCATCAAGTAGCATGTCGCTTGTAGAACGTCGCTTTCATCACAGTCTGCCTGAAGAACTCTCTGTCTTTAGCACTTTCTTCCGCCTTTTCTAACGTCATGCTGAAGATTTCTTTGTTGTCCTACTGCCACCTGCGTCTCTGATGCTTATGTTACCTAACGACAACTACATAAACAAACAACCAATTTTTACCTCTCTTATTTAAAAAGGTTTTGACTTATTATTCAATAACGACTAATTTATAATTTGTTTTAATACAGAATAAGCTGACGAGGCTTCGATTAGATACATTTTATAGAGTTAGCAGTGCTTACCGGCAAACAGATGAGGACATTCAGCAAGTTAAGCTACCACATGAGCCGGATAAATCAATTAAGAACTATCTGATGTGAGTACAATGTCACTTGTGATCATTATTGGATATCATTCACAAGTGCTGGATTATTATATCCACCATTAACAGTCGAAGTTGAGTGTGGATATGTCTGCATGGTTAGCACTGAGTTAAATTGAGGCGTGTGCGTACGCATTGCTATCGTTCTTTGTTTCAGTTGTAGGGCAGGGTAAGAATGAGAAGGTATTCATCATATTTATAGTTTTGAGGTAGAATGTTGTGAAGTGCTGAAGTCTTGGCTAAGGAGGGCAGTGTCAAAGAGTAAATGTACCAAGCCCTGTCTTTTCAGGAGGTCAAAACCCACATACAGAGAAAATCTACAATAGACTGGAAGACAAACACTGACTATGATTATGGAAAAGACTTCCTCAAAAACCTAAGCAGAATAGACCAGGTCATTATATTTCGCCTACATACTGGACACTGCAGACTCAACAAACACTTACATAGACTAGGAAAAAAGTCAAACAGCTCTCTGCCAGTGTCAACAGGCAGAACAGATACCGGAGCATGTCCTGCAAGACTGTCCTCTCCTGTGGTGTGCGATGAGAAGCAACATGTGGCAAACCCAGTTGACCTAAAAACTAAGCTTTGGGAAACCTGACAGACCTGAAGCTGACTGCCCAGTTTCACAGTAGGTTCACAGTAAACTAAGCGCATGACCAGAGATCGCTGAAGAAGAAGAAGAATGTTGTGTTCTTCATTATCTCTCTTTACCCTTCAGTCGTGTTGGGGTGGATTGAAAAGTGTGTGTTCAACGTTGTCTCTCTTCTTGTCTTTTCTTCTTCTATGACACTTTCTCCAAATATACGGGGATAAACTATTGTGTCCAGTGAGCTCACCCTGCACAAACGTATGGGTTGGTGAGCCCACCAGCAGAAGGCTGAAGTCCCTTAGAGTAGAACGACTCCAGAAAAACCAGGGAAGACGGATCTCGTCAGCAGGGGACTGCGAGCACGACCAACTCTATAAACACTCCAATTATTTACGAAGGCAGCGCTGCAACTGTCTAGAATCTAGAATGAGCGAACTAAAAAAAAATGTCCTAGAATCAGAATGTGTCACCATTATTGGCGAGGAGAAATCAGCACATGCAAATGACTCACTGGCCGAATTCAGCAGGAAAGTGTGTGTTCACCATTATCTCTCGAGCTTAGCGAGAAAGAGTGTGTTCACCATTGTCTCATGAGTTGAGTTGAAAAGTGTGTGTTCATCATTTTGTCTTGAGTTGAGGGAAATGTGTTCACCATTTTGTCTTGAGTTGAGTGGGAAAATGCGTGTTCACCATTTTGTCTTGAGTTGAGTGGGAAAAATCGTGTGTCACCTTTACTATCACTGAGTATAATTGTAGGTGTGCATATGTTAATTATTATAGTGAATATAATTGGGGTGTGTGTGTATATGTGTGAGTTCATTATTATCTTGTTATCTTAACACTTTGCCTGAAGCGCCGGGGGAGAGTTAGTTTCCTATCTTTGTCAGGTGTGTGGCTTGACGTTGTCAGTCCATTCTTTCGCAGGGACTCTGAGATGTTATCTATTCATCGTGTTCTTGCCTGCCTCGTGCTCTGCGCCTGAGGTCGATTATTATAGGCACGTGAGGTATAAGATGTGGTTCCATTCATTAAATGCTGAACCACTTGAATCGTTGCTTGATGTACTGTATGCATGGTATAGTACCAACGATGCTTCTGATATTCTCGTTTCTCACTCTATCTCGCCTTGTAACGTTGACAGCTTTTCGTAGACATCTCATTTCACATGTTGTAATCTTTCTTTCTTGTGTCTTAGTCAGGGCCATGTTTGGCACTGATAGCAGAGAGTTGGAATAAATATGCAGTTTATCAGTTGTCGTTTGACTACCATGTTAATACTTGGATGTTTTAATGTTCATTATTATCACCGAGTATAATTGGGGTGTGCATGTGTTAATTATTATCACCGAGTATAATTGAGGTGTGTGTAGGTATGTGAGTTCATTATTATCACTGAGTATACTTGAGGTGTGCATGTGTTCAGTATTATCACCGAGTATAGTGGGGTGTGAATAAATTATCGCTAAGTATAATTGGGATGTGTGTGAGTTCATTATTATCAATGACTATAATTGGGGTGTATGTGTATGTGAGTTCAATATTATAGCTGAGTATAATTGGAACGTGTGTTTTCTGTGCTATAAGTAAGTATAAATAGAATCACTATCACTGAGGGAAATTGAGATATTTGCTTTCATCATCGTTATTGTTATTGAGATGTGTGTGCGTATCATTATCACATAGTAAGTGCTGCTGGCTCTGTGTGCTTTTATCCCTCATTGTCATTGAAATGATTGGGTCCATCATAAATTTAAATATTTTGGAAGTCTGATACCATTAACTGGTATATTTAGAACATGAATTCTAGTAAGCCGAGACAAGCCTTTTCTTTTATTGATTATATCAGAACGTGTAAGGCTAATACACATGAAAAAGTAAAAATAACTTCCTTAGGAGAATCCAAGTTGTTAGAAAAATTTATTTTGGTGACATTGATGTGGATTTATATGAATTTTGAGTTCTTAAATAGACTAATTCTGAAGTGCTGACAGAGTTCAGTGCGCAACATTGTATTAAGTTACTGTCCTACCTGTTGTATTTCAAGGTTTACTACTTCTTCTTTCAGTTCTTCAGATGCCATCTCTTCATATTCCTACAAAGACAGACAGAACTACAAAAATGAAATTCAAAGCTGGAGATACTGTAAATCACAAAACATGAATAGATGGATTGGCAGTGATCATATTCAGAGTTCAGATACAAGTATTGTTCAGGATACTGTCTCAAGGTGATATTGGACAGTGTGACCATTTAGAAGAATGTTTTCATACTTTTTACTTAAAGTTTGTACTGATTTTGAATATTTGTGATAATTATTTGTTTTAAAGTATATGCTGGAGCTTTCCATGAAGTTAAATCGCTTTTTTTCTGTTCTTCGTTTTATTTATTTATTTTGTGCTTTTTATTTCTATGAATTTTTCTAGCCAATGAATATCATCTTATTTGTGTTCTATTTTGTGGAACGTGTAACCTGTTTGTTAGCATTTCTTGTTCGCTATAATAATAAATCACTGGGAACATTACATAAAGAAAAAGTACATAAATCTACAGCAACAGAGGAATAGACAATGTGATTTATGTCACAGATTTGAACTGCGAAACTTAGAAACTATAATGCACTTTAGTGGGACGACATGATGTGAAAATCATGACTTTGACTTTTTCAAACTTACACCAGGGGTAATTATGTGGAGCGAAGTGAGAAAATCTATTAGGTATGAAACTTTTCTAATAATGTTAATTAATCTATCTTCTCTCTCTCTCTCTCTCTCTCCTCACATAATGTTTTTTTATTATGTTCAACATAGATTTTGTTTAAAGTGTCAATAAATCTAAAGATTTAGTGCTATTGACCTTTTATATTTCTATTCCTGTGAATAGGTGTAGATTGCTTTGTCCAAGGCTACAATACCATTAAGATCTCCTAAGCACAAGTATGATTTGGGCTTATAGCAATAGGCAATTTCACTATCAATTCCCATGCTTCATTTTTGAGTGAAAAGATGTTTACTTTTTCACTGCTATCAAACTATGTATTTTCTTCAGTGCTGTTAGAATGCAAGAAAATTGGTAAATCTACTACAATTACTACTACTTCAACTACTACTCCTACTGTTGCTGCTATTTTTGAATAACTGTGAATTTGAATGATAATTGTTTGTCACATTTTATTCTCCCCTTCCCTCCCCAGTGAGTATATGGTATCTGAGATGTTCTCCTCTATGGTAATATCAGAACCTCTTCTCTGTAATATGATGATGACAAATGCTGGTTCATATTTTTACTGGATATCATTGGAACCCAGATAAGTAGAAGATCAAGAACTGCTCTGACACTTACTTCTTACTGATTACTTTAAGTAGTTGTATTGTTAGTCGTCTTCTTCTTCTTCTTCCAACGTTTTCAGACATCGATTTGTATACTTTTAAAGTAGTTAGTGATCAATCGGAGTCTATCTACATCTTCATAAGTATTGTTAGTAACATGTATGTTCTCTTTCCAGGTTTATCAAAATGCCAGTTCGTCGTCATATTCAGAATGAACAAATGATGTTAGCGCAGCAGAACAAGTCAAGCAACGCATCCCAATCTCCAACAAAGTGCAAATATGTGCAGACTAAGTCATCATCTAGTCAGTCTCATGTACATTATAAGGTATGAAAATGAAAATTTGGGCTTATCCTTTACAAGACGTTGCCATCAACCCCAGTAAACGAGTTGATGATTATCTAGGCACCATTTATACGTTCAGTAGTTTGCCATTGCTTTCTGAACAGTGAGGTATATTTTTACCGTTCGGAAAAATCCGCATAATTTACTTAATAGATGAGACTGCAGTAAAACTATTTGATTGGCAAAACACGTAATCACAAAGTACTGTAGTTTTACAAATTCAAAAAACAATGACAATATACAGCAACGTTTCGACTAACAAGGCCTTTATCAATCAAACGAACAACAGGAGTGACAAATTTAAAAAACAAATGGACGACCACAAACAAACGTTTCTAATGAAAATCTGGGAATAAAAACGAATAACGAAATAAATGTAACACAAAAACACACATAAAAACTAGAAATAGAACGGAAGAGAAACAATGAAAAAACTAGTAAATATATAACTTGAATACATGCAACATATACCCATATAGATTATAAGGCATGGAAGAGAGAGTATAGAATTTACTTCCAAACTTCCTCCAAAGTTTGAATCAGGTACTCTTAGGTTGTGATCAAACTCACTACTGCTAAGTCACAGACGCCCACTCATAAAGTATAGGAACAAAATATCATTGAAAATAGTATTTACAAAGTAGAATAATTAATAATAAACAAAATTGATTACAATCAAAATTGTTCATGCAGATGTACTAATAACTATTTGTTGTAGTGAATACAATCAAAAGTAAAGATATAGGCATACAGTGAGAAAACAACAGCATACAGTAATGCAATGGAGAAACATGCACATTTGAGGACAAATATATAAATGCAAGAATAATTACAATAGAAAAGAGTCATTGATAAAGAAATATTCCTGCTAAAGTTACAAACCAAACAAATTTGGAGACAATCAACAAATATACTATTATAACTTAGAGCATAATTTACATTGCTGATTCTTTTTAATTTTTTTTTTTGCATGTCTTGAATCAGATGTTAAATTGTCTATGCCTTACAGCACTTTCCATTATAACATTGTACATGCTTTCTTATAGAAGCAAAAAAACCTCTACAAATAGTTTTATACACTCAGAAAACATAATTTAAGATAATTTTTAATTTCTTAAGCTTCTTCTTTTGCTCCTGTACTGCAATCACAATTTTTCTATCAATATCCAGCATGTGTTGTGTTTTTCTTAAATCCCTTTCTTTCCAAATTGTATTGTTCTCTCTTTCTCTCGATTGATCGTTTTTTTTCTGCCATGTTGATCATTCTTATTGTGATAATATAAACAGCCTTTGCCAAGAACTTATTTTTACATCACATTGTTCAGAGCCATTTAGAGCTCTAGTGCTTATCCTTCGGTGACATGTCCGGTTTCAGCCAGCGTTTACTGGGTTCACTCTCCGTTAGCCTTTGACTGTCCCCAGCCGACCTGCAAGGCAGCAGGTGTTGTTCTTACATTCTCCAGTCTCCAATAATTTACTTTGCTTGACTTGTATATTCAACTTCATTTGAATTACATGTTTTCATCTAAAGTGAACTTAATCAAGTAAATGTAATGTCACTGATAGTGAAGATGACAGCATGCTGCGTTAGTGATGAGACATGAAAATGTCAGGTTTCAAGGACAGCTTAGGCCAAAAAAGATGCTGATCCTTTACTTGATGATCTAAATTACAAGTACCTCTGATGTTGGAGTATGGTTTTCCTGAATGAACAAAACCTTCATGCAAAAATTGGTCAGAGGCACCATATTTGTGGCGAACAAAAAAAGGTGTCAATCGATTAAGTCTAATTTGATATACAAAAGTTAAACCATGCAAACAAGAAACATGATTAGCAAGAGCAATCGTTTATTTATATTGTAGTCCACTGTTCTTTGTTATTTATTTATTTTTATAATAAAAAAACTAAGATGACAATGTTGACTGGATACAGTGGAGAGACATGATCAGATGACTTTATCACCAATCCAAACCATCTAACCATGATGATAATGATTGGATCCAGCGATGAAACATCAGATTACTTTGTCACCAGTTTCAGAGCCATCTAACCGGATGATGACGACTTGATACAGTGAACAGACATGATCCAATTACTTATATTCCCAATCTTTGGATGACCTATAGCGGTGATTTTGTCAAGGTGGATAAAGAGACATCAACAAATGATTTTATCACAAAGATTCAGATTAATCTGATGATGATATACCATTTTAAAATAACACATAACTAGGTTCTGGTCTCTCTTATTTCTTGTTAGCACTTTACAATTAATTATTCATAGGCAAAATATGTAAATTATTGTTTTTCTTCTCGGTAAATTACCTTACTTTGTTTCTACGTTTCTACCGTTAATACATAGTTTTACTGCAGCCTTTCCTTTTATCAATCATGAATTATTCATAAATAATGTGATTAAAAGTAAGAATATATTTCCCTATTCTAGGTTGTTGTGGACAAATGTGAGAGCTTGGCAATTTGTCTCTACAAAGCTTCCAGAAGAAGCAAAACAGATCATTCAGTGGTACAGTAATGAGTGGAATGGTAAATGGCATTAGCATTTTCTCTCTCTTTTATTCTCCTCTCTCTATTTGTTTCTATTTGTAACTATGAAATAGCTATTCAAAGACTTGCCGTGATGAGAATACTGGGAAGCATCATGGGAACAAACAAAGCATAGTAAAGTAAGTCTGTACAGCAATTTTATGAAAGATTATGATAATTTGACATTATGACATTTAAGAGTAGGGGGGGTTGGGGTAAGCAAGAACATGGAAAGTTAGAGAAGAAACTATTATCTATAGTTACCCAGTAGAGATAGTGCTTGATGATGATAATAAATATTACCATTTCATGTCTGTTCTTTATTTCTCCAATGTCTCTTCATCAGACACTAAAAGGAATGAATTTCTCCACAAGGTGCTCTTAAAACTTGACCCAAGACAGCATTACTTCCTGTCAAGTCTAGTATCAGTAAGTTACTTTTCAAAGCTTATATGTGCTCATCATTTAATTCATATATACTCTAGTACCCAGTTTTTGACAGCACCATATGAAACGAGAAGTGAAGCCACTTCTGAGCCACGTTCATTTCCTTAAATAAAATTAAAAAATAAATAATGGTTGTGCTTAGTTGTTCTTGAAATTACCATTTTTTATTGTTTAGATAAAATAGCTTGTTCTGATGTCCCACTTAATTACTATTTCATTTTTTGTTTTTATACTCAGTGACGCATGTATGATTCGTAAAGTCAAAACAGGAATGGTGAGACAAAACTGGGTGGAGGTTCTGGTACAGACAGGGATAAAAAAAATCACCTTCATTTTTGTCCCTGGTCATGCAGGAGTCATGGGTAATGAACGAGCTGATAAGAGTTTCAGGGTTGCGTGTGCCACTCACTGACCAGACTGAGAGAGATGGGTGTCAATAGTGGTACAACCAAAAAAGAACGACTTACCAAATATGCAAAGAGATTGATTAATCAACACCGAAATGGCGTGTGGGCCGCTGGATGCTGCTGGATTTGTTGAGGCAGAGATGAGAGCACCTATGGACATGTCCGAAGTGCTATAATGGTAGTCCTCTGATAACTAATACTATTTCACCATGTATATATATATTTATATATTATGTCTGTTCTTGAAGATCAAGACATACAAGGACATTGTTGGCACATTACCAGAAAAATTGGCACTAAAAATTATGAAATATCTATCTCCAATGGAACTTCTAGTAGCCTGTCAGGTAGAATTTATTGCTAGATATTTACTGGTTTATTTTAGTTAAAGTTTTCATTAGAGAATTGTTATTCATGTCACAGCATACTAATCTGAAGTCTATGCCACAAAGTCCATAATAGATGGCTACAATAACAATCGCAGACTTGTGGAATAGAATAAGACAGCCAACAATACAGCCGGAGATTTAAGAGAAGTTGCAATAGATTGAACACCCCTAGGAATCAATCTCACAATATAACCGAAAATAAATTTGACTGAAACCATCATAGAAATCCCCCTCTTCTTCTCATGTGAAGAGACTACAGAATACCTAGGAAAATATATACAGTAAAAAAATATTTCAAGAGGCCTTAATGGCAAAGCTAAAGAAAAAGGTTTAAAATAGAAATTGGCAGATTTAGTAAACATGCAAATATAATGTTTTGATATTATTGATAATTTAATGATTTTAACTTTGTTCATTTGATATTGACAGTGTTCATATTTGTTGTTAATGATATTATTCTTGTTTGAATGTAATGATTTAAAAAAATAAAAACTATGCTAGCAGATATGAAATTGCCAAACTTTTCATGAATACCTTATCAACAAAGTAATGTTTGATTAAATATTTTTGGCAATGTTAAAAACTCCATTGAAATGTGTTTGTGTGCAAATCTTATACAGGGTGTTTGTAAAGTCTCACAACTCTTCATATGTAGGTCAGCTTGAAAATGAAGTACATGATGTCATCGAAAGATGTGCTAAAACAAAGTTGTGAAATTAGTCACAATAGTTACTGCTGTTCTTGGTAAACTAGAAAGAACAAATGAAATATTCATTAAAGCAGATATTGGAAATATCCACCGTGGGCTTCAAGATATGTCTGTGCACGTTTCTTCATATTGTCAAATATTCTTTCTTCAGTTGAAAACACCATTATGGTTTGAGTGAAAAGAATTATCCCTGCAGACAAGTCACTCACTGCTTATTGCACCACAATTGACCATGGTACACATTTTTTATGATGTCATGTATTTTGTTTTTTCCATTTGTTCTACATATGAAGTATTGTGAGACTTTACAAACACCCTGTATAGGAAAAATCTTATTTTTATCTAGAACTCATTTTGTGTAAATATGAAAATACTCATGTTTCATAGGTCAGCAGAAAATGGAAATGCATTGCTAGCACAAATAAATTGTGGATGTCAAAATGCAAAGAGATCAACCTTGAGGTTCCTGTACCTCCCAAACCAAACTGGAAGGATATCTTTAAAAACAATCTTTACTTGAGAGTTAACTGGAGAAAAGGCTTGTTTCGAAATTTTGATCTTTGTGGTCATACTCAAAGGTGAGAAAAAATATAATGTCCAGCTTTTGAAATGTTTGTGAGTATGTCTGCTTTTTTTTTTTTTTTTTTGGAAAGATTAGCAGGTAGTCCAAAAAATCAATGTATAAACTTTGAACTTCTTATAGAGACAATGACAGACTGAGTGTGGTCAATATTAGACTGTCCTATTCTGTCAACAAACTTTTTTTAAATCATTATCTCTAAAGAAAAGTCAGCCCGCCTGCCCAGCGTGTTCGCAGCACGTTGGATGACGGGTGACAAGTCCTCTGTGATTGCGGGTTCAATTCCGCAGGCTGGCAGAAAAGCCACAGGTTCTCCAGATTTACGGTAGTCGAGGCACCGAACCGAAAGATTACGATGTCCATGGCACCGAGCCAAATAGCTGAAAGCTCAAGTGTTTCTGGATTGGAAAAAGAAAGAAAAGTCCCAGTCTCCATAGAATTTGGTACTTGAGACCATATTTTAAGTTTTCTTACTACTTAATGTTCATTTTAAAAAATTGTGTCAACTGCAACTCTTCCTCTGAATTCATTCAAGAATAATCACTTACCAATCACTTTTTGTGGTTCTTTGGTTTGAGCCACGGAACTTAAGTATTCATGATATAAGGGAAGACTGCAGTAAAACTATGTAGCAATAGCACGTAAAAACAAAGTACAGTAGTTTTACAAAATACAAAAGCAATAACAATACACAGCAATGTTTCGACCAAAAGACCTTTATCAAGTAAAGGAAACAACAGAAGTGAAGAAATAGAATCACACAATAAAGTCCTAACGGCCCTAAAATACATTTGCACCAATCAATCAGTCATTACTGAACAACAAACCAATTTGTTTCTTTTTAAACAGAAACAAACATCAGCTCATCTTTTTTTATGTATGTTGAA
This sequence comes from Arion vulgaris, assembly GCA_020796225.1. Taxonomy (NCBI): domain Eukaryota; kingdom Metazoa; phylum Mollusca; class Gastropoda; order Stylommatophora; family Arionidae; genus Arion; species Arion vulgaris. The sequence goes on from CM036762.1 coordinate 40,148,118, forward strand.
AAATACATGGAAAAAGCAAGAGAACTAATTAAGTATATATTTCCCTCCTTTCACTACAGTTTCAGTTTGGAATATCTTCATTGCACTCCGGACATGTCCATATGTGCTCCGATCTCCTTTACAATATCTCCATCAGCGTCCAGCGACTGACTGTACCAGTTCTATTTTGATTGATGAGCCTACTCGTATACCTGTTGTACCGTTCTTTTCTTGCACACCAATCTTCAAACCCAGTTCTCGCAATCTAGTAGTTGACGTGGATTGGTTGAGATGAGGGTCTTCTCTGCGGCCACGCTCTATGAGGGTGTTCACAATGTCAGCTCTGTCCATTGGCTGGCCGTCTGATATAGCGGCAGAGCCAGCCAGCCTGTCTGCTCTCTCATTGCCAACGACACCCATGTGCCCCGGAACAAAGACAAGTGTAATTCTGCAAATTGTTGACGCCTGCAGTGATTCAGTCCATTGCCTGCGCACCGAACCGGCCTCCACCTTTCGGATCATATTCAATGAGTCACTCAAAATGCGCGTAGTTTTGTGACTCTAGCCAGAGTAGTGCATTGGTCACCGCCAGTACCTCCATTGTCATGCTGCTTGTTGTCATACTTTCCTTTCACTACATTGTGGTTCAATCAGATTGTTAAATGCTTGATGTTAATAATTAAAAATAAGTTGACAAAATGATTTGTTTCTCCCTCCCCATAGTGTTCTGTGTGTTGCTTGTGAATTCCCATATCTTGCCAGTGGATCAATGGATAAAACCATTAAAATATGGAATATAGAAACTGGCCAACTCCAACAAACACTGACTGGTCATAGTGGAGGAGTTTGGTGTGTTCAGTTCTTCACAAAGCATTTGCTGATTAGTGGATCATTTGACAGTACAATCAGGGTAAATTACAAGTTGGTTTCTTTTGTTAATACTTGTTTGTTTTTTAGACGATTAAAGTCTCATTAACTTTTATTAAGTGAATAAATGCACTTTCATCCTATGAACACGTTTTTTACTGGTTCTATCAAGGCAGGTTCACCAACAAACATAAAAAAACAAGAATTATCTCCTTACAGAGAATACAAATATATTTGTCCTTTATTAATCTGTTTTGTGGAACAATAGAACAACTTAGAAACATGTAGATAACATTACATTGTATTGGGCCAAATTGCAGGAGCCCTAGTGCCTCTGGATCATTTAAGACGAAGATTAATCCATTTTAAATTAAATATGCGTACATTGATGATTGCACCAACCATTATTATAATAGTTTTTTAATACTTTACACTTACTTAATCAAGAAATTTATCAGTAATCAATAAGGATAATTGTTTCTTAACTATTGACGGATAATTTATCATTTTCATGTTTTGTGTATATCAGTTATGTTGTTGTTGCTAATAAGACTTTTCTTTGTTGTCTGCTGTAATTTATATATCTGCTAACATTAATGCATTAATGTATGCTTGCTATTCCATTACAAGGTCTATGTTTCAAAGAAATACATGAGCTTTTGCAGTATAATTTTATGTAATTTGTTTTACATAATGATCTTTGCAACTATTAGAAACAAGCCTTCTTAATTATCTTTTCAAACATGTTAAATGGAAAGCAGTAAACTTTGGTTGTTGCAGAGCGAAGTGGGGCATACAGGACAACTACTTCTAGTATGAGGATGGAGGTTGAGGCCGTTACTGTTGCCCTCCATTGGATTTCTGGGACTTCATTTACTGGGGCAGTTGTTGTATCTGACTCTCAGTCGATGCTTCACAAGATCTAGAAGGGCAGGTTTCGGTATGAGTGGATGTCGTCTATAGAAATTTCTAACCTCCAGAGGCTTACGTGGATATACTGTCCTGGGCATGCGGGTGTTTACGGTAATGAGAGAGCGGACAGGCTTGCATCAACAGCATCGATTGTTGGGGAGTTGAAGATGGATAGGGGGATATTCTTCGGTCTCTTCGCGACTTTCTGTTGGATGAGGACACTAAAGTCGATGTTGAATCGATCAAGCGATTTAAGCAGTTTGGAGTTACCCGTTGTTCAAGTCGAATTGGATGCCTGAGAGGCAGTGAGAGGTGTGTTTAATCAGCGAGCCACAGGAACCATCAGTATGCATACTCTTCGATATCTGTTGGGGAGAGTGAGCACCTATGGGTCTGCCCGGAGTGCAATGACGTCAGTTTAGTAACCAATAACCAATAATCAAACTAATTTTTGCTATCTAGCATGTCCGGTGATCTGCATAAATAAAAAATGAGTATTAGCTTAAAAGATCATGTTAGTTTGCCCTTTGATAAACCAGTCTCTTGGATTTTTTGTGCAATTTTATCATTTTTAACATATGTAATTTTTATGCAAGACCTCCATATTTATCGTCCATCTCAGGTAGAGCTAGATACTTGACCTCACTTAGATTGAGAATATTGGTCATTGTGAATTTTTCTGACTTTTTCTGCCTTGTAGTGGACACAAATTGAGAAACTTTGGTGCAGAATGCCAACATATAAATTTATTTGCTAGGACCCCTCAAAATTGTAATTACTAGAATTCTAATAAAATAGTAGGTGAATAGTCCATCTTCATGCTTTGATCCAATCTTCAATTTGAATAGTCCATTTTCAGACTTACTTTTCATATTGATGATTCTGCAAAAAATTAACTTTCTGAAAGTTATTGTAATATATTACAACAATAGAGAAGAAGGTGATCAGGCAATTGAAAACAGCTATCTAAATATTGAAGATGTAAGTTCCAACCCCTGCATGATTGGTGTTTTTTTGTGTGATCTTTCTGGGGTTCAATTAGAATACCAGTTTGTATGCTATGGGACAATAGCAAATTTTTATTAATATGTGTTTTTAAGAAATTTCTCTACTGATTCCCTAAATAGAAGACAGCGTAACAAACAATGCTTAATTTATTATAACAGTCATAGGATTCATTTATAAAATTTGATTGTATTATTTCAGATATGGAATCTCCATACTAAAAAACTGACCAGGATTCTGTTTGGACATACGGGACAGATCTGGTGTCTCAAAGGGCAAGGCACACTTTTGGTATCTGGTTCACAGGATAAAACTGTAAGTTTTGAGAGTCTATTCACGTTTTTTTAGGCCGCAAGTGTTTATTGTTCTGACTTTACAATAAAAACAATAAAACAGTTTGGTGATCTCTGTGGCAAAATGGTCAAGAAGCTTGCCCGCTGTTCTCAAGGTTGTGGGTTTGAATCCAGACCACGCTGTTCGGTTCATAGGCACGTTTTTCCTGGAAATCCATAGGATTGTTGCTGGAGCTAATAAGTTTGTTCTATGTGTAATAGTTTTGGCAGATGGTGTGCTATTTCTGTGGAGAGAGGCCAAGTCACAAGGGGAAAACTCATTGCAATGAAGTCAATCCATTTCATTTAGACTCTTCTTATACATTGGTAGTTAAAAAACACACATCACCTTTGCTTGCTGTAAAATATTTTATGTGTAGCCACTTTATAATACTCTTGTGTAATTTTTATAAATTTGTATTTTAACCATGAAATGAAAATCGTGGCATATCCAAACAGGATGTAGCCATGAACCACAGTAAACTAGTCGTTGATTTTCTAGGCACCACTATACGTTCAGTAGTTTACCATTGCTTTCTGAAATGTAACCTTAGTAGTGTTAAATTAGGTATTGAGAGATTAATAATGGAAGTGCAAGAAGCGAAAAACAAAATCTTTTTCTCAATGTGGTAAAAATTAAAAAATAGCAACAGATAAAACAAGCATGACAAAGTATACTTTTATCAACAGCGGAGAGAAAATAGACAATGTGATTAGTTTTGAATATCCCGGTTCATTGTTAACAAGAGATGGAAATGGGATGAAGGAAATTAAAAAGAACAAATATGAAAAAAAATTAAACAACTAAATACAGTATGGAATGGAACTGATAGGAAAAATAAATCAGACAACTAAGATAGTGCATATTTCCATTGGCAATGTATGGGTGTGAAGCATGGACATTTAATGAGGCAGAGGAAAAACATATATGTGCTTTTGAATATAAGTTTCAGTTTGGAATACCTTCATTGCACTCCGGACATGTCCATAGGTGCTCCGATCTCCTTCGCAATATCTCCATCAGCGTCCAGCGAATGACCGTACCAGTTCTATTTTGATTGATGAGCCTACTCGTATACCTGTTTAAACCGTTTTTTCTTGCCACCAATCTTCAAACCCAGTTCTCGCAATCTAGTAGTTGACGTGGATTGGTTTAGATGAAGGTCTTCTCTGCGGCCACGCTCTTGAGGGCGTTCACGATGTCAGCTCTGTCCATTGGCTGGCCGTCTGATATAGCGGCAGAGCCAGCCAGCCTGTCTGCTCTCTCATTGCCAACGACACCCATGTGCCCCGAAACAAAGACAAGTGTAATTCTGCAAATTGTTGACGCCTGCAGTGATTCAGTCCATTGCCTGCGCACCGAACCGGCCTCCACCTTTCAGATCATACTCAATGAGTCACTCAAAATGCACGCATGAGTGTAGTTTTGTGACTCCAGCCAGAGTAGTGCATTGGTCACCGCCAGTACCTCCATTGTCATGCTGCTTGTTGTCACACTGAATGCACCACTGGCTTCCTTGACCATTCTGCCACACGAGCTTGCAGAGAAGGCCATGCAGACTTTTCGTGACGAACTACCGATCCATCCGTGTAGAAGACAACGTCGTCTGCATTGCAATTTTCATCGATGATGGCTTTGACGTCGCATTCAATGCCGTGGATTTCCCTCTCTGCAACCTTTGTCAAATTTAATGATGGTTGAAAAAGTGTTCCAGTATATTGGAGGCATCGATATCCATTCTTCTCCATAGTCAATATTATTGAGCCCGCATACCAGCTGAACAGTATCTGGGGCACGGCTAACCCATGACTTGCCCCGCTTTAACCGATGTCCACCACTGGCGCTGAGCTGTTCATGCAATGGGTGATCCTTTTGGCACTTATTTTGAGATAGGCACTTGCTCTGGCTATCTTGACTCTATACTCCATGGTAGGAAAATACAGGAGAAACCTCATCGCCACACAGGGTGTATCCCTTGTGCAACCGAGGATGATGCGCATAGCTTCGTTCTGTATTATCTAAAGTCTTTCAATTTGCGTTTTGCTGACAGTGAGGATGGCCATTGCATATTCAATGGTGGAGAGGACCAATATCTGATACAGAATGACAAGCAGTCGTTGCTCGATGTTAACAGCCGCCATGACTCTCATTGCCGCCAAATCTTTGCGTGCCTTGACAATGACATACTCAACATGTTCCCGGAAACAAAGACTGCGGTCAAATGTCACACCCAAAAATTTCATCGATTTATCTACGGGCAAAACACTACCGCGAAGTTTCACACTAGGCGTACATGCCTTAACGGTGTGATTATTGAGTGAGAACCATGTCACTGCTGCTTTGGAAGGGTTAACTAGTGCACCAGAGACATCACACCAGTCTGTGATGCAGTCGAGTTCCCGCTGTATCTCACCAGCAATTGCATCCCTGTCTTTCCCTTATCTATACACTAGGATGTCATCAGCAAATGACAGAGTTCTACCTCTGCCATCAAGTTGTTGTTCTGTGATTGACACCGTGTATATATTGAATAAGACAGGAGAAAGAGGAGAGCCCTGTGGCAGTCCGGAATGTACAGTCACCTGTTCAAAAAACCAACTACCACATCGCAGTACAACCTTCCTTTTGAACAGTGCAGCAGCTATCCATCTTATGTATAGAGGATGCACCTGGAGTTTGATGAGCTGGTGCATAAGATAATCATAGGGCACTCTGTTGTATGCGTCTTCCAAGTCCACCATTGCTGCACGTTTCAATACCTGCATGGAAACCCTCGAAGACATCATAGACCGCAGCGTTGCACCATGTTTCTTTCCCAGATCTGTAACCTCCGAGATGGGTGGGAGGATATGGCGATTTTCAAGGTCCCATGCCAGTCGACGTGCCACGATTTTCTCAAGAAGCTTGCCTGTCGTGTTTTGTAGTGCAATAATTCTGTAGCCGGTTATCTGAGAGTGATCTTTGTTGGGCTTCGGCAATGGCAGTAGGTAGCTATGAAGCCACTCCTCCCTGATCTCACCGTCCTGGATGCTGACGTTGAATTCTTTTACCAATTCCTCGATGCCGTCTTTTGATAAATCAGTAATATCCTTGTATCGAATGCCATCAGGCCTTGGCGCAGTGCTTCCAGACGTTTTCAGTGTTGTCCTGATGACCTCCACAGTTATATACAGCTCTTCATCCACCACAACAGCGCTGCAAAGCTCTTCTATGGCCCCTTGTGTCATAAGTCTTTCGGCCTCGTCATTGTGGTCTGTCTGCTGTATATAGCGTTTGAGAAGAGCTGTACCCTTATTTTCGTCTGACTTCTGCCAGGCCGAGACAGTGCTTTGGAAATCCTGGATGCATTTACGTCTTGCAGTACCATTCATGCGATGGTGATATCTCCAGAACATCGACAGGGACTTCTCAGCGCACAGCCCACTGCAGAATTCATCCCATGCGACACTCTTAGCCAGATTTGCACATGTCTTGAAGGACACAGTTTTTCTTCATGTCTTTTTCAGACCCTTGGTAAGTGCAGGTAGTGTGCTAGTGGCCCTTCTGCCACAACTTAACCGCTTGCCTCTTGATCCACCAGGCTTCCGCGACCTCGTTATTCCACCATGGTGGCTGTGTCAGATGCCTCTGTTTATTGCAATGTGGTCTGATTTTACTGCGTCGGATTTTGCTTATAGTATCACACCCTGCTGTGTCATACTGAAAACTGTACACGCGTCCTTTGTGCTCCCATGTTCTGCGTTTTTCGACCAGGATCATGCATGGACAGTGATCACTGTCGTGATATCCAAGCACGCTCCATTTACACAAGGGCAACAGAGTGGGAGACACTAATGCCAAATCTATGACACTGTCAGAGTCCCCTGGTCGACTAGCTAGTCTAGTTGCTCTACCATCATTTATACAGACCAGATCTGATGTTACGAGCTCGTCTTCCAACTTTTCACCCTGCTTGTTGGTAGGGTTGTTTCCCCACTGTCTACCCCTGGCGTTGAAATCACCACAGAAGATGATGTTCTTCTCGTCCTGGTCGAATAAACTTTGCCACTGCAGTGTATCGACCTTGACATTGCATGCATAGACATTCACTAGGATGAAGGGGACATGTGTCCGTACTCTAACTGCATGTACCTGCATTGTGCCGCAGTTCCATATTGACATGTCCACTTCAGATGCCGACATGTCATTCCTAACAAGAATAGCCTGTCAGAGATGCTGCCTGTTATAGAAGGTATTAAAACCAGCAATTCGGACTGTCCCTTCCCCTAGGTTGGTTTCTTGTAGGGCAACGATGTCGGCACCGTATAGGAGTTTGTCGAGGACCGATCGTCTCTGCTTCACGCTGGCACAATTCCAGTACATGATGCGTACGTTCTTCCGACCCAGTCGCTCACACTTCAAAATATTCTTCCTGGCATCCGATCTTTTCCCTCTTTTACGCCGCCTACCTTGCTTGGGTCCGTATCTCTGATTCTGTGTAGCGTTAGAATAGCTGAAACACTGTTGAGAATTAACGAAGGACCCCACCTACACGCACGAACTCCGTTGCGAGGCAGAGAATCCATTTCCACGTTAAGGACTGGCTATACCGCAGTCATTTGAATATACGTGTTACAGAAGAGTCCTCCGTATATCATGGACAGAGAAGAGAACAAATGGACTAAGAACTAAGAACATCCACTAAGAACTAAAAAATCAAAGAAAACTAGCTGACATTATTACAAAAAAGAATGAGAAAATTGAAGTAATTTGGACATATAAAAAGATATGAAGGATTAAAGAAGACTATATGGAAGGAGGGATCTAGGCAAAGAATAGAAGAGGAAGACCATGGAGAAGGTGAATTCAAGATGTGACTGATGATTTGATAATGATGGCTGCAGAGGTGGGGACATCTGGCCTATGAGAGAGAGAAATTCTGAAGGACTAATATGGTGGCAAAGTTCTGCTCAGGACAAGCTATTTGATGACAATGAGTGTTACATTAATAATTATTATAGAATTTGCTTCAAGTGTAATTTTTATATAGAAATCTCAAAGTGCTCAAGTTTCAGCTGAACAATTTTCTTACGAAAAGTAACTATCTAATGATCAGAAGCAACTAAATTCTATATTTTCACAGGCAAAAATTTGGAACATTGGGCGATGTCTGCTGGTTCATACCTTACGGGGTCATAGTGGCGCTATATTTTCTGTTGATGTCTCTAATGACTGTAGCTTAGCACTCACTGCCTCAGCTGATAAGGTAAGCAGAAGAAAGACTGAGAATAGTGCAAAACAATTTATGCTTTCTCCCACCAGTGTATATATATATATATATATATCTTTGCCTTTTTACCCAGGGTTGGGACATAGGCCCTCAACCAACTCAAGCCAAGTCTTCCTATCTCTAGCTATCTCCTACAGCTCCCCCAGATCTTCTTTATATTGTTGATCTCTGCCTTCAAATCTCGTCTCCATGTATTTCTCGGCCTCCCTTCTTTCGCTGTCCCTGTGGGTTCCAGGCAAGGACCCGTCTTGTTATATTCCCCTCCGGTTTGGCAAAGTGTGTCCTATCCAGCGCCAGCATCTTTTTAACCTGTTCGTTCACTGGAATCTGTCTTGTTCTCTCCATAAGTTCCTCATTTGTGACCCTATCATACCATCTTATTCCCTCTATTCTGTGCAGACACCAGATGATGAATTTTTGCAATTTATACGCTATTGTTTTAGTTGTTCTCCATGTTTCTGACCCATACAGTAGAACTGCTTTAACATTATATATATATATATATATATATATATATATAAATATGACAAAAGAGTGGACAGCACCTATGTACTCAATGCAGTGCGCACTCTTTTATGTGATATGTTGTGTCTTCGACACTGGACCAATTGTGAGAATTAGGAGTTAAGTTTGGGTATGCCAGACAGTGTCATCTTCGTGGTAGAGATAGAAGATGTTCTAATCAACTTCTCATTGGTACGGTGAGCAAGCGGACTTTAGGATGGCTGGTGCCGCGGAGGACGGAGCATGAAGCATGGGAATGTCCAATGTGCCATGATGTTGATCGAATAACATAACATAACATATATAAATATATATATATATATATATATATGAGTGTGAAAATAAATAGGGTTCTACTTATTATTTGTTTATGTGTGAATACAAAGAATTCAACATATTTTTTTCTTCAGCTTAAAACTATATATGTTTCTATAATCAGGATGCTCCCATAGGTGCTCAATTCTTGTCAGCTTGTATTAAGTGCCAGCACTGTGCCAGCGCTGCAGCACTTTCACAATAGTTGTAAAAATTAATTATATATGTACAGATTAGCCATATTTAGTTGAGCGGACATGGCAGTTGACCATACTGGGATTTCAACCTTTGTATGTTCATGTCTGAATCCAGCTTACTAACCTATGAGCTACACTAGTTAAAGTTAATTGCATATCCTTTACAGGACTTTGCAAATCAACCCCAGCTTTTAACGCTGTATGTGATTTTTCTAGGCATTATTACGTTCAGTAGTTTGCCATTGCTTTCTGAATGGGTGGTGCCATTGTACTTTTGTAAAAATTCATTCGAAATAATTTGTAACCAAACTATCCACAGTGTAATTCAAACTCAGAATGTCTGGGTTAATAGACCGAGTCACTTCCCTTAAGCCACATAGATATAACCTTAAAGCAATTTATTAAATAACTCAAGAAATTAATTGAATCGCAGTTCATAACAGTTTTTTGAGAACAAAATACACAAAGTTTGATGAAAATGTCTCTTAAATTAAATTCTTCAGCAATCTCTGTACTTAAATTAAATGATATATTAATTTCTGCATCAGAGTATTCGACAATGGACAACAGATACTGGTGAACTTGTCAAAGTTATTTGTGTAAGCTCTACTACTTCAGTAATGTCTGTCAGCTACAGCCAGGGTTATTTTGCATGCTCCTACAATGGTATTGTGTGTCTTTATCAAGGAGACACATTAGTAAGGACATTTGAAGAACACTTGAAAAGGTAGAGTTGATATATATAACTTGCCTTGTTTTCTTCCTGGGCTTACTTCAGACCATCTTAGAGAAAAAAAATACCAACTAACATGTAAATTGTCTATTGTCTATTCCCAGGTGGAAGATGCAGTTGGCTGTCCACTCTTGCCATGTAAATGTATTAACATGTAAATGTATGTACTAAATAGAAAATTTTAAACAAGTTTATCCAAAGATGGTCTGATTTAGATGATATATATTTTTCTGTTTGGGACAGTGTGTAGCAGACATGCAAGAAAACTAAACCACATCTACACAAGTATTCTCGAGACTACTAAGACTAGCAGGACAAAATTCCAGATGCCAAAGTCCTCATAAGAGCCAATATCCCAAGCATCAATTCCCTATTGCAGAAGGCCCAAGTGAGATGAGCTGGTCCCGTTGCTTGGATATCTGATGAACAAATCCCAAAACAGTTGATGTATGTCAAGCTTGAGGGTGCAGACAATCAGTTGGTGGAAAGAAACAATAGTTTAAAGACACTCTTAAAGTGTCTCTAAAATGCTTCGACATAGACACCACATGCTGGGATCTGTAGCCCAAGATCGCCAAATGTGGCACTGTAACAACACAAGAGGAACTTGTATGGCTGAGAATCGTTATACTGTTGAGACATATTGAAAGACAAAACACACAACACCCACATGTCTAACCTCGATCATGTATGCCCCACCAGTGGAAGAGGATTGTGTTCAAGGATTAGGCTTTACAGTCACCTTCACACACACCAGAGAGGTGCAGCAACACATGTCTGAGACTGTCATTATCATCGCTTTCGATAGACAGCTATAATTTTTTTTTCTGTGCAACGTTTTTTTTTCTAATTAAATTAAGCTTATTAAATTGATTGTAGGATCTTTCTTTCTTTCTCGAACACAGCGTCAGGTCAGGAAGAGATTTCTAAAACGGGCCTAGTATGCGCTTCGTAGATAGTCTCTTTCGTCGCCTCTGTTATCTCTGAGGCCCATCTTTGCGTGGCGGCCTTTTGCTTTGTACCCATTGTAACGGAGCAGCATTGCTCTTTAGGGTGCACTGTCTGATGGTAATCTGCTTACGTGACCGAACCATTTAATTTGTTGTTTCTTGATGAAGTCTAGTACTGATGCTGTACCCACTTTTTTCCTGATGTCTTCATTTCTCAACCGGTCTCTTCTTGTTACACCAGCATTCTGCGTAGACACTTCATCTCTGTTGTGACTAGTTTTCTTCTATCGTTTGTTGTCAGCGTCCAGGTTTGGCACTGGTAACATAATGTGGGGAGAAAGATTGTGTTGAACATTGCTCTTTTTGTGTTCATGGTGACGTGTTTGCATCTTAAAATTGGCGGATAGACTACAGTAAAACTGATTACCAATAGGAGAGGAAAAGCATTTCTTTTAACTAAAAATTATTTTAAGTTATCATCATTAGCAGGATACAGTTGAGAGATGATCAAACGACTTTATGATTACTCTTTCAATTATCTTATCTGATCATGAAATATGAGTCCACATCATTATATAATAAACTTCATTTTGAATGAAACTTTATATGGTTTTTTTTAAATTACAGGATTGAATGTGTAGACCTTAAAATTACAAACGCTCAGAAAGGGGAAGGTTACATTGTAAGTGCAGGGAAGGATGGTTTAATCAAATTGTGGGATACAACAAGGTTAGGTAACTGTCTTAAATTGTGTAATTGTTATGTCTTTCTCTATTGTCATTATCTTTATTTTATTAAGATTTTAATGTAAACGTTTGAGAATTCTCTTTCAATTCATGTGTCTGTGTCACAATTTCTTTTTGTTTTCCATTTTCTAATAAACATATTCATTTGTGACAAAATGATGATAAAATAAAAACTTTGTCTCCAACTACATGTAGTAATATTATATTAATGTTGTTACTGCTTACAATGATTCCAGAAAGGGGATCTCTATGGCACTGAGGTAAGGTGCTCACCTCTCTTTCCAGAGTACTCAGTTTGTTTCCCGCATGGAGTGATCTGGGTATTTTATTTTTCTAGTGATTTCTGATCTCAGTGTAGGTGAGATCGAGTTCCTAGTCCTTTCGAGGATGGATGTTAAAACATAGGTTCCATGTTCAATTTGAGGATGTAAAAGAATCTCTTACAGTTGAAAATCGATAAGAGTAGGCTGCAAAGCTGCTGATGCTGAGGAAAAGTTAATTAAAATATTAAAACAAAATCCCTGCACAAATTTTAACCATCTTCAAAACTACATCAGGAACCCTGGGCAGTGCTACAGATTTCGTACACTTCCACTGAGATTTTCCTGTGTAAGAAAGAGATTGGAGCTCACATCTCTATTTACCACTTGATCCATCTGTAAACTGCTACCTTAGCCAGCAAGGAGGAAACAATTGGGGGGACAATCCTATCTTTGAATTCTAAGCAATTAACATTTTTAATGCATGTTATAGAGTTATTACTACACCGCTATTTAAAATGTCATCATTTATATGTTTGCTGAAATAACAATTACCAGTCATCATTATCAGTTATCATTTAATACCAATCTCAAGTCATTTTTAAGATGACAATCATCAGGGACAATAATTATAATTTTCTCTGTTTTTTTTTTCCACTACCAGATCAAACAGTGTGCAAACCTTCAATGGCCACACAAAATCAATCAAATCTGTGTATGTAAGTAACACCCATATTATCAGTGCATCAAGTGATACCAAGATTAGAATCTTGGACTTCAATATTGGCATACCAACTGACAAGAATAATGAAGATGATGAAGAATTGGGAGATGATGATGTATGTGAAATGGCTGATAACTGAGATTAACAGAAAAAACTAACAGGTGTGTTCAATAGTTTGGTAGATTGCAATAAAACAATAAGCAGAAGTTATAACATGAAGTAAAGTAGTTTTACAAAGTAAAATAGAGCAAATCAACATTTTGATAAACAACCATGGCAAATGAAGCAACATTTACAAGAAACATATGATAAAATCGATAGCACAAATGGAAAAATTGTTACTCAAACTAATGTAGAGTCTATCTAATTCATTTAAAAAATCAGTGTATCTATATATTTAGTACTTTGCTACATTTTAAATTTATCATAGTACATTCCTATGTTTGATACAAATAGTACTAACCTCTCCTTTATTATTATCACTTCTAAATTTGTACTTATTTAAGTTTTGTAACTTTTTCCTTTCTAAGGCTATTTTTAATCAGATAAAACTTCACTTTATCAATCTGAGTGGCATTTGTTGAGTGCACCATCATCTTTTGCCTAATTTATTTCTTATATTCTTTGTTACAAATACATCAGCAACTTAAACCTTTATGAGTGAAACAGACAGAATAATAAATATAACAATACTAAGAGCATTGGTTATTGGTTACTAAACTAACATCATAGCACACCCATAGGTGCCCAGTCTCCACCAACAAATGTCAAAGAGTATGCATAATGATGGTTCCAGCAACTCACTAATTAATCACATTCTTCTCTATGCCCTCAAGCATCCAGTTTTACTTGTACAGTGTGTAACTTCAAATTTGTTAAATCACTGGAAAAATTCAACATTAATTTTAGTGTTCTCATCTAAGAGTAGGTCACCAAGGAACCAAAGAACGTCCACCTTATTCATTTAAAACTCCCAGACAATTGATGCTTTCGAATACCTCTGAAGTTGGAGAAGGCCTGCCTGTATGGCGAGGAAACCAATAAAACGGTAAGCAGGCTTTTAAGCAAAACTCAGTCAGAAGCACCACACCTGGCGCCTTGGCTATGCCTGAATTTATAGTGGGTGAATGCAGAAGAAGAAGATGCTTTTCGAGGTTCACTAAGAGCATTCATATACCCACATGCAACATACGGCTGCATGACTTGTTTAAAAAAGGCCTTTACTTCCTGTAATATCACTTTATAGGACATGACTTGTACAGTTAGTAAATAAAATATAATACTTTTGAATATAAATGTTATATTTCATTTCTCTTTGTCAAAATTCTTGCATATTCAAAAAGTTCTATGGGCTCTGGCCCCCCAATGTTCCTGCACTTACTGTACCTACGTGACATCTTCTCTCTCTAGTTTAGTTTAGTTTAGTCGTCGGATCACCATCATTGCATGTCGAACAAATTAGTCCATAAGTGCTCTGATCTCTCCCTCAGTATGTCCATCAGCGTGTGGCGACTAATGACACCGGTTCTTTGTTGGTTTACAATTCTTCTTTGTCTGCCAGCATAGCGTTCTTGTCGAGCTACACCACACTTAACTTTGAGTTCTTGCAGTCTGGTTAGTGTTGTGGATTCGCCGCTATTACGTGAATCATGTACCCGCCCTCTCTCCCTTAAGGAATTTATAATATCAGCCTGGTCCGTTGCTCGCCGCTTTGGACAGCAGCCATACCTGCAAGCCTATCCGCATGTTCATTCCCCTTTACACCTGCATGCCCTGGCACAAAAATAAAACTGATCTTTGTCAGCTTAGACCTCCCCAGCGACTCCATCCAATGCCTCCGAGCCCATCCTGTTTCAATCTTCCTGAGCATACTCATTGAGTCACTGAGAAAACATGCATGGATAAAGTCTGTGATTCTAGCCAAATCATCGCTTTGGTAACCGCCATGATTTCCATAGTGAGACTGCTTGTAGTCACGGCAAAACCACCACTGTCTTCCTTCACAACATCACCTCCGACCTGGCAGTGAAAGCCCACGAGCTCCGCACATGTCGAATCACCGAACCATCCGTATAAATGATTACATCATGCTCAGATGCGTTCTCAGAAATTAATGCCTGAACCTCCGCCTCCACGACAAGTGGGTTGTGTTGTCTGCATTCTTTAGCAAGTTCGATGAATACAGAAAAGGATGTAGTGATTCCTGTTGGCACCGGTATCCATTCTTCACCGGATCAATGTCTTCAAGTGTACACACCTGTTCAATACAGTCCTCGGCTTGACCCATCCAAGATTTTCCTCTTTTTAACCTATTTCCTTTCTGTCTCCCTATTTCCATGTGCAAGGGATTTTGTGTGTCAGCATTGACTCGAAGGTATGCTCGTGCACGGCTCATCAGTATTCTATACTCCATAGTAGGATAGTCAAGGAGATAGCGCATCGCCCTGCACGACGTGTCTTTAGTGCCTAAGTGGTTACACTTTTGCATTGCGTTCTGAAGGTCGTGGGTTCTTGCTCTCTCTCGCGATAATCGCTTAGACTGATGTACCAAATTTATCCATAAATTTCATTCATGTGGAAATCAGATTCTTGCAGCCTTTAGCAGCGGTGTGTTTTTTGTCACATCTTCAGTGCCATTTGGAGCTCTGGTGCTTATCCTTTGGCAATGTGTCCGATTTCAACCAGCTTTTACTTGATTCGCTCTCTGTTAGCCTTTGGCTGTCCCCAGCCAACCTGCAAGGCAGCAGGTTAGGTTGTGGGTTCAAATCTGGACAGCGCCATTCTGTGCACGAGTGCATTTTTTTCAGAGACCCCTAGAATTTGTTGCCGGAGCTACAGAGTTTGTGCTTTGTGTTAACCAACACCACATAAACCCATTCAGATTACATTCCCTGAATCACAGAATCATCAATATAGATAACAAATTGGACGGGTGTATCTATCAGTAAGGTTTTTTTTCTGCGTATGTAGTGGGTCGTTCCCTGCAGTACCTGTCTAATGTTACTAAAGCATCTATTTATTATTGGTCACTGAACTGACGTCACAGCATCCTGGGCAGACCCACAGGGGCTCAGTCTTCCTCAACAAATGACAAAGAGTATGCATACTGATGGTTTGTGTGGCTCGTTGGAACCATCAGTATCACCTCCATATGTTCACGCAATTTCACTGCCAACTCCATTAATCACCATGGCTGATACGATCAAGTGAACAGATCTGAGACAGTATCCTATACTTCTGCAATCCAAGATCGGTTCTTCTTTAGTCTTCCACCAATGTCATGTGTTGTTTTGTAGTGGATGATATCTATCCTCAGAGACATCTAAGAACACCTTCACCTGTGCAATCTCATAACAACCAAACAATGCATTGAATATGTATATATACATTTGTGGCTGATGCTACAAATATGAAAGAGACAATTGAGGTATTTTGGACATATAAAAAGACATGAAGGGCTGGAAAAGACCATCATGGAAAGATGCATACCGGCAAGAGAAGTAGGGGAAGACCACGAAGAAGATGAATTCAGGATGTAATTGATGGGTTGAACATGACGGCTGCAGAGTGAGGACATATGGCCAATGAGAGAGAGAAATTCCGAGGACTGTTGGGTGGCAGGTTCTGCTCAGGAGAAGCTATTTGATGATTAGTTAGTTAGTCTTTCCTCTTGGGCCTGTGGGCAGCGCATGAGGCAGAGTCATAGCTCTCCATGTCTAGCGGTTCGTTGCTATCTGTTTTAGGTCTTTAATGTTTACTAGGCCCATCGTTGAGCCTTCTCTGGTGATGGTTCTACGCAGAGTCTTTCTTGGTCTTCCTCGTTTTCTATTTGATGATGATACATAAATATTTTAAAAAGTGGTTTAGGTATGAGAATGTAGCCCATTCAGCTGCCATTGCAAACCTACAATGGCAGAAGATCTGGTTTTATAGCACATATAGGACCAAAAGACAGATAGACAACATATAAAATATATAACAGCATAGAATCAAAACAAGAAATTTTATAGTCTTGGTATACGGCAACAGTAAGCTGTTTGTGTTCGTTCGTTCTTATCAACCAGTTTAATCACTCATTGTGATATGTTTGATTTTTGCCAAGAATGACTAAACATTGCACCTCGGTTCATAGGCCTCTATATGTGTAGGACAGGCCAATCCTAAATGTTCTGCCTATTCAGTAATTGGTTACAATCAATGTCTCTACACTCAAGGTGCCTGCATGGGGGATTTCCCAAATTTTCATTTTGGTAAACTAGCCGGTATATATTTTTTTAATCCAATGAAGCTTCCAATTAGGCTTCCAATGAAGTCTAACTGCAATTCCTATGCTTCTTAGTACTTTCTCTTCTCATGCCTTGTAACCTATATGTGCATATGTTGCATGTATTCAAGCTATATATTTACTTGATGTTTTATTGTTTCTCTTTATTTCTAGTTTTTATGTGTGTTTTTGTGTTACATTTATTTCCTTATTCGTTTTTATTCCCAGATTTTCATTAGAAACGTTTGAATGTCTCCGTATCTAGTCGTCCATATGTAATTGTTTTTAATACATCGCTCCTGTTGTTTGTTTGCTTGATAAAGGCCTTGTTAGTCGAAACGTTGCTGTATATTGTCATTGTTTTTGTAATTTGTAAAACTACAGTACTTTGTAATTACATGTTTCACCAATCAAATAGTTTTACTGCAGTCTCATATATATTGTGGTTCTTACTGCAACAGTGATCCCAGAATGTAAAATCAATATTCTTGGTGACGTATCACATTTTTAAATCACAAAACAAAAACTAAAAATCAAGGAACAATAGCAGAACAAAAATATTATTTACTTTATTTATGTGCAATTTCAAAACAGAGCAACAGCATTCTACAGTTTTTTGTTAGTAAATTAAACAATTCTGCCTACTGTGCTGTAGTCTTCAGTTAGTAAGACATTATATTTAAATTTGCTACAGTGTTCATTTACTAACTATCTAGCAGAGCAAACTGCAAATATATTCGAACCAATTGGCTAAAATTAATACACATGACAAGTAATAACACAAAGACAGTGCCATTGTTAACAAGTTTCTTGATTGTCTATCAGCGTATTATAGACAATGGGCTTGCAACAGTTCATAGGTAATGGTAGACAGTGTCAAAATAAAATATAGGGTAGACTGCAGTCAAATTGATTACTAATGGTGATCTCCGGGGATCTTTGTGGCTAAGTGGTTGCACCTTGACTTTTGTTCCAAAGGTCATGGATTTTATCTGGGTATCTGGGCAACGCCATTCTGTTTAAGGGTGCATTTATTCCATAAACCCCTAGGATTGTTGCTGGAACTACGGAGTTCCTGCTTTTTTTGTGCAATGCTCTCTGCAGGTGGCATGCCATTTCTGCGGAGATAGACCAAGCCATATGGGGTAAAACCAAGTGCAATGAAGTCAATCCTTTGGTTTTAGATCCCTTCAGACTAATAGTGAAAGATGAACATGAACTATTGCAGTTTTTCAAAGCAATGCAACAGATTTGAAGTTTAAACCAACAACACTAGAAAGGCGCAGTCAAATGTATCCATGACACAATTCAATTTCACAAATATTGTTACCAATCCTGTAAAGATTTTTTTTTTATCCAGAAGCACTTGGGCTTTTAGCTCTTGACTCGGTACCATGGACATTGTAACCCTTTGGTTCTGTGCCACGAACACCATAAATCTAGAGAACCTGCAGCTTTTCTGCCAGCCTGCAGAATTTAACCACACTCACAGGGTGCTTGTCACCCATCGTCCAATGTGTTACAAACACGCTGGGCAGATGGACGATTCAGTTAAATAAAATACTATTTGTGATAGTTTTTCCATGGATGAATTAAAATTTTGTATTTGTGTGCATCCGTCCTTCCTTTTTTTCATTGCTTGAAATAATGTTTATATCTTCAATGTTGTCAAATGTATAAACTTACTGCCCTATTGCACACAGTAAAGTTACCCTGCAATCCCTAAACAATAGTTTGGCCAGTTCATGCAACTTTCTTATATTATCAACAATTACAGTCAGTTTCACAACTCAAAAGTGTTTCAGAACACAAAATATACCACTTAGATCTGATATTCTTTTGCAGCTAAAAAGCTAATTATTTCTGCAAGTAAGCTATATCGCATTTAAATAATTTTTTTAGGTGAATGGTCTAGTTCAGAAGTTGTATTTCAAGTACAGATTTAGCAAGATTAAAAACCAGTTATACATTCTTGAGGAGTACTTTTATATAACTTCCGTCTTTTTGCTACCCATGGTGTTGTCATATTAGAAAAGTATTCACAAAATAGATGAGACTGCAGTAAAACTATTTGATTGGCAAAACAGGTAATCACAAAGTACTGTAGTTTTACAAATTACAAAAACAATGACAAAATACAGCAACGCTTCATAGAAAAGTATCATCTCTACAAAAACATTTGCTATAGTCTTTTAAAACTTTTATCACTGCATTCAAACAAATAAAATCACAACAATTGTCATAGTAACATCATCTCCATAGTCAAACAAACACTGTAAACATGCATAATGTCCCATCATTTTTCTCCATTTTATATCATTAACCTGTATAGCCTACAAAATGTACATGATCCAACTACCTTGTCATTTACCAAAATGTCAACTTTTATAATGAATCATTTTACTGCTGCTCCTAATTTATTATATCTGTATTATGGTCCTTGATAGTAAAGCGCAACACGCAGCTAGTAAGCATGTGCTGTTCTAATTCGGGTTCGATGGCAATTTGGACCACATAAATTTTGCTATGCACACGGTATGCGGTTGAACTACAGGTTTCCTGATTCTTTATTTGGAGATCTAAATTACAAGTCCTTAAAAGTCGGAGTAAAGCTTGTCTGAATGGCGAGGGACACTGATAAGGAAAGCAAGCCTTCATGCGGAAATCAGTGAAAGATGCCATATTAGTCGCTCGACTGCACATGAATTCATAGCGGTAAAACAGAAATTGTTTTTAAATAGCTGTATTATGTTGTTGAAATGTTTCACTTTTTTTTCATGAATGACAAACAACAACAAAGTGAATTTGTTTAAATGTTAGTTAACCTTAGAACTAAATATAAGGAACAATAATTATTTAATATGTTTGTATAGTTGCCTCTTTGAAGAATGAGCATAAAATTATCAATGAAAGATAATAAGATGACATTAATATCGACCTTCATAAGTTGAATATCTTATTTTTAAAATATAATGACCAATTACAATATAATATAAACAACATACACTAATGACAGCTGTTATAAGAAAGAGAAGATGGAGATATGTTGGACACAACTTGAGGAGAAATGACCAACGAATATCAAAGCAGGCATTGAAGTGGGATGCAAAGGGTTCAAGAAAGAGGGCAACCTAAGGAGACCCTGAAACGAACTTTGCTGAGAGAGCAAGAAATATCGGTTTCAGTTCTATGGAGGCGAATGAGCGAGTTGCCCAGGATAAAGCGGTATGGAAAAATTGCTTGCAGGCCCTATGTAACGTATTATGGTAATAGAGGTATTATTATTTATTATAAACAACACAATATCTCAGAAAATAATATCTTGGTCATATTAAACATCAGTGATTTAGTAGCAACAATAATGGAGGGCACGGTTTCTGGAAGGCTGGGATGACCAAGTTAATGGTGACAACAGGAACATTTTTTTAATTTAACATAATGATGGAGATGGCTGAATTCTATTATAACAAAAATATTTGCCAGAAGATGTATGTTAGCATTTTATTTTGTTCATTTATTTCTTCCTAGAATCAAAGCTTTTTTCATTGAAAGTGATTGATTTGATTGATTTATTGATAGGACCATCAACATTGCACGTTGGCGAGTTACAGTGTGTGCTCCAATAACTTTCATACACAGAAAGATCTTAGCGGCAGTGCACGATTTGCATAGCACAGGCGAGGGTCTCGATGTAATTTAGAAGATGGTAGAAAGATTTTGTAGGAATTTTTATTTTAACATCTTTTTAATGAATTTTGCCCATACAGCAACTTTCCAGACTGCTCTTCTCAATTTTGAACTGACAATGGTTCTTTTACATGCTCAACTTGAACATAGGACCTACATTTTATCGTCCGTCTACGATAGGACTAGGAACTCGATCTCATCTACACAGAGATCGGAATTTCTAGAAAAATATCCTGATGGCTCCACAAAGGTGCGAGACCAGTACTTTTGGAACAAGAGGTGAGAACCTAACCTCTAGCCCAGAATTAAGTGGTGTGTCTTATAATGGTTGGCATCTTAGAATCAAAGAAATATGGTTAGCACAAGTTTTAGTTCAATAGCAAAAGAATATATTTCTAAACTGCAACAATCAAATTCAATTTTGTTTTCCATTCTGATTTGATATTCGTTTCAACTTTTGCTCTTTATTAATTACTGTTTAACAAACATATTTATATTTTATGTACAAATAAAAGTGGAAAATAAGCCATTTAATTTGTTTGCTATATCACCGGTATGTAATACACAATATAGACACCAATATGGAAGAGCAGATTATGTCTTCTCTCAGCTTCATATGTTGTGGATATTGGTTACTAAACTGTTGTCACTGCACTCCGGGAGACCCATAAGTGCTCAGTCTCCCCCAACAGATATCAAAGAGTATGCATACTGATGGTTCTCTGCACACACTTCTCACTTTGCCTCTTAGGTATCCAATTCTACTTATTCCACGGATAATTCAAACTGCTTAAATCACTGGATTGATTCAACATCTATTTTAGTGTCTTCAATCAACAGGCAGTCTCGAAGAGACCGAATAACATTTCCATTATCCATCTTCAACTCCCCAACAATCGGTGCTGATGATACAAGCCTTTTCGCTCTCTCATTGCTGCAAACACCTGCATAACATACGCATTTGTTGTGCATAACAACGACACATATACGTTTTTAAAATTTATTTCACAACAGTGAAACCAAATTCTGTTAATCAATAAATGAATATATAATAAAAATAAATGAATGCAAGGAAAACAACTTAATAGTGAATGGAAAATCACAAGAAATGTTATAAAGCAATTTTATATAAGCAAGATTATGTCTGTTACTGTATGTACATGTGTTGCATAACTATGGTTAAAGCACTTGTTTTGCTACAAACAGAGACAATGGTAGCTCTCCAGTGTAGGCATCCTTTGGTTGACCAATCTGCAGTTGGGTACCAAATTCACTTAGTTGTAGAAGAGAAAGCCAACAAAGAAGGAACTGACCACCTACCCTACAAATACTAAGACCTATTACTGAGAATTCTAATACTTAACACTCCCGCAGCATTATATGACACATGACCCACAATGACCTACTTTACTAATTTATGCACAACTGTCTCGTAATGGTTTTGTTTTTCTTGTACAATTGAGTCAGGCGTCAAATGTAACAATGAAGATACAGAAAGATTTGTGAATTATGAGACACAAGTAAAAAGTAGCAATGAAGATATTACGAGACATGGAGTATGAGAATCAGATACCAAAAGTGCACCCGTGTGTTGCTAGGGCCCGCAAGTGGAGCAAAGAATAGTAACACTGCGACCTATAAGGCATGTCACAAGAGGTGACTGAGGTAGGGGCATAGGGAAGCTACCTAGTAAATAAAAAGCATCGCAGAAATCAGATGTACTGGCCTACTTGTAGGCATATAACTGGCACAACTGCTATTACAATCGGATCACATACAAATCACAAAGAGTGGTTAACAAGTGGTTGATATGGAGCATTGGAAGGAGAAGAAGAAGAAGAAGAAAGGGCAACTATGACCTACAACAAGTTTCACCACATCTGGAAATCTAACATTTATAATATAAGACTAAGCGCTGAATATATAAAACGTGTTAGGACAGTCCTTCTCAAGGAATCTGAGGCTTTAAAAACATAATAAAATAGAAAGTGTGCTAAGAGGATTAGAAAAGCTCTTATACCTGAGATAAGATTAGCAATATCAGATTTCAAGAACTAACTGGCCTGAAAGACATAAATAAAGAGGAACAAAAAAGACAATGGTAAGGAGTTGGACATGTCCTCAGGATAAGGAATAAAAAAGGTGGCAAAGACATGCAATGCAGTGGAAACTACAGGTACAGTGGTACAAAAATGGAGACCTAGGGTCACATGGCGCACATTTTTAAGCAGAGCTCAAAGTCATGGATAAGACTAGGATTGAGGTAGAATGAAAGGCACAAAATATAATTGGGTGCTAACATTTTCTCTCTGCCTTATGTGCTCTTGAATGCAACGAGAATGATAAGAATAGAAAAGTGAAAAAATGTTGTGTTGAATATGACTAGCAGTAATAAATATTATAGATATGAAATAGTAATTAACTAATATATAACTATTGTGAAGTGGGGCATACAGGACAACTACTAGTATGAGGATGGAGGTTGAGGCCGTTACTGCTGCCCTCCATTGGATTTCTGGGACTTCATTTACTGGGGCAGTTGTTGTATCTGACTCTCAGCCGATGCTTCACAAGATCCAGAAGGGCAGGTTTCGGTATGAGTGGATGTCGTCTATAGAAGTTTCTAACCTCCAGCGGCTTACGTGGATATACTGTCCTGGGCATGCGGGTGTTTACGGTAATGAGAGAGCGGACAGGCTTGCATCAACAGCATCGATTGTTGGGGAGTTGAAGATGGATAAGGGGATATTCTTCGGTCTCTTCGAGACTCTCTGTTGGATAAGGACACTAATATTGATGCTTGAATCGATCAAGCGATTTAAGCAGTTTGGAGTTACCCGTTGTTAAGTCGAACTGGATGCCTGAGAGGCAGAGTGAGAGGTGTGTTTAATCAGCGAGCCACAGGAACCATCAGTATGCATACTCTTCGATATCTGTTGGGGAGACTGAGCACCTATGGGTCTGCCAGGAGTGCAATGACGTCAGTTTAGTAACCAATAACCAATAACTATTGTGGGAATGTAACAAATACTATTGACTGATTGTTGTAGTAGTTGTAGGCCTCTTTCAGTCCCAAGGAACCATAGTGTTATAGCACTGAATAGATGCTTCACAGCTCTGTTGGTGACTGTAAAGTCTGATGTGGAAGTGACAGTTTTTGTTACAATTCTCACAGCTAAATGATGAGACAGATCTCTTGAGATGGAACTACATCCTGGCGTAAAGGGTAACTGCTGCTTCCTGTGTAGCTTTTAGTAGGTGCTGAAGCTGCCTCTCCAGAGCACAGTAAAATGCAGTGTAATATGAAAAACCTGCTGCTGTTCAGCAATTAGTGTA
Organism: Arion vulgaris; assembly: GCA_020796225.1. NCBI lineage: Eukaryota > Metazoa > Mollusca > Gastropoda > Stylommatophora > Arionidae > Arion > Arion vulgaris. Next base: position 40,172,199 of record CM036762.1, read on the forward strand.
AGCATCTAACAAATATCACTTGCTAAATATTTTAAGCATCCAATAAAGACTGAAAACTACTGTGCAGTCCTATGTTTAACTGGGAACAAGAAGGTTTAGTTAGTAGTAGGCTATTGCAAAAGATCTAAAAAATATTAATGGCAGATAACTACTGAAACACCTCTAAAAATTATTACTTGCTAATGCAAAAACTACTGTACCAAGTAGTAGTAGCCTGTCCCTTGGAGAACGTCACTTTCATGACAGCCTGCCTGAAAAACTATCTGTCTCTAGCAAGTTCTTCCGCCTCTCCAGCATCATGTTCAAGGTTTCTTTGATGTCCCATATGCATCTATACTATAAGCATATCCTTACTTCCTATAACAAATTGTTGACAAATTTGTACAGAAATAAACAAACTGTTATATACCCATAAATATGTTCTTGATTATGTGGACGGAAATATATAACATTCACCAGTGATATAATTAATACTGGTGCTTTATCATCATTTTCATTCAACAATTAAATGAGTCTTCTCATTACCAAGAACCATATTCTTTCTTTTCTTCAATCCTGTTTTGCCTCACAGCATCAGGTTGAGAAGAGATTTCTAAAACAGGCCTTAGTGTACGCATCGTAGATAGTGTCTTTCGTCACCCGTTATCTCTGAGGTCCATCTTGTGCGTGGCCTGCTTTTTGCTTTGTACCCATTGTATCGGAGCAGCACTGCTCTTTGAGGTGCACTGTCTGTTGGTAATCTGCTTACATTGCGAGTGCAGAAAACTGGATTTTGTCATGATTGATGTTCCTTCGACAAGAATTGCAATTCAAGTGATGAACAGTTTTGTGTTGCTACATTAGTGACGACCATATGCATTTTATGTGGTGCGGTTTCTTTTTGTGCTGACAGCGGCTGTTTCATTCTGGAATTAGTTCACACAGAAAACATTTCACAGTTGTTAGCATTTCGTGTGATTTTCATTGGCACAGGAGCAATTATGGGGTGACCCGTTGCAGTGAAGTTGGAACCGTACTAATGAACTATGAACTATGAATCTGCTTATGTGGCAGAACCATTTAATTTGTTGTTTCTTGATGAAGTTTAGTACTGCTGTTGTACCCCCTTTTTGCCTGTTGTCTTCATTTCTCAACCAGTCTCTTCTTGTTACCCTAAGCATTCTGCATAGACACTTCATCTCTGTCGTGACCATATTTCTAAATCGCCAAATTCATGTACTGCTCATATTCTAGAACACACATACCTTTCAATTTTGTTTAATAAACATTAGCATAAAGATCAAGTACTATATAGTGAACTTCTAAGTATATAAACACATCACAGTATGGGATTATATCACAAAAATGGAAACAATACAATATCTCAATGGCATGTTAATTCTTCTTCTCTTCCACCATTTACTTCTGTATAGAAGTGGGGAGAGCAGTGATCTTGTGTGTGCTTGTTTTAAGGCACTTTGTAAGCTGATATTCATTTGTCGTAAGGCTGTTCTTGATGCCGTCGCTCCATCTTTTGCGTGGCCTTCCTCTTACTTTGTACTCATACTTTTTCTGTGTGGCTCTCTGTGGTAGGCGATACCAGGGCATTCTTGTCAGGTGTCCAAACCATTTAATCTGTTGTTCTTTTATGAATTGCATGACTGGTTTCACATCCAGCCTTCTGATTTCTTCATTTATAATTTTGTCTCTTATTGTCACACCTGCAGCTCTTCTAAGATACCTCATCTCTGTCATTATGATTTTCCACTCATTAGCTGCTGTTATTGGCCATGTTTGACACTTTAATCCTTTAAACCTGATAATTTCATATTTATATTAATTAAGTTCCAGGAAGTTCTGTCCAATTGGTAATGCAAGTTAATACTTATACTCATCTTTCCTAGCCCAATTCCCATAAAGTTTAGTTAGATAGTTCATTAGTCATTGCCATACTAGTCAATTAGTATGGTTTTCCAGTAATTTATATGAACTGTGGTAATTTCTACGCTGTACAGCTAGAAGCGGCTTCTTAATTTCTAAAGTTAAAAATTATAGTTTTATGCAAAAAGGTGGATATAATTCCTGATTCTTGGTTAGACCTCATGTGAGAATTATGTTTACAAGGATCAATTCTACTAACTACATGCCTAGATAATCATTAAGTATATATATATTTTATAATAATTCAGTTTAAATTTGCAATAAAATACACAGTACTTTAGTGCTTTGTGAAACCATTTACAATTTCATAAATAGATTCTAAATATTCTTTAAAGCAAAATGTCTTTTAGGAAACAACTTGTGTGAGATATATATTTACATATTTATCTCGCCCGAGTGGTTGTCGGGGCCCAAATTTGGGGTGTAAAGAATACAACCACTGTTACCTGCCATGCATGTCGTAAGAGGCGACTAAGGATGTTTGGCTGAAATCGGATGCACATGTCCTAAACGTGTAGAAGTCTATGCATTTAGGGGCCTACCAAACCAATGTGCAACGTATACACGTTCTTGGCAAAGATCAAACATATCACAAAGAGTGATTAAAATTGGTCGTAAGACGAACAGCAAAGAAGAAGAAGACATATTTATCTCTGTATAAACATCACAACGGCCGGTCCCAAGACTGTATGAGGGTTTAAGCAAGGGGTTTTGCCCTACAAGCAAAAGAAATTTCCCAAAAATCTTAATACAGAAGATAAAAAAAAAAGAGAATAAGGAATTTTTATTTGAATCCTGTATTTGGTAATTTATTTTTCCGAAGCCCTAGTACTTATTCACTGTCTATTTATTGTTTTAAGCAAAACAAGGATTACATGGGGAAGAGGGCTTGGCAGAGACCTCAAGCAAATAGGCCTCAGTTGAGTAGGCATGGAAATGGTCACTTAGAACAGAAATAGCTTGATAACTATAGTTGATGGTCTATTCTCCAAAGTGGGGCCTGAAGGCATAATATATATCTCTGTATATCTATTTGAAAAGATCTTTCCCACGTAGAATTATAAAAAAAATTGATTATTGCCACTTGAAAGCGATCAACTCGACACTGAGAGTTATTTTTTTTATTGCCAGTGCTCTGGTCGACCCAGATTCAATTTGGTAATACAAAAACACTGGAAAGTAAAGGCAGCTGACATTATATTGACCACATCATCCATAGTGTGCCATTGGACAAAGAAAAATAAGGGTCCAACACCATATTCCTCCACATACCTCATGGTATGAAAGCAGATTACTTACTGAGAAATAGTCCACTTTATGTTAATGAAACTTTTTGTTAGTCATGATCTTTGTAGACCAGGTGTCTGCTATTAATTACCACTGAATAGAAATATCACCAGAGTCTATCTAGATGATTATATACTATATTGTAAATGGTTTGGAGATTGGTGTATTTTCCCCAAAACATAAAAATACTTCATAAGCAAAACAATGTAACAAATTTTAACAAACCGAATAAAACTCAATGAAGTGAAAAACATTGTAAACAAAACCGCAGGAACTTATAACTGTAGCAAAATATTGGCTAACAAAAAGAATTATAAATCTTTTTTTAACAGGATTACTTTTTTCAACAAAACGAAGCAGATTTTTAAAAAGCAATCAAATATGGCTAAATTAAAACTCATAACGTGAACAATGAGTTAATTTTTAAATGACAATACATAAAAATGCACAAAATTGCAAGCGCAGTCAAATTGCAATCATGATAATTCTACATTTTCTACTAATCTTTAAGAACAAACCAAACATTATGGCCTCTAATCACCCGAGTGCCCAAATTTGAGGTGTAAAGAATAGAACCACTGTTACCCACCCCCGCATGTCGTAATAAGCGACTAAGGAGGTTCGACTGAAATCGGATGCATGTGTCCTAAACGTGTAGAAGTCTATGCGTTTAGGGGCCTACCAAACCAATGTGCAATGTATACATGTTCTTGGCAAGGATCAAACATATCACAAAGAGTGATTAAAATTGGTACAAAGAATGGAAGTAAAGAAGAAGAAGAGAAGAATAAGATGGCCTATAATGCCAAAACAAATGGACTTATGAAAAATATATGCCATAAATGAAAATAAAATAATGCCAAATTCACATATAATGCAACAGAAACCAGACATGAATATTTGATGTTCAGTGTATCAATCTTGGGTTGCCCGCCTGCCCAGCGTGTTGTACGCATTGGACTACGGGTGACAAGCCTTCTGTGAGTGCAGGTTCAATTCCGTGGGCTGGCAGAAAAGCCACAGGTTATCCAGATTCATGGTGTTCGTGGCACCGAACCGAAGGGTTACCTTAATGTTCATGACACCGAGCCAAAGAGCTGAAAGCTCAAGTGCTTCTGGATCGGAAAAACAAAAATTAATCTTGGGTCACTAACTAGAGTGGGAGATTAGGATGCCTAAACAATACCAAATGTAAAGAGAATAGTGCACTGTGCTAGGGTTGCTTCACATGTGGTGAGCATAATGTTGTGGTGAACTCTATGCATTAGAGTAACAAGAGGAAGCGCTAACGGATGTAAAAGTTCAAGGTACTAAAACTGATATGTTAATATCAAGATCATTAACAGAGTGAGCACTACAAATTAAAACAAATCTGCACTTGTCCATTTTTGACAACATAAAATCAATTTGACAAGGAGAAATATAGTGAAAGATGTGACTAAGATTGTAAAAAAGCTGAAATATCAATAGCAAAAACCTGAGAATAATTAAAAACATACATTTGCAATAAACAGCAGAAGAACAAATTAGCAGCCAGTTTGACAAAAATTGTTGACATATAAAACAGGATGATAGCCAGAGCTGTGTGATATTGGCTGATGTATTTTCTCTGCTCATTAATGTTATCCAAAGAGCAAATACCAGTAATATTAGTCAGTAGACACCAGAAAACTGCAAACCATAAATAGATGCTTACGTAGAATGGAGGGACTGAGATGGTATGACAAGATTATGAACGAGGAACTCAGAGAAAGAACTAAGCAGATACCAGTGGAGAAAGAGCTAAGGAAGAGATGCTGGCGATGGATAGGACACACATTGAGAAGACCGGTCGGCAGCATTGCAAGACAGGCACTGTTTTGGAACCCGCAGGAAAGAGGAGTAGAGGAAGGTCTAGACAGACCTGGAGAAGAGAGCTGGAGGCTGATATTAAAAGGATAGGCAAAACATGGAAAGAATTGGAAGGGATGACAGAAGAGAGGAAGAACTGGAAGAAGTTTATTGAAAACCTGTGCTCCGGTGGGAGTTGAAAGGTGAAGAGGAAGACATAATGTACATTTGGTTGCATTCATTCTTATCAACCAAGTTAACCACTCTTTGTGATTTGTGATTAGGCATGTAGGGCAGGCAACTCCAAATTATGCCAGTCTTTCTCTCTCTCTCTCTCTCTCTCTAGCCTGTGACACTTCTGGCACTTTGGGCAGCAACAAATACACACCATTCTTCTCTATTCTTGGCCATCCTCTGTTTTATGTTCTAGCTGTGATTCATTTCTTTCAGTTCTTGTTCTACTGTTGTTCAGGCCATTTTGGATCTTCCCCGTTTTCATTTATCCTCTGGTTTTCATAACAAAGCTGTTTTCATGATGGAGATAATAGGTCTCAATGTGTATCTCATCTCCAATCAGTCTCCAGCATCTCTTCAGATGTTGGTGCTTATATTCTCTTTATTGATTCTGTGTCAAGCAGTTCTTGATTAGAGGTAATATTTGGTCTGAACACAAGTAAGATCTTTCACAGACCAGTTCACCTTTGTGTTGCTGGGGCTCTCAGGGGAGCAAAGAATAGTACCACAAGACATGTCATAAGAGGCGACTGAAGTAGGGGCCTAGGGAAGCTACCCTACTAAATAAAAGCGCTCCGAAATTGGACGTGCTGGCCTACTTGTAGGCGCATAAATGGCACAACGTACAATCACTCTTAGGCTCAGATCACACACAAATCACAGAGTGGTTAACAAGTGGTCGATATGGAGCGCTTAAAGAAGAAGTAGACAGACTAGTTGTATGGAAGATAGAGAGTTTAGACATATCTTGTTCTGTCATTCTCAGTATTGTGATCCATATAGTATGGTTGATAGCACACAGCTACGGTATATTTTAATCTTGGTTCGGATGCCGTAGTGGGCTGATTTCCAGACAGTCTGTAGGATTATTAATGCATTTTGTGATGACCATAGTGTATGAATATTATCCAACAGGACACAAATTTGTACAGCAGGGTAACTGTAAGATTTTACAAACAGAAAAACTCCACTTTAAAGATCACACCTGGTGTTATACTGTAGCATAGTATCAAATCTGATTGGTCATAAGAAGGCCCTCAGAGCCGACTCATGCCAATCTGATCTGATAAATCAAGACATAAGCCTAGACACCTTAAAATAAAACTAAAGTAACTGTGATTTTTAGTAAACCGAATTCTTCTGGATAACGTAGCAATGCAAATAGACACTTTGAAAACATGATACACTACATTAGATGACAGCTAAATCTCAGACATAAAGATCAGAATAGATCAAGTAAACAACTGCATCTCAAAATTTAAAAAATAATTATGTGCAAGCATTGCTGTCAATGGAAAATAAGCAAAATAACTCTTTAGTATTACATAAGTAATACAGAGATAACTCATCAGTATTACACAAGTAATACAGAGATAACTCTTCAATATTACATCAAGCAATACAGAGATATTTCTTCAGTATTACATCAAGTAATACAGAAATAACTCTTCAATATTACATCAAGCAATACAGAGATAACTCTTCAGTATTACATCAAGTAATACAGAGATAACTCTTCAATATTGCATCAAGCAATACAGAGATATTTCTTCAGTATTACATCAAGTAATACAGAGATAATTCTTCAATATTACATATGACAGGTGACAAATTTTAAATGTCAAGCGACATATTTTCAAATCCCACTTCTGACACCATTGTTGTAGTGGGAGTGGGCGTTTTATTGATGAATCATGTTGATGGTGATAAACAAACCCCACTACAGTACATCACACAGTCATGGATGGAATAACTATGTTTCTATAGTTGTACTTCATAGCTTTATTAATATTATTCCAACATAAACAAAACATGTCCTTCCATGTCAATGGTTTATGCTGTTTCTTCTATTTACCAACTGTTGCTAACTCGTCACTACCTTACGTCGATTGGTTTTTACTACGTCATTGTCTCGTTTTAGTGTCACCCCTCTGCTTAGAGAGTGTAAACACTAGGTCTGTTAATAAAATATCTAATTATATATATAAACTACACACTAAAGCTAACTGTCTGGTTCATCAGCTGCCATCTGGGGAGGGGCTATAACAGACCGAATCAGAAATAGTGAATGGGTTTTAATATCTTGGTTCAGTTGAACAATGAAGATGCAAGTTAATGCAAGAAGAAATGTATTACAGAGAAGTAGTCAAAGTTTCTTAGAAGTGATAAGAAAAAATAGTTAAGATAAGAGAGACAGAAGATAAATAAAAAGAGATTATATGTTAAAACAGTAAAAAATATAAAAGATCAACATCATAAGAGATTAGAAGTTGGGGTAATGACATTATCACATATGCCAGTCAGCATAACTTAACGAAACAAAGAATAATGCAATCAAACTGTTTGCTCACACAGAGCAAAAATATGCTTCAATTTTGAACAAAATATATAAGACAAAGTATTAAAGAAAAAGACTTTTATTTGTGCCTTTTTCTTGCTTCAAAATAAACAGAATTATTCATTTAAATCCTTCATTATGCGTAACAATGCAATATCAATTTCAATTATCAGTTGCAGTATTAACAACTTTCACATACATTGCTTATAGTCATGACACTTTTTTGTCAAATTGAACAATACACAAGTAAATAAAGCATTTAATCACATACACATATTACAACTTAAAGACCATAATAAAATAAATGAACAATGAGTATAACAAGCTAGTATTTGAACTAGCTTAAAAGCATATATGGGGACACCATAAAGTAATAAAATAAAGGGTACCTCTAAATTTAAAAAAATAAATTTAAAAAATAAACTGTCTTACTGCCTGTAATACTGCTTTTTATGCATTGTAGGACAGGGAGACATGTGTCTGTGAAATTTAATGGCCGCATGGCTAATGCAGTAACAGGGAAACTGTTCAGGTTAGGATTTTTCTTTATGCCCCCAACAGGATAAATTCCATGGTCTTACCAAGGACTGAACCTGGGTCTCCCATATGGAAGTCCACGCTCTAATCCATTTGGCCAGACACTCCACAAGGACACACCTAACTGGGTTAACACTTTGCTGCCACCGGCACAAAAGTCGCGAAATACCAACTCCCTTTCGCTGCTGTCAGCGACTTTTGTCGGCCGATATGTGCCGTTGACTATGTCTTTTTTAAATGAGGAGTATCGCTTGCTGAAAACGGGGTCCGTGACGTACTACTTCCATATTGTTCCGACAAGCTCTCCAAAATGGCAGATTTAATACACATGTGGTAAACGTCGGTATAAGTCTGATTTTTTCACGATTTTTCGTAAGTAGACAAAAATTTTCTAAATGGACGGCGTAGCTAATGAATAGTGATGTCCAAAATGACTCTTTTTCGTACTTTTTAGCCAGTGATAGTGTTAAAACGAACTCTGAATGTGATATGAATTTGAACTGTGATTCAAGTGACGATGTTTATAGATCGATAACAGACATTTCCAGGGGTACAGGAGTAGGTGACGGACACCCAAATCGAAAATGATGGCATATCATACTGTGGATAGGTATGGGGATATCAGTTACTACAATAGCTTGTGGATTATAACGAATATATTCCACATATAGACAGATTAGTAGCTCATTAATATATGAACACTATTCCATAGTTTAAAAGTCCTAAGTTTATTAGTTTATTTTTACGATTTTTTAAAATTGTCACTCTGAAAACTGATCATGCCGAAAAATAGCGTGGCAGTGAGCCAGACTTTGTTGAAAAATGGCTGCAGCGAAAGTGTTAAAATCATTATCAGTCTCATATTCAAGTGAATTATAACTCCGACAAATAATCTTCAGTAGTACTTTCTAGACATAAAAATATATATAACTACAGTACATTCTTTAATCTTTTTGAGATTCACTCAATAACTTTATTTAACTATAGTTAACGTTTTCTAAACAGGAGCTGATAGGATCATGCAGAATTTCCTCTGGATGACCTCTACACTCCAGGGTATAAGACTGGCAGTTAAGTAAAGCGACTAATCATCTAAATGGTTAAACATGGATTACAGTTACACAATTCATTTCTTAAGAACTTCAATGATCAAGCAGATTTCGCTAAGGGATTAGAGGTGGTTGATGGGTCACTAGTGGTGCGCTGCATCAATCTCTCTAATATCTCTGAGTACTGTTCTCCAAACACAGAACGGTTGTGTGAGCTGAGTCGAAGAATGTTTCCAAGAATCTGTACGAGCTCCTGTTGCACGGCTGTACATCCTTTTGGTAACTGCAAGCTGTTGACATGTTTGCCAGACATTCCTTCACGCAGAAATTCCATAAGGCGAGTGTCTAGAATATAGGAAACATTTTAAAAATAATACATTAGTTGACAACTTGTGATAAAAATACACAAATTCACTTCAAACAAACATGCATTATTTGGGGTCTCTGAGTATTGAAGCCTCTGATTTCAAGTGTACTTGGCTCATTTCCCATGTGGAGCAATCGAAGTAATTTTCTAGCCATTTCTGATCCAAATATCGGTAAGATTGAGTTCCAAACCCTATCAGTGGTGAACGATAAAACATACATCCTGTGTTCACAATGAGCCTGTAAATGAACCCTTGTTAAAGACAAAATAGCAGGCTGAACAGCTGATGACTGAGGAAAAAATGATCCATAACAAGTACACAATAAAATTTGTACAAATTTTCACTGTCCTCAAAATTACATCGGAGTATGTCGCTGTACTATGGAGTTCATGCACTGCTATTGAAATCTTACAGAGTAAGTAAATATAACATATATAACTCTGATAGGACCATCACCATTGCACTTAGGTGAGTAGCCATGTGTGTTCCGATCTCATTCTTACACAAGAAGATATCAGCTGCAGTGCACGAACTCCGTAGCACCAGCGAGGGTTCCAATGTAATTTTGAAGATATTTTTGTAGGAATTTTATTTTCATCCTTTCCAATGAATTATGCCGGCAGCGCTTTCCAGCCTAATCTTCTTAATTTTGAGCTGCCAAGGGTTCTTTTACATGCTCAAATTGAACACGGGACCTACATTTTATTGTCCATCTCCGATAGGACTAGAAACTCAATCTCACCTACACTTAGATCAAGGATCTCTGGCAAAATATCCAGATGGCTTCATGAGGGACAACCTGGTACCTTTGGCACAAGAGACGAGCACCTAACCTCTACACCACAGTGACCCCTGAGTAAGTAAGCAATCGAAGCACACATGGTCATTCATCAAAGTGCAATGTTGATGATCCTATCAATCAATCAATCAAACATGCATTGGTAAACAAATGAAATTTTGGAGATAACAATTTACTTGAATGAACAGCTTATCAGAATCAAGTTCACTTCTGAAAAGATTCATGTGTGCTCAGCTTCTTTCAGCAGATAGTGAAGAGTATGATTAAGAAGATCGATACAGGCAAGCTACATGCTGAAATGATAATCATCATTCAGCAGCCTTGACTCAAAAGATTGTATTGTCTTTACACACCTCAATACATGGTGGTATAGTGAAATGAAAGGGCAGATAAATTTGCTGAAATGACAATTTCAAGTTAGTGATTGATTGATTGATACGACTGTCATCATTGCACTTCAGTGAGTAGCCCTGTGTGCTCCGATCTCTTTCTCACACAGGAAGATCTCAGCTGCAGTGCACAAACTCCATAGCACTGGCGAGAGTCCACAATGTAATTTTAAAGATGGAGAAAATACTTTTGTGGGAATTTTTATTTTTAATCTTTTCTAATGAATTTTGCACTGGCAGCAGCTTTCCAGACTGCTCTTTTCGATTTTGAACTGCCAAGGATTCTTTTATGTGTTCAAATTGAATACGGGACCTACGTTTTATCATCCGTCTCCGACAGGACTAGGAACTCGATCTCACCTACACTGAGATCAGGTACCAAACCAATGTGCAACGTACACACGTTCTTGGCAAAGATCAAACGTATCACAAAGAGTTATTAAAATTGGTTGTAAAGAACGAACACAAAGAAGAAGAAGATCACTTTGGCACAATGAGATACCTGCTGCAATGAAGTCAAACCCGACCCCATAATTGCAGTGCTCAAAAATTGATGTGTCCGCCTAAAAGAAGCCAATGTTGCAGTTTCACTGTAAAATGCAAGAAAGCATTACAAACACCCTTTTTTAAGGTGAACAAAAAAATTTAGTGCAGTAACTACTGAAATGTACTCTCCACATACCAAAACAATAACAAAGTTTATTAGATACGGTTCAGGAAATAAAAACTCACTCATCAACTTTCTCACAGTATTCTCCCTTGAGCCCAGGTTCATTATCTGGCCTTTAAGAGCCTGCTTGGTATCCTCAGTCAGCGGTGGTAATTTACAACTTTCTAGGCTGCCACTGACATCTTTAACAGCTTGATCAGCTACAGACTCTAGCACAGGCTTGACACCTCTGTTGGTTCAATGAACAAGTAGGTCATAATGTATGATAGTGATAGAAAAAAAACAAATTAGAACTGCAGTATTGTTTGCAACACTGTGGCTAATTAAAATATTATTTGAATTGTTTAGAATAAAACAGATTTTTTTAAATTATCCGGTGAGACATTTTAATCTAGAATCATATCATATTATCAGGTGCTGTCTGTGTATTGAAGGTTAGCTGCAATGAACCTCCAACATACTTTTAGGTGTTAGCTTCCTGTTTGCAAGTGATAATGATGAATACAAAAGAACAAACACATAATTATATAAAATATGAAGTAGACACAATACGAACAGAAAAATAAAGGACAAGAAAGAAGGTTAATAAGAATAAGCACATGAGTTTGATGCTGTAGAGAATGGGCCTGGCTCGTCGATGCGGAGATGCTTGCACTCATGGATCAGCACTCCCATCCAGGTGATAGCATTATCTGCACCGATGGCTCTGTCAGACATGGAACCAGATCATGTGGGTTTTTCAGCACAGCAAAACGGTTGCACACTTCATGAGGACTGTGGCGCTTTCGAGACAACGACATCGAGCATAACTATGGAGATCACTGCTGCCTCCAGGGCTCTGTCATGGGTGACTGAGCAACAGGTAACCCATATATCAGACTCTATGAATATGCTTCAAATGATTGAATCTGGAAGTATGTGTGTGGAATGGGTGGATAGCATTCGGAGATCACATCTCAAGAAAATGACTAGGCTGTACACACCTGGACATGCTGGAGTGCAGGGTAACGAGCGTGCTGACTTTCTTGCAAACAATGCCCCGACTCAGCGGGCAGAAGTATGGACAGAGCCGATATCATCAATGCAGTACGCTCTCAATTATGTGACATTGGCAAGTCTCAGACACTGGAACGAGTTCGAGAATTAGGTGTTAAGTTTGGACATGCTAGACAGTGTCGTCTTCGTGGTAGAGAGAGAAGATATAGTAATCAACTTCTCATGGGTACGATGAGCAAATGGACTTTGGGATGGTTGCTGCAGCGAGGACAGAGCACGAATGGGAATGCCCAATGTGCCATGACGTCAATCACATAACATAACATAGCAAGCACATTAGTTGGCTAAAGCAACTGAATGCAAATGAGCTGTTAGAGTGACATTGAAGGATGCAGCAGAAAAATAGTGCATGGAATATAATGCACATGCAATATGATCAAAGGGTCTAAAGCGGAAGGATTGACTTCAGTGCACCAGGTTTTACTCTATATGGCTCGGTTGCTACCCGCAGAAATGGCACACATGGCAATATTATCAAATGAAGAGATAGGGCACAATGTATATGTGCCACAAGCTAGGAACCCAAGAAAATGTCAAATAATCATTTTTAGTTTTAACATGGAGACATTTTTTTCCATAAATAATTCATAAAACTGAAATTTTGTTTCTATGAAACACTTGCAAAATTTGTCAGGTTATTGTGTGTGTAGTATGTGCAACTAAATAAAAGCACTGAAAGGTAAGGATAACTTTTGCATAAAATGCAAGAAAGTTCAGTTCCTTATTTTGTATGTCAAAAATAGGACAGGTTGTGAATCTTGATTAGTGTTCAACAGATTCTCAGTTGCCACTATGATTTCTACATGACAGCTATGGCAGAATTCTTTGTTGGTACTTTGATTATATCTCGAATGCTGTTTGGGTATTTTATTGAAAATATCAGATTATCCTGTTTCCAGTATGAACGGTATGGAGATGCTCTAGTGTCTTGGTTTGTGGCCTAACATTAACATCCACACAGGAGTAATATGGATACTTTTGCTGTCCTTGGGCTGCATCTTCTACTTTTACCTTGGTCGAACTGACAAAGCAGTCTTACAGGGAAACAACAAAATCACTATATCGCACTCTATCATTTATCATTCTTCACAGGAAGCACCATAATTGATCTACACTGTAAATCTCCTCCACTGTTACCTACCAGGGTTGTCTTTGGTCTTACCCTCCTTCACCTTTCCTCCTGAGTTCACTACATAGCAATTCTTGTGATGGTCTCTGTATCACTTCTGAGCATGTGTCCTATCCAGATCCAGCATCTTGTATTGCATAAGATTGATAACCTCATGCACAACTTACTTTAGTCAATGTCTGTGACATTCTTCAAATTACCCTACTAATTTCTAACAAGAACACTAGAATACTTTAAGACCCTTACAAAAAAATCTGCATTAATACATTGATTTAGAAGAACGTGTGCATAAATATACGAGCAAGTGAATGTGAAAAATAGCTTGAATGAAGAACACCAACAAAAATGCGCTGTTCAAGACTTACTTCTGGCCAACATCCTGAAGCAAAATATCCACATGTTCTTTCAGCTGTGTCTTCAAATCTGTCATACCTTCAACAGAGGGCCCAACAACACTGAATGTAATCAGCTGCACTGATGTAATAAGGCCAAGAGTGTGAAGTTTATCTCGCATGGCCATGAAACGGAACTGGTCCAACATTAACGTCTGAATATAAAAAACTCAAACTTGTCAATATTTTGCAATAGAACAAATAAATCATCTACAGAAATGTATGCACTGGTTCAAGCAACACTTACACGTTCATTTAAAGAAATAATTTTTGCAACAAGTTTTTTGTCCAGTTCTGTAGCGTAGAGGTTAGGTGCTCGCAGCTCATGCCAAAGGTAACCGGTTACTCCCTCATAAAGCCATCAGGATATTTTTCCAGAGATCCCTGATCTCAGTGTAGGTGAGATCAATTTCCTAGTCCTATCGGAGGCGAACGATAAAACGTAGGTCCCGTGTTCAATATGAGCACATAAAATAACTATTGGAATTTCAAAATCGAGAAGAGCAGGCTGGAAAGCAGCTACCCGGGCAAAATTCATTAGAAACAAAAATTAAAATTCCTACAAAATATCTTTACCATCTTCAAAATTACACAGGTGACCCTCGCGGTTGCAATGGAGTTCATGCACTACAGATGATATCTTCCTATGTAAGAAAGAAATCAGAGCACACATGGTTACTCACCGAAGTGCAATGATAATGGTCCTATCAATCAATCAACTTTTTCTTGTTCCTCATAGAGCATGAAGATTCCACTGTAGCTGGTACACTTATAGGAATCAACTTAAACAACCTAAAGAGCATACTGTTGATCTACAGGATATTATAAGTATCTAGAATTTATGTTAGGAAAAAACATATATGTGCTTTTGAATATACATGTTACAGAAGAGTCTTCTGTATATCATAGACAGAGAAGAGAACAAATAGATCTATCCAGAAAGACATCAGAACTTCTTTACTGAACATTGGATAAAACATACTACTGGGACAAAGATAAACTTGGATGAGATATAGTTTGTGTTTCCACATTTACTTTTGCCACAATCATATTTCCATAACATACAAATAAACTAAATGATTCTGCCTCAAGTTAATTGAAACAACAGAGATCAAAAACTAACAATTACAACTCTCAAAGATTACAACAAAATATAATTAAATAGTTTGTCCTGTGCAGTACTTTGCCTCCCTAACAGCCCATACCCAAAAGTTGAGAAAACTCTCTATGCAAACACACCACAACTTGTAAATTTGCTGTCATGGCCTCAAATCAAGGGGCAAACACTCAGATAACAGCTGGATCGGAAAACTAATTACATAATTTGCAAAACATTGTTCAGAAACAGAAAACATTAACAACAAAACACACCTCTGGGAAGCTGTTAGGATATGGCCATTCTAGAACTTCAAGAAATGCTTCAGTCATAATATTTGCTGGTGTTGATACTCTAGAAGCAGCTGACCCACTTGGTGCTGGCAAATCAGTTAAGCGTTTCAAAAATTTCTCATAATTTCTTTTCAACCAGACTTCTGTATACTGAAGGGCATTCACTCCCACGGCTATTAATAAAAAAAAACCAGTATAACAAACATGTTAAATCAATTACAGCAGAATAATTTATACATCTATGAATGTCACTAAAGAGAGAAAAACAAATCACAATAATGATCATGATGATACTTGTTTCATTAATCAGATACTTTTGTTACTAGGATAGCATAAGAGAAAGTGAAGAATGAGCATCTGTATATCATCATCATCATTAATCTGTTTGTCTAAGGAGACAATATGTTTTGCGTCATATTGTTTGTTCTGTGCTGAATCACAATGTTTGTTGTGGCTGTAATAGCCTATTCTGGACCGGCAATCCTTGTCACAGTTTCTGCAGGTGAAACTGGAGACTGAAGCTGAAACACAGGATGGTTTCTCTGCCCTATCTTTTGCTTCCATTTGTGATGGTGTTTTTTTTCTTTTCTTTCCTGTATATAATGGAGCACATTGTGACAACCGGTAAAATCAAGGGTAGACGAGACAGAGGAAGACAAAGAGAGAAAATTTTGGATAGCCTGACTTCATGGCACGGTAGAGCGTCAACATCTAAGTTGATAGCAAACACCAAAGACAGAGATTTGTGGAGATCCATAATCGCCTATGCCAGCCGGCACGGCACCTGATGATGATATAATGCAACAAAATAAAGTCATGTTTTCAGACTTTACAGTTTACAAAGCTCTAGCAAATAAATGAGGCATCTTCTACTTCTTCTTCTGCATTCGCCCGCTTGGAACTCAGGCTTAGCCATGGCGCCTAGTGTAACGCTACTGACCGATTTTTGCGTGAAAGCCTGCTTACCATTTTATTGATTTCCTTGCCATACAGGTGGCCCATCTTTGACTCAGAGATTATGGGCATCTACTCATTATTGATCACATCATCCAAATTTATTACATGTGTATTTTTTTAAATATTCGCTTTCTGTTTGATTATCAACTATCCTCTTTAACTGTCTCAATATATCACATAAAATCATATGGTTACTTATCCTTAATACCATCACTCCATCCTATAAGTGGGAAAATTCTACCATTAGTTAAAACTGTAGCAAACGCTAAGTAAGAGTAACTAGCTTAGTTGAGATTGACATATGATTTGAGTATATTTTAAATGTAATTTGCTTTAAAAAATCTCAAAAATTGCTAAAAAGAAATAAATAAAAACTATTTTTGTTCCCGATCCAGAAGTACTAGAGCTTTCAGTTCTTCGGCTCGGTGCCATGGACATCGTAACCCTTCAGTTCGGTTGCCACGAACACTATAAATTTGGAAAACCTGTGGCTTTTCTGCCAGCCACTGAATTGAACCACACTCACAGGGGCTGTCACCCGTCATCCAACGCGCTACGAACACGCTAATACAAACTATAAACAAGACTACAACAAACTTACCTCTTTGAGCTTCAAAGTATTCAGAGAATTTCTTTCTCTCATATTCTATTGAGTTCTGTTGTATATACGGCCTGATCTGTTTGATAGTGAAGTTAGCCATATCCCTACGCATCAATTCCAGGGTCTCCATTATGGTTCTGGATTGGGGTGGAGAAACAAATAATGTAGTCTACATGTATTGATTTACTAACACTGTAGCTATGAGAATTGTGTCAGCGGAGTATCTTAGATTGTTTATGCTAGTTAAATTAGTTAAAATAGTTAGATTAGTTAAATGGTTCAGATTAATGTTGTGTATTAACTATTTGCTTCATTTATTCAATCAATAATGTGCCATCTCCGCATCAAAGGTTGGCTGTAATAGTTCTGTTCTGTACCTTTCCCTGAGGGTACACTCTGCCAGACTTTTGTCTGTCTATTTCTTGCCTCCCATATCTAAATAAAGGCGAAGGATTAACTTCCTTGCACCAGGTTTCCTCATATGGTTCCATAATTCTCCGCAGAAATGGCAAGCCAATTGTATCCCTGTCTTCACCTTGCTCTACTGCAAGTTAATGAAATAACATATTCTTTGCTTCCCTTGCGGGTCCCAGCAAGCCAATTGTATCCCTGTCTTCACCTTGCTCTACTGCCTTCTACCATTTTTTCCAAAATGGTTTCAACAGTGTCATGTCTCTTAATGTAACATATACATCTATATCGTCTAATTTCAGAGATCGCTGAAGAAAAAGTCTAATTTATATCTCCCAATGCAGTACTCTTTTCACTACTAGTTGTTGAAGTTCTTGTTTATTAGTTTTCTTCTCTTATGGAATAACCCTCACACTAATTTTTTGTGTATATACACATTTGATAAGCTTCAAATACTTCATTGAATATAAGAGTATAAGTACCAATTGTATATGTTAAACTTACACTTTTGGAGGGCATTGTTGTGCAATATTAATAATGTGCAAATTGTACTGAAATAATAAATGGTGCTTTGAATGAGCTCTGAGATGCAAAAAAAAGAAGAGTGCTACAGCTGTAGACCATTATCTCTTTAATTTAACTCTGCAACATGTGCATTATTATGCAATGTGAAGTAAATAAATGATTTGGTGTATATAATCATGATCTTACTTGAATTTTGGCACAACATCATTTATTGCTCTAATTTCTGCAATTTTTTCATCCCTTGCTGGGGCACATAGCTTTGCCATTGTGTCAGTTATATACTTTGAATAGTAATCAAAGTCAAAGGCACCATTCTCCATTTTCTGCTTGATAAGGGCAAGATCAAGGACCTCACTGATTTGATCTCTCAGTCTTTGATGTTGTGGCAACAAAATATCTAGCATTGTCTGAAGAACGAATGAAAAATAAATGTTATTACTAAAGAATCCTGCTAATTTAAATTTATGTATCAGATAATCTGTTGGTTACAATTTGTTTTTGTAGAAGAAACACAAAAAACAGAACTAGGTCAAAATAGATTTTGTTACAAAACAAACTCAGCTAATTTGAACTAATAACTGGTTAATTTGAACATCTTTTTCTAGAGATTAACAATAAGCAAGAACATATATTTAAAATGTATATTTATTTGATTCTGAAACAACTAAAATCAAAGTGCATAAATCAAAAGGAATAAAAGATAGTTATAAAAGTAGTACAAATACAACTATTTTTCTATATAAACTAGGTTTAGTTTGACCATACGAAGAACAGCTTATAAACTACTTTTCCAACATATACATTAGCCACAATGTGCACCCAAATATTTTGCTTTATATAAGCATTCCGTAATATGAAAGAGTCTTGGTCCCAAATAATTTATTTTAACAGATTCTAGTTTATTCTGATGTAAACTACACAGAATAAACTATATGTCATCTCATCCAGTCACATTTCTTATCAATTTGAATCAAACTTGTTAGATACCACTGCCTGTGTGGTGCTGGGGCCCGCAAGGAAGCAAAGAATAGTACCACTGCAACCTACAATGCATGTCATAAGAGGCGACTGATGTAGGTCCTAGGGATGCTACCCTAGTAAATAAAAAGCAGCGCAGAAATCGGGTGTGTTGGCCTACTTGTAGGCGCATAACTGGCACAACATACAATTGCTCTTAGGCTCAGATCACATACAAATCACACAGAGTGGTTGACAAGTGATCAATATGGAGCATTCAAAGAAGAATAAGAACATTAGCTTTGTCCATTGCTTTACAGCATGTCATGGTAGCCACACTTGTAAATCTGTCTACTTGTGAAGAAAACAGTGAGAACACCTAGCTAGGAACCCTAGAAGAGAAAGCTAGAGCAACCAAAAACAACCAACATAGAAACTGGTAGACAGTTATGTTAAAATTTAGTATCAAGACATAGGTGGTGTGGTGATCTAAATAGTTTTATTATGCTCAGATTACTATTAGACTGGAAAACTATATGGTCTGGTTATGGCTTAGTTCAAATGTTGATACCAATTTTGCATTAATTAAGCTTATAATTTCAAGTGCACTGAATGTGGCAAAGAAGAATTAATATGCAATGTCGAAATTATATCCAGGTGACGGGATATTGAACATATGGTCAGGCTACACAGGCTCTCCAATAATTGCAAATAAATGATTGTTACAAATACACAGAAACCCTGTATGCAACCATCAAAACGGCACAAATTAACTAATATATAATCAACAAAGACACCACTAACCTCTCGCAACTCTTGTAACATGGCATATGCAAAGCTCAAATCTGGGGGGTCCTGATTTATCTTCTCTTGAAAAGCATCCCAGAATGCACGTTTAACCGTCTCAGCTAACTTTTTCTCCCAACTTTGTGAATTAACAAGATAGAAATTTTTAAAATTATCATTATATAAACAAAGTACAATCAGTTGGCCATTTTACAGAGAAGAAAATGACAAAGTTAATTATACACAGTGTATAACTATGTCAGAAATGTACAGAATAGGTATATGTTTATCAATATAAATATATAAATACAAATGATAACAGTACATCTAAAACAAATAATACTGGTAAATGTCAATAGTCTATGCTGTTGATGTTTAGTAGAGTTGCTGATTTTGTCACCAATTCACAGCTAATGTAAAGTCCTGTGTTTTGTAGCTGTGGTGCCACTGTACAGGTGCTTATGATTTTGGCAAGAGGAATGTACAAGAGGAATGCATATATATATATATATTGCTATACAAGTTACAGAAATTACCTGTTTGGTGGAGCTTCCGGTTTGTGAAGTTCAAAACTGTCATTGACTGCAATTTCATGTGCTAAGCTCATGTTTTTCATACCATTTGCTGCTGACATCAGCTGCTCAAATGTCACAAATCTAGGTGGTGATGCTAAAAATTAACCAAAAATAAACATATATTACGCAACTTCTTCTTTTTCTTTTCTATAAAATATTGATAACTTTAGATTACAGCTAGCATAGTGAATATGTACTATCTCTTGAATTTTGGTAGTGCTGTGTCTTATTTTAATGATACATTATCTATTTTGGAATTGTAATTGTACGATAATTATAGTAAACAACATTAACTTCTTTTTCTGTGTACACTCTTGGGGGCAACAAGAATATGTCAATGAAAGTAGTCATCAGCCAAAGGTTTTTTAGATAAATTTTATTTCAATTAAAAACAACTTTTAGTACTTCTGTTTGATTACAAAAATGTCAAGATAAACTAGTAATTAGTGTACTTGTTACATATGTGAGTGGTTCTGGGCACAAATCTCACAATTGGAGTGAGATTTTTGTAATGCAACGGCTCTCATGTTGAACTAACCACAAATGGGTACCAGAGAAATACTGAAAAATAAAGTGTCAGACGTTGTTATGGTGACCACACTATTCAAAGAAAAATATGGACCCAACACTGTATTTTCTATTATACCTCATCGTATATAAATGAATTCTTTAGTTGATTTTTTTGTTGTTGCAAGAATAAGATTTTTAACAACTGAACAAAAGAATAGTAACACTTATTCCTACTTTGTGTGCAAGAGCCGCAATAATGATAAGGAACTGACAAAAAGATTAGTACCATAGACAAAGTAAAGTAAATAGAAACCATGATTCAGTAGTTAAAATATTTTGACAAGAAAAATTCACTGAAAATATACCAAAACAGTTTCCCATGTTGGTCTAAAGAACACTTTGACTTCAAGTTTTTTCATTTTAATATTGGTACTACTTTTTTTGGGAGGTATTACAAAGACCATAGAGTAAACCAGTGCATGACATTTCAATCGTCAAATCATCACTACATAACTGAATCCCATTTCACACAAACATCACGAAAACTGTACTGAGCTGGACACTAGAGGATAAATGAAAATGTGGAAGACTCAAAACGACCTGGAGGAGAACAGTAGAACAAGAACTGAGAGAAATGAATGACAGCTGGAACACAATACAGAGGATGGCAAAGAATAGGGAAGAATGGTGTGCATTTCTTGCAGCCCTAAAAGCCAGGATTTTGACAGGCTAGAGAGAGAGAGAAACATCATTTCAACAATACTCTCAGATAATACAGCAAAACAATTACCACTGATCAGTGTTATTATAAGCATACAAGTTACATACACAAAACTATGTATTCTAAATATGTATAAAAATTATATTTTATGGCAGTTATTGCGTATCATTATCTATTAACAACTCACCTCATTTTCCTTATTCTTTATTTATCCTGAGAAGAGTGCTTATTAAATTGTATTGCAGTCTATAGAAAATATGCAATATCTGCATCTTTTCACATGATACACCCATTTTTAGCACATCATTTTTTGTTACTTGGTATGACCGCACTGATGCAGTCTGTCACCAGGGATACCATTTGAAGATGGAGTAGGATCTTGGTCAGTTTTAACTTGCAAACCCTGCGATCTCACTCACTGGGGCCGATTTTTAACTCTTTCCACGTTTTAAGCTCACACACTGCGCCACGGCGGAAACCGTTGCACGCTTTAAGCCGCACACTGCTCCATAGAGTTGCTTCCCTTATAAGAAGTCTTTCTAGTTTTACTTCTACTGTTTTACTTATACTACTTTTCAACCTTGCTATTCTATTGGGTTGTCCAGTTTTCTTTAATTTAGTATATAATAAGATGTATATGTTTATTTATTGACGAGTAGTTGGGATCGTAATTTTTTTAAATTTTTTTTTACTTCCCTTGAATTAACTGCTTAAAAATTGAGAAAATAAATGGGCGTGGAAAGAGTTAACATAGTTTTAAGTGTAAGACTATGCTCACCATAATTTTTCTCTTTCTAACTATACCATTTCAGAAGTTACTAAAACAATCTTACCTCCTACCATGTTAATCAATTCATCAGGAATACTTGAGGGTCGAGGTGAAGCACACCGTCCATTTTCGTCACCTGATTTTGGAGCCTTGTCCAAGTTATTATTCTCTTCAGACATTTTCAGAAACAATAGAAAGCACAAAATATGCTGGAAATGTTTATAATTATTGTTCTTATTTATCACTGGCAGCTGTCAATCAGTTTTAACTACATTGAAAGTTTAAATCCAAGTTGCCAGATAAAATTCCATGTAGTGAACTAAAAAAAAGTGAATGTGTTAGTTCATTGATTATCCTTGAACTGTAAAATTTTGCTAAACTACAGCAAGTTAGTAAAATGTGATCCTTGTTTGATCTGTGGAGTAAAATAAAGGACACAAAGTTACACACAAATCAGAAAAATCTTGCAGTGCTGAAAAGTTGTGGATAAAAGCATAGTATAGTTACGGTAGGTAGCAACGATAATCATTATGTCTTGTAGACTCAACAGTGTAGAAATGTACTTATGATGAGATAAATCTTGAGGTGTAGATTAACTCAGAATTGTGGATTTTTTTTTCCATCTTAAAATATGTATCTGTTATTTATCCTTTAAGTAACAAAGAAACCTTATCAAATAATAAGAATCAAACAATCAAGGTTCTTCAGGCATGTAATGCGATGAGGAGGTTTAGAACATTTGATGACAACAGGTAAAATTCAGGAAAGGAGATATTGTGGAAGAAAGAGGGAGAAGATGTTGAACTGTCTGACATCGTGGTTCGGCAAAATATCAAAGTCAGAACTGATTAACTGCACCAAGGAGAGAGAGTTGTAGATAAACATGATCGCCTTCGCCAGCCATATGACTTTTAGAGTCTCCTTGTGTTTAGCAGTGTCACTCCATGGACAACAGGTCTGATTGACCAGCTAAATTATGTTGACTAAAGTAAAAATGAGAATCCCTCTTAAATAATACACATAGCTAATGGCAAAGGAGACTATTATAGAGTTAAAGGGTGCACCAGTAAACATAGCTGATAAGCGGCCAGAACCATTTCAGAATGTAATGGTCAACTACTGAATGTATTCTGTAAAAAAAAAACCATGGCAGTTACCTGAATGTGTGAAACAAGGACGATTACACAAACATTAAGAAGAAAACTGAATTTTCTTAAACAAAGTAGTGTACACAAATTCTTAGAATGCTGCAGAAAAGAAGAGGGGAAAATGTAGACATCTTACAAGACCTGAATATTAAAGAACATTGGCTCACAAACAATATATCTTGAAAACTGAAATAATTTGGTCTCATTAAACATCACATTTATTTAGCGAAAACAATAATGGAGGGAATAGTTCATGAAACATAAGGATGACCGAAATGATGGCAGCAATAAGACATTACACTAGGAAACCTTGAACATGATGATGAAAAAGGCAGGAGAACTGGCTAGAGATCAAGATTCTTTCAGGTGAGCTGTGATGTGAGTGATGTTCTGCAAAGGACATGCTACATAAAGCCAATAAAAAAATTGATATATATATATATATATATATATATAGTAAAAATGTATGACATAGTCTAATTCTTGCAGTAAATTGTAGTATCATCAACTATCATGTTACGTTTGGAATGTTAATTCAATTTTACTATTTTATAGTTTGTCTTTAAAAACAAAACTATTTTTTTTTAAATATTGATTTCTATAAGAAACTGGCACAGACAGTTAAAAAGTATATGAATATGGACGCGAAGAGTAGTATTGTTGTTTGATTGAGTCACGGTGACCACGGAACTGAATGCTAAATCGGATAACATGAACTATGAACACGGTAGGAACAGGACACAAATGTTAGTTATTGAACGTAATTGTTCTCAATATTTTGATTCACACCAATGACTCAAATGCAATTTTAAAAAGTACATGCAGAATGATGATACTCTACCTGTAATGCGATCACTAACGCAGTCGCATAGAATAAGGCAGTGTTTGAAACCAAAATAGTAAATAATACTCTAATCCTAAATTTGCAGGCGTTCACCGAGATCCAAGGCACGCAGGAGGAGGAGTCAGCTGATGACCTACAAAATTTAACTAAACTATCGTCGCGGCTTAAATCAAACGCATATTTATATGTTGTATCATCTTACACTAGGACCAGTTTGAAACTAATAACGGAACCTAAATATTTAAATGCGCAGATCAATTATCAATCGTGATTTCAGATAGGTCGCAACACTCAAAAGAGTATGCTACGACCCTGAATGTAAACACAGAGTGGGTCAATGTTGTTTACGGAAGTGACGTTCGAACTGACGCTCTAAGATGGAAACATTTTTTAACGAATTTATTGATCGAGTTTACAAATTATATATTTGCTTGTCGTACCTAATTTTTTTAAAGCTTAGTTTAAGTTAGGTCAGTAGATCATCATCAAATTCAATGCAAATCGAACCAATTTAAATTCGAACAAGACTGTCTAATACTCTTCACCCTCTCCATCAAACCTAAAAACTACACTTACGCTGGACCCTTCTGCCAAAATAAAACAACCCTGTATTATACCTGGTCCTAAGATTTGACAACAGACTCACTTGGAGGTCACACATAGAAGAAACAGAAAGAAAAGCCAAACGTCGACTACGAAAAATGAAAAAACTGTCAGGCGCAAATGGGAAGCAGATAGGGAAATCACGAAACAAGTCTATATATGGCATATCCGCCCAACTTTGGGATATGGAATGAGTACATACGCATCAGCAGCAAATACAACTCTCCAAAAGCTGGACACAATATACAGGACTCCGAATTATTACGGGAGTACTAAGGAGCTACAAACAACAACAATGGAACCAACAACACGTTACAAAAGCTATGGGAACACAGAGATAGACGCCTACAACAACATCTATTGCATTGGGAAATGAAAGAACTAACCTCGAACCGAATGAAAAGAACAAACTTCAACCACGAATCAAGGAAAATGATCATCGCCAATATAGCTATATGTAACATTTTAAAATCCAGTGGAATTGTAGAAGCTTGTGGCATACCGCAACTACAAATCACAAACACCGCAACCACATACACAGAGTATACATTACACTTCTAGACATCGAGACCATGACAAAATAAACTCCAAAAATTATAAAAGCTAAAACACTGGATCACATCAACAACCAATTTTCAACATTACAGTGGTTTGATGTCGTCATCGACGGATCTTCAGAGGAAGCAGTCATTAACACATACAAATACCAAACCGCTCTAACATATAACATTCAGTTGTTAATGGGAAAATTCTCAACAAACCACAAGGCAAAACTGCATGCAATCGTAGAGACCACTTCTTCTTCTTCTTTTGTCGTCACACTGCTACCGGGTTGTTGCCCAGTGTCGTGGTTTTCTGTTTTGTCTTGCGCTGTTCTGGTGGCTTGTGTGATTGTTATCTTTGCTCTTTCACAGGATGCTGCCACGCCATCTAACCATCTTTTCCGTGGTCTTCCTCTTGCCTTCTTTCCGATGTTCTGTTGTAGAAGACTCTGTATACTGTGGAGTTTGATGCATTCTTATTAAGTAAAAGCCCTGACCTACTTTTGATACCATACAAATTAGGATCTACTTAAAGAAATTCAACGTTAGTCGTTCTTGTAAAAGATCAATTATACATCAGAATTCAAATGATTAAGCTGGTCGCATAGAAGAACAATCAGAAGATATAGAAGAAGAGAACACTAAACTGAAAGATAATTTTCCAATAGAATACTAATCTGAGAGAATATTATACAATAGAATACTAATCTGAGAGAATATTATACAATAGAATACTAAACTGAAAGATTATTTTCCAATGGAATACTAATCTGAGAGAATATTATACAATAGAATACTAAACTGAAAGATTATTGTCCAATAGAATACTAATCCGCCCGTGTGCTGCCGGGGCTCGCAAGGGAGCAAGAGAGCAGCACTGCGACCTACAAGGCATGTCGTAAGAGGCGACTAAGGTGGGTTTTGGCGTAGGGCTGGCTACCCTATCCAGTAGAAAATTTTAGCCACAAAATCAAACCAACCATGAACAAGTCACATAAAAATAAAATAAAAACTGTGCCAGCCAAGAAAAAGGAAGCTCTTCTAGAAGAGGTATGAAGCGATGCAGAGAAAGCTGCAAGGAGTCTACACCGCAGATTATCTTCCTTTCACCTAGAAAAGCTCCAGAATTGGCACCTGGAATGTTAGAAGTATGTATCAAATGGGAAAGACAGCACAGGTTGTAAATGAGATGAAATTTCACAGGATTGGCATCTTGGGATTATGTGAAACTAGGTGGGAATGGTGCAGGCAAACAACGTCTAAACACAGGAGAAACAATGCTGTTCTCAGGCCATATGGAAAAAATGCCCCCATAGTGAAGGAGTGGCTTTAATGCTATCTAAAGAAGCGGAGACTGCACTAATAAAGTGGGAAGCAGTGAGTCCTAGGATAATCAAAAGCAACATTCAGAACCCCCAAAAAAGAAAGTATTCTTGAATGTGACCAGTGTTATGCACCTACCAATGATAAAGAGGAAAAAGTAAAGGGGAAATTTTTACATAAAACTTCAAATACTAAGGTAATCAGAGAAAGGGAACATCAAAATTCTGATGGGTGACCTCAATGCCAAAATGGGTTCGGACAACATAGGCTACGAGGAGATCATGGGGAAAACACGGACTAGGGATAATGAACGAAAATGGAGAACTATTCACTAATTTCTGTGCAGCGAATCAATACGTCATAGGTGGAAGTGTCTTTCCACATAAAAGAATACATAAAGCAACCTGGGTATCACCAGATCACAGAACAGAAAATCAAATTGACCACATATGCATAAACAAGAAATTCAGGTCATCTCTACAAGATGTAAGGGTCCTAAGGGGTGCAGATGTAGATTCGGATCACCATTTGCTGATAAGTAAATTAAACTGAAGCTTAGCGTACATAACATCCCATGAACATAGACACCAATATAATGTAGGATACCTCAGAAGTCAAGAAACAAAGGAACAGTTCACGGTCACAGTCTCTAGTAAGTATGAGGTGTTGCGGCAATTAGAAGATGAGGTGAGTGCGGAAGAATGCTGGCAGCAAGCCAAAAATATTTGGAATGAAACATGCACAGAGGTATTAGGAAAGAAGGAGCGGAATCATAAGGCATGGATAACTCCAGAAACTCTCAAGGAAATAGAAGAAAGGAAAAAGAGGAAAGCAGATTTAAATAATAGCAAAACTAGAACTCCAAGCCATAGCCGGGAAAAGTACACAGAAGCTAGCAAGAAAGTGAAGAAACAAATAAAGTTAGATAAAGACAATACGTAGAAGATCTAGCAAGAGAAGCAGAGGTAGCTGCAGGAAAAGGAAACCTTAGGGATCTTTACAATATCACTAAAAAGCTAGCAGGAAAATACAGACCATCAAATGGGTTGATAAAAATAGTAGTGGGAAACTATCACTAATGTTAGAGACCAAATGGAAAGATGGATGGAATACTTCAAGGAACTCCTGAACAGACCAGCACCTACAAACCCCCAGATATCCAACCGGCAGAAATTGACTTGGACATCAACTGTGAGAAACCATCCAAGGGGAGATTAGTAAAGCCATTAAACTTTTAAAAGATGGAAAAGCGACCGGTCCAGATGGTATTCCAGCAGAGGCGGTTAAAGCCAACATAAACACATCCACAGAAATACTGTATAAATTATTTAGCAGAATCTGGAGACGAAGAAATACCAGCAAACTGAGAGAAGGATACCTGGTGAAGCTACCAAAGAAAGGGACCTTCAGAAGTGTGAAACTATGGGGAATAATGCTGTTGTCAGTACCTGGGGAAAAAACTAAGCAGAGTCATCCTGGAGGACTGAGAGATACCATCGATATAAAGCTAAGATATGAACAGGCAGGCTTCCGACCAAATAGATCCTGTGCTGACAGATAGCCACATTTCGTATAATAATAGAGCAAAGTATTGAATGAAATCCCCCTTTATATTGGATTGTTGATTATGAGAAGGCTTTTGACAGTATTGATAGGGGAAACCCTTTGGAAATTAATGAGGCATTATGGAATCCAACAGAAAATTATTAACCTAATAAAGCAACATATACAGATATGAAATGTAGAGTTCTTCATGAAGGTAACTAACAGATACTTTCGGAATAGAAACAGGAGTGCGTCAGGGATGTCTTCTATCACCTGTGTTGTTCTTACTGACAATAGACTGGATTATGAAGACCACAGTAACTAACACCAGAAATGGAATCAATGGACTCTGACAGAGCAACTAGATGATCTGGACTTCGCTGATGATATAGCCCTTCTGTCACATACACAAAATCAGATCGGATAAGCTAAACATTGAATCAAAGGTCCCAGCAACTAGGGCTGAACATTCATAAGGGAAAGACAAAGATATTGAGAATTAACCAAGCAAACGACAACTCGATCTCCCTGGGAGAAATCCCACTTCAAGAGGTAGAATCATACACATATTGGGCAGCAACGTAGACAAAGAGGGTGGAACAGATAGAGATGTTAAATAAGAATACAGAAGGCAAGGGGAGCTTCATTGCACTGGGAAACATTTGGAAGTCCAAAGAAATCAAATCTAGAACAAAATTCGGATATTTTAAATCTAATGTTAAAGAGTTCTACTGTATGGATCAGAAACATGGAGAACAACTAAACAATAGCGCATAAATTGCAAACATTCATCAACTGGTGTCTGCAGAGAATAGAGGGAATAAGATGGTATGATAGGGTCACAAATGAGAACTATGGAAGGAACAAGACAGATTCCAGTGAACGAACAGGTTAAAAAGACGCTGGCGCTGGATAGGACACACTTTGCGAAAACCGAGGGGAATATAACAAGAAGGGTCCTTGCCTGGAACCTGCAGGGACAAGCGAAAGAAGGGGGGCCGAGAAATACATGGAGACGAGATTTGGAGGCGGAGATCAACAATATAGAGAAGAGCTGGAGGGAGCTGCAGGAGATAGCTAGAGATAGGAAGACTTGGCATGAGTTGGTTGAGGGCTATGCCAACCTGGTAAAAGAGCAAAGAGAGAGAGAGAGAGAATACTAATCTGAGAGAAAATTATACAATAGAATACTAAACTGAGAGAATATTATACAATAGAACACTAAACTGAAAGATTATTTTCCAATGGAATACTAATCTGAGAGAATATTATACAATAGAATACTAATCTGAGAGAATATTATACAATAGAATACTAAACTAAGAGAATATTATACATTAGAATGCTAAACTGAGAGAATATTATACAATAGAATGCTAAACTGAGAGAATATTATACAATAGAATGCTAAACTGAGAGAATATTATACAATAGAATACTAAACTGAGAGAATATTATACAATAGAATGCTAAACTGAAATAATATTATACAATAGAATGCTAAACTGAGAGAATATTATACAATAGAATACTAAACTAAGAGAATATTATACAATAAAATGCTAAACTGAAAGATTTTTTTCCCAATGGAATACTAAACTGAGAGAATATTATACAATAGAATACTAAACTGAGAGAATATTTAATAGAATGCTAAACTGAGAGTATATTATACAATAGAATACTAAACTAAGAGAATATTATACAATAGAATGCTAAACTAAAGAATATTATACAATAGAGTGCTAAACTGAAGATATACAATAGAATACTAAACTGAGAGAATATTATACAATAGAATACTAAACTGAGAAATATTATACAAAGAATGCTAAACTGAGAGAATATTATACAATAGAATACTAAACTAAGAGAATATTATACAATAGAATGCTAACTGAAGATTATTTTCCAATGGAATACTAAACTAGAGAGAATATTATACAATAGAAATACTAAACTGAAAAATATTATACAATAGAATGCTAAACTGAGATATATTATACAATAGAATACTAAACTGAGAGAATATTATACAATAGAATACTAAACTGAGAGAATATTATACAATAAAATACTAAACTGAGAGAATATTATACAATAGAAACTAAAACTGAAATAATATACAATAGAATGCAAAACTGAGAAAATTATACAAAGAATGCTAAACTGAAGAATATTATACAATAGAATACTTAAACTAGAGAATATTATCAAAAAATGCTAAACTGAGAGAATATTGTACAATAGAATGCAAAACTGAGAGAATTTTATACATAGAATGCTAAACTAGCAAATATTGTACAATAGAATTCTAAACTGTGGGAATTTTTAGCAATAGAATGCAAAACTGGGAATATTGTACAATGGGAATGCTAAACTATGAAAAAAATATACTATGTGAATGCTTTTTCAATTTGTATACATCTAGCATGGTTTGTCAGTGTCCATCTTTCTTTATTCCCGACGTCAAGAAAAAAAGGAATAAAACCCCGTTTTTTAAAACGTTTGTACTAAACAACTAAAAAGGACGTTCCGGTACCTGAACACTTTCCCGAAAACGACCAAGTAACCAGGACGGCGCTGGATCCACTGATGCTGAGAAGAACAACATTTGTTGTCATGCAGACATGCTGTATACTTTCTGCCTTAAAGTGTTTATCTTAAATTGTATATTTCCCAATTTGAGTTCAGTTAGTTTATTTACAATACAGTTTTAACTTCATCTTTGTATATCGCTTTGTTCAATTTCAAATAAATTGATCTTTCAGTAGACGCGTTATATTACCATTAAAAATAATCATGAAATTTTATTCGTAATATAATCTATGTTTTTTTGCTTCTGTGAAATTAGTGACCAAAACAATTTTGTAATTTTATCAAAGACGATGGAAAAATACGATTTTCCTGATTCAATGTTAATATTATTATATAACAATTGCAATAGCACTACAGAGTTTGTTTAGTTTGTATGTTTCTTAAGAGTTCTTATCTATTTATCTACACCTTCAACGGTTTTTGAAAATATACTATTTGAACGAACTATATCAAGTTCTAATGTCAAATTGACATATTAATCAATGCATCTGAAAAAAATTTTTGAGATTCACAGTCTCGATAAGTGGAAGTACTGTTATTAGTTCAGCTGATATTGGTTTAAATAACGTATTTAATTGCATATTTTCTGAAATATTTGTGAAAGTCAAAAAACAGTACTTATCATATATTTCTCGATTACAGTTCAATGTAAAGATACACATTATCGATTACTGTAATAATATTCTTTGCATATCTTAGTATTGTAAATCTTCTATCTATAAAATTTAATATTATTTCTGATACTTTCCGTATTTTATAGTTACCGATCGCAAGTTTATCGAGAAAATGATATCATAAATTGTGTAGGAACTGTTTGGTTTACATTTATTTCTTGTACGATTTCTGTCTAAAAGCAATACAGCAGTGCAGTATGCTATTATTTCAAGTTGCTTCAAATTACACTAAGAAAAGTACAAACTGTACTGTGTAAACAACACCATATTTAATCACCAGAGAAAGAAACATAAGTGTAACTTGGGTTCTGAAAGGAGATAATTCTTTCTTATTTTTTATGTTTGATGGCATACACGATCTGATATAACCAAAACAAGGTTTATCTTTGGTTTAAAGAGGCTTTTATCCTATGTAAAAAAAAAAAACCTAACAAACAAATGTATATGTCCAAAGCACTATTTAAAAAATTCTTTGAACCAGTTCAAATCTTATATTCATGAAGCAACAAACATACCAGTCTTCGTGACATTACTGTCATTTGGTTTATATTCAAATACTTGTTATTTTTTTCATAGTGAAGAAACAAATGTTGCGAAAGAGCTGATATTAACTCTGAAGAGGATCACTTGTAGTCTACAATTTTTTTACAAGACAGGCAAGCTTTTCAAAACAAAAACATGAACAATAGTCGTTATTTATTACACGAAGCGAAAAAAACATCATTGTGAGCGATAACACCATGTATTACATTGAAGGGTTTCTTCTTTTCCTGACTAGTTCTTGCGTTTCCTTATTTGGCATAATCACCAACGTCATCAACATGGCGGGTACTTGAAACTAGGAATCAAAGACAGTGTCACAGTTCAGTTCTTTCCTTATCTATTATAAACTTTATATTTTGCATTCTAGCTCTGGGGGCATCTTGGGGTTTTTTTTTGGCGAAATACGACCAGATCTAAATCCTTGATGCATATTCTTTTGTTGTCTTTCTGACGCAGTTGAAGAGAAAGTGTATTCTTTATCAATAATAACTACTTTTCTATCATTGGAAAGATGTTTTTGTGTTATATTTCCTATCAAAGTCAAAATAATGTTCACAAAGAATTCTTCTATTACTTTCATCTCGTGGGGGCTTTTATATTTATGCTGATGCTAATCCCAGATTATCTAACCAGGAGTTTTGCATGGAAATATGACTGGAGATTTAATTCAACACGACTTCTCAGTCAAACTGCACCATCTAGAGTTGCATTCAATCTCGCCAAGAACATTTTATTTTCTGCTGCTTTGCCATCTTTTGCTATGGTAACTAACACAATCTGTGCAGCAATCATGATTACAAGGATTAAAGAATCCAGACAATTCAGACATTTAAATTACCCATCTACACCTTACTTGCAAGGCTTAAAAGGAGAACTTGGAAAATATAGAAATAAATCAAACGCTAATAGAACCACATTAACGAAAAGAGATGTCAGGATGACAAAATCAGTCATCATTGTCGATATTATCTTTATTATATGCAATATTACTAAATTTATGATGCTTGCTGTTGATGTCGTAGGGTATTTTATTTCTGATTTCAACATACACATATCTGGTATATACCACAATTTAATATTTGTCATGGTGGTGGTCACCTTTACTATGGAAGTCGTGAATGCCTCAGTAAATTTTTTAGTTTATTATTTTACCAGTTTGACATTTAGGTCAGCATGTAAACAAATATTTTGTAAATCTTAAAGTGGGAGAATTTTGCCCACCTGCCCCGCGTGTTCGAATCGCGTTGGACGACGGATAAAAAGCTTCATGTGAGTGCGGTTCAACTCCGCGGGCTGGTAGAAAAGCCATAGGTTCTCCAGATTTACGGTGTTCTGGCACCGAACCGAAGGGTTACGATGTCCATGGAACCGAGCCGAAGAGCTTAAAGCTCAAGTGCTTCTGAATCGGAAAAAAGTGGGATTATATTATATCTTATACTTATAGTATTCTAATACTTATAGTATTCTCACTATATGGGCTTTGTCGATCTGACAAAGGCTTTCGACACGGTTAACAGGGAGGGTCTATGGAAGATCATGGAAAAATTTGGGTGCCCAAGGAAATTCATCAAGATCGTCCAACAGTTTCACGAGGGGATGATGGCACGTGTACTTGACGAAGGGAGCTGTCGGGAAACCTTCCATGTCACCAACGGCGTCAAACAGGGCTGTGTTACTGGCCCCAACACTCTTCAGCATGATGTTTGCTGCCATCTCACGGATGTCTTTTTGGGGGGCGACGAACATGGTAAAATTGAACAGGGCAGACGGTAACCTATTCAATCTTCGGAGGTTAAAATCCTCCACAAAGGTAAAAGAATCAACTATCTCAAACCTGTTGTTTGCTATGACATGCCCTCGCTACCAACTCTGAGGAAGAAATGCAGACTTACATGGACAAGTTCTCAATGGCTTGTGATAGGTTTGGCCTCACCAAAAAAACAGAGGTCATGTTCCAGCCCGCCCCTAGAGAACAGTATTACGATCCAGTCATCAACATTAAACACCAGCGTCTCCAGTCAACGGACAACTTTGCTTGTCTTGGCAGCCTCCTATCCAGATCGGCAAACATAGATTCTGAGGTCCACAATAGATATCCAAAGCCAGTGCTGCGTTCGGAAGGTTACGTGTCACTGTGTGGGAACGAAAGGGGATAAGCATAGTCACAAAGCTGAAAGTTTACCAGGCCGATAGTGCTAACTACGCTGTTGTACGCAAGCGAGACATGGACAGTGTAGCAGACACGCAAGAAAAATTAAACCATTTCCACACAAGCTGTCTACGCAGAATACTAAAATAAACTGGCAGGACAAAATTCCAGACAGCGAAGTCTCTACAAGAGCAAAGATCCCAAGCGTCAACACTTGTTGCAGAAGGCCTAACTGAGATGGGTCGGTCACGTTGCTCGAATGCCTGATAAACCATCCCAAAACAGTTGATGTATGGCGAGCTTGAAGGGGCAGACGTTTAGCTGGTGGACAGAAAAACGCTTTAAAGACACTCTTAAAGTGTCTCTGAAATGCTTCGATATAGACAATACTGCAAGCAAATCTTTTTGCGCAAGATCGCCAAATGTGGCGATGTAACAAAAGAGAGGAACCTGAATAGCTGAGAATCATCGTATTGTTGAGTCACAGAGAAAACGAGCAGCGCGAAAAGACAGAGCACACAACACGCACATGTCTAACCTTGATCATGCATGCCCCACCTGTGGTCGGGGATTCTGTTCTAGGATTGACTCTACAGTCACCTCCGCACACACCGTGAGAGGTACAGTACACGTTCAGGATTATTAATATCGCTGCGATGGACGGCTATTAATTCTAACACTGCATTAGTAAATACTCTCATAAAAAATATAATGAATCAGATTATGTTGGGAGTTGTGATTCTTCTGTACTGGTATTCGTTACTTAGAGCTTTCCAGCAATTTCTTCATATCTTCTTAGCCAGACTGGTACCTAAGTCTGTTTCCAGGTCACTGCGTGGAGGTTGGGGCAGGGTCCGTATATGCGCTCCCTTTGTTAACCCTGGCTCATGTTACCGCCGTGTCCATGAGCCTTTGACCCCATATACCGGGAATCTAACAAACAGCGAGAAGACTTCTTTTTAAATCTTCAAATCTTGATATTTTGTGTAACGGACAGCTCCAAGACGGAACATGCTAGCTATAACAGAGAAGGATACACACCAGAAAGAATGGAGCATGAAATATATTGTAGGATTTAATGACTATGTTTAAATTTGTTATACGGATGGGACTGTAACACAGATCAGCACAGAGCTCACTGAACAAAATCATCTGTCTGTTTAAGAGATCTGAGCATCAATTGGCACAGAGAAGCATGTGATAACTGATCGCAGAATAATATTCTCTTCTATTTATATATATATATATTCTCGTATAAATATCGAATGGTTATATACATGATGTTATGGGTAAATGAATACTGGTGAGATCTGTGTTCTGTGATACAGAATGCTGCAGATATGGGCATCATCAAGACGATGTATGAAAATATCGGAGTAGCTCTGGGATCAAAAATAAGAAATAAAGTTTGTATCGCAGATATGACCAAACAGCTCGAAAGATGGGTGAATCACTATTCTAATCTTTATTCTGTGGAGAAACCAGGAAACATTGTCGTCGATCAGATCATACCGAAAAATCATGAACTAACGGAGCTGGATGCCGAACCCACAGAGTTGGAACTTTCCGAAACAATCAACAAACTTTCAAATGTCATGGCATCAGGACTAGACAACATTCCCGCAGAAACCACATAAATACTGATGGAGTCCTCCTGGCTCACCTCTACAATCTTCTTATTCAGTGCTGAGAGGAGGGAGAAATTCTCAAGACATGAGGGATGCAAAGATAGTGACACTTTATAAAACAAAGGATAAGGGGTTCGTAATAAACCACAGAGGCATCTCTTTTATAAGTCACGGGCAAGGCCTTGTACCAGTCATTTCAAAACGACTACAGAAGCTGGCAGAGTGTGTTCTCCCAGGGTCACAATGTTGATTCAGAGCTGGACGGTCAACAACTGACATGATATTACCCTTCGACAGCTACAAGACAAGTGCATAGAGCAAAGTAAGCCTTCATGTATTAAGCTGTGGATCTGACTAAGGCATTTGACACAGTCTCAGTAAACCAGGTCTTTTTAAAATATTGAAGCAAATTGGCTGTCCCCCAAAGTTGCTCCAATTGATTGTCTCCCTTCCACGAGGACATGAAAGCCAGCATACAACGCGATGGCAGCACATCTGATAGTTTTGCTTTAAGAGTGAAGTCAAGTAGGGCTGTGTCTTTACCCCCACTTCCTTTGGCATTTTCTTCGCAGTCCTTTGTACCATGCCACCGGGGTACGCTGATGATGATGTTTTCATCCCTGCCTAGATTTGCAGTTCACTCTTTAACTTTACCTGCTCAACTCCATTAGCTACTGAATTGTAAAACGGGTTGTAGCTGGAACTGAATTTATGTCCTACTTTGCCATTGCAGGTGTATGTACATATTCATCTGTAGTTTCCTGAATTATTAACATATTGTTATGAGTAATATACCCTTTTGCATGTAAATGACTTTTCTTGAAAATAGATAGAAAAGAAATACAGTCGAGCCCCAGCCACCATGGGAGCCAAGACAAAACGACGGAAATTCTCAATGACGGAAATTCTTCCTTGTCGGTGACGATGTTGCTTAATCGCACACAGTGAGGCTTCACTGAAATGCATAATCAATAATTTGCCAAGGCATGCGGCTCATTTATTTGACTATAAACTTTCAAACAGTTGTTTTATGTAGGAGATAAAACAAAAATATCACTAAAGAGTAACCATCTAACACTATTTCAAAAGTTTGCTATCTTGGGTCCAGTCAATGCCAACCTTTCTCTTGATGAAGAAATCAACGTTCGTATAGGGCGTGTGGCTACTACATTCGGCAAACTATCAAAAAGGAGTGTGGGACAACACAAAACTGACATTGCACGAAGATTCAAATATATCGAGACGTAATTAATTTTTTATTATATGGCTCAGAAAACATGGACAGCCTACTCAAGACACGAGAAGAGACTTAACGTCTTTCACCTTCGATGTCTCCGCAATATTATGAACATCAGGTGGTACGACAAGATAACCAACTCTGAAGTACTGCAAGGTGCAAACCTACCTTCCATCATGGGAATGCTCAGCAGTAGACGACTAAGATGGCTAGGGCATGTGAGAAGAATGGAAACTTGTCGAAACT
Source organism: Arion vulgaris (assembly GCA_020796225.1). Classification (NCBI taxonomy): domain Eukaryota; kingdom Metazoa; phylum Mollusca; class Gastropoda; order Stylommatophora; family Arionidae; genus Arion; species Arion vulgaris. Next base: position 40,209,478 of record CM036762.1, read on the forward strand.
AAATAAATATTGCTCTGTGAGCTGGAGTGGGAAGAGACACCAGGGCAGACCACTGCTCAGATATAAAGATGTCTGCAAGAACTCAATGAAAAACGTTTCTATAGGTCCCAGCATATGTGAAAAACTAGCTGATGACAGAGTTGTGGTGCAAGCGATATTGTGCAAGGCGCAAGTTTTTGAGTAGAGACTTATGTATGAGCTGAAATACAAGAGAGATAAGCGAAAACCTGTAGTTGTCACGGTAAAACACTAGCAAATTGAAAGTCTGTAAAGACGAAAAAGGCCATATATATATTTTTGCATTTTAAACAATTAGAAAAGCATAAACAGCAACCAACTCGGGCAAATTCTTCAATTGTCCTCCTGTCGTTAGCACACAGACACACTTATATACGCCGAGCAGCCACAGATTTGCCTGAGCAGATCTTGGAGTTGAAAGTGGACCTGGATGAGAAAATGGCACTTTTTAAGATTTTAGCAACTAAGCAAAGTCCGCTAGGTGTGATGAATTCGCACAAATGTTTTCCGATAGCTCCTCCAGAAATTTTGGCGGTTTCACTACAGGCCATGACGGCACGCCACACAGACGTATCATAACGATTTTAAGATCACGATCTGCGTGGCGGAAAATGATGAAGATAAAGGAATGGCATTTCTGGATCATTTTATTCAACAGACGAATCGAAATGAGAGGGAAGACTCAATATTATTTCGCTGTTATCGGAGCAATGTGTCCACACGGAGTGGGAATGACGATCTGAATTCACGAGTGATGAAATACGTGCAATGCTTAAGAGATCACACAATACTGCACCAGGCCCTGATGGTATCCAATACAGTGACATAAGCAGGATATCGGACGAAGACATGAATGAGCTTAGTAAAGAATTCAACATTAGTTTAAAAACGGCGAGATCAGGAGGAATGGCCACACAGTTATTTAATACCACTGGCAAACTTCTAACAAAATCACAAACACATAAGGTTTAGAATAATTGTAATGTAGAACACAGTGGGCAAGCTTCTGGAAAAGCAGTGGCATGCAGGCTCGATCGGGATTTGGAGGAACGTCGCATGTTTCCTTCCACCTCGGCGGTGCATACAGGTGTGGAATAAAGAAATCCTGGTGTAATGCATCGATCTTTTCCTATGACGTCTTTGAAGGTTTCCAGATTGGTTTGGAGACTTGTGCTGTTGTACTAGATCTCGAGGATGCTTAAAACAAAGTTCCAATCACATACCTTATCCAAATGCTCACGCTACTCAAAATCGATACATTGCTCATAAGATGGATTGCAAGGGCCCTGTTCGAGAGAAAAGTGGAACTCAGGTGTGATAATTGGTACTCTGTGCCGACAAAAAATTCACCGAGCCTACCACAAGGGTCCCCACTATCTCAAGTACTATTCAATGTATTCACCATAATGATTATGAAGCAGCAATTATCTGGTAGGGGACGAACACTGTCATTTGCAGACGACATCGTATGGTACAGACAGGGGAGAAACAGGGTTTGAAATTGCTAATAAACTCCAGGAAGAATCCGAACCGCATAATGGCCTGGTGTGATGTTTCTGGTAAACGATAAACCATACCAAAGCTGTGCTATCATGGCTCTCCCTAAATAATCACATTAGAAGTCTGACACCACATGTCACTTTAGATGGACATACGCTCACCCGAACAGCATCTATGAGTTATTTGGGTGTAAAATTTGATCGCAGTCTATGCTTTAGGAACCATATTGACTGCTATTGCCAAGACTCGCAACGCACTATCTGCACTGAGAATCATGGCGGCTGCTAACATTGAGCAATGCCTTCTTGTGCTCTTGTATCAAGGTATTGTTCTGTCATGTTTAGAATATGTGCATGCGCTTCTCCTTAACAATTAGTCCTACGCAAAACAGTGAGATCGATAATAATTCAGAATGGGGCTATGCGCACTATCTGGGATGCATCAAAGATACACCAGCAGTGTCAATGCGATTCTTCTGACCTCCGAACTATTGCTAACAGAATTGAAACTTCGAGGGTTCAATCATATCTAAGAATCATTGCAACAAGGAACATCCTCTATGAAGAACTTATTAAGGGTGTAGACTCAAGAGACGCAGATCATGGCTGGAGTCAGGCCGGGAAGATACGCATAGGAAAATATGTGATCCTTCCGGGAATTGAAACAGGAGAGGAATGGATTGCTGTGCCACATCAATTTCAGACTTGCTTTCACCAAGTTATTACATCTATTAAAAACTGTGAACAAAATAATCTATCACTGCTAAACGGAGGTGGAGGCTCTCTTGAATGACATCATCAATGATACAGATGTGGTTATTTACACCCATGGTTCAGTCATTCGCCAACAACGCTGTGTTGGGCTTTTTCAGCACGCTCAGAGGAAAACAATAAGAGATCAGCAGCCCAGCGCAAAACAACCACAAGTAGCTTGACAATGGAGGTTCGGGCGGTTACGGAGGCAGGAATGGTTGGCATCTCAACTACTCTCGTGTTTTCATACTCAGTGACTCCATGAGCATGATTCGTAAAGTCGAATTAGGCATAAGTGGGAGACGCAACTGCAGAGGTACTGGTACAGCATGCGATCAGAGAAATCACCTCATTTTTGTACCTGGGCACGGAGCAGGCAATGAGCGAGCTGATAGATTGGCTGGCTTGGCTACAATATTAGAGGAGCTGCCATGGAGCGAAATGACATTCTTCACGCATTGAGAGAGTCTTTCCAAACACAGGAGTTTCAGGGCTGTGAATCCCACTGCTGACCGATTGGAAAGAGATGGGTGTCAATATTGGTACCGCCCAAAAGAACGACATACTAAATATGCAAAGAGATTTGATTAACCGACATCGAACTGGTGTTGAGTCACTGGACGCTGCTGGATTTGCGGAGATCGGAGCACCTATAGAGTGCTATGATGATAGTCCTCATATAACTGATAACTGATAACACACTTATATATATCCTTCGAGGATACCGTCCAAACATAGAGAAATGACGAAACGCAGCGATTCACTCAGGCATTGAGAAATGTGTTGCTGCAATTTACCTTGAGGCTTAACAAACATAGTTTTTATCTCATCACTCCGCCCTTTACCCTCAATTGGGGTCAAAGGTGCTTAGGGACAACGCTGCCAGGATTAGTAAGCTGGCACTAATCAAGATCTTATGTGGTGACCCTGGTAACAGACATTTGTTCCTGTCTTCCGTGTAGAATTGAGGAGAGCTACTTTGGTGGGAGAGATGCTACGCAGTCTCGTTGGATGAGATCCGCCTGCAACACACAGACGAGTGGAATCCCAGAGTGACTACTAATGCACGTCTCTCCCGGCTGATGGGAGAAAGCTGAACGGATAAATAAAAAGGGATGAGAGGTTCATCCAGAGAGGAGAGTAGATCAAGTGTGGAGAAAACTCGGGCCCGGAGGTGGGGAACTGCCACCTCCGGTCCGAGCTGTCTGCACGGGCCCACACATGGCGAAACGCAGAGCCCTGAGGTGGGGGCTCGTGCTGTTCATGTGGCCGGACAGTCTAGAGGCATAGGAAATGAGTATGGTGCGAACTGTTGGGCATGGTGGGCAGGCACCAGGGCAGAGCGAGCGTGGTGAAGCCCACTGATGGGCAGACGTACAAGGTGCTGATGGTGGAGTAACGAAGAAGCGTGACAAGCGTAAGGGTGAGCGGACCACAGAAATGTGCAGAAAAACTGGAAAGCCCAGCAGAGGCTTTAATCCAGTGCGCGTTTCCACTCGCAAGGGAACTACTACTGCCTTGTAGTTAGACTGGGGACAATCAAAGGAAGATTTCCAGGAGCAAAACCGTACTCAAAACTGGACCGTAAGTAAACCAAATAGTTCAAAAAATGACCGGTAACCTGGCAGATGACGCTCAACAGCCTGGGAGGGCAGGTCGTCCAAGCGTCGCTGCCCTAAAGAAAAAGTAGCAGCCTGCTGCCTTGCAGGTCGGCTGGGGACAGCCAAAGGCTGACGGAGAGCGACTTGAGTAAATGCTTGTTGAAATCGGACACATCGCCGAAGGTCAAGCACCAGAGCTCCGAATTTATACTGAAGATTGTGTCGTAAAATTACGTTCTTGTAAAAGGCTGTTTATATATCACAATAAGGATGATAAAAATGGTCAAAAATCTAGTTTTTGAGCAGATCTCAGATAGGGGGAGAACAATGTCATATGGAGACGATGTTTTGGTGCATCACCAGGCAATGACCGAGAGTAGGTCGTGAAAGAACTCCAGTAAGAACGTGACCGCAAGACCTAAGTTGTATTGCCCGTATTAGATAGACTAGAACACGATTCACCTATAATTAGATGATGCATCTTTTGAACAAAATCTCACCAAGCGGGGAATGAACCGACTACTTTTGTGTTAGCGTGTATGTATATATATATATATATGTATGAATAAATAATTACTCTCGTATCCTTATACGTTACATTGGGCCTGCAAGTAATTTCTCTATACTACTCTGCCCTGGGCAACTCGCTCATTCTCGTCTATGGAATTGAGACCGACATGTATTGAATCTCTCGGCAAAGTTCGTTTCAGGATCTGCCTCTGGCGTCTCCTCTTACTAGAACTATGTTTGAGGCCATGATAAAAATGTGAAGATTTAGCGCAGAGACATTCTGATTGTTCGATATAGTGACTGATATTTTCCGACTGGGTAGGGTTTTTTCTTGCAAATTCCAAAAGAATTATGTCACCCATAGTGTCTTGCTGGTAGAAGAAATGCTACACTTAGCCAGAATTATAATATAGAGGGGATTTTGGTGTGATTTACTCGTACAATTTTTGAAACATGATGAAGTTGAAAAGGTTGATACCGTTTCGAGTGAATATTTTACAGTCTTCTGCAAACTTCATCTATTTCTCTATCTCTTTCTCTCTTATTCCTTTCAGCTCCAAATGAAACATGAGGCTGGGATTTTTAATTGCCATTTATATTAGTTTTTTTTAAAATTTAGTATATCTAATGAAGCATAAAGTTGAGCTTGCTCTAAATATTGTGTCAGTTTTTTTACTGCAATTTCTATAAATAAACCATTTTTTATAGATCTTCTTCTTTTCTTCTAATTCACTTTCACCTCCCAACGGAGCACAGGTCTGCAATGAACTTTTCCAGCTATGAGTAGATGCCAGTTTTAAATTCCACTAGATTTGATAGTTTGAAGAATATTCTTCATAGCAAATAGAGAGAGAATACTGTAGAATAGAATGCTAAATTGAGAGAATATTATATAATAGCTTGCTATTGTTCAATTGTGGATAGTTCTGGCATGTCTTATCAGTGTTAATCTTAAGTTATCTAGAGTTGTCTGTGGTCAAACATGGCCAATAACAGCAGCTAATGAGCGGAAAATCATAACGACAGAGATGAGATGTTTTAGAAGAGCTGGTGTGACAATAAGAGACAAAATTAGAAATGAAGAAATCAAAAAGAAGACTTGATGTGAAAGCAGTCATGCAATTCATAAAAGAACAGCAGATTAAATGGTTTGGATACCTGACAAGAATGCCCTGGTATCGCCTACCACAGAGAGCAAATACATGAAAAGTATAAAGAGTACAAAGCAAGAGGAAGATCACGCAAAAGATGGAGCGACGGCATCAAGAACAGTCTAATGAAAATTAATATCAGCCACAAAGTGCCTAAAGCAAGCACATGCAAGATCACTACGTCCCCTCCTCCACCATCCCCCCAACCCTTCTATAAAGTAGTAAATGGTGGGAGAAAAAAAGAAGAAGATTGTACTAAAGTACCCAATTTTCTTTCGTACAGTTAATGTTGTCAACTGAGTTGAGTTGAGGGGAAACACTTAAACATTTTCATCAATAACAAAGTTACAAAGCATTAGAGATTTCTCTACTAAAAATACATAAACAATGACAATACACAGAAACGTTTCAACCAAATTGCCTTTATCAAGCAAAGAATACAACAGAAGTGAACAATTTCACTTTTTTCACAGTGCATTACATATAGAGTGAAAATCGTGGCATATCCTTTACAGGACGTTACCACACCACCAAACAAATGACCACGAGCCGCCAATGTAGTTTACGAAAGGCAAGTTGCGGAGAAAAAATAAATGTTAGGGAAATGTCCTGCCAACAAGAGAAGCTATGTCATCTTTTAACTTACTTTGAGGATACCGCCCAAGCAGAGATAAATGACGAAACGTACCGATTTTTGTCAATGATGTCTCTGAAGGTTTTCACTCAGGTATTGAGACACATGTTGTTGCAATTTACCTTGAGGATGGATATGAATTGAGTATTTAACTCAACACCAGCCCGTTCTCCTCATTTGGGTTTTTTGCGGCCTTCGTCCAAAGAAAGTTAACTGTGGAAGCTAGACTTCAGCAAAAACAATAATACATCTTAGTCTACCACAATGTTGACTATTATATCCGGTGCTGATCAACGCCTATTATGAGAATTACAGGCGAGCAGATATTAGAATGAGGGAGGATGTTATATGCTGACGATATTTTGGTGTATCACGCGGACAATGATCAAGAGCAGGCTGTGAAAGAACTTCATTCACAATTCTATAGCATAAGTAGCTGATTCGGAGATACAGGAGCACTGGCAATCCGACAAATGCAGCAATAACATGGTTCTATTTAAACAACCGTATTTCCAAACTCTAACACTAATTTTTTTATATTTGTTGAGAGGTCCCAGGTAACCTGGAGTTTCACTTTGATATAATTTTTTTGCATTTAACAGAACACATATGCCCATGTTGCAAATGAAGGCTAGGAAGGGCAAGGACGCGGCGTGAGTAATGGCTGCGACAAATTATGAGCAGCGCACTTAAAAAAATGTTCGACAATCAATTCTTAGTCTTATGCAGATGAAAGACTGAAAAGAATGTATATCGAGGCTAAACACATCATATTGAATGCACTAAAGATACGTCGTGCAAGCCAAGCTAGTTTTTACCTTCTCGTGATTATACTACTATGGAAGACAGAAAAGATATGTCCCGTGCACGGGCCTACTTTCGAGTCAATACTGATACACAACATCTGCTACAATGAAAATAAAGATAGAAATGGGAAATAGGTTAGAAAGAAGAAAATCTTGGATGAGTCAGGCCGAGGACTGTATCCAGCAAATGTCTTAGTTTTAATACATTGATCCAGGAGAAGAATTGACAAGTGGCACAATGAATAGACAACAATTTTCAATATTTATCTGACTGATGAAGAATAAAGACAAAATAAAATCAGTGGTCGTGGAGGCATGTCTGTGCAAATAACACTAGCCTGAGATAATATTGTCCAATAGAACACTAGCCTGAGAGAATATTTTCTAATAGCACTAGCCTGAGAGTATATTGTCTAATAGAACAATAGCCTGAGAGAATATTTCTAATAGGAACACTAGCCTGAGAGAATATTGTCCAATAGAACACTAGCCTGAGAGTATATTGTTTAATAAAACACTAGCCTGAGAGTATATTGTCCAATAGAACACTAGCCTGAGAGTATATTGTTTAATAAAACACTAGCCTGAGAGTATATTGTCCAATAGAACATTAGACTGAGAGTATATTGTATAATAGAACACTAGCCTGAGAGTATATTGTCTTATAGAACACTAGCCTGAGAGTATATTGTCTTATAGAACACTAGCCTGAGAGTATATTGTCCAATAGAACACTAGCCTGAGAGTATATTGTCCAATTGAACACTAGCCTGAGAGTATATTGTCCAATAGAACACTAGTCTGAGAGTATATTGTCTCATAGAACACTAGCCTGAGAGCATATTGTCCAATAGAACACTACCCTGAGATAATATTGTCCAGTAGAACACTAGCCTGAGAAAATATTTTCCAGTAGAACACTAGCCTGAGAGAATATTGTTCAATATGTAGAAGGATATTGCTATCCCTGATAGAAGTAGCTTTCATTATAGACAGCTAAAGCATATTTGACGACAACATATAAAGAAATATAGGAGTCAGTGTATATAAGATGCGCACCAGAAACCGTACAGCGTGGTAGAATAGTTAGAAAGGAAAACGTATGTACGACGTAGGTTGACGACATAATCGCTAGGGAATAATGACAAAAAAGGAGAGACAACAAAACACATTAGACCAAGGACAGATGTGATATAAGTAAATAACCTACAAACGATATGATAAAATAGATTAGTAAAATGCATTACGCTAGATAAGTATAGATGACAGTAACCGGTCTTATGAAGAAATATATTATACAGTCATGCGCAACAAAGAAAAACCAAGTATGTCAGATACATGATTTGTGTTAACATCTTCATTATTTCAACTATTAAGGTATACCATCAGTACTAGATCTGAGGATGATTCCATTACAAGCACCATTTGCCAGACCGCACCACATATCGTGTTACTCTTGTGCACAACATTTCAACATCTTAATATTATTCACCGATTGCAAAAGAACGCCAATAACAATTATAACCCTAGCCTGAGAGAATATTGTTCAATAGAAGTCTAACCTGAAAGAATATTGTTCAATAGAACACTAAACTGAGAGAATATTATCCAATAGAACTCTAGCCTGAAAGAATATTGTTCAATAGAACCCTAGCCTGAGAGAATAGTGTCCAATAGAACTCTAGCCTGAGAGAATATTGGTCCAACAGAACCTTAACCTGAAAGAATATTGTTCATGAGAACACTAAACTGAGAGAATATTGTCCAAAAAGAACTCTAAATCCGGGAGAGAATATCGTCCAATAGAACTCTTAGCCTGGGGAATATTGTCCACAGAACTCAAAACTGAGAGAATATTGTACAATAGAACCTCTGCTAGTTAGTTAGTTTATTCCTTTCGAGCCAAAGGCGGCACATAGGGGCAGAGGTTTTAGATCTCCATGTGATACGGTTCTTTGCTAGCAGTTGGAGATCTTGTATGGTTTTACATTCCAATAGTTTACTTTCTTGTTGGATGGTTCTTCGAAGAGTGGTCTCTGGTCTTCCACGTTTTCTTTTCCCAACTGGTGACCACATAAGGACTTGTCGATTTAGTCTCTTCGTCTGATCTAAGAACATGACCTAAATATTTCACCTTCTGTTTCTTATAATATTTGATACGGTTGTTGGTGTGTTCTATCTCTCACTGTGTTGTTAGAAACGAAATCACTCCATTTTTTAAATAATTTTCGTAGACATTTATTCTCAAAGCTGTCCAGTTTTTAATCAATTTTCTTTGTTGATTTCCAACTTTCACAACCGTAGGGTCAGTACAGGAATCACAAATGACCTAAATAATTTAACTTTTGTGCATATACTAAGGTCTTGAGATTGCCAGATATTCGTTAATTTAGTGAAGGCACTAGCTGCTATAGCAATATGGAGTAGCTTATTTCTTTCATCGTGTCTCCGTTGTTTGACACTTACTACCCAAATATGTAAAATGTTCAACTTTCTCCAGTGTTTGGCCATTTATTACGATGTTGTCTGTCGAGTTCGTGAGGTCCATAATTCTTGGTCTGGCAGAATTGACTGGAGACCAACCTGTTCTGCAAGTGTGCAAAGATTGCTTCTTAGTTTGTGGGTTGCTTGTGTGGTTGAATTCAATATGGCCATGTCATCGGCAAAGTCAAGATCAAACAGCTATCTGTTATTAAGCCATTTGATGCCTAGCTGATCATCTTGGGTGCATTTGCGCATGATCCAGTCTATAGCTATCCCAAAAGCATAGGTGACATCACGCAGCCCTGCTTCACACCCGAATTGACTGCAAACCAGTCTGAGTTTCCTGCATCTGTTCTTACACAGCAGGATGCTTCAGAATAGAAGGCTTTTATAATATTGATGTACTTTTCCTGGAAGCCGTAGGTCTAAGAATCTCCCCAGAGAGTAGAACGATGAAGACTATCAAATGCTTTCTGAAAGTCTATAAAATTTATCACTAGTGGTGACTGGAATTCAATTGATTCTTCTATAATGGACCTCAGCGTGAAGATATGATCGGTACAAGAACGATGAAGAAAAAGCCAGCTTGTTCTTCTCTTAGCCTTGCGTCGACGGCTTTTTTCAGCCTCTCCATCAAAATACCGCAGAACAGTTTCACAGGTGCCGACAGCAAGAGCCATTCCGCGCCAAAGTTGCTGCACTTGACAAATCGCCTTTTTGGGGAGCTTGAATATCACCCGTCTTTCCAATCTTTTGGAGGGGTCTCTATTCTGCCAAACATCGTTCATTACGTACGTAGGAATCCCACGATTCCCCGTCAGTTACTTTTAGCATCTTCTCCTGAAATATCATCCTACCGCTGGCTTTGTTGTTTTTCGTTTTGATGGCTTGTTTAATTCTTTCCATTGAGAAGTTGTCAATGCAGTGCATTAAATGATGGCATTTGTATTTCTGTTTCAAAAACTGGTAAGCATTACCGTGTTGGGTCTATTTAATACCTCTTTAAAATGTTCAGCCCATCTTTTCGATTGTGCTTGTTGTGATGGTATGGATCTGCTGTTTTTCCCTTTCACGGGATGCTTGCCGTCGGCGGATGATTCGTTAGCTGTTTCGTATAATATGAAAGAGTGTTTTACTGTTCCCTGTTTTGGATGCTGTTTCTGCCTCTAGAGATAACTTGTGGATGTAATCACGTTTATCTTTGCGAGCATTTGCTTTAATATCTTTGTCCAGTTGTCTATATTCAAGAACTGTTGGTTCGTTTTGAGTCGATAGTATCTTTAGTTTAACTTCTTTCTTTCTTGGATTTTTTGCCATGTTTCTTCACTTAACCAATTCTTTTCTTCCTTTTTTATATCCTGCTGTTTCTGCTGCTGCAGATTTAATAGTGTTCTCTAAAAGTTCCAATGATTTTCTATGTTCTTCGGCATGCCCTGTTGTAGTGACGTTATGTAAGTTGGTGAATCTATTATGAATATCGATATTAGGAACTTTTGAATATTTGGTAACAGTAGGCGTTTAGAATCTATTTTCTTAGTTTTTTGTGGTTTGTATAATACTTTCAATTTAGTTCTTATTTTAGCAATGCATAAGTTGTGGTCACTACAATATCTGCCCTCTGTAGGCCTCCTTACATCTAAGACGACGTACGAAATTTCACGTTTATACAGAAGTGATCAATCTGGTTTTTTGTATGTTGTCAGAGAATCTGTTGTTTTATGGATGTCTTTGTGTGGGAAAATGTACTAGCTATGATCATATTAGTGAGTTCGCATAATTCCAGTAGCTCTTCACCATTTTGATTCAGGGTTTTTCGGTTCCGGTTTCAAGATGGAAGGTGTTGTTTTCTTCGTACTTGCTATGGTCGGTTGATTCGAGGCCTAATAATCTCAATCGTAAAATCCAAGTATTTCTTGAAACAGAGGATTTATCTAAATATGTATCGTTCTATTAATGTGTAATGGCTACCCGTTCTAGTTTATTAAATAGTAAGCAGTGTTCGAAATTCGGCTATTGGAATGTGAGACTATGTTTCAAGCGGAAAAACCGCTGAGATGTGTAAAGAAATGAAAATTATAACCTGACATCTTGGGTGTCAGTGAGTGCAGATGAAGCGGATTCAGGTAAAATTATATATCTAGCGAAAATGTGTTTATTATTCATTCCGGGAGAGCTGATAATATTCATAAAGAAGGAGTTGGAATTATCATGACACATAAAGCTGCATCATCTCTAATTAGCTAAGCCAATCAACGAAAGAATTATAATGTTCGACTACAAACTAGACACTTTAAACTTACAATTATACAATGTTACGCTCCAACGAACGACAGCACAGATGACCAGAAGGACAGATTTTACGCTTCAGTGCTAGACGTTCTAAACAAAACACCTAGGCACGATTTCATTGTGACTATGGGCGATTTTAATGCTAAAATCGGCAATGACAACAAAGGCATAGAAAGGTTCGTCGGCAAGCATGGAATGAGAACTCTAAACTGAGAGAATATCGTCCAATAGAACTGGCAACAAACCGCAGCCATTAGACTAGAGAGTAAGATTGGAATCTATCAGGCGATACAGTTAGAGTACGACAAGGTGCGTACTCTCACCAGACCTATTCAACTTATATGTGAAAACATCATGAGATCTATAGAAGAAAAGACAGGAATAGCAGTCGGTGGACAAAATATAAACAACCTAAGGTACGCTGATGACACAATTCTCATGGCTACAAATGAACACGATCTGCAAGACTTGATAGACATACTAGTGAGAGAAAGTGAAAAGAAAGGATTAAGCATGAATATAAAGAAAACAGAGTTATGGTTGTCTCCAAGAAACAGGAAACACCAACATGCAATATCAAAATAAATAACACAACACTGAAACAAGTCCATCTATTCAAGTATCTAGGAACATTCTTAACACCAGATGGAAGATGTACAACAGAGATTAGGAGTAGGATAGCTCAAACGAAAGCAGCTTTTATGAAAATGAAGAACACACTATGCGTGAACTCACTACCAATGACACTGCAGAAAACAGAGTACTCCAATGCTATATTGAACCAATTCTTATGTATGGCAGCGAATCATGGACACTGAACAAACAATCAATACGATCATTGGAAGCCACAGAGATGTGGTTTTACAGAAGAATGTTGAGAATTCCATGGACAGCAAAGAAAACAAACGTGGAGGTTTTAAATCAGGCCTGCACACAAAGAAACCTTATCAAAAGAATAAGAATCCGACAATCAAGGTTCTTCGGGCATATAATGCAAAGAGAAGGTTTAGAACATTTGGTGACTACAGGTAAAATTCAGGGAAGGAGAGATCGTGGAAGACAGAGGAGAAGATGTTGGATGGCCGACATCATGGTTCGACAAAATATCGACGTCAGAACTGATTCCATGCACCAAGCAAAGAGAGTTGTGGAGAGACATGATCGCCTCGCCGGCAGGCATGGCGCTTGATTGATTGATTGAGAACTCTAGCCTGGGGGAATATTGTCCAATAGAACTCTAGCCTGAGGGAATATTGTCCAATAGAACTCTAACCTGGGGGAATATTGCCCAAAAGAACACTCATCGCCAAGGCATGGTTTATAGGATGTTGCTTTCTTTGCAGAGCATCTGAAATTCACTCTGCTCTAGCCAGTTCACCTACTTCACCATGGCCCATATCGTAGTTTCTTTAATATCTTGTAGCTTATCTTCTTCGTGGACTGCTCTGTGTCCTGGGACCCTGCCCTCAATACTGTCCTTCCCAGGCCATCGTGAGCTTGATGTGGCTGAAGTATCTAATTTTTCTGTATAGTATATTGTTTATCAGTCAATTGTCTTTAACATTCAGTTCTTTCAGGACATAAGTGTTCTTTCTTTTTTCTGTCCATGGTATTCGCAAGATCTTTCTGTAGCATTTCGTTTCGAAGGACTGGATTTTCGTTTTTGTTGTTTGGCAATGGTCCATGATTTACACCAATAAGTAGCCACTGGAAAAATGCATGCTCTCAGTATTTTTAATTTTAATATTTGATTGTGCTTTCTACATGTTCTTCTTAGTGTTGAACTTTCTGATTGATATTAATAATCTTCTTGAGATGTCTTTTTGAGCAGTCGCTGTTATTGTTGATTTTGAGCCAGTATTCGTAGCTCTCTACACTGAAGTTCTTCATTGTTGATTTGGATGTTAGTGAGCCTTTGCTTTGTCAGTTGACATGATTTTTGTTTTGTGTATTCAAATATAGATGTTGGTCTTCGCTATATTTCTTTTTCGTCATGATTAGGTTTTTCCAAACCATCTTTGCTGGTGGATAATCTGCGTATCTAAGCTCTCGTATGGATTTTCCGCCTATAGTGAAAGAGTCGTAATTCACATAGTTGGCATCGTCTTTTACATTACTCATAGTGTTCTCTGCATATATGTTGAATAAATATGGGACATGACACTCCCTGTCTTACCTCCTTTTGAATCTAGAACCATTCAGCTATTTGACCTCCTATTTTAATGATACACTGTTGTTTGTGGTATAGAGATTCAATGAGTTGTAGAATACTAGCCTGGAGTAATGTTGTCCAATAGAACACTTACCCGAGAAAATATTGTCCAACAGAACACTAACCTAATGGAATATTATACAATAGAATGTTAAACTGACAGAATATTATACAATAGAATGCTAAACTGACAGAATATTATACAATAGAATGCTAAACTGAGAGAATATTATACAATAGAATGCTAAACTGAGGGAATATTGTACAATAGAGTCATAAACTGAGAAAATAATATACTATGTGAATGCTAAAGTAAGAAAATAATATACTATGTGAATGCTAAACTAAGAAAATAATATACTATGTGAATACTAAACTATGAAAATAATATACTATGTGAATGCTAAAGTAAGAAAATAATATACTATGTGAATGCTAAACTAAGAAAATATTATACTATGTGAATACTAAACTGAGAAAATAATATACTATGTGAATGCTAAACTGAGAAAATAATATACTATGTGAATGCTAAAGTAGGAAAATAATATACTATGTGAATGCTAACTATGAAAATAATATACTATGTAATCTAAAGTAAGAAAATAATATACTATGTGAATGCTAAACTATGAAAATAATATACTATGTGAATGCTAAACTATGAAAATAATATACTATGTGAATGCTAAAGTAAGAAAATAATATACTATGTGAATGCTAAACTGAGAAAATAATATACTATGTGAATGCTAAACTAAGAAAATAATATACTATGTGAATGCTAAACTGAGAAAATAAAATACTATGTGAATGCTTTTTTCAAATTTTGATACATCTAGCATGGTTTGTCAGTGTCCATCTTTCACGTATTCCCGACGACAAGAATAAAAGTGAATAAAAACTCACGTTTCTCTGAAGAAACGTAAACGTTTATGCTAAACAACTATAAGACGTTCCGTACCTGAACACTTTCCCAGAAAACGACAAGTTACAGACGACGCTGGATGCTATTGAGCGAGAGAACAACATTTGTTGCCATGCGCAATAGGCTGATACTTCTATCTTAAATGTTTATCTTCACATTGATATTTCCTAATTTTGTTAGGCTTTGTTCGAATGCAAACAATTGATCTTTTAGTAGACATGTTAAATTACCGTTATAAAAAACCTCCATGAAATTTTTATCTATGTCTTTTGTGCCAGTGAAATTGGTGACCAAACAACTGTGTAATTTTACGTGTAAAAACACGATTGGCATTAATACGTTTGTTTAATGTCAAGAGTTCTTCTATATTTATCTACACCTTCTATGATATTGAAAATATACTATTCAAACGAACTATATCAATTTCTAATGTCAAATTGAAAATAAAAATCTGAAAGAAATTTTGAGATTCACTGTGTCGATAAGTGGACAGTACTGTTATTAGTTCAGGCTGATATTGGTTTAAATATTTAATTTTCATATTTTCTGAAATTTGTGTGAAAGTCAAGAATGAAATCAAGCAAACAGTAATTGATCATATGCTGCATCGATTTCAGTTCAGTGTTATAATATCATATTATCGATTACATGTAATAACATTCTTTGCATGTCCTAGAATTGTAAATCTTATATCTATAAAATTTAATATTATTTCTGATACTTTCAGTATTTTATAGTTACCGATCGAAAGTTTACCGAGAAAATGATATCATAAATTGTGTAGGAACTGTTTGGTTTACATTTATTTCTTGTACGATTTCTGTCTAAAATCAATACAGCAGTGCAGTATGCTATTATTTCAAGTTGCTTCCAAATTACACTAGAAAGTACAAACTGTCTGTGTAAACACCACCATATTTAATCACCAGAGAAAGAAACATAAGTGTATAACTTGGATTCTTCGAAAGGAGATAATTCTTTCTTATTTTTCATGTTTGATGGCTACAGATCTGATATAACCAACAAAAATGGTTGTCCTTAGGTTGAAAAGGTCATGTCTTGGCTTCAAGAGACTTTAATCAGTGTAAATAAAAACCTAAACAAACAATGTAGTGTCATAGACACTTTTTAAAAAAACACCAAAATTTGAAGCAGTTATAAACTTATATTCATGCAGCTAACACACGTACCAGTCTTTGTAACATTACAGTCATATTGTTTTATATTGCAAAGACTTCTTCATCTTCTTTTGCGTTCGTTCTTTACGACCAATTTTAATCACTCTTTGTGATCTGTTTGATCTTTGCCAAGAACGTGCATACGTTGCACATTGGTTTGGTAGGTCCTAAACGAGTAGACTTGTACGCGCATCCGATTATTTTAATCACAGTGATGAAATAACTAAATTATCAACGTTAACTTTTGTTGAGAAGCATTTGTTGACACAAAAAAACAAACTGATATTAACTCTGAAGAGGGTTACAGTAGTTTGAAAATTTATAAACAAAACAGGCGAGCTTCCTGAAGAGAAAACATGAACAACAGTCTTTATTTCTTACGCGTTGGCGAAGAACACATCATTGTGAGCGATAACACCAGATATTACATTGAAGTTGCTCTTCTTATCGTGACTAGTTCTTGCGTTTCCTTATTTGGCATAATCACCAACGTCATTAATATGGCTGTGTACTTGAAGCTAGGAATCAAAGACAGTGCCACAGTTCAGTTCTTCTCATTATCTATTACAAACTTTATATTTTGCATTCTAGCTCTGATGGCATCTTGGAGTATTTTTGTTGACGAAATACGACCAGATCTAACGATCCTGATGCATATTCTTTGTTGTCTTTCTGTCACAGTTGAAGGAGAAAGTGTATTCTTTATCAATACATAACTACTTTTCTACATTGGAAAGATGTTTTGTGTTATATTTCCTATCAAAGTCAAATAATGTTCACAAAGAATTCTTCTATACGTTCATTTTGTGTGTGGCTTTTATATTTATGCTGATGTTAATCCCAGATTATCTAACCACGAGATTAGGATGGGGATATGACTGGAGATTTAATTCCACGACTTCTCATGCATAACGAACCAACCAGAAATACATTCAGTCTCGTGAGGAGCAGTTTTTTTTCTGCTGCTTTACCATCTTTTGCAAGTGTCACTAACACAATCTGTGCAGCAATCATGATTACAAGGATTAAAGAGTCCAGACAATTTAGACATTTAAATTACCCATCTACACCTTACTCGCAAGGCTCAAAAGGAGAACTTGGAAAATATAGAAAAAAATCAAACGACAAGAGGACCACATTAACGAAAAGAGATGTCAGGATGACAAAATCAGTCATCATTGTAGATATTATCTTTATTATATGCAATATTACTAAATTTATGATGCTTGCTGTTGATGTCGTAGGGTGTTTTATCTCAGATTTCTACATAATGTCGGTTACATACCACAATTTAATATTTGTCATGGTGGTGGTCACCTTTACTACTGAAGTCATCAATGCCTCAGTAAATTTTTTAGTTTATTATTTTACCAGTTTGAGATTTAAGTCAACATGTAAACAAATGATATGTAATTCTTAAAGTGGGAGTATATTATATATTATACTTTATATTTACAGTATTCTAAACTGTATGAAATCTCGTAAAATCTACTGATTAAGATAATGTTGGCTGTTTTTATTCTTCTAGTACCGTTACATATTTTACGTATATCAAAGGAAGACTGCAGTAAAACTTGTGAAATTCGAAACACGTACAAACAAAGTACTATAGTTTTACAAAATACAGAAACAGTGACGATAAACAGAAACTTTCGACCAAAAGGCCTTTATCAAGCAAACGATACAACAGGAGTGACGAATTAAAAGAACACTTACAAATGGACGGTTACAGAAACATTCAAATTATAATGAAAATCTGACAATAAAAACGAATAACGAAATGAATGCAACACAAAACTAGAAGTGGAAAAGAAGAGAAACAATAAACAATCAAGTGAAAATATAACTTATATACATGAAGCAAATGCACATATAGATTACAAGGCATGAGATGAGAAAGTACTAAGAAGATAGGAATGTATGCGTTGAGTCAAGAGGTTGCAAGGACCATATAACGAAATAAAACGGTTCTCCAAAGCAAATCGACTACGGTCATCAGAGGAACATGATCGGATGGCTGTGATCTGGACATCACAAGCTCCTGAATGGCCAGTATCATTTAAATAAGTAGCTACAGAGGTCACAGAGCATTGGCGTATATCGCGCAAGTGTTGGGCGAATTGGTCACTGAGCCTCTTGCCGGTTTCCCCAATATAGACCTTGTTGCACCGCTTGCAGGTAATGTCATAGATAATATTCCGGGACTCTACTGAAACTATCTTCATAACAAACGTGGCTTTTGGAAAAGACACAGTGCGGTCTGTATTACATAAGCACACGTGTTGCAGCGCGACGGCCACATGATGGTGCCAAAATGGCTCTGGATATTAGGCTTGAGGCGACTGCAGAACCAAAATATCCTAAAGACTTCTGTTCCATCTGTACGCCACCAAAGGATAGTGTTGGAAGACTGAACGTGTCTCAGGATCAGACTGAAGAATGGAGAGATGACGGAATAAGACTTTTTCACAAGGGAACTATGAGGGTGGAAAGTTAAGATAAGTTTCACCCTGTCAGATTGAGTTCTATGCTGGTTAGAGGGCCTCCTGGCGAGAAATTTACTGAACGCTGCAAAGCAGACGCAAGCACATTCTCCGGGTATAGGCGTTTGCAAAAGAATCAAGCATCTCGTGAGTTTTGCGGAGAAATCAACGTCCTCCTGCAGAGGCGACGAATGCACAAGAGTTAAAAAGAATGGTAAAGAGTCACGAGTAGCCTGGAAATGGGAAGAGGTATAGAGGAAAGAAACTATGAGCATCAGTGGCTGTAGTATACTGATGTAGTGATGGTGGATAGGCTGATGGTGATAATGATGTCAAGAAAGTTGACACAAGAGGTAGAGATGTGAGATGTAAGCCGAATGGCAGGATTGAAGCCATTAATGAAATTAATGAAGCGTGACAAATCGGTTTCAGGCATATCGGTAATGTCAATACAATCATCAATGCATCTATGATACACGGACGGAAGAGGGTCATCATAGGAATTGCATACTAGGTGTTCAAGATGACACATGAATAGACAAGCATAACTGGATCCCATTTTAGTATCCATGGCGACCGCACTGATCTGCTCAAAGAACTGATCATTGAACTGAAAGTTGAGAGTGAGAACTAGTTCTGCAAGACGAAGGAGAGCCGAGGTGGAGACAAGTGGGTTAGTTCTCCTGTCGAGAAAGAAATTCGGAGATATGTTCCGTTGGACAAGAGCAAGCAGAAACGATTCGTCACTCCTGTTGTATCGTTTGCTTGATAAAGGCCTTTTGGTCGAAACGTTGCTGTTTATCGTCACTGTTTCTGTATGTTGTAAAACTATAGTACTTTGTTTGTACGTGTTTCGCTATTTCACCAAGTTTTACTGCAGTCTTCCCTTTTTTCGATAATCGTCGCCATATTGCTGCAACTATTCGTCGTGACGTAGTAGGTAAGATTTAATAGTTATATTTGTTGTGTATGTGCATTTCCCGTTCCTACCTATTTTAGCATATATATCTGTTCTTTGTTTGTATTTCTATTACTATGCCTTCCCTACAGTACGTGTTGAATTTTCTTCGATCTTATATCTTGGTTTCCTTTAGCCTCCTGCCGACTGATTTGCGTATCACTGTCACTAGTAATGCTATGGTTACTTTTAAAAAAAACTCGTTTCTGTTCTCATCGCAATTTTCTTTTTACGTGTCAGCGACTTAGGGTTATACCCAAAGGCTTTGTTTCTAACTTTCACCCCTCGGCAGGCTTTTATACCCAGGGAGCAGCGAATGTTACAGAAGCTAGAAACCAAATGTGCGCTACAACGTATGCGTTGTATTGCTGCTAACCATTCTCATCTTCTTACTGACTTGGATTCCTCCCAGTCCCTACTTCTACAGCGCCTACAACATCTCACTTCTAACAATATACTCCTTTACTCCCTTATTCGTTTCATTATCCATGTTCTTAACAGACAATTGCATGAATTTATTTGCACGAATCATCAAAAAAAACTTGACCTTCTTCGCCCTGTATCTTCTACCACTCCTCCCAATTGTCCACTACGATCTTCTCCTCCCACACAGGTGGTTTGCATCCCTCCAGACCTTCCTTTATCCGACAGCGAGAATTGTGTTTTAAGTAAGGGTCTCAAGTTTGTTCCTCTCCGACCCAACATTGACCACTACTATACTCTTCAAGATGTGCATCGTTTTCACCGTGGCTTACGGCTGAAATTTCATTTTCAGAACCAGGATGACTTTCTACAATGTCCCGACACAAGTATGTTCTCTAAATATTCTACTAGCAAACATGATTGGACACCCAAACATGGTGTCTCTAACGCTCTTGATCTCTACATCAAGAATACTTTACACGTGCTTTGGAAATCGTAAATGCATCCAGGATTTCCAAAGCACTGACTCGCCCTGGCAGAAGTCAGACGAAAATAAGGGTACAGCTCTCCTCCAACGCTTCATACAGAAGACAAACCATAATGACGAGGCAGAAAAACTCATGGGGCCATAGAAGAGCTTTGCAGCGCTGATATGTTGGAGGAAGAGCTGTGTATAACTGCGGAGGTCATCAGGACAACACTGAAAACCTCTGGAAGCACTGTGACAGGGCCTGATGGCATTCGATACAAGGATATCACTGATTTATCAAAAAACGACATCGAAGAACTGGTAAACGAATTCAACGTCAGCATCCAGGACGGTGAGATCAGGGAGGAGTGGCTTCAAGCTACTACTACCATTGCCGAAGCCAACAAAGATCACTCTCAGATAGCCGGCTACAGAATCATTGCATTGCAAAACACGACAGGCAAGCTTCTTGAGAAAATCGTGGCACGTCGACTGGCAATGGGACCTCGAAAGTCGTCATATCTTCCCACCCACTCTTGGAGATTACAGATCTGGGAAAGAAACATTGTGCAACGTTGCGGTCTTCGCCTATGATGTCTTCGAGGGTTTCCATGCAGGTATTGAAACATGTGCAGCAATGGTGGACTTGGAAGACGCATACAACAGAGTGCCTATGATTATCTTATGCACCAGCTCATCAAACTCCATGTGCATCCTCTATACATAAGATGGATAGCTGCTGCGCTGTTCAAAGGAAGGTTGTACTGCGATGTGGTGGTTGGTTTTCTGAACTGGTGACTGTACATTCCGGATTGCCACAGGGCTCTCCTCTCTCCCTGTCTTATTCAATATATACAGTGTCAATCACATAACAACAACTCGATGGCAGAGGTAGAACTCTGTCATTTGCTGATGACATCTAGTGTATAGACAAGGGAAAGACATGAATGCAATTGATGGTGAGATACAGAGGTAACTCGACCGCATCACAGACTGGTGTGATGTCTCAGGTGCACTAGTCAACCCTTCCAAAGCAGCAGTGACATGGTTCTCACTCAATAATCACACCGTTAACGCATGCACGCCTAGTGTGAAACTTCGCGGTATTGTTTTGCCCATAGATAAATCGATGAAATATTTGGGTGTGACATTTGACCGCAGCCTGTGTTTCCGGGAACATGTTGAGTATGTCATTGTCAAGGTACGCAAAGGTTTGGCAGCAATGAGTCATGGCGGCTGTTAACATAGAGCAACGACTGCTTGTCATCCTGTATCAGACACTGGTCATCTCCACCATTGAATATGCAATGGCCACCCTCACTGTCAGCAAAACGCAAATCGAAAGACTGGAGAGAATACAGAACGCAGCTATGCGCATCATCCACGGTTGAACAAGGGATACACTCTGTGTGGCGATGAGGTTTCTCCTGGATTTTCCGACCATGGAGTATAGACTCAAGATAGCTAGAGCACGTGCCTATCTCAAAATAAGTGCCAAAAGAGTTGTGAAACTTGAAATAGACGAAGATGGTTTGATGAGAGTAGATGAGGTTAATGATGCGAAACGAAGGGCAAAAACAGTGCGTCAGGTTTATATAGCGTACAGTATGCTGACTTAGCAAGTTGTTTAATGAAGAGTTTGAGGAACTGGCTGGTATCTACAACAAAAGCATTGAGAGTGAGATAATCAAGGAAGAATGGTTGCATAGCTACCTAGAACCCCTGCTGAAGGCGGACAGGGACCACAAAAACATTCAGTTATATCAAGTAATCACCATTTAGTTAACCAGGGGCACCTCGTCTTTAAGGGCCAGTGGGGCCCTGCCCCACAAAAAATATTGAATAACGTGTACTTATTATTTTAGACATTATTTGTTCATAATTATTACTTTTAACGGGATACTGATTAGCTTTGAAAGTTGATGCATAACGCTAAAATATCACACACACAGTCCGAAATCTTACATTCACCTTCTTTCCTCCCTAATTAGTTAGCAGTTATCAGTTATATGATGACTATCATCATAGCACTCCGGACATGTCCATAGGGTGCTCCGATCTCCGTCCCAGCAAATCCAGCAGCATCCAGCGGCCTAACACACCAGTTCGATGTTGATTAATCAATCTCTTGCATATTTAGTATGTCGTTCTTTTGGGCTACACCAATATTGACACCCATCTCTCTCAATCTGATCAGCGAGAGGTATTCACAACCCTGAAACTCCTCTGTTCGGAAAGACTCTCTCAATGCGTAAAGAATGTCATTTCGATCCATGGCAGCTAACTCTGATATTGTAGCTAAGCCCGTCAATCTATCAGCTCGTTCATTACCCCTAACTCATGCGTGCCCAGGGACAAAAATGAAGGTGATTTCGCTGATCATTGTCTGTACCAGTACCTCCACCCAGGTGCGTCTCACCATTCCTGATTCGACTTTACGAATCATGCTCATGGAGTCATTGAGTATGAAAACGCGAGAGTAGTTGTGAGATGCCAAACAATTCACCGACTCCATAACTGCCCGAACCTCCTTTGTCAAATTACTTGTGGTTGTTGCGTAGGACAATTATTATACGCCCTAATTAGTATACGCCCCTAGTCATTAGGTTTCAGTAAGAACAGGCCTACCAAACCAAAAACAACTAATCTGTACTGATTATTTTAGAAATTAATTTTTCATAACTATTGCTTTTAACTTGACACTGATTAGCTTTAACAGTTGAATATATAACACTAAAATATAAATATTATATCAGAATAATATATATGGCCCTTTTCATCTTTACAGAAGGTCAATAGGCAAGTGTTTTACTGTGACAACTTCTGAGTTTTCGCTTTTCTCTCTTGTTGTTCAGCTTGTACATAAGTCTCTTCTCAAAAGACTCTGCGCCCTTCCGTAATTTGGCTTTCCACACAACTCTGTCATCAGCTAGGCCCTCCCATGTGCTGGGATCTATAGAAAAGTTTTTCATTGAGGTTTTGCAGACATCTTTATATCTGAGCAGTGGTCTGCCCTGGTGCCTCTTCCCTCCGAAAGTTCACAGAATAACATTTGTTTTGGTATGCGATAAGTTTCCATTCTTCTCACATGTCCCAACTATCTTAGTCGTCTACTGCTGAGCATGTCCATGATGGAAGGCAGATTTGCACGTTGTAGTACTTCAGAGTTGGTTATCTTGTCGTACCACCTGATGTTCATAATCTTGCGGAGACATCGAAGGTGAAAGATGTTAAGTCTCCTCTCGTGTCTTGAGTAGGCTGTCCATGTTTCTGAGCCATATAGTAAAGAACTAATTACACAGGCTCGATATATTTGAGTCTTCGTCTGCAATGTCAATTTTTGTTGTCCCACGCTCGCTTTGATAGTATGCCGAATGTAGTAGTCGCACTCCCTATACAAGCGTTGATTTCTTCGTCAAGAGAAAGGCTGGCAGTGACCGTGGACCCAAGATAGCAGAATTTTTGCACTGGTGTTAGATGATTGCCATTTAAAGTGATATTTGATGTCTTACCTCCCTGACATAATACAACTGTTTTGGAGACACTTATTGTCAGAGAAAAGAGGTCGCATGCCTTTGACAAATTATTAATTAGACATTGCAGTGTAGTCTCACTGTGGGATACTAAGGCAGCATCGTCAGCGACAAGGAGGTCCTTGAGAAGTATTTCCGTCGTTTTTGTCTTGGCTCTTAAGCGAGCCAAGTTAAACAGTGAACTATCAGATCTAGTGCGGATGAAAACATCACCATCAGCGTCCCCTAAGGCGTCAGAATAATATAACAACCATATTCTTATAACATATTCTCATATAACATATTCTTATTTAAAAATATTATAAAAACAAACTCATCATTTTCCATCTAATGCTTCGTGCATTGTGCGCGCACTATTTCTGGAGAGATTTAAATTTCCTATCTAAGATGTAACATTACGACCTTTGATCGCTATTGCAGTGATAATTGCCAAAACAATTATGCAATTCGCATTCAGCCGGAAAATATATTCATTCTTACGCGGTCAAACTACTTCCCAGATAAACAAGGACTCTAGATCAAATAGTCCGTTTAATTATCGATTGAATATAAAAATAGTATAAAATTATAGAAAATAATAGTAATAAATAACAAACCATCCTAGAATAAGATTAGTTTTAGGGAATTGTCCCTTGCATTAATACATCTTGTCTACAGAGTGAGTTCATGTGGCGTAAACCATAACACACAAAAAACTACGACATACGTGACCTTTGAACTTGGTTCCCCTGTTCGTTCTCCTTAACTCTGTGACAGGTCGATTGACGTCAATTGATCTAGGTCAGCTAAAGACAGAGACGATGGCAATAAGTAGACAACCATAAAACCTTACAATAAAACTCCAGAACGTAGAAATGAAACAAATAATTGAGGCCAAATACTTAGGAGCTATTTTCACAGTAGATGGAAGTATCGATAGCAAAATCAGCAATCGTTGCACACAAGTTAACAAGGTACTGGGGTAGTTAACACCACTGTTGTCACATAGAGAGATACAGCTAACAACTAAAACAAGTCTCATAAGAACGCTTTTCTGGTCAACACTATGTTACCAGTGTCAAACCAGAGCCAACTATAAACTAATCTTAAGTTATCTAGAGTTGGCTGTGATCAAACATGCCAATAACAGCAGCTAATGAGCGGAAAATCATAACGACAGAGATGAGATGTTTTAGAAGAGCTGCAGGTGTGACAATAAGAGACAAAATTAGAAATAAAGAAATCAAAGAAGACTGGATGTGAAACCAGTCATGCAATTCATAAAAGAACAACAGATTAAATGGTTTGTATACCTGACAAAATGCCCTGGTATCGCCTACCACAGACAGCTACACAGGAAAAGTATAAAGAGTACAAAGCAAGAGGAAGACCACGCTAAAGATGGAGCGACGGCATCAAGAACAGTCTTACGAAAATTAATATCAGCTTACAAAGTGCCTTAAAGCAAGCACATGCAAGATCACTACGTCCCCCTCCACCATCCCCCAACCCTTCTATAAAAAAGTAAATGGTGGGGAAAAAAGAAGAAGAAGATTGTACTAAAGTACCCAATTTTCTTTTGTACAATTGATGTTGTCAACTGAGTTGAGTTGAGGGAAACACTTAAAAACATTTTTAACAATAACAAAGTTACAAAGTATTAGAGATTTACAAAATACATAAACAATGACAATACACAGAAACGTTTCGACCAAATTGCCTTTATCAAGCAAAGAATACAACAGAAGTGAAGAATTTCACTTTTTCACAGTGCATTACATATAGACTGAAAATCGTGGCATATCCTTTACAGGACCTTTATTTGGGTTTTTACGGCCCTCGTCCAAAGAAAGTTAACTGTGGAAGCTAGACTTCAGCAAAAACAACAATACATCTTAGTCTACCACAATGTTGACCATTATATCCAGTGCTGATCAACGCCTGCAATATGAGAATTACAGACGAGCAGATATTAGAATAAGGGAGGATGTTATATGCTGACGATATTTTGGTGTATCACGCGGACAATGATCAAGAGCAGGCTATAGAAGAACTTCATTCACAATTCTATAGCATAAGTAGCTGATTCGGAGATACAGGAGCACTGGCAATCCGACAAATACAGCAATAACATGGTTCTATTTAAACAACCGTATTTCCAAACTCTAACACTAATTTTTTGTATTTGGTGGAGAGGTCTTAGGTAACCTGGAGTTTCACTTTGATATAATTTTTGTATTTAACAGAACACATATGCCCATGTTGCAATAAAGGCTAGGAAGGGTATGACTGCGGCGTGAGTAATGGCTGCGGCAAATTATGAGCAGCGTAATTTTTAAAATTTTATACCAGGATCTGATCCTGTCTAGGATTGAGTATGGTCTGACAATCTCAATTCTTAGTCTTATGCAGATGAAAAGACTGAAAAGAATACAGAATGAGGCTAAACACATCATATTTGAATGCACTAAAGATACGTCGTGAAACCAGTTGCTTTACCTTCGTGATTATCCTACTATGGAAGACAGAACAGGTATGTCCCGTGCACGGGCCTACTTTCGAGTCAATACTGATACACAACATCTGCTGCCAATGAAAATAAAGATAGAAATGGGAAATAGGATAAAAAGAGGAAAATCTTGGATGAGTCAGGCCGAGGACTGTATTCAGCAAATGTCTTACTTTTAAGACATTGATCCCGGAGAAGAATTGACAAGTGGCACAATGAATAGATACAGAATTTTCAATATTTATCTGACTTGATGAAGAATAAGACCAAAAAAAACAGTGGTCGTGGAGGCATAAGTTCAGACAAATAACACTAGCCTGAGATAATATTGTTCAATAGAACACTAGCCTGAGATAATTATGTCCAATAGATCACTAGCCTGAGAGAATATTTTCTAATAGAACACTAGCCTGAGAGAATAATGTCCCGTAGAACACTAGCCTGAGAGAATATTGTCCAATATGTAGAAGGATATAGCTATCCCTGATAGAAGTAGCTTTCATTATAGACAGCTAAAGCATATTTGACGACAACATATAAGAAATATAGGGAGTCAGTGTATATAAGATGCGCACCAGAAACTGCACAGCGTGGTAGAATAGTTAGGAAAGGAAAACGTATGTACGACGTAGGTTGACGACAGAATCGCTAGGGAATAATGACAAAAAAGGAGAGACAACAAAAAACATTAGACCATGAGAGATGTGATGTAAGTAACAACCTACAAACGATATGATAAAATAGATTATTAAAATGCATTACGCTAGATAAGTATAGATGACAGTAACCGGTCTTATGAAGAACATATTATACAGTAATGCAATAAAGAAAAACCAAGTAAGCCAGATACAAGATTTGTGTTAATATCTTCATTATTTCAACTATTAAGGTATACCATCAGTGCTAGATCTGAGGATGATTCCATTACAAGCAATTCATTTGCCAGATCGCACCACATACCATGTTACTCTGTATACAACATTTCAACATCTTAATATTATTCACCGATTGGTAAAAAGAACGTCTATAACAATTATAACCCTAGCCTGAAAGAATATTGTCCAATAGAACTTTAACCTGAAAGAATATTGTTCAATAGAACTCTAACCTGAAAGAATATTGTTCAATAGAACACTAAACTGAGAGAATATTGTCCAATAGAACTCTAAACTGAGAGAATATCGTCCAATAGAACTCTAGCCTGTGGGAATATTGTCCAATAGAACTCTGGCCTGAGGGAATATTGTCCAATAGAACTCTAGCCTGGGGGAATATTGCCCAAAAGAACACTCATCGCCAAGGTGCATGTGGTTTATAGGACGTTGCTTTCTTTGCAGAGCATCTGAAATTCACTCTGCTCTAGCCAGTTCACCTACTTCACCGATGGCCATATTCGTTGTTTCTTTAATATCTTGTAGCCATCTTCTTCGTGGTCTGCCTCTGCGTCCTGGGACCCTGCCCTCCAATACTGTCCTCCACAGGCCATCGTGACGCTTGATGTGGCTGAAGTATCTAATTTTTCTGTATAGTATATTGTTTATCAGTCAATTGTCTTTAACATTCAGTTCTGTCAGGATATCAGTGTTCTTTCCTTTTTTCTGTCCAGTGATATTCGCAAGATCTTTCTGTAGCATTTCGTTTCGAAGGACTGGATTTTCGCTTTTGTTGTTTGGCAATGGTCCATGATTCACACCAATAAGTAGCCACTGGAAAAGTGCATGCTCAGTATTTTTAATTTTAATATTTTGCTGGTGCTTTGCCACATGTTCTTCTTAGTGTTGAACTTCGATTGCTATTGCAATCTTCTTAAGATGTCTTTGGATCAGTCGCTGTTATTGTTGATTATTGAACCCAGGTATTCGTAGCTCTCTACTCTATGAAGTTCTTCATTGTTGATGTGGATGTTAGGTGAACCTTTTGCTTTGTCAGTTGACATGATTTTTGTTTTTGTGTATTCAAATATAGATGTTGGTCTTCGCTATATTTCTTTTTCGTCATGATTAGGTTTTTCCAAACCATCTTTGCTGGTGGATAATCTGCGTATCTAAGCTCTCGTATGGATTTTCCGCCTATAGTGAAAGGGTCGTAATTCACATAGTTGGCATCGTCTTTTACATTTCTCATAGTGTTCTCTGCATATATGTTGAATAAGTATGGGGACAGGATACATCCCTGTCTTACCCCCTTTTGAATCTTGAACCATTCAGCTATTTGACCTCCTATTTTAATGATACACTGTTGTTTGTGGTATAGAGATTCAATGAGTTGTATTAAATAGAATACTAGCCTGGGGTAATGTTGTCCAATAGAACACTTACCAGAGGAAATATTGTCCAACAGAACACTAACCTAATGAAATATTATACAATAGAATGCTAAACTGAGAGAATACTATACAATAGAATACTAAACTGAGAGAATACTATACAATAGAATGCTAAACTGAGAGAATTCTATACAATAGAATACTAAACTGAGAGAATACTATACAATAGAATACTAAACAGAGAGAATATTATACAATAGAATACTAAACTGAGAGAATATTATACAATAAAATGCTAAACTGAGAGAATATTATACAATAGAAGGCTAAACTGAGAGAATATTATACAATAGAATGTTAAACTGAGAGAATATTATACAATAGAATGTTAAACTGAGAGAATATTATACAATAAAATGCTAAACTGAGATAATATTGTACAATAGAATGCTAAACTGAGAGAATAATGTACAATAGAATGCTAAACTGAGAGAATATTATACAATAGAATGTTAAACTGAGAGAATATTATACAATAAAATGCTAAACTGAGATAATATTGTACAATAGAATGCTAAACTGAGAGAATAATGTACAATAGAAGGCTAAACTGAGAGAATATTATACAATAGAATGTTAAACTGAGAGAATATTATACAATAGAATGCTAAAATGGGAGAATATTATACAATAAAATGCTAAACTGAGAGAGTATTTTACAATAGAATGCTAAACTGAGAGAATAGTGTTCAATAGAATGCTAAACTGAGAGAATATTATACAATAGAATGTTAAACTGAGAGAATATTATACAATAGAACGCTAAGCTGGGAGAATATTATACAATAAAATGCTAAACTGAGAGAATATTATACAATAGAATTCTAAACTAAGAGAATATTATACAATAGAACACTAAACTGAGAGAATATTGTACAATAGAATACTAAACTGAGAGAATATTATACAATAAAATGTTAAACTGAGAGAATATTATACAATAAAATACTAAACTGAGAGAATATTATACAATAGAATGTTAAACTGAGAGAATATTGTACAATAGAATACTAAACTGAGAAAATAATATTCTATGTGAATGCTAAACTGTAGGAATATTATACAATAGAATGCTAAACTGAGAGAATATTGTACAATAGAATGCTAAACTGAGAGAATATTATACAATATAATGCTAAACTGAAGGAATATTATACAATAGAATGCTAAACTGTAGGAATATTGTACAATAAAATGTTAAACTGTAGGAATATTGTACAATAGAATACTAAACTGAGAAAATAATATTCTATGTGAATGCTAAACTGTAGGAATATTATACAATAGAATGCTAAACTGAGAGAATATTGTACAATAGAATGCTAAACTGAGAGAATATTATACAATAAAATGCTAAACTGAAGGAATATTATACAATAGAATGCTAAACTGAAGGAATATTATACAATAAAATGCTAAACTGAGAGAATATTATACAATAGAATGCTAACCTCTAGGAATATTGTACAATAGAATGCTAAACTGTAGGAATATTGTACAATAAAATGCTAAACTGAGAGAATAATATACTATGTGAATGCTAAACTGGAAAATAATATACTATGTGAATGCTTTTTTTCAAATTTTGATACATCTAGCA
This sequence comes from Arion vulgaris, assembly GCA_020796225.1. Lineage (NCBI taxonomy): Eukaryota > Metazoa > Mollusca > Gastropoda > Stylommatophora > Arionidae > Arion > Arion vulgaris. Next base: position 40,239,821 of record CM036762.1, read on the forward strand.
TGACTTGTCAGTGTCCATCTTTCACGTATTCCCGAAGACAAGAAAAAAAAATGAAATAAAAGCTCACGTTTCTTTGAAGAAACGTAAACGTTTGTACTAAACAACTATAAGGACGTTCCGTACCTGAACACTTTCCCAGAAATACGACCAAGTTACCAGGACGGCGCTGGATGCCACTGATGCTGAGAAGAACAACATTTGTTGCCATGCAGACATGCTGTATACTTTCTATCTTAAAATGTTTATCTTCACATTGTATAGTTCCTAATTTTGTTAGGCTTTGTTCGAATGCAAACAATTGATCTTTTAGTAGGCATGTTAAATTACCGTTATAAAAAACCTCCATGAAATTTTAATCTATGTTTTTTGTGCCAGTGAAATTGGTGACCAAACAACTGTGTAATTTTACGTGTAAAAATACGATTGACATTAACACTTGTGTTTAATGTCAAGAGTTCTTCTATATTAATCTACACCTTATATGATATTGAAAATATACTATTCAAACGAACTATATCAATTTCTAATGTCAAATTGACATATTCATCTGAAGTAAATTTTGAGATTCACTGTGTCGATAAGTGGACAGTACTGTTATTAATTCAGGCTGATATTGGTTTAAATATTTAATTTGCATATTTTCTGAAATTTGTGTGGAAGTCAAGAATGAAATCAAGCAAACATTAATTGATCATATGCTGCATCGATTACAGTTCAGTGTAATGATATCATATTATCGATTACATGTAATAGCATTCTTTGCATGTCCTAGAATTGTAAATCTTATATCTATAAATTTTCATATTATTTCTGATACTTTCAGTATTTTATAGTTACCGATCGAAAGTTTACCGAGAAAATGATATCATCAATTGTGTAGGAACTGTTTGGTTTACATTTATTTCTTGTACGATTTCTGTCTAAAATCAATACAGCAGTGCAGTATGCTATTATTTCAAGTTGCTTCAAATTACACTAAGAAAAGTATAAAACTGTACTGTGTAAACACCGCCATATTTAATCACAAGAGAAAGAAACCTAAGTGTATAACTTGGATTCTCCGAAAGGAGATAATTCTTTCTTATTTTTCATGTTTGATGGCATACACGATCTGATATAACCAACCAAAAAAAAATGGTTGTCCTTAGGTTGAAAAAGTCACGTCTTGGCTTCAAGAGACTTTAATCCCATGTAAAAAAAAAACCTAAACAAAACAAATGTAAGTGTCATTGTCACTATTTAAAAAAACACCAAAATTTGAACCAGTTCTAAACTTATATTCATGCAGCTAACAAACATACCAGTCTTCATAACATTACAGTCATATTGTTTTATATTGCAAAGACTTCTTCATCTTCTTTTGCTTTCGTTCTTTACGACCAATTTTAATCACTCTTTGTGATCTGTTTGATATTTGCCAAGAACGTACATACGTTGTGAATTGGTTTGGTAGGTCCCTAAACGCATTGACTTGTACGCGCGCATCCGATTATTTTAATCATAGTGATGAAATAACTAATAATTTATCAATGTTAACTTTTGTTAAGAAGCATATGTTGCAAAAAAAAAAAAACAACTGATATTAACTCTGAAGAGAGTCACTTGTAGTCTGAAAATTTATAAACAAGACAGACAAGCTTCCTGAAAAGAAAACATGAACAACAGTATTTATTTTTTACGCGTTAGCGAAGAACACATCATTGTGAGCGATAACACCAGGTATTACATTAAAGTTGCTCTTCTTATCGTGACTAGTTCGTGTGTTTCCTTATTTGGCATAATCACCAACGTCATCAACATGGCTGTGTACTTGAAGCTAGGAATCAAAGACAGTGTCACAGTTCAGCTCTTCTCCTTATCTATTACAAACTTTATATTCTGCCTTCTCGCTATGACGGCAGCTTGGAGTGTTTTTGTCGACGAAATACGACCAGATCTAACAGTCCTTGATGCATATTCTTTGTTTTTCTTTCTGTCACAGTTGAAGGAGAACGTGTATTCTTTATCAATAACAATAACTACTTTTCTATCATTGGAAAGATGTTTTTGTGTTATATTTCCTATCAAAGTCAAAATAATGTTCACAAAGAATTCTTCTATTACGTTCATTTTGTGTGTGGCTTTTATATTTATGCTGATGTTAATCCCAGATTATCTAACCACGAGATTAGGATGGGGATATGACTGGAGATTTAATTCTACACGACTTCTCATGCATAACGAACCAACCAGAAATACATTCAGTCTCGTGAGGAACAGTTTTTTTTCTGCTGCTTTGCCATCTTTTGCAAGTGTAACTAACACAATCTGTGTAGCAATCATGATTACAAAGATGAAAGAATCCAGACAATTCAGGCATTTAAATTACCCATCTACACCTTACTGCAAGGCTCAAAAGAGAACTTGGAACATATAGAAATAAATCAAACGACAAGAGGACCACATTAACGAAAAGAGATGTCAGGATGACAAAATCAGTCATCATTGTAGATATTATCTTTATTATATGCAATATTCCTAAATTTATGATGCTTGCTGTTGATGTCGTAGGGTGTTTTATTTCAGATTTCTACATAATGTCGGTTACATACCACAATTTAATATTTGTCATGGTGGTGGTCACCTTTACTACTGAAGTCATCAATGCCTCAGTAAATATTTTAGTTTATTATTTTACCAGTTTGAGATTTAAGTCAACATGTAAACAAATGATATGTAATTCTTAAAGTGGGAGTATATTATATATTATACTTTATACTTACAGCATTCTAACACTGCACTGGAAATACTCTCGTAAAAAATCTACTGATTAAGATAATGTTGGCTGTTTTTTTATTCTTCTAGTACCGTTACATATTTTACATAAAAGGGGGAAGACTGCAGTAAAACGTTGTGAAATATCGAAACACGTACAAACAAAGTACTATAGTTTTACAAAATACAGAAACAGTGACGATAAACAGAAACTTTCGACCAAAAGGCCTTTATCAAGCAAACGATACAACAGGAGTGACGAATTAAAAGAACACTTACAAATGGACGGTTACATAAACATTCAAAAGTATCTAATGAAAATCTGGGAATAAAAACGAATAACGAAATGAATGCAACACAAAACTAGAAGTGGAAAAGAAGAGAAACAATAAACAATCAAGTGAAAATATAACTTATATACATGAAGCAAATACACATATAGATTACAAGGCATGAGATGAGAAAGTACTAAGAAGCATAGGAATGTAATGCGTTGAGTCCAAAAGGCCGCAAGGTACCATATAACAAAATAAAACGGTTCTCCAAAGCAAATCGACTACGGTCATCAGAGGAACATGATCGGATGGTTGTGATCTGGACATCGCAAGCTTCTGAATGGCCAGTATCATTTAAATAAGTAGCTACAGAGGTCACAGAGCATTGGCGTATATCGCGCAAGTGTTGGGCGAATCGGTCACTGAGCCTCTTGCCGGTTTCCTCAATACAGGCCTTGTTGCACCGCTTGCAGGTGATGGCATAGATAATATTACGGGACTCGCACGTGAAACTATCTTCAATAACAAACGTGGCTTTTGAAAAAGACACAGTGTGGGTCTGTATTACATAAGCACACGTGTTGCAGCGCCGACGGCCACACTGGATTGTGCCAAAATGACTCTGGATATTAGGCCTGAGGAGACTGTGAACCAAAATATCCTAAAGACTTCTGTCCCATCTGTACGCCACCAAAGGATAGTGTTGGAAGACTGAACGTGTCTCAGGATCAGACTGAAGAGTGGAGAGATGACGGAATAAGACTTTCTTCACAAGGGAACTATGAAGGTGGAAAGTTAAGATAAGTTTCACCCTGTCAGAATTGGAAGTTCTAGCTGGTTAAGAGGTCCTCCTGGCGAGAAATTTGCTAAACGCGCTGCAAAGCAGATGCAAGCACATTCTCCGCGTATAGGCGCTTGCAGAAGAAATCAAGCATCTCGTGAGCTTTACGGAGAAAATCAACGTCCTCGCTACAGAGTCGACGAATGCGCAAGAGTTGAGAGAATGGTAAAGAGTCACGACAAGCCTGGGAATGGGAAGAGGTATAGAGGAGAAAACTATGAGCATCAGTAGGCTTGTAGTATACTGATGTAGTGATAGTGGATAGGCTGATGGTGATAGTGATGTCAAGAAAGTTGACACAAGAGGTAGAGATGTGAGATGTAAACCGAATGGCAGGATTGAAGCCATTAAGGAAATTAATGAAGCGTGACAAATCGGCTTCAGGCATATCGGTAATGTCAATACAATCATCAATGTATCTATGATACACGGACGGAAGGGGGCCATCATAGGAATTCCATACTAGGTGCTCAAGATGACCCATGAATAGACAAGCATAACTGGATCCCATTTTAGTATCCATGGCGACCGCACTGATCTGCTCAAAGAACTGGTCATTGAACTGAAAGGAGTTGAGAGTGAGAACTAGTTCTGCAAGACGAAGGAGAGCCGAGGTGGAGACAAGTGGGTTAGTTCTCCTGTCGAGAAAGAAATTCGGAGATATGTTTAGTTTAGTCGTCGGATCACCATCACTGCACGTCGAACAAATTAGTCCATAAGTGCTGATCTCTCCCTCAGTATGTCCATCAGCGTGTGGCGACTAACGACACCGGTTCTTTGTTGGTTTACAATTCTTCTTGTCTGCCAGCATAGCGTTCTTGTCGAGCTACACCACACTTAACTTTGAGTTCTTGCAGTCTGGTTAGTGTTGTGGAATCACCGCTATTACCTGAATCATGTACACGCCCTCTCTCCTTAAGGAATTTATAATATCAGCCTGGTCCATTGCTCGTCCGCTTTGGACAGCAGCCATACCTGCAAGCCCATCCGCACGTTCATTCCCCTTACACCTGCATGCCCTGGCACAAAAATAAAACTGATCCTTGTCAGCTTAGACCTCCCCAGCGATTCTATCCAATGTCTCCTAGCGCATCCTGTTTCAATCTTCCTGAGCATACTCATTGAGTCACTGAGAAAACATGCATGGATAAAAGTCTGCGATTCTAGCCAAATCATCGCTTTGGTAACCGCCATGATTTCCATAGTGAGACTGCTCGTAGTCACGCAAAACCACCACTGTCTTCCTTCACAACATCACCTCCGACCTGAGCAGTGAAAGCCCACGAGCTCCTCACATGTCGAATCACCGAACCATCCGTATAAATGATTACATCATGCTCAGATGCGTTCTCAGAAATTAATGCCTGAACCTCTGCCTCCACAACAAGTGGGTTGTGTTGCCTGCATTCTTTATCAAGTTCGATGCATACAGAAAAGGATGTAGCGATTCCTCTTGGCACTGGTATCCATTCTTCAACGGGATCAATGTCTTCAAGTGTACACACCTGTTCAATACAGTCCTCGGCCTGACCCATCCAAGATTTTCCTCTTTTAACCTATTTCCTTTTTGTCTCTTTATTTCCAATATATGTTCGTAGGACAAGAGCAAGCAGAAACGATTCGTCACTCCTGTTGTATTGTTTGCTTGATAAAGGCCTTTAGATCGAAACGTTGCTGTTTATCGTCACTGTTTCTGTATTTTGTAAAACTATAGTACTTTGTTTGTACGTGTTTCGATATTTTACATAGAGCTTTCACGTAATTTCTCCATATTGCTCTATCCTGTAGACGGAACATGCTAGCTCTAACAGAGAAGAATACACACCAGAAAGAATGGAGCATGAACATATTGTAGATTTAATGACTATGTTAAGATGTTTTAGACGGAATGGAACTCTCACATAGGTCAGCACATAATTCACTGAAGTAACGCAGCTCTCTGATTAGAGATCTGAGTATTAATTTTAATCCTGAGCAGTGTGTGACAACTGATCGCAGAAGAAAAATGTACTGTTATATTTATATTGCCCATTTTAAAGCCCTGATTTGGCATAGCACAAAAACCAACTCAGGCCGAGTCTTCCTCCTATCTTTAGCACACACACACACATATTTATATATGGTTAACAAATTAATTGCCGAAATATTACAGAAGAAAACTTTTTAATCTCAAAGTTGTGAAACTTGAAATAGACGAAGATGGTTTGATGAGAGTAGATGAGGTTAATGATGCGAAACGAAGGGCAAAAACAGTGCTTCAGGTCCATATAGCGTACGGTATGCTGACTTGGCAAGTTGTTTAATGAAGAGTTTGAGGAACTGGCTGGTATCTACAACAAAAGCATTGAGAGTGAGATAATCAAGGAAGAATGGTTGCATAGCTACCTAGAAACCCTGCTGAAGGCTGACAGGGACCACAAAAACATTTAAGTATATCATGTAATCACCATTTAGTTAACCAGGGCGCCTCGTCTTAAGGGCCCTACAAAAATATTGAATAACGCGTACTTATTATTTTAGACATTATTTGTTCATAATATTACTTCAACGAGATACTGATTAGCTTTGAAAGTTGATATATAACGCTAAAATATCACACACTCAGTCCGAAATCTTACATTCACCTTCTTTCCTCCCTAATTAGTTAGCAGTTATCAGTTATATGATGACTATCATCATAGCACTCCGGACATGTCCATAGGGTGCTCCGATCTCCGTCCCAGCAAATTCAGCAGCGTCCAGCGGCCTAACACACCAGTTCGATGTTGATTAATCAATCCCTTTGCATATTTAGTATGTCGTTCTTTTTGGGCTGCACTCAATATTGACACCATCTCTCTCAATCTGATCAGCGAGAGGTATTCACAGCTCTGAAACTCTACTGTTCGGAAAGACTTTATCAATGCGTGAAGAATGTCATTTCGATCCATGGCAGCTCCTCTGATATTAGCTAAGCCAGCCAATCTATCAGCTCGTTCATTACCCCTAACTCCTGCGTGCCAGGGACAAAAATGAAGGTGATTTCGCTGATCATTGTCTGTACCAGTACCTCCACCCAGTTGCGTCTCACCATTCCTGATTCGACTTTACGAATCATGCTCATGGAGTCATTGAGTATGAAAACGCGAGAGTAGTTGTGAGATGCCAAACAATTCACCGACTCGAACCGCTCGAACCTCCTTTGTCAAACTACTTGTGGTTGCTGAGTAGGACAATTATTATACGCCCTAATTAGTATACGCCCCTAGTCATTAGGTTCCAGTAAGAACAGGCCTACAAAACCAAAAACAATTAACCTGTACTTATTATTTTAGAAATGATTTTTTCGTAACTATTACTTTTAACTTGACACTGATTAGATTTAAAAGTTGAATATATAACACTAAAATATAAATATTATATCAGAATAATATAACAACCATTTTAATATATAACATATTCTTATTTAAAATATTATAAAACAAACTCATCATTTTCCATCTAATGCTTTGCATTGTGCATGCACTATTTCTGGAGAGTTTAAAATTTCCTATCTAAGATGTAACATTACGACCTCTGACCTTTGATCGTTATTGCAGTGATAATTGCCAAAACAATTATGTCATTTTCATTCAGCCGGAAAATATATTCATTCTTACGCGGCCAAACTACTTCCCAGATAAACAAGGACTCTAGATCAAATAGTCCGTTTAATTATCGATTGAATATAAAATAGTATAAAATTATAGAAAATAATAGTAATAAATAACAAACCATCCTAGAATAAGATTAGTTTTAGGGAATTGTCCCTTGCATTAATACATCTTGTCTACAGAGTGAGTTCATGTGGCGTAAACTATAACACACAAAAAACTACGACATACGTGACCTTTGAACTTAGTTTCCCTGTTCTTTCGCCTTAACTCTGTGACAGGTCGATTGACGTCAATTGATCTAGGTCAGCTAAAGACAGAGACGATGGCAATAAGTAGACAACCATAAAACCTTACAATAAAACTCCAGAACGTAGAAATGAAACAAATAATGAGGCCAAATACTTAGGAGCTATTTTCACAGTAGATGGAAGTATCGATAGCAAAATCAGCAATCGTTGCACAAAAGTTAACAAGGTACTGGGACAGTTAACACCACTGTTGTCACATAGAGAGATACAGCTAAAAACTAAAACAAGTCTCATAAGAACGCTTTTCTGGTCAACACTATGTTACCAGTGTCAACCAGAGCCAACTATAAACTAATCTTAAGTAATCTAGAGTTGTCTGTGGTCAAACATGGCCAATAACAGGAGCTAATGAGCGGAAAATCATAACGACAGAGATGAGATGTTTTAGAAGAGCTGCAGGTGTGACAATAAGAGACAAAATTAGAAATGAAGAAATCAGAAGAAGACTGGATGTAAACCAGTCATGCAATTCATAAAAGAACAACAGATTAAATGGTTTGGATACCTGACAAGAACGCTCTGGTATCGCCTACCACAGAGAGCAACACAGGAAAAGTATAAAGAGTACAAAGCAAGAGGAAGACCACGCAAAAGATGGAATCACGGCATCAAGAACAGTCTTACGAAAATTAATATCAGCTTCAAAGTGCCTTAGCAAGCACATCACAGATCACTACGTCCCTCCTCCACCATCCCCCAACCCTTCTATAAAGTAGTAAATGGTGGGAGAAAAAAAGAAGAAGATTGTACTAAAGTACCCAATTTTCTTTCGAAGTTAATGTTGTCAACTGAGTTGAGTTGAGGGAAACACTTAAAACATTTTCATCAATAACAAAGTTACAAAGTATTAGAGATTTCAAAATACATAAACAATGACATACACGAAACGTTTCAACCAAATTGCCTTTATCAAGCAAAGAATACAACAGAAGTGAACAATTTCACTTTTTCACAGTGCATTACATAGAGTGAAAATGGGATATCCTTTACAGGACGTTACCTCACCAAAAAAAATGACCACGAGCCGAATGAGTTTACGAGGCGTTGCGGGAGAAAATAAATGTTAGAAATGTCCTGCCAACAAGAGAAGCTATGTCATCTTTTAACTACTCTTGGAGGATACCGCCCAAGCAGAGATAAATGACGAAACGTACCGATTTTTGTCAATGATGTTCTGAAGGTTTTCACCAGGTATTGAGACACGATGTTGCGAATTTACCTTGAGGATGGATACAATTGAGTATTTAACTCAACACCAGCCCAGTTCTCCTCATTTGGGCTTTTTGGCCTCGTCCAAAGAAAGTTAACTGTAAGCTTGAGACTTCAGCAAAAACAACAATACATCTTAGTCTACCACAATGTTGACTATTATATCCGGTGCTGATCAACGCCTACAATATGAGAATTACAGTCGAGCAGATATTAGAATGAAGGAGGATGTTATATGCTGACGATATTTTGGTGTATCACGCGGACAATGATCAAGAGCAGGCTGTGGAAGAACTTCATTCACAATTCTATAGTATAAGTAGCTGATTCGGAGATACAGGAGCACTGGCAATCCGACAAATGCAGCAATAACATGGTTCTATTTAAACAACCGTATTTCCAAACTCTAACACTAATTTATATTTGGTGGAGAGGTCCCAGTAACTTGGAGTATCACTTTTGATATAATTTTTGTATTTAAAGAACACATGCCATTTGCAAATGAAGGCTAGGAAGGGTATGACTGCGGTGGATAATGGTGCAACAAATTATGAGCAGCGTAATTTTAAAACAATTTATACCAGGATCTGGTCCTGTCTAGGATTGAGTATGCTCTGACAATCTCAATTCTTAGTCTTATGCAGATAAAAAGACTGAAAAGAATACAGAATGAGGCTAAGCACATCATATTTGGATGCACTAAAGATACGTCGTGCAAGCCGATGCGTTACCTTCGTGATTATCCTATCATGGAAGAAGAACAGGTATGTCCTCACGGGCCTACTTTCGAGTCAATACTGATACACAACATCTGCTGCCAATGAAAATAAAAGATAGAAATGGGAAATAGGTTAAAAGAGGAAAATCTTGGATGACTCAGCCGAAAACTGTATTCAGCAAAAGTCTTAGTTTAATACATTGATCCAGGAGAAGAATTGACAAGTGCACAAATGAATAGATACACCATTTTCAATATTTATCTGACTTGATAAGAATAAAACCCAAAACCAGGGTTGTGGAGGCATAAGTTTAGGCAAATAACACTAGCCTGAGATAATATTGTCCAATAGAACACTAGACTGAGAGATTATTTTCAATAGAACACTAGCCTGAGAGAATATTTTCTAATAGAACACTAGCCTGAGATAATATTTTCTAATAGAACACTAGCCTGAGATAATATTGTCCAATAGAACACTAGCCTGAGAGAATATTTTCTAATAGAACACTAGCCTGAGAGTATATTGTCCAATAGAACACTAGCCTGAGAGTATATTTTCTAATAGAACACTAGCCTGAGAGTATATTGTCTAATAGAACACTAGCCTGAGAGTATTTGTCCAAAAGGACTCTAGCCTGAGAGTATATTGTCCAATAGAACACTAGCCTGAGAGTATATTGTCCAATAGAACACTAGCCTGAGAGAATATTGTCCAATAGAACACTAGCCTGAGAGTATATTGTCCAATAGAACACTAGCCTGAGAGAATATTGTCCAGTAGAACACTTACCTGAGAGAATATTGTCCAGTAGAACACTAGCATGAGAGAATATTGTCTAATAGAACACTAGCCTGAGAGAATATTGTCCAGTAGAACACTAACCTGAGAGAATATTGTCCAATAGAACACTAGCCTGAGAGAATATTTTCTAATAGAACACTAGCCTGAGAGTATATTGTCCAATAGAACACTAGCCTGAGAGTATATTGTCTAATAGAACACTAGCCTGAGAGAATAATGTCCCGTAGAACACTAGCCTTAGAGAATATTGTCCAATATGTAGAAGGATATAGCTATCCCTGATAGAAGTAGCTTTCATTATAGACAGCTAAAGCATAGATGACGACAACATAGAAGAAATATAGGGAGTCAGTGTATATAAGATGCGCACCAGAAACTGCACAGCGTGGTAGAATAGTTAGGAAAGGAAAACGTATCAACGTAGGTTGAGAAGAATCGCTAGGAATAATGATAAAAAGGAGAGACAACAAAACACATTAGACTCATGACAGATGATGAGTGCAATAACCTACAAACGATAAGATAAAATAGATTATTAAAATGCATTACGCTAGATAAGTATAGATGACAGTAACTGGTCTTATGAAGAAACATATTATACAGTCATGCAATAAAGAAAAACCAAGTATGTCAGATACATGATTTGTGTTAATATCTTCATTATTTCAACTATTAAGGTATACCATCAGTACTAGATCTGAGGATGATTCCATTACAAGCAATTCATTTGCCAGACCGCACCACATATCGTGTTACTCTGTGTACAACATTTCAACATTTAATATTATTCACGATTGGTAAAAGAAGCATTAACATTATAACTAGCCTGAGAGAATATTGTTCAATAGAAGTCTAGCTCTGAAAGAATATTGTTCAATAGAACACAAACTAGAGAATATTATCCAATAGAACTCTAGCCTGAAAGAATATTGTTCAATAGAACACTAAACTGAGAGAATATTGTCCAATAGAACTCTAAACTGAAGAATATTGTCCAATAGAACTCTAGCCTGGGGAATATTGTTCAAAAGAACTATAGCCTGGGGAATATTGTCCAATAGAACTCTAACTGAAAGAATATTGTCATAGAACATAACATTGAGAGAATATCGTCCAATAGACTCAGCCTGGGGGTATATTGTCCAATAGAACTCTAGCTGGCGAATATTGTCCAATAGAACTCTAGCCTGGGGGAATATTGTCCAATAGAACTCAAAACTGAGAGAATATTGTCCAATAGAACTCTAAACTGAGAATATCGTCCAATAGAACTCTAGCCTGGGGAATATTGTCCAATAGAACTCTAGCCTGGAATATTGTCCAATAGAACTCTAGCCTGGGGAATATTGTCCACTAGAACTCTAGTCAGGGGAATATTGTCCAATAGAACTCTAGCCTGGGGGATATTGTCCAATAGAACTCTAGCCTGGGGAATATTGCCAAAAGAACACTCATCGCCAAGGTGCATGTGGTTTATAGGACGTTGCTTTCTTTGCAGAGCATCTGAAATTCACTCTGCTCTAGTCAGTTCACCTACTTCACCGAGGGCCATATTCGTGGTTTCTTTAATATCTTGTAGCCATCTTCTTCGTGGTCTGCCTCTGCGTCCTGGGACCCTGCCCTCCAATACTGTCCTCCCCAGGCCATCGTGACGCTTGATGTGGCTGAAGTATCTAATTTTTCTGTATAGTATATTGTTTATCAGTCAATTGTCTTTAACATTCAGTTCTTTCAGGATATCAGTGTTCTTCCTTTTTCGGTCCATGATATTCGCAAGACTTTCTGTAGCATTTCGTTTCGAAGGACTGGATTTTCGTTTTTGTTGTTTGGCAATGGTCCATGATTCACACCAATAAGTAGCCACTGGAAAAATGCATGCTCTCAGTATTTTTAATTTTAATATTTTGTTGGTGCTTTGCCACATATTCTTCTATGTTGAACTTTCTGATTGCTATGCCAATCTTCTTAAGATGTCTTTGGACTAGTCGCTGTTATTGTTGATTATTGAACCCAGGTATTCGTAGCTCTCTACTCTATGAAGTTCTTCATTGTTGATGTGGATGTTAGGTGAACCTTTGCTTTGTCAGTTGACATGATTTTTGTTTTTTGTGTATTCAAATATAGATGTTGGTCTCGCTATTTCTATTTCGTCATGATTAGGTTTTTCCAAACCATCTTTGCTGGTGGATAATCTGTATTCTAAGCTCTCGTATGGATTTTCCGCCTATAGTAGGTCAATTCACATAGTGGCATCGTCTTTATATTTCATAGTGTTCTCTTGCATATATGTTGAATAAATATGGGACAGGATACATCACTGTTCACCTCCTTTCGAATCTCGAACCATTCAGCTATTTGACCTCCTATTTTAATGATACACTGTTGTTTGTGGTATAGGATCAATGAGTTGTATTAAATAGAATACTAGCCTGGAGTAATGTTGTCCAATAGAACACTTACCCGATGAAATATTGTCCAACAGAACACTAACCTAATGGAATATTGTACAATAGAATGCTAAACTGAGAGAATATTATACAATATAATGCTAAACTGGGAGAATATTGCACAATAGAGTCCTAAACTGAGAAAATAATATACTATGTGAATTCTAAACTTAGAAAATAATATACTATGTGAATGCTAAATTAAGAAAATAATATACTATGTGAATGCTAAACTTAGAAAATAATAAACTATGTGAATGCTAAATTAAGAAAATAATATACTATGTGAATGCTAAACTTAGAAAATAATATACTATGTGAATGCTAAATTAAGAAAATAATATACTATGTGAATGCTAAACTTAGAAAATAATATACTATGTGAATGCTAAACTAAGAAAATAATATACTATGTGAATGCTAAACTTAGAAAATAAAATACTATGTGAATGCTAAATTAAGAAAATAATATACTATGTGAATGCTAAACTTAGAAAATAATATACTATGTGAATGCTAAACTAAGAAAATAATACTATGATGTGAATGCTAAACTTAGAAAATAAAATACTATGTGAATGCTAAATTAAGAAAATAATATACTATGTGAATGCTAAATTAAGAAAATAATATACTATGTGAATGCTAAACTAAGAAAATAAAATACTATGTGAATGCTTTTTCAAATTTTGATACATCTCATGGCTTGTCAGTGTCCATCTTTCACGTATTCCGACGACAAGAAAAAAAGTGAATAAAGCTCACGTTCTTTGAAGAAACGTAAACGTTTGTACTAAACAACTATAAGGACGTTCCGTACCTGAACACTTTCCCAGAAATACGACCAGAGTTCCCAGGACGACGCTGGATGCCATCGATGAGAAGAATAACATGTGGTCCCAGACAGGCTGTATACTTTCTGCCTTAAAATGTTTATCTTCACATTGTATATTTCCTAATTTTGTTAGGCTTTGTTCGAATGCAAACAATTGATCTTTTTGTAGACATGTTAAATTACCGTTATAAAAACTCCATGAAATTTTAATCTATGTTTTTGTGCAGTGAAATTGTGACCAAACAACTGTGTAATTTACGTGTAAAATACGATTGACATTAACACTTTTGTTTAATGTCAAGAGTTCTTCTTTATTTATCTACACCTTCTATGATATTGAAAATATACTATTCAAACGAACTATATCACTTCTAATGTCAAATGAATATTAATCAATGCATCTGAAAGAAGTTTACCGAGAAAATGATATCATAAATTGTGTAGGAACTGTTTGGTTTACATTTATTTCTTGTACGATTTCTGTCTAAAATCAATACAGCAGTGCAGTATGCTATTATTTCAAGTTGCTTCAAATTACACTAAGAAAAGTATAAACTGTACATGTAAACACCTGCCATATTTAATCACAAGAGAAAGAAACCTAAGTGTATAACTTGGATTCTCCGAAAGGAGATAATTCTTTCTTATTTTGCATGTTTGATGGCATACACGATCTGATATAACCACCAAAAATGGTTGTCCTTAGGTTGAAAAGTCATGTCTTGCTTCAAGAGGCTTTAATCCCATGTAAAAAAAACACAAACAAAACAAATGTGTCATAGTCACTATTTTAAAAAAAAAACACCAACATTTGAACCAGTTCTAAACTTATATTCATGCAGCTAACAAAAGTACCAGTCTTCGTAACATTACAGTCATATTGTTTTATATTGCAAAGACTTCTTCTTCTTGTTGCGTTCGTTCTTTAGACCAATTTTAATCACTCTTTGTGATCTGTAGGATCTTGCCAAGAGCGTGTATACGTTGCACATCGGTTTGTAGGTCCATAAACGCGTAGACTCTGTACACGCTTAGACTCGTGTATCCGATTATTTTAATCATAGTGATGAAATAACTAATAATTTATCAACGTTAACTTTTGTTAAGAAGCATTTGTTGCAAAAATAAAAAAAACTGATATTAACTCTGTAGAGGGTCACATGTAGTTTGAAAATTTATAAACAAAACAGGCGAGCTTCCCTGAAGAGAAAAACATGAACAACAGTCTTTATTTCTTACGTGTTAGCGAAGAACACATCATTGTGAGCGATAACACCAGATATTACATTGAAGTTGCTCTTCTTATCGTGACTAGTTCTTGCGTTTCCATATTTGGCATAATCACCAACGTCATCAACATGGCTGTGTACTTGAAGCTAGGAATCAAAGACAGTGCCACAGTTCAGCTCTTCTCCTTATCTATTACAAACTTTATATTCTGCATTCTAGCTCTGATGGCATCTTGGAGTATTTTGTTGACTGAAATACGACCAGATCTAACAGTCCTTGATGCATATTCATTGTTTTTCTTTCTGTCACAGTTGAAGGAGAAAGTGTATTCTTTATCAATAACAATAACTACTTTTCTATCATTGGAAAGATGTTTTTGTGTTATATTTCCTATCAAAATCAAAATAATGTTCACCAAGAATTCTTCTATTACGTCTATCTCGTGTGTGCTTTAATATTTATGCTGATGCTAATCCCAACGTATCTAACCAGGAGATTAGCATGGGGATATGACTGGAGATTTAATTCAACAAGACTTCTCATTCAGAACGAACCAACCAGAAATACATTCAGTCTCGTGAGGAACAGTTTTTTTTCTGTTGCACGCCATCTTTGCAAGTGTCACTAACACAATCTGTGCAGCAATCATGATTTCAAGGATTAAAGAGTCCAGACAATTCAGACATTTAAATAACCCATCTACACCTTTACTGCAAGGCTCAAAAGAGAACATGGAACATATAGAAAGAAATCAAACGACAATAGAACCACATTAAGAAGAGATGTCAAGATGACAAAACAGTCATCATTGTAGATATTATCTTTATTATATGAAATTACTAAATTTATGATGCTTGCTGTTGATATCGTTCAGTATTTTATCTCAGATTTCAATTTGAACAAATCTGGCAAATACCACAATTTAGTGTTTGTCATGGTGGTGGTCACCTTTACAATGGAAGTTGTCAATGTCTCAGTAAATTTTTTAGTTTGTTATTTCACCAGCTTGAGGTTTAGATCAGCATGTAAACAAATGTTTTGTAATTCTTAAATTGGTAGAATATTATATATTATATTTACAGCATTCTAACACTTGTATTGAAGATACTCATAAAAAATAATTATTAAGATAATGTTGGGAGATTTTGGATTATTCTCGCCCATTTAATATTTTACATAGGGCTTTGCAAGCAATTTCTCCATATCACTCTATCCTGGAACCCAAATCAATCTGGGATCAATGGCATGTCGGCAACATGCGCCAGGGTAAGTGAAGGGCACTTACAAGACCCTGTCCCCTACCTCCCCCTGGTGACCCTAGACACAGACTTTGGTTCCTGTCTGGCCAATGGGCAGGGATCGGGAGCACTACTGGTATTGGTAATGAAAAAGCAATGCAGGTCCATACGATCAAAATGCTCGAATCTCCTGACCGATGTCCAAGAAAATATTCAAAAGTTCCCGAACAATAAGAAACAGCAGCGAAAGGTCTCTTATAGAATCCATACTCCCCCGTAGTAAGGGCCAAACACAAATTGCCATCTCCGGAACAAGAGACTCCATACACAAGCTCGAAGTGTAAGTTCAAGATCTCGCCACAATTACCAGTCTCTCTGCCGATGGGAGATTAGGTAAGCGAACATGAAAGGATGAGAGGTGCATCCAGTGACGAAGTGTGAGCATACACTGGGCGAAACTCGACGCCCTGAGGAGGGCAAACATTGCCAGCTGTGGGCAAAGTAAATAAGATAGATGCATAAAGAATAAAAGTCTACCCTCGGTGGAGAGGTAAGATTGCAGCTGACTCCGTATCGGTGGCCTAGCGCAGATACATTTACTTGGCGTGCTGGCTGAGCGCAAAACATAAAGCTGCGTTTTTGCATAACGAAACTGCCCTCTTGGTAAAATCGTCAAGGTACTGTTGCGATAACAACTCAACATCCCTGGAAGAACTGAGTGGACGATGCCTAACTGGAACTGTCAACTTGGGACAATGGCAAGGTACGGTTGCAGTCACAACTAACATCCCCGGAAGAACTAGGTGGGTGATAGTTGAGCGCAAAATCGCAGTTCGTTCTAGCGCAATGGAAACGACCCTCGCCGTTAATTGCTTGGCTCCCAGTCCAGTGTTTCCGTAGGCTTAGGAAATGCGAACAGAAACTGCAAATCGTGAGTACTCAAACACACGCCTCGTAAAGGCTGAGAATGTTTCTTCTCTGGAACAAACTCAAAAGTAGATAGTAAAGTAAGGTAGACAATGTAAAGATTCGACAGGATGTCCGAATCGAACATTGGCGATGCAGATACTTACACGATGTTTTGTACTGTAAGAGCCGTCCGAGGACAAGCTTATAAGCCCAGTGAAATGTCCTAATCCAAACGATCTCACACTCAGAAAGGGCAAAACAGTAGTATCTCACTATTTGGCGTAGATCACAAAGCCCAAGGAATCATTTTAATATTGATTTAGTCATATTTGTTTTTTCTCCTGGTTCTAGCAATCACTCTAACTACAATCGTGTTATGCTTACGGTGTTTTCTTAGTTTCTACTTCTTCTTCTGCAATCACTCATCACATGCTCATACATATTAAGGAAATGAGTGGATCAGGCAACCAGTATAAAGGGCTCTAAAGACTGAATCTAAATGATAAAATAACAGAGCAGTTCATCTATTTAGGTAATAATTTTGATTGCACAGGAAATTTTAAAAAGAAATTATGATACGAATTGGGAAAAGCAACATCAGCTTTTAAAAGTCTAAATAAATATGGAACTGCAAGTTATATAGTAAAGTAAAAGTAAAGTAGTAATCCTTTCATACTCGTGGTATATAGGCAATAGTGTTAGCTGTATTTTCTATGACCTTGGCACATGATGGGTGATGTGGTCACATCAGCCTGCCGCCTTCTTTCCCCAGAGCATGTCTGGTACCCAGTTGAGGCTGGGTCGACCTGAGAGCGTCGCGGTCGGGAAAAATTCACTGCACACTGCGGGATATGAAATCAGACCACAGCCTCTGAGAAGGAGTTTCACTAACAATACACATGCGGTCTCAAGGTTATATAGTTTAAAACTAAATTAAATTCAATTCAAATGTTGTATCAATCCTCACATTTGCCAGCGAGAGTTGGAAAAGTACTAAATATGTAGAAAGCAAGTTGAATGCATTTGAAAATAGATGTCTGAGAAAAATAATGAATAGAAAATGGAACGAATTCAGGAGAAGGGATGAAATCAGAGAAATGTCTGGTCAACCACTGGTGACAACTATTATATGAAAGAGAAGATGGAGATATGTTGGACACATCTTGAGGAGAAATGATCAACGAATATTAAAGCAGACATTAAAGTGGGATGCAAAGGGTTCAAGAAAGAGAAGACGAACTAGAGAGCTATGAAACGAACTTTGCTGAGAGAGGCATGGAATATCGGTCTCAGTTCCATGGAGGAGACTAAGCGAGTTTCCAAGGATAGAACGGTATGGAGAAATTGCTTGCAGGCCTATGTAACGTATAACGGTACGAGAGGAATTATTATTATTATTATTAAAGACTAAGCATTAACTTCATTGAAACGAATTTCCGATGGATCAGATTTATTATCGGATTAGATATCATGCCCTGTCGAAGTATTGCATAAAGTTCGATTTCCATAGCTCTAGCAATATGTTCCGATAAATGAGCGCGAAACCGAATGATGCTTTCCGGATTCGAACTTGCGAACTTCAGAACGCAAGACAAACTACCATTTCACCACAACGACTCCTTTCCGTTAGTATTTATCAAGTGATCAAGTGATGATCCGCAGGGACATTTTCTTTACGAGTAAGATATCTGGGCAGATTAATTTAGTTTATAATGAATGCATGTCTCATTTAATTTATGTATGTCATGTTCTGTGCTGACTGACATGTTCTGACTATGGTGGAGGAAGTTGGGCAGCCTTCTTGTACATGCTCTTGGACGTCACACATCTGCACGCCCTCATTAGAGTTTGAAAGTATCTTTTTAATGTTCTGTAGCGAGTCTGTTCTGTAACGAACAACAGATTAAATGGTTTGGACACCTGAAAAGAATGCCCTGGTATCACCTACCACAGAGAACCACACAGAAAAAGTATAACGAGTACAAAACAAGAAGAAGACCACGCAAAATATGAAGCGACGCATCAAGAACAGTCTTACGAAATTAATATTAGCTTACAAAGTGCCTTAAAACAAGCACACACAGATCACTGCATTTTCTTACAACACTTCTATAAAGAAATGGTGAAAGAAGAAGAAGAAGCGAGTCTGAGCTCTACGTACAAGTCTTATCGAGAATGTTGATGTTTCCACACGTCTTTTTGTTCAGCATTGGCCACATATATAGTAGGACTTGCTCTGTCAAATGTTACTGTCAGGTAACGTTTCTTGTAGTCTAGAATGTAACCCAAGTAGATTCCGAATTTTATGCTTTTGAATCATCAAATCTTTCACATAGATCTTTCACAGAGTCGGTTTATAGATTAGTAGAACAAGTTTTATCGAGAGTCTCTGTGGTGTAGAGGTTAGGTGTCCACCTCTCGTTCTAAAAGGTATTCGGTTCGCTCCTCGTGGAGCCATCAGGATATTTTCACATATTTCGGATCTCAGTGTAAGTGACATCGAATTTCTAGTCCTAACGGAGACGGACGATAAAACAAAGGTCCCGTGTTTAAGTTGAGCTTATAAAAGAACCATGTGCAATAGAAAAACCAAGAATAGTATGCTAGAAAGCCGCTGTACAGCCAAAATTCAACAGAAAGATTGTTAAAACAAAATTTCCTAGAAAATAATATTACCATCTTCTAAATTTTATCGCGGACAATCGCCGGTGCTACGGGGTTAGTACACTGCCGCTGAGATCTTCCTGTGTAAGAAAGAGATCAGAGCACAAATGGTTACTAAGCGAAGTGCAATAATGATGGACCAATTAGTCAGTCAAGGTTTACAAGAACCAATAATTGCTCCACTCGAGATGGTATCGTTGATTAATTGATAAAACCATCAGCATTACACTTCGTCGAATAACCATGTGTGCTACCATATCGTTCTTACACAAGAAGATCTTGGCGACAGTACACGAACTCCGCAGCACCATCGAGGAGCCTTGGTATAGTTGTAAAGACAGTGAAGATTTTTGCAAGAATTTTAAAACAATAGTTTAAATTAAATTTTCCCAGGCAGCGGTTTTACACCTACCGCCTCCTCCCCCGCCTCCCATCTCTTTTATTTTCAACTGCCACAACCTTTTTTACATGTTCATCTTAAACACATGACCTACATTTTATCGTCCGTATTAGATAGGACTAGGAACACGATCTCACCTATAATTAGGTCATGGAACTCTAGAACTATATCTCGATCTCTCCAAGCGGGGAATGAACAGACTAATTTTGTGTTTGTGTGTATATGTCCGTACCGCTATACGTTACATTGGGCCTGCAAGTAATTTCACCATACCACTCTGTCCTAGGAACTCGCCATTCTCGCCTATTGAATTGACACCGACATGTATTGTTGTAGCAGGGAATAGGATACCAGTTTTTTTTCTTTCCTTTATTCTTAGTTCCATTCTTCAACTAGGTTCGCATTTTCAATGAAACAGAGGTAACTGTATACCTGGTCTGTAGGCGTATAATAACAGACCAGATATATTAGTAAGGGGGTTTTTCCTTAACTAGAAGTGAACTTATGCTCTGTTTTTCTTTCTCATGCAGCCAAGTTAAGGTTAATAGTATTCTTTTTTTAGAAACGTTTGGGTGAGTGTCCGGTCACGATATCAAATTAGACGGGTTTTTCCAACCAACAACCAGATTTGACCGTGAAAATGTACTAACAGGACAATGACAAAGAAAAATGCCATATGTTAAATAGAATGGATTTGGATCATAGGGACACACTTCGCACAGACATTTGGCAGACCCACTTGACAGAGACACTTCGCACACATTTCACAGAGACAGAGGGACAGAGAGGTACCCAGGGAGAGGCAGTGAGGGTAGTCGATTCTCATTCAGACAGAGGGACAGAGAGTAGGTAGTCTGAGTCTGAGACAGTTGCAAACAGAAAGAATCGACAAGTCAATGAGTGTAGTCTAGAATAAGAGACTCGCACAGTTATCGACAAGAACTAGTAGATAGTAACAAGAATTATAGAGCAGAACAACTCTGCTGTGAGTTATAAGTGGAATAGAGAACGAGGCAGTAGAATTGAACTGAGTTGCAGACAGAGAGAGCCCAAGAGAGCGAAGACAGATAGATAACATAAATCCATACGCATAACCCAACAGAACGGCCGACATAGAGTGTTGCCTAACTAAGACGTAGATGCAGAACTCCACGGAGATTTTGACCAAATCAGAGAGTTACTGTTCAGAATTGGTGAACAGGTTACATTAGAACCGGAGGACTTTTCAGAGTGGAAAACTAGGCGGTAGAGTTAAACTAAAGGGTAGAGCCAGACCAGACGGAGAGGCTATAACAGCATATGAGAGCGAGATGTCAACCAGTTTACAGAATACATTATTATAACCAGTTAGCAGAGACATTTCGTGTGTACTATTATGACAGCAACCCTAGCTAGAAAGCGGTATAACGTATTGTAACTGAACAAGTATTTATTCTAAGGACATCGCAAGCAAGGTAGAGTTGAACTGTGAACATTTTAGAGATAGGATGTCGGAGAGTTGGATATTACTTAGTGAAGATTGACAATATTAGTTAGTAGGTATATTTTACAGTTATGTGCATTGTTATGCGTTTTGAATTGTTGGATTTCTTTTCAGGATTTCTTTTGATAATTTGATGTATGTGCTATATTTTTTGAACATTGATGAGATATTGAAATAAGTAAATAACAAAAATAAAAGTTGAGAATCAGGTTTGATTCTCACATAGAGAGATGTACAATATATTTGACGGCCATTTCATTTATTTGTATTGAACGTTGCCACATATTCACTCCGATGGTATCAAACTTTTCAACTTCATCATGTTTCGAAGCTGCAAGAGAATAATTCAAACTGAAATCCTTCTACATATATATATATATATATATATATATATATATATATATATATATATATATATATATATATATATATATATATAGTCTAAATCTCGCTAATTGTAACATTTCTGTTTCCGGCAGGCTACTTTGAGTGCCAACATTCTTCTGGAATTTGCAAGACAATTTTTGACACCCTACCCAGTCGGTAAATGTCAGTCACTATATCAAACAGTCAGAATGTCTCTGCGCTAAATCTTCCCATTTTTATCATAGCTATAAACATAGTTCTAGTATCTAGTAAGGGGAGACGAAAGAGGAAAAAACCAGAAAGAATATTGTACAATAAAACACTAGCTTGAGGGAAGCTTGTCCAACAGAGCACTAGCCTGAGGGAATATTGTCCAATAGAACACTAACTTGAAAGAATATGTTCCAATACAATGCTAAACTGAGGGAATATTGTACAACATAACACTAACCTGAAAGAATATGTTCCAATACAATGCTAAACTGAGGGAATATTGTACAACAGAACACTAACTTGAAAGAATATGTTCCAATACAATGCTAAACTGAGGGAATATTGTTCAATAGAACACTAACTTGAAAGAATATGTTCCAATACAATGCTAAACTGAGAGAATATTGTCCAATAGAACACTAACTTGAAAGAATATGTTCCAATAGAATGCTAAACTGTGGATTATTGTTTAATAGAACACTAACCTCAGAGAATATTATCCAATAGATCTCTAGCCTTAAGGAATGAATATTCAACAGAACACTAGCTAGATGAAATATTGTCTAATAGAACACTAAACAATCCAAACATTGGCGAAGGCTGACACTTCTCAAGGTGTGTTACACGAGTAAGATGCCGTCCCATGCTCAGATCATACAAAAGGTCAATTAAACAGCAGGAAATTGATCAAGCGCGTGACAAGTTATGCCCCAAATGACTGAGAAGGTTCCTAATCCGGAACGACCTGTGTAGTCAGGAAGTGTACAGAGTAAAATACTCGTAGGCATAGATCATAAAGCCCCAAAACACGGCGAAATGTATCGCTTAAGAGCAATGAACACACGAAGCAGCAGGGAAGTGACCGTTCCAATGACCAGTCCTAGAAGGGTTGTAAATGTTCCTATACCGGAACGACCTCACCGAGTCAGAAAATGGGCAAAGTAGAAATGTTCTTTGGCGTAGATCCAAGCCAAAATATACGGCATTAAAGATCACTAAAGAGTGTTTATCACACCTTGCAAAAGGAATGCCGCTTTCAGAAAGGTTGCAAAGTATAACAGGCTCTTTGGTTTAGATCATATATTCCCATACTTTTTAGGCCTACCTCCCACTTTGCATAATATAAACTTTGTAACGCCCTTCATATTATAACAGTTTGCCAACGCCCCTCTCCCCACATATATACATTCTCTATTTTCTCTCTGACATAGAAAATTGATATATATTTCTGTTATACATGGTCAATTTTCAAATGATTATATGCATGAAATAGAAAATTGATGAAAAATGGATTGTGTAAGACGGGCATAAGATGAATTTAAATGCAGAATTCAAATTTTTAATGATTATTCAGTCGAAAAAATCACGAAAAAACGTTAGTCGTTCTTGTCAAAGATCAATTATCAGAATTAAAATGATTTAGCTGGTCGCATAGAAGAACGAACTCCAAGAAGATATAGAAGAAGAGAACACTAAACTGAAAGATTATTTTCCAATAGAATACTAATCTGAGAGAATATTATACAATAGAATACTAATCTGAGAGAATATTATACAATAGAATGCTAAACTGAGAGAATATTATACAATAGAATACTAAACTGAGAGAATATTATACAATAGAATGCTAAACTGAGAGAATATTATACAATAGAATACTAAACTGAGAGAATATTATATAATAGAATGCTAAACTGAAAGATTATTTTCCAATGGAATACTAATCTGAGAGAATATTATACAATAGAATACTAAACTGAGAGATTATTATACAATAGAATGCTAAACTGAGAGAATATAATACAATAGAATGCTAAACTGAGAGAATATTGTACATTAGAATGCTAAACTGAGAGATTATTATACAATAGAATGCTAAACTGAGAGAATATTATACAATAGAATGCTAAACTGAGAGAATATTATACAATGGAATGCTAAACTAAGATAATATTATACAATAGAATGCTAAACTAAGAGAATATTATACAATAGAATGCTAAACTGAGAGAATATTATACAATAGAATGCTAAACTGTAAGAATATTGTACAATAGAATGCTAAACTAGGATATTGTACAATAGAATGCTAAACTGTAGGAATATTGTACAATAGAATGCTAAACTAAGAAAATAATATACTGTGAATGCTTTTTTCAAATTTTGATACATCTAGCATGGCTTGTCAGTGTTCATCTTTCACGTATTCCTGACGTCTAGAAAAAAAAGAATAAAAGCTCACGTTTCTCTGAAGTAACGTAACCGTTTGTACTAAACAACTATAAGGACGTTGCGTACCTGAATACTTTCCCAGAAATACGACCAAGTTACCAGAACGGCGCAGGATGGCACTGATGCTGAGAAGAACAACATTTTTTGTCATGCAGACAGGCTGTATACTTTCTGCCTTACAGTGTTTATCTTCACATTGTATATTTTCTAATTTGAGTTTAGTTAGTTTATATTACAATACAGTTTTAACTTCATCTTTGTATATCAAGCTTTGTTCGAGTGCAAAAAAATTGCTCTTTCAGTAGACATGTTATATTACCATTAAAAATCTTCATGCAATTTATTCGTAATATAATCTATGTCTTTTGCTTCTGTGAAATTAGTGACCAAACAATTTTGTAATTTTATCAAAGACGATGGAAAAAATACGATTTTCCTGATTCAATGTTAATATTATTATATAACAATTGCAATAGCACTACAAAGTTTGTTTAGTGTGCATGGAGACCCACTCAGAAATAGGCTTGTATTTTTGAAATTCACAGAAAAAACTACGAACATATTGTCATCATTCTGGCCACCTGTTGTAAACGATCGTCTTCGATGATAAACAACGTTTACTGTATGTACTTAATTAGTTATTTCAAAATAATTATTTTCTTGAAAATATATTGTAAACCTCTCTCTGCATCGGGAGAGGATTTCATAAACATAAGAAATGTAAAGAATTCCAAACTGGCATATGATGTACATATCACCCATAGTTATAGCGTGAACCTCCAAAAATGTCTAACTCAATTGGTTTTGTAGATATGGTTTTTGCAATGTAACTCTTCAAAATTAAAAAAAATGTCAAATTAGAAAAGCAATATATCTGCTTATATACAGTTTAGACAAAAAGTGGAGGTTCACGCTATAACTATGGGTGATATGTACATCATATACCAGTTTGGCCTTCTTTGCACTTCTTATATTTGTGAAATCCTCTCCCCGATACAGGGGGGGTTTTTTACAAAATATTTTCACGAAAATTAATTATTTTTAAATAACTAACTACAGTGCATACACTACATGTTGTTTATCATCGAAAACAATGTCTTTAGCAACTGGTGGCCAAATTGTATGACAATATGTTTGTTAGTTTTTTCTGTGAATTAAAAAATACAACCCTTGTTCTGGGTGGGTCTCCCGCCTTAAGAGTTCTTATATATTTATCTACACCTTCAAACGGTTTTTGAAAATACACTATGTGAACGAACTATATCAATTTCGAATGTCAAGTTGACATATTAATCAATGCATCTGAAAGAAATTTTTAGATTCACAGTCTCGATAAGTGGACAGTACTGTTATTAGTTCAGGCTGATATTGGTTTAAATATTTAATTTGGATATTTTCTGAAATGTTTGTGAAAGTCAAGAATGAAATCAAGCAAACAGTAATTTATCATATATTTCGTCTATGTGTAATGATATCACATTATCGATTACATGTAATAACATTCTTTGCATGTCTTAGTATTGTAAATCTTCTATCTATAAAATTTAATATTATTTCTGATACTTTCTCTCCGTATTTTATAGTTACCGATCGCAAGTTTACCGATAAAATGATATCATTTAATTGTGTAGGAACTGTTTGGTTTACATTTATTTTTTGTACGATTTCTGTCTAAAATCAATACAGCAGTGCAGTATGCTATTATTTCAAGTTGCTTCAAATTACACTAAGAAAAGTACAAACGGTACTGTGTAAACACCACCATATTTAATCATCAGAGAAAGAAACATAAGTGTAACTTGGATTCTCCGAAAGGAGATAATTCTTTCTTATTTTTCATGTTTGATGGCATACACGATCTGATATAACCAAAACAAGGTTTATCCTTAGGTTGAAAGAGGATTTAATCTTATGTAAAAAAAACCTAAACAAAACAAATGTATATGTCCAAGGCACTATTTAAAGAAAATTAATTTGAACCAGTTCAAATCTTATATTCATGCAGCTAACAAACGTACCAGTCTTCGTGACATTACTGTCATATTGGTTTATATTGCAAATACTTCTTATTTGTATCATAGTGATGAAATAATTGATATTTTATCAATGTTAACTTTTGTTAAGAAACATATGTTGCAAAAGAGCTGATATTAACTCTTAGGACGATTACTTTTAGTCTGAAATTTTATAAACAAGACATGCAAGCTTTATAAAAGAAAAACATGAACAGTAGTTCATATTTCTTACATGACAGTGAGGGACAGAAAATTGTGAGCGATCAAAGCAAGTATTTCGTTATAGTTGCTCTTCTTATCGTGACTAGTTCGTGCGTGTCCATGTTTGGCATAATCACCAACATCATCAACATGGCTGTGTACTTGAAGCTAGGAATCAAAGACAGTGCCACTGTTCAGTTCTTCTCTTTATCTATTACAAACTTTATATTCTGCATTCTAGCTCTGATGGCATCTTGAGTATTTTGTTGATGAAATACGACCAGATCTAACAGTCCTTGACGCATATTCTTTGTTTCTCTGTCTGTCACAACTGAAGGAGAAAGTGTATTCTTTATCAATAGTTATAACTATTTTTCTATCATTGGAAAGATGTTTTTGTGTTATATTTCCTATCAAAGTCAAAATAATGTTCACAAAGAATTCTTCTATCACGTTCATCTTGTGCGTGGCTTTTATATTTACGCTGATTCTAATCCCAGATTATCTAACAAGGAGATTAGCATGGAAATATGACTGGAGATTTAATTCAACAAGACTTCTCAGTCAAACCGATTCAACTAGAATTGCATTCAATCTCGCCAGGAACATTATTTTTTCTGCTGCTTTGCCATCTTTTGCTATGGTAACTAACACAATCTGTGCAGCAATCATGATTACAAGGATTAAAGAATCCAGACAATTCAGACATTTAAATTACTCCATCTACACTTTACTGCAAGGATTAAAAGGAGAACATGGAAAATATAGAAAAAAATCAAACGCTAATAGAACCACATTAACGAAAAGAGATGTCAGGATGACAAAATCAGTCATCATTGTAGATATTATCTTTATTATATGCAATATTACTAAATTTATGATGCTTGCTGTTGATGTCGTAGGGTATTTTATTTCAGATTTCAACATAAACATATCTGGTAGATACCACAATTTAATATTTGTCATGGTGGTGGTCACCTTTACTATGGAAGTCGTGAATGCCTCAGTAAATTTTTTAGTTTATTATTCTACCAGTTTGAGATTTAGGTCAGCATGTAAACAAATATTTTGTAATTCTTAAAGTGGGAGAATCTGCCCACCTGCCCTGCGTGTTCGAATAGCGTTGGACTACGGATGAAATGCTCCATGTGAGTGCGGTTCAACTCCTCGGGCTGGTAGAAAAGCCATAGGTTCTCCAGATTTTCGGTGTTCGTGGCACCGAACCTAAGGGTTACGATGTCCATGGAACTGAGCCGAAGAGCTGAAAGCTCAAGTGCTTCTGAATCGGAAAAAGTGGAGTATATTATATCTTATACTTATAGTATTCTAACACTGCATTGAAAATACTCTCATAACAAATTATAATGATTAAGATTATGTTGGGAGTTCTTGGATTCTTCTCGTACCGGTATTCGTTACTTAGAGCTTTCCAGCATTTTCTTCATATCTCTTCCATGAAATTTAGTGCAATAATTCTGAGTCTTGATGAAAACGTGCTTCATGGTTTCATTAGAGCATCCTTTTTGTCTTGAACCATTTGTCTTTCACATGTTGTGAGTAAGCGTGGCTACAAGTTTAATTAACTTTAAGAAAAAGAAGAGCAAAATTTATCAACCAAACAAGTTGTATCTCCACAAGTGATTCTGTTATTTAATCTGGTGCTTCCTGTTTCTACTATCACGGCTCTGGCGAATAGTGTGTATTTAGCTTTAAAAAACACAAACTCAAACCCGCAAGTCTACTGGAGTTGAACGGTGGTATAACCCTAAAGTAACCTCTTACAGAGCATTAAAAGGATAATGACATTGCTCGCAACAGGCACAAGGGCAGATCCCGATTCCTATCAAGACTGTCTGATGAATATACCGGGAATTTAACAAGCAGCAAGAACACTTCTTTTTAAATCTTCAAATCTTGATATTTTGTGTAACGGACAGTACCCAAGACGGAACATGCTAGCTATAACAGAGAAGGATACACACCAGAAAGAATGGAGCATGAACATATTGTAGATTTAATGACTATGTTCAAATTTATTATACGGATGGGACTGTTCAGCACAAAGTTCACCGAACTAAACTCATCTGTCTGTTTAAGAGATCTGAGCATCAATTGGCACTGAGAAGCATGTGATAACTGATCGCAGAAGAATATTCATTATATATATATATATATATATATATATATATATATATATATATATATATATATATATATATATATCATCATCAGGTGCCGTCTCCACATCGAAGGTTGACTGCAATGAATCTCCAACATCCTCTGTCTTTCGCCTTGGTTGCACACTGCCAGACTGTAACCTGTCCATTTCTTAAAGTTTCCTCCCACTTATCTCTCGGTCTTCCTCTTGCTCTTCCCCACTCAACTTTCCCCTCTAGTAAATGTTTTATCATGGTGTCATGTCTTTTATGTGCCCAAAATACTTTACTTGTCTGAATTTTATTTCTTAATAATTGTTTCTTCATGCCTAGTTTTCCTAAAACTTGTTTATTTGTCTGTTTTTCTGTCCATGAAACTCTGCCTATTCTTATATATATCCACATCTCAAATGCATCAATTCTGCTTTCTAACTGCTTGTTCATTGTCCATGTTTCCGAGCCAACATTAATATAGGATATATATAGCATTTGATCATTCTCATTTTTAGCCTGTTTGTGATTTGTTTGGATGTCAGTAACTTTCTCATACTATTGAAATTATCCTTGGCCATTCCTATTCTCTTTTTTAATTTCTGTTATACATCTGCCATCATCTGATATCATCTGACCAAGATATAGGAATATATAGCTTTTTACTTGATGTAGTAATCTCCATGTATTTTTATATTCATTTTAGGTTTTTCCATTCCTTGTTGATTACCATAGTTTTTGTTTTCTGTATGTCAATGTCTATTCCATATTCCTTGCTAGTTCTTTCCAATTGGTAAACTAGTTCTTGTAGATCTTGTTCATTTTCTGCTACAAATACTGTGTCATCTGCACATCTTAAGTTGTTTATTATTTTTCCATTGATCTTGAGTCCTGGCATTCCTCTAGTTGTTTGAAGATTTTCTCTGTGTAGATGTTAAATAGGCTTGGTGACAGAATGCATCCTTGTCTCACTCCTCTCTTTATGTCTCTATATATATACATATTCTCGTATAAATATCGAATTGTTTACATACGTGATGTTATGGGTGCAAATGAATACTGGTGAGATCTGTATTCTGCGAAACAGAATGCTGCAGATATGGGAATCATCAAGACGATGTACGAAAATATCAGAGTTGCTCTGGGATCAAACATAAGAAATAAAGTTTGTATCGCAGATATGACCAAACAGCTCGAAAGATGGGTGAATCACTATTCTAATCTTTATTCTGTGGAGAAACCAGGAAACATTGTCGTCGATCAGATCATAACGAAAAATCATGAACTAAACGAGCTGGATTCCGAACCCACAGAGTTGGAACTTTCCGAAACAATCAACAAACGTTCAAATGGCATGGCATCAGGACTAGACAACATTCCTGCAGAAATCCTCACATATAATACTTATGTCCTCCTGCCCCACCTCTACAATCTCCTTATTCAGTGCTGGAGAGAGGGAGAAATTCCTCAAGACATGAGGGATGCAAAGATAGTGACACTTTATAAAAACAAAGGGGATAAGGGGACTGTAATAACCACAGAGGCATCTCCCTTTTAAGTGTCGCAGGCAAGGCCTTTGTACTAGTCCTTTCAAAACGACTACAGAAGCTGGCAGAGTGTGTTCTCCCAGGGTCACAATGTTGATTCAGAGTTAGACGGTCAACAACTGACATGATATTACGCTTCGACAGCTACAAGACAAGTGCATAGAGCAAAGTAAACCTTCATGTATTGCTTTCGTGGATCTGACTAAGGCATTTGACACAGTCAGCAGACCAGGTCTTTTTAAAATATTGAAGCAAATTTGCTGTCCCCCAAAGTTGCTCTAATTGATTGTCTCCTTCCACGAGGACATGAAAGCCAGCATACAACCCCGATGGCAGCACATCTGATAGTTTCGAGCTTAAGAGTGAAGTCAAGCAGGGCTGTGTCTTTACCCCAACTCTCTTTGGCATCTTCTTCGCAGTCCTTTTGCACCATGCCACCGGGGACGATGATGGTGATGTTTTTATTCGCACTAGATTTGGTGGTTCACTCTTTAACTTGACTCGCTTAACTCATTAGCTACTGAATTGTAAAAACGGGTTGTGGCTGAATTGAATTTATGTCCTACTTTGCCATTGCAGGTGTATGTACATATTCATCTGTAGTTTCCTGAATTATTAACATATTGTTATGAGTAATATACCATTTTGTAGGTAAATGAATTTTCTTGAAAATAGATTGGACAGAAATACACAGTCGCTCTCCCAACTACTCACGGGAGCCAAGACAAAAACGACGGAAATTCTTCTCAATGACCTCCTTTTCGGTGACGATGCTTCCTTAGTCGCACACAGTGAGACTACATTGAAATGCATAATCAACAATTTGGCCAAGGCATGCGGCCTATTTTCTTTGACTATAAATGTCTTCAAAACAGTTGTTTTATGTCAAGGAGATAAAACAACAAATATCACTTTAAACGGTAACCATCTAACACCATTTAAAAAATGTTACTATCTTGGGTCTATGTCACTGCCAACCTTTCTCTTGATGCAGAAATCAACGTTCGTATAGGGCGTGTGGCTACTACATTCGGCAAACTATCAAAGCGAGCGTGGGACAACACAAAACTGACATTGCAGACGAAGATTCAAATATATTGAGCCTGTGTAATTGATTTTTTATTATATGGCTCAGAAACATGGACGGCCTACTCAAGACACGAGAGAAGACTTAACGTCTTTCACATTCGATGTCTCCGCAATATTATGAATATCAGGTGGTACGACAAGATAACCAACTCTGAAGTACTGCAACGTGCAAACCTACCTTCCATCATGGGAATGCTCAGCAGTAGACGACTAAGATGGTTGGGGCATGTGAGAAGAATGGAAACTTGTCGAAAACCGAAACAAATATTGCTCTGTGAACTTTCGGAGGGGAAGAGCCACCAGGGCAGACCACTGCTCAGATATAAAGATGTCTGCAAGAACTCAATGAAAACGTTCTAGGTCCCAGCATATGGGAAAAACTAGCTGATGACAGAGTTGTGGGGGCAAGCGATATTGTGCAAGGGCGCAGAGTCTTTTGAGTAGAGACTTATGTATGAGCTGAAATACAAGAGAGATAAACGAAAACTCAGAAGTTGTCACGGTAAAACCTTTGCAAATTGAAAGTCTGTAAAGACGAAAAAGGCCATATATATATTTTTTCTTGGAGTTGAAAGTGGACCTGGATGAGAAAATGGCACTTTTTAAGATTTGTGCTAACCAAGCAAAGTCCGCTAGGTGGGACGAATTTTGTACACAAATGTTTTCCGATAGCTTCCTCCAGAAATTTTGGCGGTTTCACCAGGCCATGAACGGCACGTCACACAGACGTATCATACCTGATTTTCAAGATCACGATCTGGTGTGGCGGAAAACTGATGAAGATAAAGGAATGGCATTTCTGGATCATTTTATTCAACAGACGAATCGAAATGATAGGGAAGAGAGACTCAATATCATTTCGCTGTTATCGGAGCAATGTGTCGACACGGAGGGGAATGACGATCTTGAATTCACGAGTGATGAAATACGTGCAATGCTTAAGAGATCACACAATACTGCACCAGGCCCGATGGTATCCAATACAGTGACATAAACAGGACATCGGTCGAAGACATGAATGAGCTTAGTAAAGAATTCAACACTAGTTTAAAAATGGCGAGATCAGGGAGGAATGACTACACAGTTATTTAATACCACTGGCAAAACCTAACAAAAAACACAAACACATAAGCGGTTTTAGAATAATTGCAATGCAGAACACAGTGGGCAAGCTTCTAGAAAAGTTAGTGGCATGCAGGCTCGATCGGGATTTGGAGAAACGTCGCATGTTTCCTTCCACCCTTAGCGGATACAGGCGGAATAAAGAAACTTGGTGTAATGCATCGATCTTTCCTATGACGTCTTTGAATGTTTCCAGACTGGTTTGGAGACTTGTGCTGTTGTACTAGATCTCGAGGATGCTTAAAACAAAGTTCCAATCACATACCTTATACAAATGCTCACGCTACTCAAAATCGATACATTGCTCATAAGATGGATTGCAAGGGCCCTGTTCGAGAGAAAAGTGGCACTCAGGTGTGGTAATTGGTACTCTGTGCCGGCAAAAATTTCACCGGGCCTACCCCAGGGTCCCCACTATTGCCAGTACTATTCAATGTATTCACCATAATGAATAGGAAGCAGCAATTATCTGGCAGGGGACGAACACTGTCATTTGCAGACGACATCATGGTGTACAGACAGGGAGAAACAGGGATGAAATTACTAATAAACTCCAGGAAGAACTGAACCGCATAATGGCCTGGTGTGATGTTTCTTGTGCAACGATAAACCATACCAAAGCTGTGCTATCATGGTTCTCCTAAATAATCACATTGTGAAGTCTAATACACCACATGTTACTTTAGATGGGCATACACTCACCCGAGCAGCATCTATGAGTTATTTCTCTTCCCCTTCGCCCCTAGGGAAGCATAGGTCCACAACCAAGGCCTTCCAAGCCCGCCTATCCAAGGCCATCCTTTCCAGATCTCGCCACTCTCTCCCCGTCCTCTTGCATTCAATCTCTAACTTCCGTCTCCAGGTGTTTCTGGGTCTTCCCTTACTTCTATTGCCCTGGGGTTCCATCGGAGAGCCTGTCTCACGATGTTGTCAGGGGGTTTCCTCAGTGTGTGCCCTATCCATCTCCACCTTCTGCTCATTATCTCTTGTTCCACCTGCCGTTGTCCTGCCCTATCCCACAGTTCTCTGTTTGTGGTCCTGTCGTACCATCTCAGATGGAGTATCCTGCGTAGGCATCTATTGATGAATGTCTGCAACTTTTTGTTGCTCACCTTAGTTGTTCTCCATGTCTCTGCTCCATACAGAAGGACAGACTTGACATTTGAGTTAAATATCATTATCTTAGTTCTATTCCTAATCATTCTTGAACTCCATATGTTCTTCAGAATGGCACATGCTGATCTTGCCTTTTGTATTCTAACCTTAACATCTTCATCTGTGCCACCTTGAATGTTGACGACACTTCCCAGATATGTAAATGTGTCCACCTCTTTTAGTGGTGATCCTCTCAATAAGATTGGGTCTCTGGAACCAGCATTTAATCTCATGATCTTTGTTTCTCCCCATGAATAGTCAGGCCTAGTTGCTGTGAGACCGTTTCTAGTTTTGTTATTTTCTCTTGCATCTGCTGATGGTTGTGAGAGAGGAGTGCTATATCATCTGCAAAATCCAGATCCTCCAATTGACTCATCATGGTCCATTGTATTCCATTTCTTCCCTGGCAGTTGTTGATCTCATTATCCAGTCAATAGCCAGCAGGAAAAGGAAGGGCGATAAAGGGCAGCCCTGTCGCACACCAGTCTTTATTTCGAAGGCCTCTGTCAGTTTTCCTTCATGCAGTACTCTAGCCGTAGTCTCCTCATACATTTTCTTTATTAAATTGGTTAGCTTCTGGGGACGCCATAGTGTCGTAGAAGTTTCCAGAGTGTTTTCCTGTCTAGGCTATCGAATGCCTTTTCATAGTCCACAAAGTTTATGTAGAGGGAGGAGTTCCACTCGATGCTCTGCTCCACTATGATACGTAGCGTCGATATTTGATATGTGCAGGATCTGTTTTGCCTAAATCCTGCTGGTTCATCCCTTAGTACTGCATCTGTAGTTTCCTTGAGTCTCTCTAGGATGATTCGACTTAGTATTTTGCCTGGTACAGACAGGAGCATTATTCCTCTATAGTTCGAGCATTCTTGGAGATCACCCTTTTAGGTAGTTTGACTATATAGCCCTCTCTCCAGTCTTTTGGTATTTCTTCCTCTCCAAATTTTTCCCAACAAGCCATGTAGCATGTTTGTTGAGATGTCAGCATTTGCCTTTATGGCCTCTGCAGGTATACCATCTGGGCCTGTAGCTTTACCATTTCGTAGTTGGAGAATGGCCTTCTTTATTTCCGCTTTGCTTGGCTTGTTACAGTCGATTGTTAGATCTTTTACAGCTGGATCTATGTCCGGTTGGCCTAGGGGAACTGGCCTATTAAAAGGTCTTTGAAATGTTCTGCCCACCTCTGCATCTGTTCTTGAGCATTGCCGAGTAATCTTTCAGCCTTGTCCTTAATTGGTTTATTTATTTGTTGGTATTTTCCTGTCAATTTCCTTGTGTTATCGTATAAATCTTTCAGGTTACCCTTAGCTGCTGCCTCTTCTGCTTCTCTTGCCAGGTCATCTATATACTTTCTTTTATCTACTTTTATACTTCTCTTCACCTCCCTGTGAAGTCTGACACACCACATGTCACTTTAGATGGACATACGCTCACCCGAACAGCATCTATGAGTTATTTGGGTGTAAAATTTGATTGCAGTCTATGCTTTAGGGACCATATTGATCAAGTTATTGCCAAGACTCGCAACGCACTATCCGCACTGAGAATCATGGCGGCTGCTAACATTGAGCAACGCCTTCTTGTGCTCTTGTATTGTTCTGTCATGTATAGAATATGCATGCGCTCTCCTAACAATTAGTCCTACGCAAACAGTAAGACTGAAAAGAATTCAGAATGGGGCTATGCGCATCATTCTGGGATGCATCAAAGATACACCAGTAGTGTCAATGCGATTCCTTCTTGATCTCCCAACTATTGCTAACAGAATTAAAACTTGGAGGGTTCGATCATATCTAAAAATCACTGCAAACAAGGAACGTCCTCTCCATGAAGAACTTATTAAGGAGAAAGGGTGTAGACTCAAGAGAGGCAGATCATGTCTGAGTCAGGCGGAAGATACGCTTAGGAAAATATGTGATCCTTCCGGAATTGAAACAGGAGAGAAAGGATTACTGTGCCCCTCAATTTTAGACTGCTTTCACCGTTATTACATCTATTAAGAAAAATTGCGAACAAAATAATCTATCACTGCTAAACGTGGAGGTGGATGCTCTCTTGAATGACATCATCAATGATACAGATGTGGTTATTTACACCGATGTTTCAGTCATTCGCCAACAACGCTGTGCGTGGGCTTTTCAGCATGCTCAGGAGGAAAATAATAAGAGAAGCCAGT
Organism: Arion vulgaris; assembly: GCA_020796225.1. Lineage (NCBI taxonomy): Eukaryota > Metazoa > Mollusca > Gastropoda > Stylommatophora > Arionidae > Arion > Arion vulgaris. Next base: position 40,275,835 of record CM036762.1, read on the forward strand.
GGGGCCTACGCAACAACCACAAGTAGCTTGACAATGGAGGTTTGGACGGTTACGGAGGCAGTGAACTGGTTGACATCTCACAACTACTCTCGTGTTTTCATACTCAGTGACTCCATGAGCATGATTCGTAAAGTCTAATCAGGTATGGTGAGACGCAACTGTGTGGAGGTACTGGTACAGACAGTGATCAGAGAAATCACCTTCATTTTTGTCCCTGGGCACGCAGGAGTTAGGGGTAATGAACGAGCTGATAGATTGGCTAGCTTGGCTACAAAATTAGAAGGAGCTGCCATGAAGCGAAGTGACATTCTTCACGCATTGAGAGAGTCGTTCCAAACACAGGAGTTTCAGGGCTCTGAATCCCACTCGCTGACCAGATTGAAAGAGATGGGTGTCAATATTAGTAATGCCCGAAAAGAACGACATACTAAATATGCAAGGAGATTGATTAATCAACATCGAACTGGCGTGCTGAGTCGCTGGACGCTGCTGGATTTGCTGAGGCGGAGATCGGAGCACCTATGGACATGTCCGGAGTGCTATGATGATAGTCCTCATATAACTGATAACTGATAACACACTTATATATATCCTTCGAGGATACCGACCAAACAGAGAGAAATGACGAAACGCAGCGATTCACTCAGGCATTGAGAAATGTGTTGCTGCAATTTACCTTGTTGATGAATAAACATAGTTTTTATCTCAACACCCGCCCTTTACTCCTCAATTGGGGTCAAAGGCGCTTAGGGACAACGCCGTACCAGGATTAGTGAGCTGGCACTAATCAAGATCTTACGTGGTGACCCTGGTAACAGACATTTGTTCCTGTCTTCCTAAGTAGGTAGGAATCGAGGGAGAGCTACTCTGGTGTAGGTAGAGATGCTGACACAGTCCCGCTGGATGAGATCCGCCCGCAACACAGACCTGTGGAATCCCAGAGTGACTATTAATGCACGTCTCTCCCGGCTGGTGGGAGAAAGCTGAACGGATAAACAAAGAGGGATGAGAGGTTCATCCAGAGAGAACATAGGATCGCGTGAGCGAAACTCGGGCCCGGAGGTGGGGAACCGCCACCTCCGGTCCGAGCTAAATTTGCAAGTTTGCCCACACATGGCGAAACGCGGAGCCCTGAGGTGTGGGCCCGAGTTAGCTCCGTGGTCGGACAGTCTAGAGGCATAGTAAATGTGAGCATGGTGCGAACTGTTGGACATGGTGGGCAGGCACCAGGGCAGAGTGAGCGCGGGTGGGCCCACCGATGGACAGACGTGCAAGGTGCTGATGGTGGAGCGACGAAGAAGCGTGACAAGCGTAGGGGTGAGCGGACCACACAAATGTGCAGAAAAACTGGAAAGCCCAGCAGAGGCTTTAATCCAGTGCGCGTTTCCACTCGCAAGGGAACTACTACTGCCTTGTAGTTAGACTGGGGACAATCAAAGCAAAGACTAGCGGAGCAAACCGTACTCAAAACTGGACGGTAGGTAAACCGAGTAGTCCAAAAAATGACCGGTAACCTGGCAGATGACGCTCAACAACCTGGGAGGGCAGGTCGTCCAAGCGTCGTTACCCTAAAGCAAAAGTAGCAACCTACTGCCTTGCAGGTCGGCTGGGGACAGCCAAATGCTGACGAAGAGCGATCCCAGTAAACGCTGGGTGAAATCGAACACATCGCCGAAGGACAAGCACCAGAGATCCGAATTTATACTGAAGATTGTGTGGTAAAATTACGTTCTTGGAAAAGGCTGTTTATATATCACAATAAAGATGATAAAAATGGCCAAAAATCTAGTTTTTGAGCAGATCTCAGATAGGGGGAGAACAATGTCATATGTAGACGATGTTTTGGTGCATCACCAGGCAATGACCGAGAGTAGGCCGTGGACGAACTCCAGTAAGAACGTGACCCCACGACCTACGTTGTATCGCCCGTATTAGATAGGACTGGGAACACGATCTCACCTATAATTAGATGATGGATCTTTGGAACAAAATCTCACAAGCGGGGAATGAACTTTTGTGTTAGCGTGTATGTGTTTGTGTATATATATATATATATATATATGTATGAATAAATAATTACTCTCGTATCCTTATACGTTACATTGGGCCTGCAAGTAATTTCTCTTTACTACTCTGCCCTGGGCAACTCGCTCATTCTCGTCTATGGAATTGAGACCGACATGTATTGAATCTCTCGGCAAAGTTCGTTTCAGGATCTTCCTCTGGCGTCTCCTCTTACTAGAACTATGTTTATAGCTATGATAAAAATGTGAAGATTTAGCGCAGAGACATTCTGATTGTTCGATATAGTGACTGATATTTTCCGACTGGGTAGGGTTTTTTCTTGCAAATTCCAAAAGAATTATGTCACCCACAGTGGCTTGCCGGTAGAAGAAATGCTACACTTAGCCAAATTATAATATAGAGGGATTTGGTGTGATTTACTCTCGTACAATTTTGAAACATGATGAAGTTGAAATGGTTGATACCATCGGACTGAATATTTCGCAGTCTTGTGCAAGCTTCATCTATTTCTCTATCTCTTTCTCTCTTATTCCTTTCAGCTCCAAATGAAACATGAGGCTGGGATTTTTAATTGCCATTTATATTAGTTTTTTTTAAATATTTTGTATATCTAATGAAGCATAAAGTTGAGCTTGCTCTAAATATTGTGTCAGTTTTTTTACTGCAATTTCTATAACAAACTATTTTTTATAGATCTTCTTCTTTTTCTTCTAATTTACTTTCACCTCACAACGGAGCACAGGTCTGCAACGAACTTCTTCCAGCTATTTTTTTTATAGATGCCAGTTTTTAACCCTAATTTAGATTCTGATAGTCTGAAGAAATATTCTCTCATGCTAAACAGAGAGAATACTGTAGAATAGAATGCTAAACTGAGAGAATATTATATAATAGTTTGCTATTGTTCAATTGTGGATAGTTCTGGCATGTCTTATCAGTGTTAATCTTAAGTTATCTAGAGTTGTCTGTGGTCAAACATGGCCAATAACAGCAGCTAATGAACGGAAAATCATATCGACAGAGATGAGATGTTTTAGAAGAGCTGCAGGTGTGACAATAAGAGACAAAATTAGAAATGAAGAAATCAAAAGAAGACTTGATGTGAAACCAGTCATGCAATTTATAAAAGAACAACAGATTAAATGGTTTGGATACCTGACAAGAATGCCCTGGTATCGCCTACCACAGAGAGCCACACAGAGAAAGTATAAAGAGTACAAAGCAAGAGGAAGACCACGCAAAAGATGGAGCGACGGCATCAAAAACAGTCTTACGAAAATTAATATCAGCTTACAAAGTGCCTTAAAGCAAGCACATGCAAGATCACTACGTCCCCCTCCACCATCCCCAACCTTCTATAAAGAAGTAAATGGTTGGAAAAAAGAAGAAGAAGATTGTACTAAAGTACCCAATTTTCTTTTGTACAATTGATGTTGTCAACTGAGTTGAGTTGAGGGAAACACTTAAAAACATTTTTATCAATAACAAAGTTACAAAGTATTAGAGATTTACAAAATACATAAACAATGACAATACACAGAAACGTTTCGACCAAATTGCCTTTATCAAGCAAAGAATACAACAGATGTGAAGAATTTCACTTTTTTCACAGTGCATTACATATAGAGTGAAAATCGTGGCATATCCTTTACAGGACGTTACCCCACCCAAAAAAAAAATGACCACGAGCCGCCAATGTAGTTTACGAAAGGCAAGTTGCGGGAGAAAATAAATGTTAGGGAAATGTCCTGCCAACAAGAGAAGCTATGTCATCTTTTAACTACTCTTGGAGGATACCGCCCAAGCAGAGATAAATGACGAAACGTACCGATTTTTGTCAATGATGTCTCTGAAGGTTTTCACTCAGGTATTGAGACACATGTTGTTGCAATTTACCTTGAGGATGGATACAATTGAGTATTTAACTCAACACCAGCCCAGTTCTCCTCATTTGGGTTTTTGCGGCCTTCGTCCAAAGAAAGTTAACTGTGGAAGCTAGACTTCGGCAAAAACAACAATACATCTTAGTCTACCACAATGTTGACTATTATATCCGGTGCTGATCAACGCCTACAATATGAGAATTACAGTCGAGCAGATATTAAAATGAGGGAGGATGTTATATGCTGACGATATTTTGGTGTATCACGCGGACAATGATCAAGAGCAGGCTGTGGAAGAACTTCATTCACAATTCTATAGCATAAGTAGCTGATTCGGAGATACAGGAGCACTGGCAATCCGACAAATGCAGCAATAACATGGTTCTATTTAAACAACCGTATTTCCAAACTCTAACACTAATTTGTATTTGGTGGAGAGGTCCCAGGTAACCTGGAGTTTCACTTTGATATAATTTTTGTATTTAACAGAACACATATGCCCATGTTGCAATGAAGGCTAGGAAGGGTATGACTGCGGCGTGAGTAATGGCTGCGGCAAATTATGAGCAGTGTAATTTTTAAAATTTTATACCAGGATCTGATCCTGTCTAGGATTGTGTATGCTCTGACAATCTCAATTCTTAGTCTTATGCAGATGAAAAGACTGAAAAGAATACAGAATGAGGCTAAACACATCATATTTGAATGCACTAAAGATACGTCGTGGAAACCGTTGCTTTACCTTCGTGATTATCCTACTATGGAAGACAGAACAGGTATGTCCCGTGCACGGGCCTACTTTCGAGTCAATACTGATACACAACATCTGCTGCCAATGAAAATAAAGATAAAAATGGGAAATAGGATAAAAAGAGGAAAATCTTGGATGAGTCAGGCCGAGGACTGTAATCAGCAAATGTCTTAGTTTTAAGACATTCAACCCGGTGAAGAATGACAAGTGGCACAATGAATAGAAACACCATTTTCAATATTTATCTGACTTGATGAAGAATAAGACCCAAAAAAGCAGTGATCGTGGAGGCATAAGTTCAGGCAAATAAACTAGCCTGAGATAATATTGTCCAATAGAACACTAGCCTGAGAGAATATTTTCTAATAGAACACTAGCCTGAGAGTATATTGTCCAATAGAACACTAGCCTGAGAGTATATTGTCTTATAGAACACTAGCCTGAGAGTATATTGTACAATAGAACTCTAGCCTGAGAGTATATTGTCCAATAGAACACTAGCCTGAGAGTATATTGTCCAGTAGAACACTAGCCTGAGAGTATATTGTCCAATAGAACACTAGCCTTAGAGTATATTGTCTTATAGAACACTAGCCTGAGAGTATATTGTACAATAGAACTCTAGCCTGAGAGTATATTGTCCAATAGAACACTAGCCTGAGAGTATATTGTCCAGTAGAACACTAGCCTGAGAGTATATTGTCCAATAGAACACTAGCCTGAAAGAATATTGTCCAATATGTAGAAGGATATAGCTATCCCTGATAAGTAGCTTCATTATAGACAGCTAAAGCATAGTTGACGACAACATATAAGAAATATAGGGAGTCAGTGTATATAAGATGCGCACCAGAAACTGCACAGCGTGGTAGAATAGTTAGGAAAGGAAAACGTATGTACGACGTAGGTTGACGACAGAATCGCTAGGAATAATGATAAAAAGGAGAGACAACAAAAAACATTAGACCATGACAGATGTGATATAAGTAACAACCTACAAACGATATGATAAAATAGATTAGTAAAATGCATTACGCTAGATAAGTATAGATGACAGTAACCGGTCTTATGAAGAACATATTATACAGTCATGCAATAAAGAAAAACCAAGTATGTCAGATACAAGATTTGTGTTAATATCTTCATTATTTCAACTATTAAGGTATACCATCAGTGCTAGATCTGAGGATGATTCCATTACAAGCAATTCATTTGCCAGACCGCACCACATATCGTGTTACTCTGTGTACAACATTTCAACATCTTAATATTATTCACCGATTGCAAAAGAACGCCTATAACAATTATAATACTAAACTGAGAGAATATTGTCCAATAGAAGTCTAGCCTGAGAGAATATTGTCCAATAGAACTCTAACCTGAAAAAATATTGTTCAATAGAACACTAATCTGAGAGAATATTGTCCAATAGAACTCTAAACTGAGAGAATATCGTCCAATAGAACTCTAGCCTGGGGGAATATTGTCCAATAGAACTCTAGCCTGGGGGAATATTGTCCAATAGAACACTAAACTGAGAGAATAATGTCCAATAGAACACTAAACTGAGAGCAAATTGTCCAATAGAACACTAAACTGAGAGAATATTGTCCAATAGAATTCTAAACTGAGAGCAAATTGTCCAATAGAACTCTAACCTGGGGAATATTGTCCAATAGAACTCTAGCCTGGGGGGAAAATTGTCCAATAGAACTCTAGCCTGGGGAAATATTGTCCAATAGATCTCTAGCCTGGGGGAATATTGTCCAATAGAACTCTAGCTTGGGGGAATATTGCCCAAAAGAACACTCATCGCCAAGGTGCATGTGGTTAATAGGACGTTGTTTTCTTTGCAGCGCATCTGAAATTCACTCTGCTCTAGCCAGTTCACCTACTTCATCGATGGCAATATTCGTGGTTTCTTTAATATCTTGTAGCCATCTTCTTCGTGGTCTGCCTCTGCGTCCTGTGACCCTGTCCTCCAATACTGTCCTCCCCAGGCCATCGTGACGCTTGATGTGGCTGAAGTATCTAATTTTTGTATAGTATATTGTTTATCAGCCAATTGTCTTTAACATTCAGTTCTTTCAGGATATCAGTGTTCTTCCTTTTTTTCTGTCCAATGATATTCGCAAGATCTTTCTGTAGCATTTCGTTTCGAAGGACTGGATTTTCGTTTTTGTTGTTTGGCAATGGTCCATGATTCACACCAATAAGTAGCCACTGGAAAAGTGCATGCTCAGTATTTTTAATTTTAATATTTTGCTGGTGCTTTGCCACATGTTCTTCTTAGTGTTGAACTTTCTGATTGCTATTGCCAATCTTCTTAAGATGTCTTTGGATCAGTCGCTGTTATTGTTGATTATTGAACCCAGGTATTCGTAGCTCTCTACTCTATGAAGTTCTTCATTGTTGATGTGGATGTTAGGTGAACCTTTTGCTTTGTCAGTTGACATGATTTTTGTTTTTGTGTATTCAAATATAGATGTTGGTCTTCGCTATATTTCTTTTTCGTCATGATTAGGTTTTTCCAAACCATCTTTGCTGGTGGATAATCTGCGTATCTAAGCTCTCGTATGGATTTTCCGCCTATAGTGAAAGGGTCGTAATTCACATAGTTGGCATCGTCTTTTACATTTCTCATAGTGTTCTATGCATATATGTTGAATAAGTATGGGGACAGGATACATCCCTGTCTTACCCCCTTTTGAATCTTGAACCATTCAGCTATTTGACCTCCTATTTTAATGATACACTGTTGTTTGTGGTATAGAGATTCAATGAGTTGTATTAAACAGAATACTAGCCTGGGGTAATGTTGTCCAATAGAACACTTACCGAGAAATATTGTCCAACAGAACACTAACCTAATGGAATATTATACAATAAAATGCTAAACTGAGAGAATATTATACAATAGAATGTTAAACTGAGAGAATATTATACAATAGAATACTAAACTGAGAGAATATTATACAATAGAATACTAAACTGAGAGAATATTATACAATAGAATGCTAAACTGAGAGAATATTATAAAATAGAATATTAAACTGAGAGAATATTATACAATAAAATGTTAAACTGAGAGAATATTATACAATAAAATGTTAAACTGAGAGAATATTATACAATAGAATGCTAAACTGAGAGAATATTATAAAATAGAATGTTAAACTGAGAGAATATTATACAATAGAATGCTAAACTGTAGGAATATTGTACAATAAAATACTAAACTGAGAAAATAATATACTATGTGAATTCTAAACTAAGAAAATAATATACTATGTGAATGCTTTTTTTCAAATTTTGATACATCTAGCATGGTTTGTCAGTGTCCATCTTTCACGTATTCCCGACGACAAGAATAAAAGTGAATAAAAACTCACGTTTCTCTGAAGAAACGTAAACGTTTGTACTAAACAACTATAAGGACGTTCCGTAGCTGAACACTTTCCCAGAAATACGACCAAGTTACCAGGACGACGCTGGATGCCACTGATGCTGAGAAGAATAACATTTGTTTCCATGCAGACAGGCTGTATACTTTCTGCCTTAAAATGTTTATCTTCACATTGTATATTTCCTAATTTTGTTAGGCTTTGTTCGAATGCAAACAATTTATCTTTTTGTAGACTTGTTAAATTGCCGTTATAAAAAACCTCCATGAAATTTTAATCTATGTTTTTTGTGCCAGTGAAATTGCTGACCAATCAACTGTGTAATTTTAGGTGTAAAAATACGATTGACATTAACACGTTTGTTTAATGTCAAGAGTTCTTCTATATTTATCTACACCTTATATGATATTGAAAATATACTATTCAAACGAACTATATCAATTTCTAATGTCAAATTGACATATTAATCAATGCATCTGAAAGAAGTTTACCGAGAAAATGATATCATAAATTGTGTAGGAACTGTTTGGTTTACATTTATTTCTTGTACGATTTCTGTCTAAAATCAATACAGCAGTGCAGTATGCTATTATTTCAAGTTGCTTCAAATTACACTAAGAAAAGTACAAAACTGTACTGTGTAAACAGCGCCATATTTAATCACAAGAGAAAGAAACCTAAGTGTATAACTTGGATTCTCCGAAAGGAGATAATTCTCTCTTATTTTGCATGTTTGATGGCATACACGATCTGATATAACCAACATAAAAAATGGTTGTCCTTAGGTTGAAAAGGTCATGTCTTGGCTTCAAGAGACTTTAATCCCATGTAAAAAAACCCAAACAAAACAAATGTAAGTGTCATAGTCACTATTTAAAAAACACCAAAATTTGAACCAGTTCTAAACTTATATTCATGCAGCTAACAAACGTACCAGTCTTCGTAACATTACAGTCATATTGTTTTATATTGCAAAGACTTCTTCTTCTTCTTATGCGTTCGTTCTTTACGACCAATTTTAATCACTCTTTGTGATCTGTATGATCTTTGCCAAGAGCGTGTATACGTTGCACATCGGTTTTGTAGGTCCATAAACGCATAGACTTGTACACGCTTAGGACACGTGTATCCGATTATTTTAATCATAGTGATGAAATAACTAATAATTTATCAACGTTAACTTTTGTTGAGAAGCATTTGTTGCACACAAAAAAACAAACTGATATTAACTCTGAAAAGGGTCACATGTAGTTTGAAAATTTATAAACAAAACAGGCAAGCTTCCTGAAGAGAAAACATGAACAACAGTATTTATTTCTTACGCGTTAGCGAAGAACACATCATTGTGAGCGATAACACCAGATATTACATTGAAGTTGCTCTTCTTATCGTGACTTGTTCGTGCGTTTCCTTATTTGGCATAATCACCAACGTCATCAACATGGCCGTGTACTTGAAGCTAGGAATCAAAGACAGTGCCACAGTTCAGTTCTTCTCATTATCTATTACAAACTTTATATTTTGCATTCTAGCTCTGGTGGCATCTTGGAGTATTTTTGTTGACGAAATACAACCAGATCTAACAGTCCTTGATGCATTTTCTTTGTTTGTCTTTCTGTCACAGTTGAAAGAGAAAGTGTATTCTTTATCAATAACAATAACTACTTTTCTATCATTGGAAAGATGTTTTTGTGTTATATTTCCTATCAAAGTCAAAATAATGTTCACAAAGAATTCTTCTATTACGTTCATCTCATGCATGGCTTTTATATTTATGCTGATGCTAATCCCAGATTATCTAACCACGAGATTAGCATGGGGATATGACTGGAGATTTAATTCTACACGACTTCTCATGCATAACGAACCAACCAGACTTGCATTTGATCTTTTTAGGAACATTATTCTTTCTGCTTCATTGCCATCATTTGCAAGTGTCACTAACACAATCTGTGCAGCAATCATGATTACAAGGATTAAAGAATCCAGACAATTCAGACATTTAAATTACTCATCTACACCTTACTTGCAAGGCTCAAAAAGAGAACGAGGAACATATAGAAATAAATCAAACTCTAAAAGGACCACATTAACGAAAAGAGATGTCAAGATGACAAAATCAGTCATCATTGTAGATATTATCTTTATTATATGCAATGTTCCTAAATTTATGATGCTTGCTGTTGATGTCGTAGGGTATTTTATCTCAGATTTCAATTTGAACAAATCTGGCAAATACCACAATTTAGTGTCTGTCATGGTGGTGGTCACCTATACTATGGAAGTTGTCAATGCCTCAGTAAATTTTTTAGTTTATTATTTTACCAGCTTGAGGTTTAGATCAGCATGTAAACAAATGTTTTGTAATTCTTAAATTGGTAGAATATTATATATTATAATTACAGCATTCTAACACTGTATTGAAGATACTCTCATAAAAAATCTAATGATTAAGATAATGTTGGGAGATTTTGGATTATTCTCGTTCCATTACATATTTTACATAGGGCTTTCAAGCAATTTCTCCATATCACTCTATCCTGTGGAACTCAAATCAATCTTTTCGGGGATCAAAGGCGCATGTCGGCAACATGTGCCAGGGTAAGTGAAGAGGCACTTACCAAGACCCTGTCCCCTACCTCCACGAGGTGACCCTGGAAACAGACTTTGGTTCCGGTCTGGCTAATAGGGGCAGTGATCGGGGAGAACTACTGGTAGTGGTAGCAGTGCTACTACGAAAAAGCAATGCAGTCCATACGAATAAAATGCACGAATCCTGGCCGATGTCCAACAAAATATTGCCAAAGTTCTCGAACAAAAAGAAACAGCAGCGAAACTCGAAGACATGAGGAGGGAACAAACATTTCCAGCTGTGGAGTAAAAATAAATAAGATAGATGCGTACAGAATAAAAGTCTACCCCCGTGTCGGTACGAGGGAAGATTGCAGCTAACTCCGTATCGGTGGCATAGCGAAGATACATTTATTGGACAAGGTTGACCAAGAGCAAATCATAAAGTTACGTTTTAGTGCATAACGACACTGCCTTCGCTGGGAAAACCGTACAAGGTACTGTTGTATAAAATGCATGCTCTCAATATTTTTAATTTTAGTAATTTGCAGGTGCTTTGCCACATGTTCTTCATTGTGTTTAACTTGATTGCTATTGCCAATCTTCTTGAGATCTCTTTGGAACAGTCACCGTTATTGTTAATTATTGAGCCCAGATATTCGTAGCTCTCTACACATTGAAGTTCTTCATTGTTTACTTGGATGTTAGGTGAGCCTTTTGTTTTGTCAGTTGACATGATTTTTTTTTTTGTGTATTCAAATATAGATGTTAGTCTTCACTATGTTTCTTGGTCGTCATGATTAGGTTTTCCAAACCTTTTTTGCTGGTGGATAATAATACTGTATCATCTGCGTATCTAAGCTCTGGTATGCATTTGCCACCTATAGTGAGAGGGTCGTAATTCAAATAGTTGACATCGTCTTTTACATTCCTCATGATGTTCTCTGCAGATATTTTGAATAAGTATGGTGACAAAATACATCCCTGTCGTACCCCCTTTCGTATCTCGAACCATTCAGCTATTTCACCTCCTATTTTAATGGTTGCCTGTTGTTTGTAGTATAGAGATTCTATAGGTTGTATTATGTGTGTTAGAAAGTGCATGTCTTTCATGATGTTTCACATTTTCTGGTGTTGTATATGGTCAAAAGCCTTGCTGTAGTCTATGAAACATGCATGCAGGTCTATGTTGTATTCTCTGCATTTCTCGATAATGAGTCTCGTGCTACAAATATGATCTATAGTGCCTCTACCTCTTCTAAAACCTGCTTGTGTTTCGTTATTTCATCTTCTAATTTTGTTCCATCCTCTTCATTATGATTTTTAGTGGATTTTGCTGGCGTGACTTATAAGGGCAATAGTTCTGTAGTTGGTGCATAGTTTCATGTTTCCCTTCTTTGGAATATGTATAAATACTGATCTTTTCCATTCCTTTGGCCAGGAGGAGCTATTCCATATCTTTGTGCACAATTTATGATATACCCGAACACTGGCCTCACCTCTTGAATCAATTCCGCTGGTATATCATCGCACCCTGGTGACTTCCCTCTCTTCGGGTTTTTGATGGCCAGGCGCACTTCATCCAACATGGGCTCTGGTTCTGTCTCTTCGCTTTCTGTTATTATCTTATGTGGATTTTTAGATGTGTCTTCATACTTGTTTCTGCAGTATTCACGCCATCTTTCTAATACATCTTTCTTTTCTGTTAATGTTTTGCAATTGTTATCGTTTATGACTTGTATTGATGGGCTGAAGTCACGTGTCATTATGTTAATTTCGTTGTACATTTCTCTCTCTTTTCCTTGTTTTCTTAATTCATCAATTTGATTGCATGAGGTGACTATGTGTTGTTTCTTGTCTTTTCGGATTTCTTTCTTGACTTCTCTTGAGTAGTTTTTATATTCAGTGCTGTTTCGTTTAACCCGTCTGCTTTAGCTTTCTTCTTTCTTCAATTAGCTTCAGTGTTTTTTCAGTGATGTAGACCTGTTTCTTTTATACTTTCCTGGGTATGATGTTTTGTGCGGTGAAGAGTAATATATCTCTTGCCTGTGTTGCCAGTTCGTCAGGTGTCATGTCTTCTTGAGCCGCCACAAGTATGTCAAATTTGTTTTGTATTTCTATGTTTTATTCTAGTGGAATGGCATTTGTATCAAAACGTATAATGCCAGCTGCTTTCTTTGTTGTCTTCAGTCTTAATTTAAACTCTGCCACCAGCAGTTCATGGTCAGAGTCACAGTCTGCTCCGGGTAATGTCTTTACTGATAGAATGCCTGTTATCCATCTTCTTTGGACCAAGATGTAATCTATTCGGTTTCTGGTGTTGCCATCTGGTGAGGTCCAGGTGTATAATCTTCTTGGATGTTGCCTGCTTAGGGTGTTCGTAATGCAGAAATTATTTCTAGGCAGAATTCAATTAGTTTTGTGCCTCTTTCGTTTCATTGTCCTATACTGAAAGGACCTTTTATCTTTTTCCCCTTCTTCAGCTGTTTGTCCAACCTTGCATTGGATCGCCCATTACAATCAGGATGTCTCTTTTGCCAACTTTATCCATTGCTCCTTGTAAATTTGTATAGAATTCGTCGATCTCGTCATCAGGAGCTGTGTTGTGTAGAAGCGTATGCTTGTATTATTGTAATCTTTCTATTTTTTGTCTGTAATCTCATCATGATGAGTCGGTCGTTGATAGGATTGTAACCAAGTAGTGTTGTGGATATTTTCTTTGCCAAAATGAAACCGACTCCACTCTGTCCACTTTTGCCTTCCCTGAGTATATTACTGTGTCACCTGTTGAGGTTTTAAAGTGCCCTGGCCAGCCCATCTGTGTTCGGTTATTCCAAGTATATGTGTTTTCGTTGGCGTAGATCACAAAGCCCAAATGTACGGCAAAGCTGATCGAAAAGGCAAAGATCCGGGCCGAAATAGTCGGCATAAAGGATCGTACCCTAGGGAAAGCTCAACCTAGTAAATCAAAAGCTGGCTGAAACAGGGTTGGTGGGCCTAGTAACAATGGGCGCATAATCATTCAACCTAGATCAATGCGTTCTTTTCAAAGGGCCAATTATATATCACAAAAAGAATGATTAAAATTGGCCGTGAAGAACGATCGCGGGGAGAGAGAGAGAGAGAGAGAGAGAGAGAGAGAGAGAGAAAGTGAAAATCAATCTTTTGCACGGAATTGAGTTCGATAATTCTGTAGTCTCGAACGAAAACTTGTTTCAGGGTTTCCTAGGGCATTAATTATTTACTAAACCATATGTTTTCCATCTGTGGGGAATAACGGTTACTACAAGTTAGCTAAACAAACAAGAGGAACATTCAACAACCAACCAAGCTGTATTTCGTCAAGTGATTTATTTACTGAACCCGGTGCTTCCTATATTTACTAACACGGGTCTGGCGAATAGGGAGTATTTAGCTTAAAAAAAAAAAGATTTAGCAAGTCTACTGAAATTGAACGTGGTGTAACCCTAATAGAACCTCTGACAGCCTTCAAAAGATGGTGCCATTGCTCGCCACATGCTCGACGGCAGAACTCAATTCCCGTCAGTCTACAGGACACCATTACACCGTACGAGCGTCTGTGTGAGCTTCAAAAGACAGTAAAGTTTATACAAGAGACAACATTGAATATATATATATATATATATATATATATATATATATATATATATATATATATATATATATACAATATTTTAAGAGCACGAATGGGAAAAGGGAAACATTTTAATATTGATTTTGTCACATTTGTTTTTCTCCAGGTGCTAGCAATCACTCTAACTACAATCGTGTTATGCTTGCGGTGTTTTCTTAGTTTCTACTTCTTCTTCTGCGATCACTCATCACATGCTCCCTTTTACATATGAAGGAAATGACTGGCATCAGGCAACCCAGTATAAAGGGCTATAAAAACTGGAATCTAAAATGAGCAGTTCACCTATTTAGATAGTAATTTTGATTGCATAGGGAAAAGTTAAAAAAAAAAATTATGATACGAATTGGCAAAGCAACATCAGCTTTGTTTTAGAGTAAATAAAATATGAACTGCAAGTTATATAGTATTAAAACTAAATTACGAATTTTCAAAAATGTTGAATCAATCCAAAAAACCCCTTTTCATATTTGTTAAATTTGAAGGGAAAAACCCAAGTTTCCTTATTTTATTTCGAATGAGTCTGTCATTCCGTCGTTGTTCTTACCTGTGCTTTTGTGTATATTCTCTGATATTGTCTAGCAGTTGTCCCTTGGTTCCATAGTTTTCTAGTGTTTCCCATAGAATACTTCTATCTATTCTGTCAAATGCCTTTTCTTGATCGATGAATAATAAGTGTAGCTCTTTATTATATTCTATTGCTTTTCACTCAGTTGTCTCAGAGTGAATAGAGCGTCTGTGCTTTCCCATCCTCTTCTAAATCCAAACTCAGAGGCTTATTTGTGGGTCAGCGATGTATCTTATGCGCTGTTCTAATATTTTTGCGTATATTTTACCAGTGTAGCTTAATAGTGAAATGCCTCTGTATGTTTCGCATTCTCTTTTATTGCCTTTATTTTTCCATAATGGGACTATTACTGATTTTGCAAGCCATCTGAAACTTTTCTTTCTGTCCAAACTGCTGTGAATATTCTATTTAACCATGTTACACCTATTTCTTTGCATGCTTTAATTGCTTCGTTATGTATGCCATCTGCACCTGGTGATTTGTTGTTCGGACTGTTCTTTATTGTTGTTTCAATTTCTTGGATCAATATATATGGTTCTATTTCTTCACTTTCCTTTTTTTGTGTATATATGTTCTGTTAATTTAGTAGGGTTGTAAAGTTCTTGAAAATATTCATTCCATCTGGTCATTCTATCTTGTCTGTTGAGTAATGATGTTCCTTCCTTACTGTTTATGATAGTGGTAGGGTTGTAGTTATCGTCTCTCACTTTCATTGCACGAGCACTCTTAAAAATTTATCTCGGTTTTGTCCTACACAAGTCTGTTAGATGTTCTCCATATTTGCATCAAGAGTTTTCTTTCTCTTTCTTGACTATTCTTTTCACCTCTCTCCTTGCAGCAGTATTGTACATAGTCGTTATGGTTTTAGATTTCAACCATGTATGGAAACAATGTTTCTTTCTGTGTATGGCTGCTTGTATCTCTTCACTCCACCATGCTGTTTTTTTTATGAGCTTTGGCTGGTCCTCTTGTGCCACATACTTTTGTCATTTGTTTGATATGGAGTTTTAAAATACTTCCCATTCCTTCTCGATGTTATCAATTCTCTTGGGTAAGGTGTTGTAGATCTGGTTCATTTCTTGATATAACTCGTCTCTGGTTGTTTCTTCCTCCAACTTTTTAAAGTTTATAACAGGTTCTTTCAATGTTTTGTTTCAGTTTTGTCTTTCGGTCTCAGCGATTGTCTTCTTTCAGTTACTACGGCAGGTCTATGGTCGGTATCTATGTTAATGTTTGGTATAACTGGAGTCTGTGATATATCCCGTCTGCCTGTATCTTACAAGTATGTAATTAATCTGTGACGCTTGAAGCAAATTGTCCCATCTGTGTCAAGTTTTTATGTGGCTCTGTCTATGTTGATAAAATGTGTTTGTTATTATTAGACCGTGTTCTAAACATAGATTTATTAGCTATCTCCCCCACCCCCATTGTTGTTTCGTTCTGTTGATGTGTCTCCAAAATGTCCTAAACAGTGTTCATGATCATTTGTTTTCTTCCCTACTCTTCCGTTAAAATCTCCCATTACATAGATCTCTTCTTTGCTTTTGATGTTATTTAAAGTGATAGACTTTCAAAGAAATCGTTTCGTTCTTCTTCGTTGTTATTGTCGTTACATAGGTGTATACTTGAATGTATGTAGTTGTTTTCTCGTTCTCCATTATCCGCATGCTTATTATTCTCTCTGATATATAGTCGACATTAGGTTGGAGTTTGGCTTTGTGTTTTTTTATTAGAAAGCCGACGCCATGTTTGCTCTTGCATTTTCGTCTACCCGCTCCATATCAGAACGTGTTTTTAAATATTTCTTTCATGTTGTTTCCTTTTTTCTATAGTTCGTTCCAAAATTCGTGATCATTTTTACCGACCGATATAAAATCATCCACTTGACAGAAATTCTTGATTTTATATTTTTAGATAGGTAACAGTGACGACGTTCCAAAGGTATTTTTTGCCCACCCAAAACTTTAGTTATGTAAGATTTGAATTATATGTTATTACTAATTTAACAGCGATGTTGATTTGGTATGATTTTAGAATGTTAACAGTCCGAAAGTGAAGTATTGACGTCAAGATGCCAATGTTCGCTCCACGTGCAATTCAGCAGTAGTTAAAATCAGGAATCCCGTGAAATTAATCATTTCACGCTGTATATGAAGATTGTCATTGGCGTGTCACAAACCATTTATTTGAATTACTTGAAGCGGCGGAAGGTACTATTTTATTATTAGTATTAGAAATGAGTTTGAAGGGTAAATTCACTACCATGCAGAAGGTGACTGCACAACTGTATAGCTACTTCTGCAGAAAGCCAGACGTGGTAGTTTTATATCACAACTTACAAGATCCGAAGAGGAGAACACAACATGCTCTTGTTATAAGTAGAATGTCATTTTGCCGTTGGATAGAACAGGACTGTAGTGATGAACGTAAGGAACACAGAAAAGGCCGGAAACGGAAAACTGACGATTTCAATAAAGATGTTTTGGGGAAGATTCATAAAATGTTTAAGGCAAATGATGTGGTTACACTACGTAAATTGAAATCACGTCTGCGAATTCAATGTGATATTGATATATCTAAAACCGCCCTTTTGGAGAGTTGTTAGGTGCAGCGGTTTCCTTTTCGGAAATCTAGTACAGGTCGGAATATAGTTTGTGAGAAAACGCATCTGATAGCTGCACGATGCAAATATCTGCAGGGAGATGCGGAAGCGTAGGACGGAAGGTTACGATATTGTATATCTGGACGAATCGTGGTTAAATGCTCACCACACGTTTGATAAAGAATGGCAATCACTAGACGGAACTAAGAAAGGGTAATCCCAAGCAGCAAGGGCAACGCATTGTGATAGGTCATGCAGGCAGCAAAGCAAATGGTCTTGTCAGTGGCGCAGAACTTCTTTTCAAGCACTGTCTACAGATGGTAGGGACTATCACACCAAAATTAACGGACTTATTTTCAGGGATTGGTTAGCGAACACACTTCTGCCTGCTCTGGATAGGCCGTCGTGTATTGTAATGGACAATGCCTCTTACCATAATGTAGTAGCGCATGCAGACAAAATTCACACCTCATTAAGCACAAAACAAGACATCATGGCGTGACTTGCAAAAGAAAATATATCATTTTGTTGCAACAATTTCAAAACTTAGTTGTTGCAACTGGTGAGACAGAAATAATAAGTCAAGATTTTTATAATCGATAAAGTCATTGCTGAGCACGGCCACACTTCTCTTCGATTACCACTTTACCATTCACATCTCAATCCCATTGAACTTGTGTGGGCTGCAGTCAAAGGTCAAAGGACAAGACTTTCAAACTTCGTGATGTTAAAGTCTCAACACGTGATGCCTTCGCAAAAATATATATAGAATACTGGAACAAATGTGAACAGCATGTGCTCCGAAAAAGAAAGGCATATTGGCAACGAGATGGTTTGCATTTTCTCCAGCCCGCAGCAGTAGTCAATCTCTTCGACTCTTCAGACTCTGAATCTAATAGCTAACATCCCATTTGCTTTCACCTTCACCAATTGCCTCACAATACCAGGGACTGGCAACAACTACCAAAAGGGACGTCAATTTGATCCCAAAGATAATATGAACATAAAAACACTCATGGAAGAAAAAGCTAACCAGGTCACATTGCTTTTAAAATATGTAATAAGGGTTACGCCTTTGCAAACATTCGCCACCATTTTGTGTATTACTGTAAATTCTAAACTGTGATTACCATTTTGTTGTGCTTATGCAAAATTATATAACAAAAAACGTTTTTGCATCAACTAAGCTACCTACCAATTAGTTAAACATGGATTCGTAACGTCGTGAGGTATATAAGACTGCATGCAAAAAATTACTTGTATCCATCAGATAGATTTCGTACAAATTAAACCGTAGTGTGATCACGAATTTTGGAACGAACTATAGTGCCTGCAATACTTAATATATGTATGTTTTTGTTTTCCATGAAATTTATTTAGATCTGATGTTTTGTCCCCCAGGCCACATGTATTTATTGTTGCTGTGTCTTACAAGTTGTCTCTGCAAAACAATGGAACGTATAATCAATCTCCGACTGCAGTGGTATCTTGAAAGTGAAAACATTCTTGTGTCACAGCAGGCAGGTTTCAGGCAGTGCTACTCTACTGAAGACCAAACAACGTACCTTTCTCAGGAGATTGAGGATGCGTTCCAAGATAAGAAACTGGTACTAACGACATGGATAGACCTAAGGAAAGCCTTTGACAAGGTTTGGAAAGAAGGACTGCTGAAGAAACTGAGAAATTGTAGAATAAAGGGTAGGATAGATGGATAAAAGCATACTTACATAACAGATAAGCCAGAGTGCATCTAGATTTTCTCAAGAGTAAAACAATTCTACTCCACCATGTCGTCCCTCAAGGAGGAGTATTGTCCCCCACACTCTTCTTGCTTTTCATCAACGACCTGGTTGTTGAGTTACTACAGGGAGTAAAAGTAATGTACGCTGATGATCTGGTAATATGGTGCACAAATGAGTATGCAACAGTGGCCACCAAATTGATATAAAGAGATATAGATGCCTTAACCTCATGGGCAAACAGATGGTGTGTCAGCATCAACACAGATAAGTGCAGCACTACACTCTTTACTCTCTCTCCCAAACAAAAGCTGGCACCATTAAAATAAATGGAGAACTGCTAAGAGAAGACAAGCAACCTACCTATCTCGAGTTACATTTGATGATAGACAGACGTGGAAGTAGCACATCAACAAAGCAGCAGCAAAGGCCAGGAGGAAGTTAACCATCCTGAGAAAATTAAGTGGAACCACATGGGGTGCCAGTCAAAAAATACTTTAAAATATTTATCAGCAGGGCATACGACCACACCTGGAATATGGGTCAGCTGCATGGTGTCAAGCATCAAATACCACATTAGGAGAACTGGATAAGGTGCAAAACCAGGCGCTTTGTGTCATCACAGGAGCAATGAAATCAACACCAATAGTGGTGATGGAAAGGGGGAATACAAGCACTGAGAGAACGCAAAGACACAAAAGTGATGACGCAGTCAGAAAAGTTTATGAGTATGCCAAGCCATCCAATGAAAAACAGATTCCAAAATCTAGCAATCGGGCGGCTGAAAAGAAGCAGCTTTATTCATCAGGCCAAAAGACTGAATAGGCAAACTTCAGACCTACCAAAGTTGGCATTCCCCTAAAGTCTGTGCCAGATCAAACCCCTTGGAGAGAGGAGACTAAACCAGAAGTATGTGTCCAGACAGAAGTTAAAGGAATACTCGACAAGGATGAACAGAACAGCATACAACGCAAGACAGTCACTCTCAGTTTACTTGATGAAGAATAGACACATGATCTCTGGGTCCGGGTATACATGGATGGATCAGCAGAAAATGCAGTGAAGACTGGAGGAGCAGGAGTGTACATAGAATACCCAAACAACGCTAGAAATGCGATTAAAGTACCAACGGGGAAATTCTGTCACAACTATGATGCAGAAATTCGGGCAATCAAGGTGGCAACTGAAAAACTGTTGAATACCAGACCCGATCCTCAACCTGTTGTATTTTTGACTGATGCAAAATCAGCACTCCAAGTACTCAAGTCCAGAAAATTGCCAGGTCTACAGACCCTACTGTCTAAATTGTCCAAACAGCGCAGGGTCGTCTTGCAGTGGATACCCTCTCACTGTGGAATACCAGGAAATGAAACAGCAGACCGATTGGCCAAGGAAGGTGCTGCGGGAGAGCAACCGGATGTGCCAGTTACCTACCACCAAAAGAAAAGGATGATTAAATCAATAGGAAAGCCACAAATACCAACACAAGACGATTACTATAATATGAGCAGATTGGAACAAGTTTTGTCATTCTGCGCCTTAGAACAGGACACAATCGGCTCCGCAGCCACATGTATACAAAATTCAAGATTGGCAATTCAGCCATGTGGACATGCACACCAGACTGCAGAGCACATACTTCAAGACTGCCCCGAATATGATACACGGAGGCAATCTCACTGACCTAACGAAACAACACTCGACAGAAAACTACACGGACCTCTCTGTGAAAGCTACAAATTGACAAGTGAAGTTCATATAAGAGAACAACATTGAATATATAGACATATTTCAAGCGAAGGCAACAGGAAGGAAGGATCACCTTTTCCTGAATTCGTTCCATTTATATTCAATATTTTTCGCAGACATCTATTTTCAAATGCATTCAACTTGCTTTCTATATCTTTAGTCATTTTCCAACTCTCGTCTGGCATATGTTAGGGATTGATACAACATTTGAATTGAAAATTCGTAATTTAGTTTTAATACTATATAACTTGCAGTTCCATATTTTATTTAGACTTTTAAAGCTGATGTTGCTTTGCCAATTCGTATCATAATTTATTTTTAACATTTCCTGTGCAATCAAAATTACTACCTAAATAAGTGAACTGCTCTACTATTTTTATCATTTTAGATTCCAGTCTTTAGAGCCCCTTTATGCTGGGTTGCCTTATGCCACTCATTTCCCTTCATATGTATATGAGCATGTGATGAGTGATCGCAGAAGAAGAAGTAGAAACAAAGAAAACATCGTAAGCATAAAACGATTGTAGCTGAGTGATTGCTAGCACCTGGAGAAAAACAAATGTGACAAAATCAATATTAAAATGATTCCTTTTTCCCATTCGTGCGCTTCAAATATTGTATATATATATATATACATGTATATATATATATATATATATATATATATATATATATATATATTATATATATCATTCAATTTGTCTCTTCTATAAACTTTACTGTCTTTGAAGCTCCACAGACGTTCGTACGGTGTTATGGTGTCCTGTAGATTGACGGGAATCGGGTTCTGCCGTCGAGCATGTGGCGAGCAATGGCACCATCTTTTGAAGGATGTCAGAGGTTCTATTAGGGTTACATCCCGTTCAATTTCAGTAGACTTGCGAATCTTTTTTTTAAGCTATATACTCCTTATATGCTAGACCCGTGTTAGTAGAAATAGGAAGCACCGGAATCAGTAAATAAATCAGTTGTCGAAATACAACTTTGTCGGTTACTGAATGTTCCTCTTGTGTTTTTAGTTGTAGAACTTGTAGTAACCGTTATTTCACACATATTGATAACATATGGTTCAGTAAATAATGGATGCCTCAGGAAACCCCGAAACAAGTTTTCGTTCGAGACTACAGAATTATCGAACTCAATTCCGTGGAAAAAATTGATTTCTCTCTCTCTCTCTCTCTCTCTCTCTCTCTCGCGATCGTTCTTCACGGCCAATTTTATCATTCCTTTTGTGATATATATGGCCCTTTGATAAGAACGCATTGATCTAGGTTGAATGATTATGCGCCCATTGTGACGAGGCCCACCACCCGGTTTCGCCAGCTTTTGATTTACTAGGGTGAGCTTTCCCTAGGGTACGATCCTTTCTGCCGACTATTTCGGCCCGGATCTTTGCCTTTTTGATCAGCTCTGCCGTATATTTGGGCTTTGTGATCTACGCCAACAGTGAGTTACTACTGTTTTGTTCTTTCTGAGTGTGAGGTCGTTCCGGAATAGGAAAATTTCACGGGGCTTATAAGTTTGTCCTCGGACGGCGTCTTACTCGTATAAAACACAATGTAAAGTATCGGCTTTCGCCAATGTTCGAATCCGGACATCCTGTTAGATCTTTACATTGTCGACCTTACTTTATTATCCACTTTGAGTTTGTTCCAGAGTAGGAACATTCTCAGCCTTTACGAGGCCCGTGTCGGTACATTGCAATTTGCAGTTTCTACTTCGCATTTTCCCTAGCCACGGGAAACACTGGAATGGGGCCAAGCACAAATAATGTAGAGGGTCGTTTCAATTGGCGCTAGCAATGCAACTGAGATTTTGCACTCGCCGCCATCACCCACTCCAGCTCTTCCGGGGATGTTAGTTGTGACTGCAACCGTACCTTGCCCGGTTGTCCCAAGGTTGGCAGTTCTGTTAGACATCAAGCGCCTCAGTTCTTCCAAGAATGTTAGTTGTTATCGCAACAGTACCTTGCACGGTTTTCCCAGGAGGGCAGTTCCGTTTTTCACCAAAACGCAACTTTATGTTTTGCGCTCAGCCAACCTTGTCCAGTAAATGTATCTGCGCTAGGCCACCGATACGGAGTCAGCTGCAATCTTCCTTCGTACCGACACGAGGGTAGACTTTTATTCTTTCTCATCTATCTTATTTATTCTTGCCCCAGCTGGCAATGTTTGCCCTCTCCTCAGGGCTTCGAGGCTCGCCCAATGTGGGCACACGTTTCGTCACTGTATGCACCTCTCATCTTTTCATGTTCACTTTGACACTAATCTCCCCATCGGCAGAGAGACTGGTAATTGTGGTGAGATCTTGAACTTACACTTCTAGCTTGTGTATGGAGTCTCTTGCTCCGGAGACGGCAATTTGTTTTCGGCCTTTACTCCGGGGGAGTAGGGATTCTATCAGAGACGTTTCGCTGCTGTTTCTTATTGTTCGGGAACTTGGGCAATATTTTCTTGGACATCGGCAAGGATTTTCGTGCATTTTGTTCGTATGGACCTGCATTGCTTTTTCGTACTAGCACAGCTACCACTACCAGTAGTTCTCCCCGATCCCTGCCCCCATTAGCCATACCAGAACCAAAGTCCGTTTCCAGGGTCACCGCTTGAAGGTAGGGGACAGGGTCTTGGTAAGTGCCCCTTCACTTACCCTGGCGCATGTTCCCGACATGCGCCTTTGACCCCGAAAAGATTGATTTAAGTTACACAGGATAGAGTGATATGGAGAAATTGCTTGAAAGCCCTATGTAAAATATGTAATGGAACGTGAATAATCCAATTTTTTTATGAGAGTATTTCCAATACAATGTTAGAATACTGGAAATATAAGATATAATATTCTATCAATTTAAGAATTACAAAACATTTGTTTACATGCTGATCTAAACCTCAAACTGGTAAAATAATAAACTAAAAAATTTACTGAGGCATTGACAACTTCCATAGTAAAAGTGACCACCACCATGACAGACACTAAATTGTGGTATTTGCCAGATTTGTTAAAATTGAAATCTGAGATAAAATACCCCACGATATCAACAGCAAGCATCATAAATTTAGTAATATTGCATATAATAAAGATGATATCTACAATGATGACTGATTTTGTCATCCTGACATCTCTTTTCGTTAATGTGGTTCTATTAGCGTTTGATTTATTTCTATATTTTCCAAGTTCTCCTTTTAAGCCTTGCAAGTAAGGTGTAGATGGGTAATTTAAATGTCTGAATTGTCTGGATTCTTTAATCCTTGAAATCATGATTGCTGCACAGATTGTGTTAGTGACACTTGCAAAAGATGGCAATGAAGCAGAAAGAATAATGTTCCTGACGAGATCAAAAGCAAGTCTGGTTGGTTCGTTATGCATGAGAAGTCGTGTAGAATTAAATCTCCAGTCATATCCCCATCCTAATCTCGTGGTTAGATAATCTGGGATTAACATCAGCGCAAATATAAAAGCCACGAACAAGATGAACGTGATAGAAGAATTCTTTGTGAACATTATTTTGACTTTGATAGGAAATATAACACAAAAACATCTTTCCAATGATAGAAAAGTAGTTATTGTTATTGATAAAGAATACACTTTCTCCTTCAACTGTGACAGAAAGAAAAACAAAGAATATGCATCAAGGACTGTTAGATTTGGTCGTATTTCGTCGATAAAAATAGTCCAAGATGCCACCAGAGCTAGAATGCAGAATATAAAGTTTGTAATAGATAAAGAGAAGAACTGAACTGTGACACTGTCTTTGATTCCTAGCTTCAAGTACACGGCCATGTTGATGACGTTGGTGATTATGCAAATATGAAACCAGAACTAGTCACGATAGAGAAACTTCAATGTAATACTTGGTGTTATAGCTCACAATGATGTGTTTTTCGCTAACGCGTAAGAAATAAAGACTGTTGTTCATGTTTTTCTCTTCAGGGAAGCTTGTCTGTTTTGTTTATAAATTTTCAAACTACTTGTGACCCTTTTCAGAGTTAATATCAGTTTTTTTTATTTTTGCAACATATGCTTCTTAACAAAAGTTAACGTTGATAAATTATTAGTTATTTCATCACTATGATTAAAATAATCGGATGCAAGCGTGTACAAGTCTAGCGTTTAGGACCTACCAAACCAATGTGCAACGTATCACGTTCTTGGCAAAGATCAACAGATCACAAGAGTGATTAAAATTGGTCGTAAAGAACGAACGCAATAGAAGATGAAGTAGTCTTTGCAATATAAAACAATATGACTGTAATGTTACGAAGACTGGTACGTTTGTTAGCTGCATGAATATAAGTTTAGAACTGGTTCAAATTTTGGTGTTTTTTAAATAGTGACTATGACACTTACATTTGTTTTGTTTGGGTTTTTTACATGGGATTAAAGCCTCTTGAAGCCAAGACATGACCTTTTCAACCTAAGGACAACCATTATTGGTGGTTATATCAGATCGTGTATGCCATCAAACATGAAAAATAAGAGAGAATTATCTCCTTTCGAAGAATCCAAGTTATACACTTAGGTTTCTTTCTCTCGTGATTAAATATGGTGGTGTTTACACAGTACAGTTTTGTACTTTTCTTAGTGTAATTTAGAAACTTGAAATAATAGCATACTGCACTGTTGTATTGATTTTAGACAGAAATCGTACAAGAAATAAATGTAAACCAAACAGTTCCTACACATTTATGATTCATTTTCTCGTAAACTTTCGATCGGTAACTATAAAATACTGAAAGTATCAGAAATAATATGAAAATTTATAGATATAAGATTTACAATTCTAGGACATGCAAAGAATATTATTACATGTAATCGATAATATGATATTATTACACTGAACTGTAATCGATGCAACATATGATCAATTACTGTTTGCTTGATTTCATTCTTGACTTTCACAAATATTTCAGAAAATATGCACATTAAATATTTAAACCAATATCAGTCTGAACTAATAACAGTACTGTCCACTTATCGACACAGTGAATATCAAAATTTCTATCTGATGCATTGATTAATATGTCAATTTGACATTAGAAATTGATATAGTTCGTTTGAATAGTATATTTTCAATATCATAGAAGGTGTAGATAAATATAGAAGAATTCTTGACATTAAACAAAAGTGTTAATGCCAATCGTATTTTTACACGTAAAATTACACAGTTGTTTGGTCACCAATTTCACTGGCACAAAAGACATGAATAAAAATTTCATGGAGGTTTTTTTATAACGGTAATTTAACATGTCTACAAAAAGACAATTGTTTGCATTCAGACAAAGCCTAACAAAATTAGGAACTATACAATTGAAGATAAACACTTTAAGATAGAAGTATACATGCATCAACATGTTATTCTTCTCAGCATCAGTGGCATCCAGAGCCGTCCTGGTAACTTGGTCGTATTTCTGGGAAAGTGTTCAGGTACGGAATGTCCTTATAGTTGTTTAGTACAAACGTTTACGTTTCTTCAAAGAAACGTGAGCTTTTATTCCCTTTTTTTTCTTGACGTCTGGAATACGTGAAAGATGGACACTGACAAGCCATGAGAGATGTATCAAAATTTGAAAAAAGCATTCACATAGTATTTTATTTTCTCAGTTTAGCATTCAATTAGTATATTATTTTCATAGTTTAGCATTCACATAGTATATTATTTTCTTAGTTTAGCATTCACATAGTATATTATTTTCTCAGTTAGCATTCAAGTATATTATTTTCTTCTAGCATTCACATAGTAAATTATTTTCTCGAGTTTTAGACATATCCCATAAGTATATTATTTTCTTAGTTTAGCATTCACATAGTATATTATTTTCTTAGTTTAGCATTCACATAGTATATTATTTTCTTACTTTAGCATTCACATAGTATATTATTTTCTCAGTTTAGCATTCACATAGTATATTATTTTCTTAGTTTAGTATTCACATAGTATATTATTTTCTCAGTTTAGTATTCACATAGTATATTATTTTCTTAGTTTAGTATTCACATAGTATATTATTTTCTCAGTTTAGTATTCTATTGTATAATATTTCTCATTTAACATTCCTATTGTATAATATTTCTCAGTTTAACATTCTATTGTATAATATTTCTCAGTTTAACATTCTATTGTATAATATTCTCTTAGTTTAACATTCTATTGTATAATATTCTCTCAGTTTAACATTCTATTGTATAATATTCTCTCAGTTTAACATTTTATTGTATAATATTCTCTCAGATTAGTATTCTTTCTTTCTTTCTCGAATCCTGTATGCCTCACAGCGTCAGGTCAGGAAGAGATTTCTAAAACGGCCCTAGTATGCGCTTCGTAGATAGTCTCTTTCGTCGACTCTGTTATCTCTGAGGTCCATCTTTTGCGTGGCCGGCCTTTTGCTTTGTACCCATTGTATCGGAGCAGCATTGCTCTTTAGGGTGCACTGTCTGATGGTAATCTGCTTACGTGACCGAACCATTTAATTTGTTGTTTCTTGATGAAGTCTAGTACTGATGTTGTACCCACTTTTTCCTGATGTCTTCATTTCTCAACGGTCTCTTCTTGTTACACCCAGCATTCTGCGTAGACACGTCATCTCTGTTGTGACTAGTTTTCTTCTATCGTTTGTTGTCAGCGTCCAGGTTTGGCACTGGTAACATAATGTGGGAGAAAGATTGTGTTGAACATTGCTCTTTTTGTGTTCATGGTGACGTGTTTGCATCTTAAAATTAGCGCCATTTGCCATATCATTTGATTTGCTTTGTTGCATCTGTGTTGACTTTCATTAGTTATTCTTCCATTTGCTGAAAAAATGCTCCCCAGGTATGTGAAATCTTTTACTTGATTTAGTAGGTGATTATCGATGGAGATGTTGGTAGTGTTTTCCTCTCTGGCGAATGTCATTACTTCTGTTTTGTCGATGTTAATTCTCATGTTGTATTCGTTACATGCTAACTGGAGTCTGTTGATGTGTTGTTGTAGCTGTTCTTCTGTTGTTGATATGATTGCCTGATCGTCTGCAAAGAAATTCATTTAAGAGTTCTCCGAGGTTGTTTCCTTCGCTGGTGTTAGCTATTTTACAGATGTGGTCAATATACGTGATGAATAGCAGCGGGGATAGTACGCAACCTTGTCTTACTCCTGACCCTACGTGAAACATTTCTGATAATCCTGTATTTGTTCTAATCGTACATTGGCTGTCAGTATAAATGTTCTTGCAAAGGTTGATTAGGTGTTCATTAACCCCATAGGTTGTTAGTATTTTCCACAACTTGTGCCTATCTACGCGGTCGAACGCTTTTTCCTGATCTACAAATGCAACGTGTAACTGTTTGTCGATTCGATAGTCCGTTCTACTAACTGTCTGAGGGCGAATATTGCGTCTGTACAGCTTTTGTTCTTCCTGAATCCATTTGAGTCATTAAGCTGTGGCTCGATGATGTGACGGAGCCTTTTCTCAAGTATTTTGCAGAATATTTTCCCAGTGTGGCTCAGTAGCGCTATGCCTCTATACTTTGTACAGTCCCTCTTGCTACCTTTCTTCTTCCAGATGGGAACAATTGTAGCATTCCTCCAATCTTCTGGTGTTTCTTTGTGATCCAGACTTGTTGAATAGTCTATGGAGCCAGCTGATTCCTACCTCTTTAGTTGCTTTGATTAGGTCGCCGGGATATTGTCTGGGCCTGGTGTTTTATTAGGTGGGGCCATATTTACAGCATTTCTGATCTCTGATAGTGTTATGCTTGGTTCTACTTCTGAAGTTACATTTACTGTGTGTGCTTGAGTGTTCGGTTGGTCCTCTTGTTGTAGGTTGAGAAGTTCACTAAAGTATTGTCGCCATCTGTTCATTATCATTTTTGGATCATTAAGAGCTTGGCCGTTTTAATCGTTAATAATTTCAGTTGGGTCATATTGTTCTTGTCTTTCCCGCATAGCTTTAATTTTCTTGTAAAAATGTCTTGTTGAATTTTGTAGTCTGAATTTAATGTTTCGCCATAATCTTGCCATGCTTGTATTTTAGACTTCTTTATTATCTCCTTGGCTTGTTTTCTAGCTGTTCTATACTCAGTGAGGTCGTTTTGATGTTTGTTTTTGCCCATAAGTTGTATCTGTGTTTTTTCTCCTTTACCGCTAGTTTTACTTCGTCATTCACCAAGTTGTGATTTTTGGTCGGGTACCTCTGTATTTTACTGTTCCGCATGTTTCTTTGGCTGCTTCTAATAAAGTTCTCTTAAATACTGTCCATTCTTCTTCTACTGACTTGCTTTCTTCAGTTAGTTTAGCAAAATTATCTGTGACTCTTTGAAGATATGACTCTTCTATTGTATAATATTCTCTCAGTTTAGCATTCTATTGTATAATATTCTCTCAGTTTAGCATTCTATTGTACAATATTCCATTAGGTTAGTGTTCTGTTGGACAATATTTCCTCGGGTAAATGTTCTATTCGACAACATTACCCCAGGCTAGTATTCTATTTAATACAACTCATTGAATCTCTATACCACAAACAACAGTGTATCATTAAAATAGGAGATCAAATAGCTGAATGGTTCGAGATTCGAAAGGAGGTAAGACAGGGATGTATCCTGTCCCCATATTTATTCAACATATATGCAGAGAACACTATGAGAAATATAAAAGACGATGCCACCTATGTGAATTACGACCCTTTCACTATAGGTGGAAAATCCATACGAGAGCTTAGATACGCAGATAATCCACCAGCAAAGATGGTTTGGAAAAACCTAATCATGACGAAATAGAAATATAGCGAAGACCAACATCTATATTTGAATACACAAAAAACAAAAATCATGTCAACTGACAAAGCAAAAGGTTCAGCTAACATCCAAATCAACAATGAAGAACTTCATAGAGTGAGGCTACGAATACCTGGGTTCAATAATCAACAATAACAGCAACTGCTCCAAAGACATCTTAAGAAGATTGGCAATAGCAATCAGAAAGTTCAACACTAAGAAGAACATGTGGCAAAGCACCAGCAAAATATTAAAATTAAAATACTGAGAGCATGCATTTTTCCAGTGGCTACTTATTGGTGTGAATCATGGACCATTGCCAAACAACAAAAACGAAAATCCAGTCCTTCGAAACGAAATGCTACAGAAAGATCTTGCGAATACCATGGACAGAAAAAAGGAAGAACACTGATATCCTGAAAGAACTGAGTGTTAAAGACAATTGACTGATAAACAATATACTATACAGAAAAATTAGATACTTCAGCCACATCAAGCGTCACGATGGCCTGGGGAGGACAGGGAGGACAGTATTGGAGGGCAGGGTCCCAGGACGCAGACCACGAAGAAGATGGCTACAAGATATTAAAGAAACAACGAATATGGCCATCGGTGAAGTAGGTGAACTGGCTAGAGCAGAGTGAATTTCAGATGCTCTGCAAAGAAAGCAACGTCCTATAAACCACATGCACCTTGGCGATGAGTGTTCTTTTGGGCAATATTAACCAAGGCTAGAGTTCTATTGGGCAATATTCCCTCAGGCTAGAGTTCTTTTGGACAATATTCCCCCAGGCTAGAGTTCTATTGGACAATATTCCCCCAGGCTAGAGTTCTATTGGACGATATTCTCTCAGTTTAGAGTTCTATTGGACAATATTCTCTCAGTTTTGAGTTCTATTGGACAATATTCCCCAGGCAGAGTTCTATTGGACGATATTCTCTCAGTTTAGTGTTCCATTGAACAATATTCTTTCAGGTTAGAGTTCTATTGGACAAAATTCTCTCAGGCTAGAGTTCTATTGGACAATATTCTCTCAGGCTAGGCTTATAATTGTTATAGGCGTTATTTTACCAATCGGTGAATAATATTAAGATGTTGAAATGTTGTACACAGAAAAACACGATATGTGGTGCGGTCTGGCAAATGAATTGCTTGTAATGGAATCATCCTCAGATCTAGCACTGATGGTATACCTTAATAGTTGAAATAATGAAGATGTTAACACAAATCTTGTATCTGACATACTTGGTTTTTTTGTGCATGACAGTATAATATGTTCTTCATAAGACCAGTTCTGTCATCTATACTTATCTAGCGTAATGCATTTTAATAATCTATTTTTTCATATCGTTTGTAGGTTGTTACTTACATCACATCTGTCATGGTCTAATGTTTTTTGTTGTCTCTCCTTTTTGTCATTATTCCTAGCGATTCTGTCGTCAACCTACATCGTACATTTTCCTTTCCTAACTATTCTACCACTGTGCAGTTTCTGGTGCGCATCTTATATACACTGACTCCCTATATTTCTTATATGTTGTCGTCAACTATGCTTTAGCTGTCTATAATGAAAGCTAATTCTATCAGGGATAGCTATATCCTTCTACATATTGAACAATATTCTCTCAGGCTAGTGTTCTATTATATACTCTCCGGCTAGTGTTCTACTGGACAATATACTCTCAAGCTAGTGTTCTATTAGAAAATACTCTCTCAGGCTAGTGTTCTATTAGACAATATACTCTCAGGCTAGTGTTCTATTAGAAAATATTCTCTCAGGCTAGTGTTCTATTAGACAATATACTCTCAGGCTAGTTTCTATTAGAAAATATTCTCTCAGGCTAGTGCTCCACTGGACAATATACTCTCAGGCTAGTGTTCTATTAGACAATATACTCTCAGGCTAGTGTTCTACTGGACAATATTCTCTCAGGCTAGTGTTCTACTGGACAATATTCTCTCAGGCTAGTGTTCTACTGGACAATATTCTCTCAGGCTAGTGTTCTATTAGACAATATACTCTCAGGCTAGTGTTCTATTAGAAAATAATCTCTCAGGCTAGTGATCTATTAGACAATATTATCTCAGGCTAGTGTTCTATTAGACAATATACTCTCAGGCTAGTTTTCTATTAGAAAATAATCTCTCTGCCTAGTGTTCTGTTGGACAATTTATCTCAGGCTAGTGTTCTATTGAACAATATTATCTCAGGCTAGTGTTATTTGTTTGAACTTATGCCTCCACGACCACTGTTTTTTTTTGGAGTCAGATAAATATTGAAAATTGTGTATCTATTCATTGTGCCACTTGTCAATTCTTCTCCGGGATCAATGTCTTAAAACTAAGACATTTGCTGAATCTGATCCTCGGCCTGAGTCATCCAAGATTTTCCTCTTTTTATCCTATTTCCCATTTCTATCTTTATTTTCATTGGCAGCAGATGTTGTGTATCAGTATTGACTCGAAAGTAGGCCCGTGCACGGGACATACCTGTTCTGTCTTCCATAGTAGTATAATCACGAAGGTAAAGCAACGGTTTCCACGACGTATCTTTAGTGCATTCAAATATGATGTGTTTAGCCTCATTCTGTATTCTTTTCAGTCTTTTCATCTGCATAAGACTAAGAATTGAGATTGTCAGAGCATACACAATCCTAGACAGGATCAGATCCTGGTATAAAATTGTAACAATTACACTGCTCATAATTTGTCGCAGCCATTACTCATGCCGCAGTCATACCCTTCTAGCCTTCATTTGCAACATGGGCATATGTGTTCTGTTAAATACAAAATTATATCAAAGTGAAACTCCAGGTTACCTGAGACCTCTCCACCAAATACAAATTAGTGTTAGAGTTTGGAAATACGGTTGTTTAAATAGAACCATGTTATTGTTGCATTTGTCGGATTGTCAGTGCTCCTGTATCTCCGAATCAGCTACTTATGCTATAGAATTGTGAATGAAGTTCTTCCACAACCTGCTCTTGATCATTGTCCGCGTGATACACCAAAATATCGTCAGCATATAACATCCTCCCTCATTCTAATATCTGCTGTAATTCTCATATTGTAGGCGTTGATCAGCACCGGAGATAATGGTCAACATTGTGGTAGACTAAGATGTATTGTTGTTTTTGCCGAAGTCTAGCTTCCACAGTTAACTTTCTTTGGACGAGGGCCGCAAAAACCCAAATGAGGAGGACTGGGCTGGTGTTGAGTTAAATACTCAATTATATCCATCGTCAAGGTAAATTGCAACAACATGTGTCTCAATACCTGAGTGAAAACCTTCAGAGACATCATTGACAAAAATCGGTACGTTGCGTCATTTATCTCTGCTTGGGTGTTATCCTCTAAGAGTAGTTGAAAGATGACATAACTTCTCTTGTTGGCAGGACATTTCTCTGACATTTATTTTCTCCCTCAACTTGCCTTTCGTAAACTGCATTGGTGGCTCGTGGTCATTTTTTTTTTGGTGTGGTAACGTCCTGTAAAGGATATGCCACGATTTTCACTCTATATGTAATGCACTGTGAAAAAAGTGAAATTCTTCACTTCTGTTGTATTCTTTGCTTGATAAAGGCAATTTGGTCAAAACGTTTCTGTGTATTGTCATTGTTTTTGTATTTTGTAAATCTCTACTTTGTAACTTTGTTATTGATAAAAATGTTTTAAGTGTTTCCCTCAACTCAACTCAGTTGACAACATCAACTGTACAAAAGAAAATTGGGTACTTTAGTACAATCTTCTTCTTCTTTTTTCCCCACCATTTACTTCTTTATAGAAGGGCTGGGGGTGGTGGAGGGGGGACGGACGTCTCTCTTGGTCTTCCTCGTTTTCTTTTTCCCTCTGGTGTCCATATGAGGGATTGGTAAGGAGTCTTCTCTCATCCATTCTAAGTGTGTGGCCGATGTAGTTCAGCGGCGCTTTCTTATAAAATTTGATACATTTTCTTGCTTGGTCTCTTGTCTTATTTGTGGATTGGGTCTGAAATCTGACCATTTGAGGTTCAATATTCTTCTAAGACATTTATTCTCAAAGTTATCTAATTTTCTTTCTAGAGCTTTTGTTGCTTTCAAACTCTCGCATCCATAAGTTAATACTGGAATCACACAAGTTAAAGATCTTTAATTTTAAGTGCTTGCTGAGTGAATTGGACTTCCATATATTTGACAATTTGTTAAAAGCACTTGATGCCAATGCGATTCTGTGTGGAATTTCTGGCGCTGTATCCCCCGTAGATGTCATCATACTCCCTAGGTATGTAAAACTTTTGACTTTTTCAAGAGTGTAGTTTTTAGTTGAATATTTTCTGGACTGCTGGTAAGGTCAACAATTTTTGTTTTTGTGGTGTTTATTTGGAGACCAATTTGTCCTGAGATATTTTGGAGAACGTTTGTTTTCATTTGAATATCTTGATGTGATGAACTCAAAAGGGCTATATCGTCTGCAAAATCAAGGTCTTCTAAAATTTTATCAACCCACTTGATGCCCATATTTGCGTTATTGGTGCATTTTCGCATGACCCAGTCAATTGTTATTCCAAAGAGCATTGGCGATAAGACGCAGCCTTGTTTCCCTCCTGTTTCCACTGGGAACCAGTCAGAGTTACCGAAATCTGTTCTTACACTGCAGCGCGATTCACTGTAGAAGGATTTTATGATGTTGATGAATTTAGCAGAGAAACCATAGTTTTTTAGTAGTTTCCAAAGCGTAGGACGGTGAATACTGTCAAACGCTTTCTGAAAATCAACAAAGTTGATGATTAAATTCGATTGAAATTCTACGAACTCTTCAATGATTACTCTTAGTGTGAAGATGTGATCTATGCATGCTCGTTTTGGTCTAAACCTGCTTGTTCTTCTCTTAGCCTTTCATCTATAGACTTTTTCAGTCTCTCGAGTAGTTAGTTAGTCTTTCCTCTTGGGCCTGTGGGCGGCGCATGGGGCAGAGGTCATAGTTCTCCATGTCTCGCGGTTCGTTGCTATCTGTTTTAGGTCTTTAATGTTTACTAGGCCCATCGATGAGCCTTCTCTGGTGATGGTTCTACGCAGAGTCTCTCTTGGTCTTCCTCGTTTTCTTTTTCCCTCTGGTGTCCATATGAGGATTGGTAAGGGAGTCTTCTCTCATCCATTCTAAGTGTGTGGCCGATGTAGTTCCAGCGGCGCTTTCTTATAAAATTTGATACATTTTCTTGCTTGGTCTCTTGTCTTATTTGTGTATTGGGTCTGAAATCTGACCATTTAAGGTTCAATATTCTTCTAAGACATTTATTCTCAAAGTTATCTAATTTTCTTTCTAGAGCTTTTGTTGCTTTCCAACTCTTGCATCCATAAGTTAATACTGGAATCACACAAGAGTTAAAGATCTTTAATTTTAAGTGCTTGCTGAGTGAATTGGACTTCCATATATTTGACAATTTGTTAAAATCACTTGATGCCAATGCGATTCTGTGTGGAATTTCTGGCGCTGTATCCCCGTAGATGTCATCATACTCCTAGATAACATGCTACAAAAAGTTTTCCTGGCACTGACAGTAGGGTGATCCCACGCCAGTTATTACAATCAGACAAATCTCCTTTTTAGGTAATTTGAAAATAATACCATCTTTCCACTGTTGTGGTGGGGATTCATTTTGCCAGATTTCATTTATCAGTTGGAGTATATGTTGTAAGTTGTTATCATCTGCTGCTTTGAGCATTTCTCCAGAGATGTTATCATCACCAACCGCTTTGTTGTTTCTCAATTTTTTAATGGCAGATTTCAACTCTTCCAGTGTGAATGGCTCCTAGGAAGCTTCTAGTGTGGGCATGGTGATTTCTTCATCTAGGTTGGGAACAATCTCTGGTTGCGGTCTATTTAGTATTTCTTTAAAATGTTCTGCCCATCGTTGTTTTGTTGTTCTTCTGACAGCAGTATCCTACCTTGATTGTCTTTGATGGGTTTATTTGGTGTAGGAGTATGTTTGCATAGTTGCTTCATAATGTGGAATACGGTCTTGTTGTTCCCAGTTTTTGCAGCTGTTTCCGCATCGGTGGCTAGATTGTGAATAAAGTTTTGTTTATCTTTTCGTGTTCTTGACTTCACCTCTTTATCTAACATGGTGTATTTTGTTTCTTGGTATCGTATGCAAGCTTGTCTTTCGTGGATAGAAGAGTTAGTTTTGCTTGTTTCCTTTCTTGAATTTTTGTCCAGGTGTTTTCTCTTAGCCACTTTTTCTTCTGTCTTTGGACATACCCTACTGTGTTTTTGCAGCATTTATCAGCGTGTTTTTGAGAAAGTCCCAATTTTCTTCTATGTTGTTCTTTGTGCTCACATTTACCGTTTTGTTTTCTTTGTTCGTGTAGGTATTTCGTACCTCTGTGTTAAATGTGAGTTGTTGTTCTTTTAGCAGTAGGGACTGTGAGTTTATTTTCTTGCTTCTAGGTGGTTTATATAGTGACGAGTTTTATTTTTATTTTGGCAATGCAGAGATTGTGATCGCTGCCAACATCTGTTCCTCTGTAGGCTCGGGCATCTTGTATTGATGAACGGAATTTGGTATTAATGCAAAATGGTCAATCTGGTTTTTGTGATGTTATCAGGCGAGTTCCACGTAATTTTATGAATGTTTTTGTGTGGAAACAAGGAGTTTGCTATTACCAGATTTGCTATTCCACAAAAGTATGTTAGTCTCTCTCCGTTTTGATTTAAGTCTCTAGTCCATGTTTTCCCATATATTTTCTACACCTTGTTTTCTGACCCTATTTTGGCGTTAAAATCACCCATCACAACAGTAATGTCGTGTTTAGGTATTTTGTTGATGGTACCGATTAGTAAATTATAAAAGTGTCTTTGTTGTCGTCTGAATCGTCGTTTGTAGGTGCGTAGCACTGTATGATTGTTAATTTGAAAAATTTTGTTTGGTAGCGCTTTGTAACTTTGTAAGCTGATATTAATTTTCATTAGACTGTTCTTGATGCCGTCGCTCCATCTTTTGCGTGGTCTTCCTCTTGCTTTGTACTCTTTATACTTTTCCTGTGTAGCTGTCTGTGGTAGGCGATACCAGGGCATTTTGTCAGGTATACAAACCATTTAATCTGTTGTTCTTTATGAATTGCATGACTGGTTTCACATCCAGTCTTCTTTTGATTTCTTCATTTCTAATTTTGTCTCTTATTGTCACACCTGCAGCTCTTCTAAAACATCTCATCTCTGTCGTTATGATTTTCCGCTCATTAGCTCCTGTTATTTGCCATGTTTGACCACGACAACTCTAGATAACTTAAGATTAGTTTATAGTTGGCTCTGGTTTGACACTGGTAACATAGTGTTGACCAGAAAAGCGTTCTTATGAGACTTGTTTTAGTTTTTAGTTGTATCTCTCTATGTGACAACAGTGGTGTTAACTACCTCAGTACCTTGTTAACTTTTGTGCAACAATTGCTGATTTTGCTATCGATACTTCCATCTACTGTGAAAATAGCTCCTAAGTATTTTGCCTCAATTATTTGTTTCATTTCTACGTTCTGGAGTTTTATTGTAAGGTTTTATGGTTGTCTACTTATTGCCATCGTCTCTGTCTTTAGCTGACCTAGATCAATTGACGTCAATCGACCTGTCACAGAGTTACAAGGAAAGAACAGGGAACCAAGTTTAAAGGTCACGTATGTCGTAGTTTTTGTGTGTTATGGTTTACGCACATGAACTCACTCTGTAGACTAGATGTATTAATGCAGGACAATTCCCAAAACTAATCTTATTCTAGGATGGTTTGTTATTTATTACTATTATTTTCTATAATTTTATACTATTTTTTATATTCAATCGATAATTAAACGGACTATTTGATCTAGAGTCCTTGTTTATCTGGGAAGTAGTTTGGCCGCGTAAGAATGAATATATTTTCCGGCTGAATGAGAATGACATAATTGTTTTGGCAATTATCACTGCAATAGCGATCAAAGGTCGTAATGTTACATCTTAGATAGGAAATTTTAAACTCTCTCCAGAAATAGTGCGCGGCACAATGCGCGAAGCATTAGATGGAAAATGATGAGTTTGTTTTTATAATATTTTTAAATAAGAATATA
This sequence comes from Arion vulgaris, assembly GCA_020796225.1. Lineage (NCBI taxonomy): Eukaryota > Metazoa > Mollusca > Gastropoda > Stylommatophora > Arionidae > Arion > Arion vulgaris. Next base: position 40,313,597 of record CM036762.1, read on the forward strand.
TTATATATTAATATGGTTGTTATATTATTCTGATATAATATTTATATTTTAGTGTTATCTCTCTTTCCTCTCTTTAGCCTGTTACGCCCTTGGCGTTTAGGGCAGCAACAAACGCACACCATTCTTCCCTGTTCATGGCCTTCCTCTGTATTGTGTTCCAGCTATGATTCATTTCCTTCAATTCTTGCTCTATCGTTCTCCTCCAGGTCGTCTTGGTCTTCCCACGCTTTCGCCTACCCTCTGAGTCCATCTCGGTGCAGTTTTCGTGTCGGGCCAGTCTCCATGCGCATCACATGTCAATCCATCTCCAGCGTCGTCTTCGGATGATAGTGCCCATATTCTCTTGTTGGCATCGTGCAAGCAATTCTTGGTTCGAGATAGTAGTCGGCCAGTACACGCGTAGGGTTAGTGTTATATATTCAACTGTTAAAGCTAATCAGTGTCAAGTTAAAAGTAATAGTTACGAAAAATAATTTCTAAAATAATCAGTACAGTTTAGTTGTTTTTGGTTTGGTAGGCCTGTTCTTACTGAAACCTAATGACTAGGGGCGTATACTAATTAGGGCGTATAATAATTGTCCTACGCAACAACCACAAGTAATTTGACAAAGGAGGTTCGGGCGATTACGGAGTCGGTGAATTGTTTGGCATCTCACAATTTCTCTCGCGTTTTCATACTCAATGACTCCATGAGCATGATTCGTAAAGTCGAATCAGGAATTGTGAGACGCAACTGGGTGGAGGTACTGGTACAGACAATGATCAGCGAAATCACCTTCATTTTTGTCCCTTGGCACGCATGAGTTAGTGGTAATGAACGAGCTGATAGATTGGCTGGCTTAGCTACAATATCAGAGGGAGCTGCCATGGATCGAAATGATATTCTTCACGCATTGAGAGAGTCTTTCCGAACAGAGGAGTTTCAGGGCTGTGAATACCTCTCGCTGATCAGATTGAGAGAGATGGGTGTCAATATTGGTGTAGCCCAAAAAGAACGACATACTAAATATGCAAAGGGATTGATTAATCAACATCGAACTGGCGTGTTGGGTCGCTGGATGCTGCTGGATTTGCTGGGATGGAGATCGGAGCACCCTATGGACATGTCCGGAGTGCTATGATGATAGTCCTTATATAACTGATAACTGTTAACTAATTAGGGAGGAAAGAACCTGAATGTAAGATTACGGACTGTGTGTGTGATATTTTAGCGTTATGCATCAACATTCAAAGCTAATCAGTATCCCGTTAAAAGTAATAATTATGAACAAATAATGTATAAAATAATAAGTACACGTTATTCAATATTTTTTGTGGGACAGGGCACCACTGGCACTTAAAGACGAAGTGCCCCTGGTTAACTAAATGGTGATTACTTGATATAACTGAATGTTTTTGTGGTCCCTGTCCGCCTTCAGCAGGGGTTCTAGGTAGCTATGCAACCATTCTTCCTTGATTATCGCACTCTCAATGCTTTTGTTGTAGATACCAGCCAGTTCCTCAAACTCTTCATTAAACAACTTACCAAGTCAGCATACCGTACGCTATATGGACTTGACGCACTGTTTTTGCCCTTCGTTTCACATCATTAACCTCATCTACTCTCATCAAACCATCTTCGTCTATTTCAAGTTTCACAACTTTGAGATTAAAAAGTTTTCTTCTGTAATATTTCGACAATTAATTTGTTAACCATATATAAATATGTGTGTGTGCTATGATAGGAGGAAGACTCGGCCTGAGTTGGTTTTTGTGCTATGCCAAAACAGGGCTTTAAAAGGGGCAATATAAATATAACAGTACATTTTTCTTCTGCGATCAGTTGTCACACACTGCTCAGGATTAAATTAATACTCAGTTCTCTAAACAGAGAGCTGCGTTACTTCAGTGAATCATGTGCTGACCTGTGTTCCATTTCGTCTAAAACATCTGAACATGGTCATTAAATCTACAATATGTTCATGCTCATTCTTTCACAGGTGTGTATCCTTCTCTGTTAGAGCTAGCATGTTCCGTCTTGGGTACTGCGTGTTATACAAAATATCAAGATTTGAAGATTTAAAAAGAAGTCGTCTTGCTGCTTGTTAGATTCCAGTGTGGTCCTCAAACAGTCGATTAGAATCGGGAACTGAACGCGTGCCTGTAATGACCGGACTTCATCGCCAACCCAGGCTGTCAAAGGTTCCATTAGGGTTCATCCTAGCTCAACTCCGGTAAATTTCGGGTCTGTTTTTGTAGCTATACCATTATGAGGCCGTATTAGTAGAAACAGGAAACACCGGAAGAAATATATAAATCAATTGTGGAAATATAGCATTTGGTTTTTAGTTAAACCTAGCAACGCTTACTCCCCACATGTGGAAAACATGGTTAAGTAAAATAACGGTAACGAACTTCTGAAACATGTTTTCGTTCAGACTACAGAATCATTGCACTCAATTCCATGGAAAAGATAGATTTGAGTTCCACAGGAAAGAGCAATATGGAGAAATTGCGGTAGCTCTACGCAAAATATCGAAGCACGTACAAACCATGATACTATAGTTTTACAAAATACAGAAGCAGTGACGATAAACAGCACGTTTCGACCAAAGGTCTTTATCAAAGCAAACGATACCCAGCTTAGGAGTGACGAATTAAAGAACACTTACAAGATGGACGGTTACAGAAACATTAACTTCTTCTTCTTCTTTGCGTTCGGTTTCGTATGCTCATCTAAACCATGAGATGAAGTTTGCCTCTGTGAAGCTGCATGTCAGTTGGAGTTCTTCTGAGGTTCCCTTAGCTTGGTCTATAAGCTTTGTTCATGAGGCCATGTTTCATTTTTTCGTTGGTGGTATGTATGATGGACATGACTGCAGGATGTGCTCTGGAGTCTGTGTTTCTGTCAGCATGCACACTGTGCAGTCTGGTAGGCTTTATTCTGTGTGGCTGTGGTGGTTGAGGCCTGCAGTGACCTGTTCTTAGGCGAAAGATTGTTGCTCTATGCTGTTTTCTGTTTTAGTGCTGATGGGATCTTCATTGGAGTGTTGCTCTGGTTTGTGCCTCCTTCCTCTTTGTACTTTCTTTTGATATGTGTCTTATTGGTTTCTGGTAGGGATAACTAGATTGCTTCTGTTATGTAAGTTTTATTAGAAACATTCAAAGATATCTAAAAAATAAGAATAAAAACGAATAACAGAAATGAATTCAACACAAAACTAGAAGTGGAAAAGAGAGAAACAATAAATAATCAAGTGAAAATATAACTTATATGCATAGAAGCAAATGCACATATAGATTGCAAGACGTGAGATGAGAAAGTACTAAGAAGTATAGAATGTAATGCGTTGAATCAAGAGGCCTATAAGGTACCATACTGAAATAAAACGGTTCTCCAGAGCAAATCGACTGCGATCATAGAGGCAGATCAGTTAAACACTTTGATCTGGACTGGCAACTCCTGAATGTTGGTATCATTGAAATAAGTAGCTACAGGGTCACCAGAGCATTGGCGTATATCACGTAAGTGTTGGGCGAATCGGTCACTGAGCCTCTTACCGGTTTTCCCCAATATGGGCCTTGTTGCACCCTTGCAGGGTAATGGCATAGATATGTACAGGACTCGAACGTGAAACTGTCTTCAATAACAAACGTTGCTTTTGGAAAAGACACAGTGTGGTCTGTATTACACAGCTGTGTACACATGTGCCACAGCATAAACAGCCACACTGGATGGTGCCAAAATGACTCTGGATATTGGGCTTGAGGCGACTGTGAACCAAAATATCCTTAAGACTTCTGTCCCGTCTGTACATGCAAAGGATAGTGTTGGAAGACTGAACGTATCTCTAGGATCAGACTGAAAAATGGAGGGATGACGGAACAAGACTTTTTCACAAGGGGAACTATGAGGGTGAAAGTTAACATAAGTTTCCACCCTGTCAAATTGGAAGTTCTATGCTAGTTAGAGAGGGCCTCCTGGCCGAGGAATTTGCTTAAGTGTGGTTGGTATCTTTCAAGAATGAGATAGTGTAAGTGACTATAGGATTAAAGATACTATCAAAAATTCGGAGATATGTACCGTAGGACAAGGCAAGCAGAAACGATGGGTCTAGGATTGTTTTCAGTTTATGAATTTTGGGAGCATATAAAATCAAAGGGCTTTGCCCAAACAGCTATCGATGACAACAGTGATGTTGCGCCGGTGGAAAGATTCGTTAGAGGCAATTAAGTTCTTAATTACCTGAACACGGACTACTATTGTTAGATAGTGTGACATCAGAAGAATTGGTTTTGTAGAACTGGGTGTCAAGCTGGTTGGTTGCGGCCTTCCTGAAGTATAGTTCTTTTTGCTCCATACAGCTATTGCACCGCCTTTATCGGCGGTTTGATATTATAATATCATCCACGTCGAACGGAGGACAATGATGTTTAGCTCGGACGGCATGTTAGAATATCTTTAGGCGTTTGGGTGGAGTAGTCAATGTCGTCTCGAGTATTATTAACAGTTATCTTGATCAAGGCGTTGGAGACACCAGGTTTGGGTATCAATGTTTTTAGTGGGAATATAGAAGGAGAACTCATCTCAAATTAAGTCAGGACAACAGAAAGTCATCCTGGTTCCTGAAAATGAAATTTCAGCCGTAAGCCACAGTAAGGCAGTACATCTGAAAAAGTGGCATTGATGTTCAATGGTGGGTCGGAGAGGAACAAACTTGAGACCCTTACTTCCGCGCCACATCTCTCGCTGTCGGATGGGAGATCTGGAGGGATGCACAAACCACCTACCATAGGAGAAAGAATATAACTGGTGGACAATTAGGAGGAGTGGTAGAAGGTACAGGGCAGGAAAAGGATTGGTTTTATTATTGATGATTCGTGCAAATAATTTACTACATTACTTGGGGGCATGGATAATGAAACAGACCTGAGTTAAGGAATATATTATTAGAAGCGAAATATTGGTGACACTGTGAGATAAGGGACTGTAAGAGTCAGATCAATGCAGAAAGGATGAGAATGGTTAACACTCATTCGCGCATGATTGCGGGCGCACATTAGTTTAAGCGGCAGCAACATTGCTCCTAGGGTATAACAGCGGCGCCTGCCGGGTGAGATTAAAAACAAAGCCTTTGGAGATAATAGTCATTGAACACATAAGAAAAAAATTTGAATGAGAGAACAGAAACAGGGTTTGCTTTATTAAAGGCAACACCATAAACAACAACTAATACATGCTTGGTAGAGATGCAAATCAGTCTCAGCTTGAAGGCTGAACCATGAGATATAGATCAGAAGAAAATTCAACAGTACTGTGAGAAGGCAGCAGTAAACTAGAAATACAAACAAAAGAACAGATGTTATAATGCCATGAAAAAAAAAAGGTAGGAACAGGAAGTACATATAATAACAAATATAACTACTAAATCTTACCTGCAAATGCGACGAATAGTTGCAGGCAGCAATATGGTGACAGTTGTCGAAAAGGGGGAAGACTGCAGTAAAACGTGGTGAAATATGCAGAAACACATTACAAACAAAAGTACCATGATTTTTACAATACAGAAACAGTGACGATAAACGGCGCAACTTTCGACTAAAAAAAGCCGTTTATCAAACAACGGTACCGGCAAGGGTGACGAATCGTTTTCTGCTCTTGTCGACACATATCTCTGAATTTTCTTGAAGTAGTATCTTTAATCCTATAAATCACTGCCCTACCTTCATTTCTAAAGTGAGTCAAACCATTCACAGTTCTCCGAAAGACTAATTCTTATTTTTTCATGTTTGTTGGCCTACCACATCTGATATAATCCAAAGGTTCCTTAGGTTGGAGAAGGAGCGTGCCTCGGCAGACAATCCCTACTAAACAAACAAACAAGTGCCAGAAAGATACCAACCACCGCATGTCTGTTTCTCTTCTGCAACAGTTGATGCCTGGCAGGACATACATCTCGCCTCCTTGATTGCCACATCTGTTTGTGCACCTCCATACCATTCAAACTTGAACTTCCCAAGCTCTCAGTTCTTTCTCAGGCAGGAGAACTAACCCACTTGCTCTCCTTACCTCAGCTCCTACCTCCCACGTCTTTTTAAATTCAAATTCTCACTCTCAACTCCTTTGGTTAAGCAGTCAGTTCCTCTGACAGATCAGGTGAGTCATATCTGAGTACTAAAATGGGACCTGGTTGCTGCTGTCTCTCATTCTGCTGTATGCATCTTGAACACCTAGTATGATTCTATGGCTGACCCTCTTCATCCCATTATGGATACGACAGTGGTCTGTTGGCATTGGTGTGTTCCTGGGGCAGGTTGTCACCTTCGTAAGAATTTCATTAATGATTTAAATCTGCCATTCAGTTTGTACATCTCACATCTACCTCTTGTGTCAACTTTCTTGACTCACTCTCATCAACTCACCATGCATGTTTCTGCAAGCTGGGCCTCATAGTTTTCTCCTCTATACCTCTACCTTCCAGGCATGGCTCTTTACCCTTCCTCTCTCATGCTCTTTTGCCTTTCAATCGCCTCTGCCATGAGGACAACAGTTTCTCATCAGCTCGGATCTTGTGATTATTCTACATTGGAGAATGTGCTTAGCATCTGCTTTACATTTGTTCCTTAAATTCTCTCAGGTCCTCTCTAACAACATGAACTTTCAGTGGCGGAGGCGACACCTCTTTGCTTTCACCCTCAGTTTCCCATGAAAAAAGATCTTCTTCATCATTTCTCATTCCTTCAATATGGACCTCTGAGACTTACGTTCAATCTTTACTTACTATCTTTGGTGCTTTAGACTAAGACGAAGTCTTGAGATCTTTAGTTCTGATCACTCAGGCTATGCCTCAGATCATTTAGTACCATACAGTCTTGCCATCGTTTTCCCTGCTGTGTGCTCTGCATATAATACAGACTTTGTGTCTTTTCAAAAACACATTTATTGTCTAAATAATTTCAATGCAGTCAGAATATTATCACCATCTTTACAAACATTGCCAAACCTATTGAAGGCTGTGCCCAGAGGCTCAATGACAGTTCACCCAACACACTTGCAGCTGATATACATAATGCTCATGACCCCCTCTGCTCTCATTACAATATTTTAATGGCTGGGGCGTGTCAGATCTACAATAATCTAGTCGTGTTCTATCAATGTTGTAGTGGTTTGCTCAGAGAAGCAAACATTTATTTTAATTCTTAGCACTTACACAGCTCTTGGGCTCGCATTCTGACCTATACTTAGTACTTTCTCATCTATGCCTTGCTAATATGTGTGGCCCCACTTTGTGTCTGTGCGTTACTCATTTCATGATTGTTTGTCATTTCCTCTTCTTTTCCACTTAGTTTGTGTTGAATTATTTCATTGTCTGTTTCTATTCAGATTTTTCACAAATCACTGAATATTCTCACTAGCAATCATCTATGATGTTCACTAATTCTAATAACTCACACATCATCTTCATGGCAAAGTATCATGCTGTTCAAGTTACATGTTTATTCTATATTCTATGCTTATAAGCTTCTCGTACTTTTGTTGCCACGTATTTCATCTTCACAGAATTTTAAGTCTTACACTTTGATATATCTGTAAAATATAACTAGTTACAAAGAAGAAGGAATAATAACAATATTGTTTCTATTAAATCAGTGAATTTTTACCACAAACATTTTATTAGTTTTAGAATCTATAAATAAAGTATAACCTCTCATCTCCCTCCAACACAAGAATTCCCACATCATTTGTTTGTACAACCTAATCTAAACTGATGATATTAAATAAAATTACAGGCCTTGGTAACTAGCAGGCAGAATACTCCCGGCCAATATGGTGCTGGTGCTCTTATTGACAGCTATGAAAGTCAGTTAAGCCTACAACTTATCAACATAAACATCATAAATTTAGCAATATTACCTTTGTAAAGATAATACTCTAAACAATGGTTTTGTCATCTGACGCCTCTTTCATTAATGTGTTCTATTGGCGTTTGGCGTTATTTCTCTTTCCAATTTCTCTCACAAACCGCCCCACAAATGTCAAGGTCTAAATGAGTAATTAAATGCCTGAATTCTCAGGATTCTTTAATCACCCATAATCATGATTACTTTTTAGATTGTGTTTATTTCATAAAGATGCCATGAAAACAGCAAGAAAAAATAATGTTCCTAGCAGGAATTGAATGCAATTTCTAGTTGAATCAATTTAGGAGAAGTCGTGTGGAATTAAATCTTGATCTTTCTCCTCCTAATCTCTGGTTAGAATAATCAGGATTAGAATTAGAACCAAATATAAAAAAGCCACACACAGATGAACGTGATAGATGAATTCTTTGCTGAACAGCTGTTTTGTTTGATAGGAAATACAACACAAAAACATCTTAATGATAAAAAAAATAGTTAAATATGCTAATTCACACTTTACCAGCTAGCACAAACGAAGAAAGACAAAAGAAATGAATATGCATCAAGGACTCTTAGATCCTGGTCGGCTGACTTTATTCATAAAAATACTCCATGGCGCCATCAAGGCTAGAATGCAGAATATAAGTTTGTAATAGATGAGGAAAGAACTGAACAGTGACTTTCTGTCTTTGATTCTAGCTTCAAGTACGTGTATTTGATGATGTTAGTGGTCTATACAAATAGGACACGCACGAACAAAGTCACGATAAGAAGAAACAACTTCAATGTAATACTTGGTGTTATCGACTCACAATATGTTCTTTAACTTCCAATGCAGAAATAGGCCTATTCATATTATTTTGTCTTTTATTTTTGAACAATGTATATGCTTTTTAAAGTAAATTTTTTAGATTGAGTAGTCGTCTATAGGATTAATATAATCTTTTTGCAACATATCTTTCTTAATAAAAGATTATGATCATTCTTCAGTGATGTCTGGGCATTTACATTTGTTTATTTCTTTGGCTTTAATGTCTCTCTCTCTCTCTCTCTCTCTCTCTGCCTTTTCGCTAGTTGGGCATGGTCCCTCAACCAACTCGTACGAAGTCTTCTATCTCTTCTCTCCTGCAACTCCTCACTATACTACTTTATTATCGTTGTTCAGTATGCTGGGGGACCTGGACATAATAAGCCAAGGCAGGTTTCTTCAATATCTTTGTGAACCTTGTTTTGTAATATCAGGCTGGTAGGCCATCAAATATGAGAAAATAAGAAGAATTATCTACTTTGGAGATCAAATTATACATAAGCTTCTTCCTCTTTTGAATTCTAAATATGCATTGTTTATATTCTGGTTGTACTTTCCTTGGTTTGTATAGAAAACTTGAAATAAAGCATACCCCTACCTTTATAGTGATTTTAGACAGAAATCAGTACAAGAAATGAATATTAGCTTACAGTTCTTTACAATTCATGATATCATTGTGTCATTAAAATTTGCGATCAGACAATAAATGCTGAGAAAATATCAGAAATAATACCAACAATTTATAGATACTCAGATTTCAATTCTAAAACATTTTAAGATATTATTACATGTAATCGATAATATGATATTATTACTGAACTGTAATCGATGCAACATGATTAATTACTGTTTGCTTGATTTCATTCTTAATACAGCTACCCTAAAACTGAAGAAAATATACGGTATTAAAGATTTAAGTATTATAAACCTGAACTAATAACACTACTGTCCACTTATCGACACAGTGAATTTCGAGATTTTTCTTTCTGAAATGCATTGATTAATATCTCAATTTAACATTAGAAGTGATATAAGTTCGTTCAAATAGTGTATTTTCAGACACACCGTAGATGCAATGTGAATAGAAGTATATAAAAACGCTTTAAAACAACACATACATCGAAATAAATTATAGCAATTCAGTGTAACAAGGTTCAATTGGAAATACTATGAGTTCGTATTTTCCATTTGATCATTCAGTACGCTTTTGAGATGTGATCAAAATTTTATTTAACGGCTGTAATTATTTGTAATATTTTAACATTTTAAAGATCAATTGGAATCACTTTTTCATCCTTTTTGTTGGATTCACAAAATTATTTTGGTCAATAGTTTCACTGAGTTGCAAGAAGACACAGCCCACAAGATTTCGTGTACATTCTTAGCTTTTTAACGATAGTTTTTATCATGTCTGGGCAGTTAATGTTTTACATGTGAACAAAACATTTAAATAAACTGCAATGTAATACAAACTCATGAAACTCATAATATCAAATATACAATGTGATGATAACACAAAAACAGAGTTCAACCTGTCTGCCAGGACAATACAATGTTCTCTGCATGTTGTCTAGATCCCGCCAGTTACTGATCCGTATTTCTACAGGAATACTATGGAATAGTATACTGGCGCCTAGAAGAAACTAACAGGCGTGAGCTCGATCACAGCCACATTCTGGACAAACTCCACCAGGCGGGCAATTTGGGAAGCCGACTGCGCTGCTAATTTTGACTGGTAAAATATACTTCACCCTTCAGAAAGCAATGACCAAATTGGAACGTATAAGTAGTAGTGTCTAGAAAGCAACGCTACTCGTTTACTGCGAGCTGCTGGTGACGTCTGTAAAATATATACCACTATTTCCATTACTCTGCATTTTCAAGGAAGAGAGTTCCAGGTACAGAACATCCTTATAGTTGTTTAGTACTTCAACATTTGCGTTTCTCCCAAAACTTATCATTTTTCTTGTGTTTATTTGTCAGAATACTAAACAGCTGGACACTGACAAGACATTCCATGATTTGCAGACCTTTATTAAATTAACGTTCGCTATCATTGACACACTGCCTCTGGTGAACACGAGGTTGGTTCAAGTCTGAAGCTGCTGATGTGCAATCGCTTTGTCTTACTGTGACCGAACCTCATTTCAGGATCACGCGGCCTCAACAGAATGTACCAGAACATAATCACCCTGGCAAGATCAACAAAATTCATTACTTCCGAGAAACAGACATTAAAAATTCATTATAAAGATTATAAATACAATTCCCTTCAAAATATCTTCACCATCTTCTAATTTACACCGGGACCTTCGCCGGTGCTACGGAGTTCGTGCACTGTCGCTGAAATCTTCTTGTATAAGAAAGAATCCAGAGCCCACATGGCTACTCACCGAAGTGCAATGATGATGGGCATATCTATCAATCAATCAACCGACAACACTGGTGACATGAGATGGTGTTCCTCTAGAGTTACAGAAATATTACAGAAATGGGCATGCTATACAGTTCTAGTGCTGCATTTCAATCACTAAACGTTCACCCGTGTTGCCAGGGCTATCAATGATAGCAAAGAATAGTAACACCCGACCTACAAGACATGTCGTAAACAACTGAGGTAGGGGCCTAAGGCAAAGCTAAACTAATAAATAAAAAAGGCGACGTCCCATAGAAATCGGATGTATTATGACCCGCGCCAGACGCATAGCACTGGCACAATCTACAATCGCTCTTGACTTAGATCACATACAAATCACAAAGTGGTTTAACAAGTGGGCTATATGGAGCATTCGAAAAGAAGAAAATAAACGTTGAACACATAAATACAGGATGTTCAAGATAAATGCAGCCCCATTGACAGTTAAATGTTGCCAGGTACACATTGAGTTGTGTTTGTTACTATTTACATGTTATTATATTTATATGTGTCCGACTCTCCTGTGGTGCTTTCGAAGGCTAAAATGGCAGTTTCTCCGGGATGTTTGGATGTCTTTAATTAAATTTCTAACTTCAGAAGCATACGTCGATCTACTGTCCTGGACATGCGAGTGTTTGCAGCAATGAGAGAACGTATATGTTTGCATCAACACCACAGAATGGGAATCTCTGTAGCTAAGTGGTTAAAGTCCTTTGCCTGGTGAGTCGAAGGTCGTGGTTCGAATCCGGACCATGGGCCTGTTCACAGTGAAGCTTTTCAGGGCTCCTAGAATTATTTTGCTAGGCTGCGGAGTTCACGTGCTTTGTGCAAAACTCTTAGCTGGTGACGTGTCATTTCTGCGGAGAGGGACCGAGCCGTATTAGGTAAAACCTGGTGCAATAAATCGAGATTCTTCGACTTTAAAACCCTTTATCAACACCATCGATCGTCGGAGAGTCGAAGATGGGTAGGGGGGAATTCTTCGGTTTCTTGGCGACCGCCTTTTGGTTGAGGACACTAAACTTGGTGTTGAAATTATCTTGCGATTTAAGGAGTCTGAAATTACACGTTGAACAAGCACAACTGTGCGCATGAAGGAATAGAGAGAGGAATGTGTTTAACCGGCGAGCAACAGGAACCATCAGTATACATGCCTTCAACATCTATTTAGAGGAAGACTGAGCACATGTTGGTCTGCCTGGAGTACTATGACATCGGTTCAGTAATGAGTAACAACTTAACTTTAATTAATAAAATATTATGGCAATAATTTACTTATATTTATCTATCTAGTGTTTCACGTATATGTCTGTATGTGTATATGCACATGCGTAGGTGTATACGTAATTATATACCAGTGTATTTTATCGTGGTTGTCTATGCATATTGATATTTCACGTTTTTTTATGTGTGTTTGTGCGTATTGTGTGTGTATGATTACGAATCGAATGTGTTGTATTTTTGTTTTTATTTCTAAATACCAAAGTGTCACAAATATTTTTCTGTAACGTAAGGACTTCAATACGATCGCCCACTTTATAGATTCAGGCGTAGTCAGTGGGATTGCCATAGCGCTTCTGACTGAGTTGCGTAGATCCTGCTTTCCTTAATGGTCCCCGTCCCCCGTCCCCCGCCATATGGAACGTGCCTTCTCCAGCTTCAGAGTAACGTAAGGATAGAAAAATCCACTTGTAGTTTTGGGGTAGCGAAGGAATAGAACCACTATCTACCTCTTTAGCTAAACAAAATGCTTAGGTGAGATTGTTTGGGAACCATCGATACAATGCGAATAAAACAAACAGCTACAGAGGCAGTGACAGAAATAATAAAACTTCTCATGAAAATTTGGTGGAAAATGTATTGTTTCTGCTCTATATGCCCTTGTATAATATTCTGTTAGTTTAGCATTCTATTGTATAATATTCTCTCAGATTAGTATTCTATTGTATAATATTCTCTCAGATTAGTATTCTATTGGAAAATAATCTTTCAGTTTAGTGTTCTCTTCTCATATCTTCTGGCGTTCGTTCTTCTATGCGACCAGCTTAATCATTTGAATTCTGATGTAATTGATTTTTGACAAGAACATTAACGTTGAATTTCTGTTAAGTAGATTCCTAATTGTGTATGGTATCATAAACGTGTAGGTCGGGGGCTTTCGTTTCATCGTACGGAAAATTTTTTTAGTCGGTTTCGTTGACAGTGAGTCATCACACTTTCCCTTCCGTCCTGCGTACAAGTTCTCTTTAATAATCCGTTTGACGCTGTATATTTGGTCTTGTATCTAGACCAGCGTTTCCGGGTGGACAGTACACCCCGGCGATGTGGTTAGAAGCATTTGGGGTTGTTTTTCTAATTTTTCGACTGCATAATCATTAAAGTTTGAATTTTCATTTAAATTCATCTTATCCCCGTCTTACACAATCCATGTTTTCATCAATTTTCTTTTTCATGCATATAATCATTTGAAAATTTACCATGTATAAAAGAAATATACATCAATTTTTCTATGTCGAGAGAAAATTAGTTAGTTAGTTAGTCTTTCTCTTGGGCCTGTGGGGACATAGGGCAGAGGTCATAGCTCTCCATGTCTCTGTTCGTTGCTATTTGTTTTAAGTCTTTGATGTTTACTAGACCCATCGTTGAGCCTTCTCTGGTGATGGTTCTACGCAGATTCTCTCTTGGTCTTCCTCGTTTTCTTTTTCCCTCTGGTGTCCATATGAATTGGTAAGAGTCTTCTCTCATCCATTCTAAGTGTGTGGCGATGTAGTTCCAGCGGCGCTTTCTTATAAAATTTGATACATTTTCTTTTGGTCTTTTGTCTTATTGTGTATTGGGTCTGAAATCTGACCATTTTGGGTTCAGTATTTTCTAAGACATTTATTCTCAAAGTTATCTAATTTTCTTTCTAGAGCTTTTTTTGCTTTCCAACTCTCGCATCCATAAGTTAATACTGGAATCACCAAGAGTTAAAGATCTTTAATTTTAAGTGCTTGCTGAGTGAATTGGACTTCCATATATTTGACAATTTGTTAAAAACACTTGATGCCAATGCGATTCTGTGTGGAATTTCTGGCGCTGTATCCCCGTAGATGACATCATACTCCCTAGGTATGTAAAACTTTTGACTTTTCAAAGTGTAGTTTTAGTTGAATATTTTCTGGGCTGCGTAAGGGCAACAATTTTGTTTTTTTTTGGTTTATTTGGAGACCAATTTGTCCCGAGATATTTTGGAGAAGGGTTTTTTTCTATTTGAATATCTTGATGTGATGAACTCAAAAGGCTATATCGTCGGCAAAATCAAGTCTTCTAAAAATTTTTTCAACCCACTGATGCCCATATTTGCGTTATTGGTGCATTTTCGCATGACCCATCAATTGCTATTCAAGCATTGGATAAGACGCAGCCTTGTTTCACCTCGTTCCTGGGGAAACCCGTCAGAGTTACGAAATCTGTTCTTAACTGCAGCGCGATTCACTGTAAAAGGATTTTATGATGTTGATGAATTTAGTAGGGGAAAACCCTAGTTTTGAGTAGTTTCAAATCGTAGAACGGGGAATACTGTCAAACGCTTTCTGAAAATCAACAAAGTTGATGATTAAATTCGATTGAAATTCTGAACTCTCAATGATTACCCCTTAGTGTGAAGATGTGATCTATGCATGCTCGTTTGGTCTAAACCCTGCTTGTTCTTCTCTTAGCCTTTCATCATAGACTTTTTCAGTCTCTCGAGTAACATGCTACAAAGTTTTCCTGGCACTGACAGTAGGGTGATCCCAGCCAGTTATTACAATCAGACAAATCTTTTTTTAGGTAATTTGAAAATAATACCATCTTTCCCACTGTTGGGGTGGGGATTCATTTCCCAGATTTCATTCATAATTTGGGAGTATATGTTGAAGTTGTTATCATCTGCTGCTTTGAGCATTTCTCCAGAATGTTATCATCACCAACCGTTTTGTTGTTTCTAAATTTTTTTAATAGTAGTTAAACTCTTCCAGGTGAAGGGTGCAGGAAGCTTCTGGGGGGCATGGTGATTTCTTCATCTGGGTTAACAATCTCTGGTTGCGGTCTTTTATATTTTTTTAAAATGTTCTGCCCATCGTTTTTTTTGTTGTTCTTCTGACAGCAGTATCCTACCTTGATTGTCTTTGATGGGTTTATTTGGTGTAGGAGTATTTTTGATAGTTGCTTCAAATGGGAATACGGTCTTGTTTTTCCCCATTTTTAGCTGTTTCCCATCGTGGCTAGATTGTAATAAAGTTTGTTTATTTTTTCTTTCTTACCCTCTTTATCTAACATGGTTTTTTTTGTTTTTTGGGTATCGTAGAAGCTTGTCTTTCGTGGATAGAAAGAGTTGTTTTTTGTTTTTTTCTTAAATTTTTTTGTCCAGGTGTTTCGCTTCCCCTTTTTCTTCTGTCTTTGGACATCCCTACTGTTTTTTTTGCAGATTTTCGGGTTTTTTTTGAAAAGTCCCAAAAAAAAATAGAAATTATATATGTGGGGCGTTCAAACTGTTATAATATGGGGGCGTTAAAAAATTTTATTTGTGCAAAGTGGGCGGTGGGCCAAAAAAGTATGGAATTTTGATCTAAACCAGAGCTAGTGCTCTGTTGGGACAAGCTTCCTCAAGCTAGTTTTTTATTGAAAAATATTCTTTCTGGTTTTTTTCTTTCGTCCCCCCTTACTAGATCTAGAACTATGTTTATAGCTATGAAAAAAATTGGAAGATTTCCCGGAGACATTCTGAGTGTTTGATATATGACGACATTTACCGACGGGGTAGGGTGTCAAAATTGTCTTCAAATTCAAAAGAATTTACTAAAAGGCCTGGGAAACAAAATTTAAATTAGGAGATTTGACTTATATATATATATATATATATATATATAATATATATATATATATATTATATATATATATATATTTATATATATATATATATAGAAGGTTTTCTTTGAATTATTTTTTGCAGCGTCGAAACATGAAGTTAAAAAAGTTTCATACCATCGAGTAAATTTGGCAACGTTCAATCAAATAAATGAAATGGCCGTCAAATATAGACATCTTTTATGTGAAATAAAACCACATCAAATTATCAAAAAAACCCTGAAAAAAACAATTAAAAACCATAACAATCACAAACTTAAAATATCCTATAACTAATATTGTCAATCTTACTAAGTAAACCCAACTCTCCACATCAAATCCAAAATGTTCACAGTTCAACTCTACCTTGTCGTTTCCTTAGAATAAATTTTGTTTAGTCACAATACGTTATCCCCTTTTAGCTAGGGTTGCTGTCAAAAAGTACACACGAAATTTCTCTGCTAACTGGTTATAATAATGTATTCTGAAAATGGTTAATCTCTCCCCCATATGCTGTTATAACCTTTCCGTCTGGTCTGGCCGTCCCCTTTGCAGCTCTCCCGCCTATTTTTCCAGTTGAAAAGTCCTCGGTTCTAATGTAACCTGTTCCCCAAACAACAGTAACTCTTTTGGTCAAAATCTCCGGGGGAGTTCTGCATCTACGTCTTAGTTAGGCAACCTTTTGTCGGCCGTTCTGTTGGGTTATGCGTATGGTTTATGTTATCTATCTGTTTTCGCTCTTTGTGCTCTCTCTGTCGCTCAGTTCAATTCTACTGCCCGTTTCTATTCCATTAAAACTCGCGAGAGTTGTTCTCCTAAATTCTTTTACTATCTACTAGTTCTTGTCGATAACTGTGTAGTCTCTTATTCTAGACTCCCTATTGATTTTTCGATTCTTTCTGTTTGTAACTGTCTCAGACTCAGACTACCTATTTTTTGCCCCTCTGTCTGAATGAAATCGATCCCTCACTACCTGTCCCTGGGTACCTCTCTGCCCCTCTGTATCTGTGAAGTTGGAGTGTCTCCCAAGTGGGTCTCCCAAAGGGTTCTTGAAGTGTGCCCCTATGATCCAAATCCATTCTTTTTAAATATGGTTTTTCTTTGTTTCAAATCAGTCATTGTCCTGTTTTAGGGGAATATGACACCAGGTTTCCTTGCTTTATTCGTAGTCCCAAGTTTCAGCTGGCCCTTTTTTTCAAAAAAACGGGGAAAATCCCGATCGGGGAACATATAATTACAGCCCAGATATTTAGCAAGGAGACTTTTTTTAACTAGAAGTAAATTTGTCCCTTTTTTTTTTCCTGGACCCAGGGGGTTAAATTGTATTCTTTTTTCAACGTCTGGGTGATTGTCGGCCCGTTGTCAAATTAGGGGGTTTTTCCCAGGCCAACAATATAGATTTGCCCTGAGAAAATAAAAGGGCAATGACTTTTTGGGAAACAAAGAAAATTGCCAGGGATAAATAGAATACATAGGAATTTCAGACATCTTCCCCGCATTCGGATAGAGACAGGGGGACAGAGGGTCAGGAACGTCAGTGTAGGTGCCCCGAGACAGACTTCAACAGTTAATATTGGCCAGTTAAAAAGGTGAAGACACAACTTTAGATAACATTCGGATGAGACAGAGGGACAGAAAAAACCCCAAAAGTAAAGGGGTGTAGTCTGCATAAGCGACTCACACAGTTATCGACAAAAACAGAGATAGCAAAAGAATTATAGAGCAGAACAACTCTGCTGCGAGTTATAAGCGGAATAGATAACGAGGCAGTAGAATTGAACTGAGTTCAGACAGAGAGGGGCCCAACAAAGACGTAGATGTGAATTCCGGAGTTTTTTGCCCAAATCAGAAGTTTCTGTTCAGTTGGTAACCCGGTTACTTAAAACCCGGAGGACTAGTTGTCAGGTTGGAAAACTAGGCGGTGGCTAAACAAAGGGGGAGGGCCAGACCCGACGGAGGGCTAAACTATAGAGAGATCGATTTTTCAGGATGCATTTTTTTAACCCAGTAGAAAACATTTTTGTATACTATTAGGACAGCAACCTGCTAGCAGCGGTATCGTTTGGGACTAAAAAGTATTTATTCAAAGGAACCCAAGCAAGGTAGAGTTGAACGGTAACTTTTTTTGAGATAGGATGCGGGTTTTAGATATCACTTGGGGAGACAATAAAATTTAGTTAGTAGATATTTTTCAGTATGTGCATTGGTATGTTTTTTGTTGTTGATTTTTTTTTCAGGTTTTCTTTATTTTGATAATTTGATGTATGTGCTATTATTTTGAACATAGATGAGATAATTAAATAAGTAAAATAAAAAATAAAAGTTGAGAATCGGTTTGATTTCCATATATTACTATGTTTAGGCCATTTCATTTTTTTGTAGTCTATTCGTAGTTGGGGATGGTGTTGATAGTAGTTGAAAATCTGTCAAAGAATATTAGTAGAGACCCAAAAAAGACTTTAATATTGGTGCGTGACCGAGGATAGAAAATATTTTGGTTATCAGGGGGTTCCCTGATACATATTTGACGTTGACCCGGGATGAACACAGGATTTCAGTACAAGCCCCCCCAGGTTACACTGTTAGTACATTCCCCGGTCAAATCGGCTTTGGTTAAAAATCCGTCAATTTGATATGGGACCGGACACTCCCCCAAACGTTTAAAAAAGAATACTTTTAACCCTTTAAACGTGGGAGAAAAAAAAAAGGGGCATAAGTTCATTTTTTGGAAAAAACCCTTACTAATTTTTCTGGTCTGTTATTATACAACAGCCCGGTATTTTCCCCTTTTTTAAAATCATATTGAAGCTTGGAACTAAGAAAAAAGGGAAGGAAACAAAACGGTACCCTTTTCCCTTTACAACAATACATTGGTGTAAATTTCCCCAAGGTGAAAGGCAGTTGCCCCGGGACAGAGTGGTATCGTGATACTTGGGGCCCAATGTAACGTATAGCGGTACGGATATATATATATATAAAAACACACACAAACAAAAAATTAGTTTTTCTTTCCCCATTTTGAAAAATCAGACATGTTAAAAGACCCATGCCTTTATAGGTGAATGTGTTTAGTCCTATCTAATAGGGGCGATAAAATGTAGGGCTTTTTTTTAAAACGTGGTTTGGCATTTGAAAAAAAAAGAGATGAGAGGCGGGGGGGGGGGGGCGTATGCGAAAAACCGTGCCTGAAAAATTTAATTAAAACTGCTAAATTTAAAAATTTTTGAAAAAATTTCCCTTTTTTAAAACCTATCCAAAGCTCCGTGGGCTGGGGTTTTCTATTCGCCGAATTTTTTTGTTAAGAACGTTTGGTAGCACACATGGTTATTCGACAAGTGTAATGCTGAGGGTTTTTATCAATTAATCAACTTTTCCATCTCAGTGGAGCAATTTTGGTTCTTGTAAACCTTGACTGACGGGTTTTGGGCCATCCTTTTGATTTTTGTAACCATTTGTATAAATCTCTTTCTTACACAGGAGATCTCAGGGGCAGTGAACAACCCCCGGCACCGGCGATTTGCGATAAAATTTAGAAGATGGTTTTTTGGTTAGGAAATTTTTTTTAAAAAAAATTTCTATTGAATTTTTACGAGGACAACCGAATACCTTTTAGAACAGAGGCAGACACCTAATTTTACACCACAGAGACTCTCTGATAAAACTTGATTCTACTAACTATAAAAACCGACTCTGTAAAAGATCTCTTGAAAGATTTGATGATTCAAAGCAAAAAATTCCCGAATCTACTTTTTAATTCTAGACTAAAAGGAACGTTCCTGCAGACATTTGACAAAAAGTCCTACTATAGAGGGCCCCAATGCTAAAAAAAGACGTGTGGAAACCCCAAACATTCTCTTTAAAGACTTGTCCGTAGAGCACAGACTCGCTTCTTCTTCTTCTCTTCCACCATTTCTTCTTTTAAAAGTGGTGTGAAATCAGTGATTTTTTGTGTGCATTTTTTAAATACTTTGTCTTATTTATTTTCGTAAGACTGTTCTTGATGCCGTCGCTCCATATTTTGCGTGTCTTCTTTTTGTTTTGTACTCGTTATACATTTTGTGTTGGCTTCGTTAGGCGATCCGGGGCATTCTTTCAGGTGTCCAAACCATTTAATCTGTTTTCGCTACAGAACAGACTCCAGAACTTTAAAAAAAGATACTTTCCATCTCTAATGGTGGCGTGCAGTGTTGTGACGCCCAAAGAGCATGTACGAGGGCCTTCCCCCCTAGTCAGAACTTTCCAGTCAGCACAGAACATGACATACAAAAATTAAATGAGACAGCATTCATCATAAACTAAATTAATATGCCCAGATGTCTTACTCTGAAAATGCCCCTCGGATCATCACTTGATAAATACTAGGGGAAAGGGGGCTTGGTGTAGTAGTTTGTCTTGCGTTCTGAAATTCGCAAGTTCAACCGGACGCATCATTGGTTTCCAAAAGCATTTTATCGAACATATTCTAAGCTAGGGAAACCAATTTTTACAATATTTTCGACAGGGGTACTTCAACCCATAAAAAAACTAAAATCAAAAAAACTCGTTCAATGAATTTAACAGTCTTTAATAATAATAATAATTCCTCTCGTCCTTTTCGTTCATAGGGTCTGCAAGTAATTTCTCCATCCCGTTCTATCTTGGGAAACCGCTCAATCCCCCCATGGAATTTAAAGGTTTTTTTGCCTCTTTTGAAGTTCGTTTCTGGGTCTCTCTAGTTCTCCTCTCTTTCTTAACCCCCCTTCACCCCATTAATCCTGCTGATATTCGTTGATCATTTCTCCTCACGATTTTCCCCAAATATCCCCACTTCTCTCTCTTATATCAGTTGTCACTAGTGGTTGACCAGACATTTCTCTGATTTCATCCATTCTCCTAAATTCGTTCCATTTTATATTTTATTTTCGGACATCTATTTTCAAATCATTCATTACTTTCTATATTTTTGTCATTTCCAACTCGCTGGCATATGTTAAGTTAAACAACTTTTAATTGAAAATTGAAATTTTAGTTTAATACTATATAACTTGCAGTTCCATATTTATTTAGATTTTTAAAAAAGCTGATGTTTTTTTAATTCGTATATAATTTTTTTTTAAAATTTCCCTTTTCCCAATAAAAATTATATAAAAAAAGGGAACTTCTTTATTTTTCATTTTAGTTTCCCAGTTTTTAGAGCCCCTTTATACTGGGTTCCCCGTGCCCTCATTTCCCTTTATGAGCATGTGATGAGTGATCGCAAAAAAGAAGTGAAACAAAGAAAACATAAAAAACCCGATTGTAGTTAGAGTGATTGCTGCACCGGGGAGAAAAACAAATACAAAATCAATTTTAAAAAATGTTTCCTTTTCCCCATTCTCGCTTCAAATTTATATATATTTCAATGTCGTCTCTTTATAAACATGTTTTTTGAAGCTAAACAGACTTTTACGGTGTTATGTGCCCCGAGACTGAGGGGAATGGGGCCCTTCCTCGAGCATGTGACGAGCAATGGCACCTTTTTTGGGGCTGAAGAGGTTCTTGGGGCTTCCGTTCAATTTCAGTAGACTTGCTAATTTTTTTTTTTAAAGAAAAATTCCTATTCGCCAGACCCGTGTTATAAAAAGGAAAGGAGGTTATAAAAAAATCACTTGTCAAAATACAGTTTGGGTTTGGTTGTTGAATTTTTCCTTTTGTTTGTTTAGTTAACTTTAGTAACTTTTCCCCACAGAGGGAAAACATATTTTTAGTAGATAAAAACCCCTGAACCCCCAAAAACAAGATTTCTTCAAACTCGAAATGGACTCATTTCCGTGGAAAGATTGATTTTCTCTTTTTGTTTTTCTTCTCTCTCTCTCTCTCTCCGTCGTTCTTTCCCAAATTTTTATCATTTTTTTTTGTGATATATAATTGGCCCCCAAGAACGCATTGATCTGTTGAATGATTATGCGCCCTTCTGACTAGGCCCCCACCTGGTTTGAGCCAGCGATTTACTAGGGTGATTTTTCCCGGGGGTACGATTTTTCGGGACTTTTTCCCGACTTTTTTTCGACCCCAGCTTCCCGTACATTTGGGCTTTGTGTTTACCCCAAACGAAAACACCTATATTTGGGAAAACCCAAACACAGATGGGCTGCCCAGGGGGCACTTTAAACCCAACAGGTGACACATAATATACTCGGGAAGGAAAAAAGTGGACAAGGGAGTCGGTTTCTTTTTTCAAAGAAAATATTCACCCTCTCGGTTACAATCCTATCGATGACCGATTCATCATAATGAGATTACAGACAAAAAAATAGAAAGATTACAATAAAAAAGCTAGCCCAACAACCACACTCCTAAACGAGATCGCAATTCTATACAAATTTAAAAGGAGAAGGATAAAGTTGGCAAAGGCATCCTGATTGTAATGGTCGATTTCAAGCCAAGGTTGGCAACAAACAGCTGAAGAAGGGAAAAGATAAAGGTCCTTTCGTATGGCCCGAAACGAAAGAGGCACAAAACTAATTGAATTCTCCGAAATAATCTCTCCATTACAACACCCTAAGCAGGCAACACCCAAAGAAGACTATACCCCGGGACCTCCCCAGATGGAAAAAGAAACCAAATGTTCATTTTGGGTCCAAAAAAGATGGAAAAATTTTTCCAGAAAAGACATCGGGAGCAGACTGTGACTTGACCATGAACTGCTGGTGGCAAGTGGGCAGACTGTGATCAATGAACTGGGGGCGAGTTTAAATTAAGACTGAAGACAAAAAAAAAAGCAGCTGGCCTTATACGTTTTGATCAAATGCCATTCCACTAGAATAAAACATGAAATAAAAAAAAAAATTTGACATTTTGGGCGGCTCAGGGACTGACACCTGACCTGGCCCCAGGCAAAAGATATTTACTCTCCACAGCCAAAAAATCATCCCAGGAAAGTATCAGGGAAAAAGGCCACATAACTGAAAAAAAACGAAACTAATTGAAGAAAAAAAGTAAAACAGACGGGGGTTAAAAAGAAACGGACCCAAATTTAAAAACCAAAAGAAGCAAAAAAGAAATCCGAAAAACAGAAAAAAAAACATAGTCACCCATGCAATAAATTGATGAATTAAAAAAAAGATAAAGAGAGAGACATGTCAAGAAATTAATTAATGACAGTAAGGGCCCCTCAATCAAGTAATAAACGAAAAAATTAAAAATTAACAGAAAAAAAAGATGCAGAAAAATGGGGAATGCAGAAACAAGTTGGAAACCCTCTAAAAATCCACATGAATCCCAAAAACGGGACAGAACCCCGGCCCTTGTTGGATGAAGTGGGCCCGGCCATCA
Source organism: Arion vulgaris (assembly GCA_020796225.1). Lineage (NCBI taxonomy): Eukaryota > Metazoa > Mollusca > Gastropoda > Stylommatophora > Arionidae > Arion > Arion vulgaris. The sequence continues at coordinate 40,336,864 of CM036762.1, forward strand.
AAACCTGAAGAGAGGGGAAATCCCGGGTACGATGATATACCAGCAAATTGATTCAAGCAGGTGGGGGGGGCCAGTGTTCGGGTATACAAAAATTTGGGACAAAGTTGGAAAAGCTCCTCCTGGCCAAAAAATGGAAAAGATCAGTATTTATACCTATTCCCAAATACAGAACTATTGCCCTTATAATCCGCCAGCAAAATCCACTAAAAAACATAATGAAGGGATGGAACAAAAAATTAGAAGATAAAATCACAAAACAAGCAGGTTTCAGAAGAGGTAGAGGCACTAGAGTCCATATTTGTAGCATGAGACCATTATCAAAATGCAGAGAATAAAAAAGACCCGCATGCATTTCAGACTACAGCAAGGCTTTCACCCTTCAACACCTGAAAATGTAAACATCATGAAAAACATGCACTTTAAAAAAATTTCAACTCTAGAATCTCTATACTACAAACAACAGGGAACCATTAAAATAGAGGGGAAATAGCTGAATGGTTCGAGATTCGAAAAGACAGGGATGTATTTTGTCACCATCTTATTCAAGATATATCAGAGTCATAAAGGGAAAGTAAAAAACGTGCCAACTTTTAAAATTTCGCCCTTCCTAAGGTGGCAAATGCATAACAGAGCTTAGATACCGACGAAAAGTTTTTTCCACCACAAAAAAAATTTGGAAAACCCATAAACAAAGAAAAATGGAAAAACCAACATCTATATTTGAATACTCAAAAAAAAAAAAAACATGTCAAGCAAAACAAAAAGGCTCACTAACATCCGTAAACAATGAAAAACCCCCAATGTGAGAAGCAGAATATCCCCAAAATAAAAAACGGGGACTGCTCCAAGGGTCTAAGAAGATTAATACAACAAAAGTTCAATGAAGAACATTTAAAGCACCAGCAAAATACTAAAATTAAAAAAATTGGGGATGTTTTTAGTGGCTACTTTGGTTTTTAATCATGAACTTTACAGAAAAAGAACGAAAAACCAGTCCTTCAAATAAATGCTACAGAAAAATCCAAATACCATGGACAGAAAAAAAAAGAACACTGATGTCCCGAAAAAAATGTTAAAGGTTTGGGTGACAAAAAAAAATACTATACGAAAAAATTTGATACTTTTAATAATCACGTGGCCTGGAAAAAAAAATACAAAGGGGGAGGGTTCCATGACCTGAGGGAACAGACCAAAAAAAGATGGGTACAAGATATTAAAAACCATGAACATGACCATCATGAATAAGTGAACTGGCAAGAAACAATGAATTTCGGGTGTGCTGCAAATGAAACGCCTATAAAGGATACGCACCCTTTATGATGATGATCTACGCCAACAGTGAGCCATGTTTTGTCCTTTTTAGGTGAGTCGTTCCGGAATAAAATTTCACGGGCTTGTAAAACTTGTCCTCGGACGGGTCTTGCTCGAAAAACACCTGAAAGTATCGGTTCCCAATGTTCGATCGAACACCCGTCTGATCTTTACATTGTTGACCTTTTTACTATCTACTTTGAGTTTGTTCAGGTAGGAAACTCTCAGCCTTTACGGGCGCGTGTCGGTACTTGGCAATTTGCAGTTTTCCGCATTTTTCCCAGCCTCGGGAAAAACTGGACTGGGGCCAAAATGTAAAAAGGGGCGTTTCAATTGGCGCTAGCACAAACTGAATTTTTCGCTTGCCACTATCACCCCCCCGTTTTTCCGGAGGGTTTGTTGTGACTCCCGTACTTTTCCCCTTTTTCCCAAAGGGTTTGGGGTTCCGTTGGGCATCAACCGCCTCAGTTCTTCCGGGGGTGTCATTGTTATCGCAACAGTACCTTGCACGGTTTTCCAGCGAAAGGGAGTGTCATGCACTAAACGAACTTTATGTTTTGCGCTTGGTCAACCTTGTCCAGTAAATGTATCTGCCTATACCGATACGGGCTGCAATCTTCCCTCGACCAAGGGGTAGACTTTTTTTTTTACCATCTGTCTTAATTTTTTCCCCCCAGCTGGCAATGTTTGTCCCCCCCCTCATGTCTTGAGTTTCGCTGCTTTTCTTTTTTTTCGAAAAATTGGGCAATTTTTGTTGGACTTGGCCTGGGGTTCGTGCATTTTAATCGTTTGGGCCGCATTGCCGTACCACTCCCTAGTTTTCCCGATCACTGCCCCCCCTTAACAAGACAGGAACCAAAATCTTGTCTGGGGGCACCAGGTGGAGGTAGGGGGGCAGGGTGCCCCTATTTTCCCCGGCGCATGTTGCCGACATGCCCTTTTGGTTTTTTGGGTTCCCCAGGAAAAAATATATGGAGAAATTTTTTGGAAAACCCCCATTTTAAAAAATATCATGGAACGAGAATAATCCAAAAAATCCCCATTTTCTTAATCATTATTTTTTTTTTAAAAGGGGTATCTTAATACAGTGTTAGAATCTGTAAATATAATATATAATATTCTCCCAAATTTAATTTAAAAAAATTTGTTTAATGCTGATCTAAACTTAAGCTGGAAAATAATAAACTAAAATTTACTGAGGCATTTGACGACTTTGTAGTAAAGATGACCACCCAAGCAGACACTAATTTAGTATTTGAATTTGTTCAAAATTTAAATCTGAGATAAACACCCTACGATATCAACAGCAAAACTCATAAATTTAGGATAGATATTAAAATAAAATTCTGTGTGATTTTGTCATCCCCGACATCTCTTTTCGTTAATGTGGTTCTATTGTGTTTGATTTTTTCATATTTCCCAAATTCTCCTTTTAACCCCTAAAGGGGTAGATAAATTTAAATGTCGAATTTTTGGATTCAATCCTTTAATCATGATTGCTACAGATTTGGAGTGACACTTCAAAGATGGAATAAAAAGAAAAAAATAATTTCTTAAAGAGATCAAAAAAAAATTGGTTGGTTCGATTTGCAGGATAAGTCGGGGGAATTAAATCTCCCGTCATATCCCATCCAATCTTTAGTTAGATAATCTATTTAAAACGCATAAATATAAAAACCACATGAGATGAACGTAATAGAAGAATTTTTGAACAAATTTTTACTTTCTAGGAAATATAACAAAAAGCATCTTTTTTAAAAATAGTTATTTTTTTGATAAAAATAACTTTCTCCTTCAACGACAGAAAAACAAAAAATGAATATGCATCAAGGACTGTTAGATCTGGGCGTATTTTGTCGACAAAAATACTCCAAAATGCCACCATAGCTAGAATGCAGAATATAAATTTGTAATAGATAAAAGAAGAACAACTTGGCACTGTCTTTATTCCTGCTTCAAGTAAAGGATGTTGATGACGTTGGTGATTATGCCAAATGGAAAAACACGAACTAGTCCCATAAAAACCTTAAAGCAATACCCTTTTTATAGCTCACAATGATTTTTCTTTGCTAACTAAAAATAAATACGTTGTTCATGTTTTTTTTTTCAGGAAAGCTTGTCTGTCTTGTTTATAAATTTTCAGACTGGACCCTCTTCAATTAATATCGTTTTTTTTTAAAATATGCTTGTCAACAAAAATTAACGTTGATAAATTTTATTATTTTATCACTATGATTAAAATAATGGATACGTGTCCTAAGTGTGTACAAATCTATGGGTTTTTGGACCTCAAAAAGATGTGCAACGATCACGCTCTTGGCAAAAATCAAACAGATCCAAAAAAGTTTTAAAATTGGTTAAAAAACGAACGCAAGAGGAAGAAGAAGTCTTTAATATAAAACAAATGAAGTAATTCTGAAAACTGGGATGTTTGTTAGCTGCAGAAAATAAGATTAGAACTGGTTCAAATTTTTTTTTTAAAAAGTGTCTTGGACCAATTTTTTTGTGCGTGGGTTTTTTTTTCATTGGATTTTAAACCTCATTAACCCTGAAAGACCCTTTCAACCTTAGGGCAAATCTTGTTTTTGTTATATCAGAGGGTATGTCATCAAAAATGAAAAATAAAAAGAATTATCCCTTTGGAGAATCCCGTTATACATTGTTCCTTTCTCGGGATTAAATTGGGTTTTTAAAAGTACAGTTTTTTCTTTTCTTAGTGTAACAAAAACAACTTGAAATAAAACCCCTGCTGTATTTATTTTAATGAAATCGTACAAGAAATGAATTAAACCAAACAGTTCATTCACAAATTTAAAAGATGTCATTTTTTTGGGAAAATTGTGATCGGGAACTATAAATACTGGGGAAAATATCAGAAATAATATGAAATTTTATAGATAGAAGATTTACAATACTAGGGCATGCAAAAATATCATTACATGTATCCGATAAATATGCAATTAAATATTTAACCAATATCAGTCGCTAATAACATACTTCCATTTTCGAGACTGTGAATCTCAAAATTTCTTTCAGTCATTGATTAAATGTCAAATTTTAAATTTGAACTTTATAGTTCGTTCAAATAGTGTATTTTCAAAACCGTTGAAGGTGTAAATATATAAAAGTCTTAAAAAACATACAAACTAAAAAAAAATTTGAGTTATTGCAATTTTTATAATAATATTAAATTGAATCAGGAAAATGTATTTTTCATCGTCTTTGATAAAATTACACAATTGTTTGGTCACTAATTTCAAGAAGCAAAAAACAAGATTATATTAAAAAAAATTTCATGAAGATTTTAATGGGAAAATTTAAAGCGTCTACTGAAAACAATTTATTTTCATTGAACAAAAACTTTATATACAAAGATGAAGTTAAAAATGTATTTAATATAAACTCACGAACTCAAATTGGGGAAAAATCAATTTAAGATAAACACTTTAAGATAAAAATATACAGCCTGTCTATGACAACAAATGTTGTTCTTCTGCACAAATCCAGCGCCGTTCGTAACTGTCTATTTGGGGAAACCATGAGATGTATCCAAATTTGAAAAAATTAATAGTATATAATTTTCTTAGTTTAGCATTCTTTGTACAATATTCCTGTTTGGCATTTTTTGTATAATATTCTCTGTTTAGCATTCTATTGTAAAAATTTTTCTCAGTTTAGCATTCTATTGTATAATATTCCCCACAGTTTAGCATTCATTGTTAATATTCTTAGTTTAGCATTCTATTGTATAATATTTCTCCGTTTGCGTTCTATTGCATAATATTTCTCAGTTTGTATTCTATTGTACAATATTCTCTCAGTTTAGCATTCTTTGTATAATATTCTTCAGTTTTAAATTTTATTTCAATATTCCTACAGTTTAGCATTCTATTTATAATATTTCTCAGTTTAGCATTCTATTGTACAATATTCTCTCAGTTTTGCATTCTTTGACAATATTCTCTCAGTTTAGCATTCTATTGTATAATATTCTCTCAGTTTAATTCATTGTACAATATTCCCACAGTTTAATTCTATTGTATAATATTCTCTCATTTAGCATTCTATTTTCAAATTCTCTAGTTTAGTATTCTATTTACAATATTCTCTCAGTTTTGCATTCTATTTTAAATATTCTTCAGTTTTGCATTTATTGTCAATATTCTCTCAATTTAGCATTCTATTGACAATATTCTCTCAGTTTTCATTCTATTTATAATATTTCTCATTTAGCATTCTATTTACAATATTTCTCAGTTTAGCATTCTATTGTATAATATTCTCAGTTTACTTCTATTGTATAATATTCTCTCAATTAGTATTCCATTGTAAAATAATCTTTCAGTTTAGCATTCTATTTATTTCTCCCTTTAGCATTCTATTTATAATATTCTCTCAGTTTTGCATTCTATTGTATAATAATCTCTCAGTTTAGCATTTATTTATTATTAAAAATTTGCATTCATTTTCAATATTCTCTTGTTTGCATTCTATTGTATAATATTCTCTCAGTTTTTTTTCTATTGTATAATAATCTCTCGTTTAGGGAAATTTTATTTAAAATTTCTTAGTTTAGTATTCTATTGTATAATATTCTTCAGATTTATTCTATTGTTAATATTCTCTCAGATTAGTATTCTATTGGAAAATAATCTTTCAGTTTAGTGTTCTCTTCTTCTATATCTTCTTGGGTTCGTTCTTCTTGGAAAATCTTTGAATTTGATGATAATTGATCTTTGACAAGAACATTTAACCTTGAATTTCTTTGTAGATTCCAATTTGTATGGTATCATAAACGTGTGGTCAGGGCTTTGTTTTTATCTACGGAAAATGTTTTGAGACGGGTTTTGCTGACGTGAGTCACCCCCTTTCCTTGTCCTGCGTACAAGTTCTCTTTAATGTCCGTTTATGTATATTTGGGTTTGGATCTGAATACGTTTTAAAGTGGGAGTCCACCCCAGTTGGGGTAATGCCTTCCAGGGAGGAGGGGGGGGGGTTTGGGGGGGGGGTTTCGGGGGGGAAGGGTTCAGAAGCATTTGGGGTTGTTTTTCGTTATTTTTTTGACTGTATAATCATTAAAAATTTGAATTCTGCATTTTAAAATTTATCTTATGTCGTCTTAAAAATCCATTTTTTCATCAATTTTCTTTTATGCATATAATCATTTGAAATTTATCATGTATAACAAAATATATATAAATTTTCTATATCAAAAAAAATAGAGAATGTAAATATGTGGGGGGTTGACAAACTTTTTAATATGAAGGGGGGAACAAAGTTTATTTTGCAAAGGGGCTAGGCCCAAAACGTATGGGAAATATGATCTAAACCAAAGATGTTTCTTTTCAACCTTTTTGACGGGGTTCCTTTTTCAACGTGTGATAAACACTCTTTATTGATCTTTAATGTCGCATATTTTTTTGGGGTCTACGCCAAGAGCATTTCTACTTTTCCCATTTTCTGATCGGAAGGGCGTTCCGATATAGGAAAATTTACAACCCTTTTTGGACTGGTTATTGGAAAGGTCACTTCCCCGTGCTTCGTGTGTTCATTTCTCTTAAGCGATAAATTTCACCGTGTTTTGGGGCTTTATGATCTATTTTGGGATTTTACTCTTAAAACCCCTTTTTGACTTCCGAGGTCGTTCCGGATTAGGAACATTCTCAGTCATTTGGGGAAAAAGCTTGTCACGTGTTTTTTTCCTGCTGTTTAATTGACCTTTTTATGATTCATAAACCCTTTTTCTCCTGTAGTGTGTTACTACCAGAAATTATTCGCCAATGTTTGGATTATTTAGTGTTCTATTGGACAAAATTTCCCTCTGCTAGTGTTCTTTGGACAATATTACCTCAGGCTAATGCTCTGTTTGGGCAACTTCCCCCAAGCTGTGTTTTTTGTACAATATTTTTTCTGGTTAAGTTCTATTGGAAATATTCTCTCGGTTACATTTGTATTCAGTAAAACAATTTTTCTTCAGGTTTTCAAATCTAGTTAGGGGTTTAAAAAAATGGTATCTATAAAAAAGGTTTTTATAGAAATCAGTAAACAATGGACATAATGTTTAGAGCAACTAACTCTGTGCTTCATTAAGACACTAAATTTTTTTTTAAAAAAATATAAATACAATTAAAAATCCACCTCATTTCCATTTGGAGCTGAAAGAAAAAGGCAAAAATAGAAAATAAAAAAAAGCGATAAAAAGATAGAAAGAATAGAAAAAAATAAAAAAGGATAGAAAAGATACAGAAAAAATAGAAATAGATGAAGCATGAAGAAAAGTTGAATATTCACCCCCATGGTATCAACATTTTCAACTTCATCATGTTTCGAAGCTGCACAAGAGAGTAAGTCAAACCGATACCCCCTCTCTCTCTCTCTCTCTTTTATATATATATATATATATATAGTATAAGTCTTGCTAATTGTAACATTTCTGTTACCGGCAGGATACTTTTGAGTGACAACATTCTTCTGGAATTTGCAAGACAATTTTTGACACCCTACCCATTTGGAAAATGTCAGTCACTATATCCAACAGTCAGAATGTCTCTGCGCTAAATCTTTCCATTTTTATCATAGCTATAAACATAGTTTTAGAAAAGGGCCAACCCTCCCTTCCCATCCCGAGAGACCCTGAAACGAACTTTGCTGAGAGAGGCAAGACATGTCGGTCTCAATTCCATGGACGAGATTGAACAAGTTGACAGGAGAGTGGTATGGTGAAATTACTTGCAGCCCCAATGAACAGAGGAATTTGAAAAACAAATATATAAATATACATATATATATTCACACACAAACACAAAATTAGTCTGTTCATTCCCGGCTTGGAGAGAACGAGATATAGTTCTAGAGATCCATGACCTAATTATAGGTGAGATTGTGTTCCTAGTCCTATCTAATACGGACGATAAAATGTAGGTCATATGTTTAAGATGAACATGTAAAAAAAGGCTGTGGTCGTTGAAAATAAAAGAGACGAGGGCGTGGGGGGCGGTGGGCCTAAAACCGCTGCCTGAGAAAATTTAATTAAAACTGTTGAATTAAAATTCTTGCAAAAATTGTCACTGTCTTTACAACTATACCAAAGTCCTCGATGGTGCTGCGGAGTTTGTGTACTTTGCCGAGATCTTCTTGGTAAGAACGATATGGTGACACATTGTTATTCGACGAAGTGTAATGCTGATGGTCTTATTAATTAATCAACAATACCATCTCGAGTGGAGCAATTATTGGTTCTTGTAAACCCTGACTGACTAATTGGGCCATCCTTATTGCACTTTGTAACCATTTGTGCTCTGATCTCTTTCTTACACAGGACGATCTCAGCGGCAGTGTACTAACCCCGTAGCACCGGCGATTGTCCGCGATAAAATTTAGAAGATGGTAATATTATGTGTAGGAAATTTTGTTTTTAAAAAATTTCTATTGAATTTTTGCACGAGGGAGCGAACCGAATACCTTTTAGAACGAGAGGCAGACACCTAACTTCTACACCACAGAGACTCTCTGATAAAACTTGATTCTACTAATCTACTAAACCGACTCTGTGAAAAATCTCTGTGAAAGATTTGATGATTCAAAAGCATAAAAATTCCGGAATCTACTTGGGTTACATTCTAGACTACAAGGAACGTTACCTGACAGTAACATTTGACAGAACAAGTCCTACTATATATGTGGCCAATGCTGAACAAAAAGACGTGTGGAAACGTCAACATTCTCATTAAGACTTGTACGTAGAGCTCAGACTCGCTTCTTCTTCTTCTCTTCCACCATTTACTTCTTTATAGAAGTGTTGTGGGAAAATGCAATGATCTTTTGTGTGCTTGTTTTAAGGCACTTTGTAAGCTGATATTTATTTTCGTAAGACTGTTCTTGATGCCGTCGCTTCATATTTTGCGTGGTCTTCTTCTTGATTTGGACTTGTTATACTTTTTCTGTGTGGTCTCTTGTAGGCGATACCAGGGCATTCTTGTCAGGTGTCCAAACCATTTAATCTGTTGTTCGCTACAGAACAGACTCGCTACGGAACATTAAAAAAGATACTTTCCAAAATTCTAATGGTGGCGTGCAGTGTTGTGACGTCCAAGAGCATGTACGAGAAGGCTGCCCAACTTCCTCCACAATAGTCAGAACATGTCAGTCAGCACAGAACATGATATACAGAAATTAAATGAGACATGCATTGATCATGAACTAAATTAATATGCCCAGATATCTTACTCGTAAAGAAAATGTCCCTGCGGATCATCACTTGATAAATACTATGGGAAATGGGTCGTTGTGGTGAAATGGTAGTTTGTCTTGCGTTCTGAAGTTCGCAAGTTCGAATCCGGAAAGCATCACCCGGTTTCCGAAAGCATTTTTATCGGAACATATTGCTAGAGCTATGGAAATCGAACTTTATGCAATACTTTCGACAGGGGCATGCTATCTAATCCGATAATAAAACTGATCCATACGGGAAAATTCGGTTCAATGAAGTTAATGCTTAGTCTTTAATAATAATAATAATAATAATTCATCTCGTACCGTTATACGTTACATAGGGCCTGCAAGCAGTTTCTCCATACCGCTCTATCCTGGGAAACTCGCTTAGTCTCCTCCATGGAACGGAGACCGATATTTCTTGTCTCTTTCAGCAAAGTTCTTTTCAGGGTCTCTCGTTCGTCTTCTCTTTCTTGAACCCTTTGCATCCCACTTTAATGTCTGCTTTAATATTCATTGATAATTTCTCCTCAAGATGTGTCCAACATATCTCCATCTTCTCTTTCATATAATAGTTGTCACTAATGGTTGACCAGACATTTCTCTGATTTCATCACTTCTCCTGAATTCGTTCCATTTTATATTCATTATTTTTCGCAGACATCTATTTTTAAATGCATTCAACTTGCTTTCTATATCTTTAGTCATTTTCTAATCTCTCTGACAAATGTGAGGATTGATACAAGATTTGAATTGAAAATTCGTAATTTAGTTTTAATACTATATAACTTGCAGTTCCATATTTTATTTAGACTTTTAAAAGCTGGTGTTGCTTTGCCAATTCGTATCATAATTTCTTTTTAACATTTCCTCTGCAATCAAAATTACTACCTAAATAGGTGAACTGCTCTACTATTTTTATCATTTTAGATTCCAGTCTTTAGAGCCCCTTTATACTGGGTTGCCCGATGCCCTCATTTCCTTCATATGTATATGAGCATGTGTTGAGTGATCGCAGAAGAAGAAGTAGAAACTAAGAAAACACCGTAAGCATAACACGATTGTAGTTAGAGTGATTGCTAGCACCTGGAGAAAAACAAATGTGACAAAATCAATATTAAAATGATTCCTTTTTCCCATTCGTTCGCTTCAAATATTGTATATATATTTTCAATGTTGTCTCTTCTATAAACTTTACTGTCTTTTAAAGCTCACACAGACGTTCGTACGGCTTTATAGTGTCCTGTAGACTGGCAGGAATCGGGACCTGCCCTCGAGCATGTGGCGAGCAATGGCACCATTCTTTGAATGATGTCAGAGGTTCTATTAGGGTTACATCCCGTTCAATTTCAGTAGACTTGGAAACTTTTTTTTTTAAGCTATATACTTCCTATTCGCCAGACCCGTGTTAGTAAACATAGGAAGCACCGGATTCAGTAAATGAATCACTTGTCGAAATACAGCTTGGTTGGTTGTTGAATGTTCCTCTTGTTTGTTTAGTTAACTTGTAGTAACCGTTATTCCTCACAGATGGAAAACATATGGTTTAGTAAATAATTAATGCCCTAGGGAAACCCCGAAACAAGTTTTCGTTCGAGACTACAGAATTATCGGACTCATTTCCGTGGAAGAGATTAGTTTTCTCTCTCTCTTTCTCTCTCTATCTCTCTCGCGCGATCGTTCTTCACGGCCAATTTTATCGTTCTTTTTGTGATATATAATTGGCCCTTTGACAAGAACGCATTGATATAGGTTGAATGATTATGCGCCCATTGTGACTAGGCCCACCCACCCGGTTTCAGCCAGCTTTTCATTTACTAGGTGAGCTTTCCTAGGGTACGATCCTTTCTGCCGACTATTTCGGCCCGGATCTTTGCCTTTTCGATCAGCTTTGCCGTATATTTGGGCTTTGTGATCTACGCCAACAGTGAGGTACTACTGTTTTGTCCTTTCTGAGTGTGAGGTCGTTCCGGAATAGGAACATTTCACGGGGCTTATAAGCTTGTCCTCGGACGGCGTCTTACTCGTATAAAACACCGTGTAAAGTATCGGCCTTCGCCAATGTTCGATCCGGACATCCTGTCTGCTCTTTACATTGTCGACCTTACTTTACTATCTACTTTGAGTTTGTTCCGGAGTAGGAACACTCTCAGCCTTTATGAGGCGCGTGTCGGTACTTGGCAATTTGCAGTTTCTACTTCGCATTTTCCCTAGCCTCTGGAAACACCGAACTGGGACCAAGCACAAATAATGTAGAGGGTCGTTTCAATTGGCGCTAGCAGCGAAACTGAGATTTTGCGCTCGCCACTATCACCCACCCCAGTTCTTCCGGTGTTGTTAGTTATGACTGCAACCGCACCTTGTCCATTTGTCCCAAGGTTGGCAGTTCCGTTAGGCATCGCCCGCCTCAGTTCTTCCGGGGATGTCAGTTGTTATCGCAACAGTACCTTGCACGGTTTTCCCAGCGAAGGCAGTTTCGTTATGCACTAAAACGCAACTTTATGTTTTGCGCTTGGTCAACCTTGTCCAGTAAATGTATCTGCGCTATGCCACCGATACGGAGCTGCAATCTTCCCTCGCACCGACACGGGGGTAGACTTTTATTCTTTACGCATCTGTCTTATTTATTTTTGCCCCACGGCTGTCAATGTTTGTCCCCTCCTCATGTCTTCGAGTTTCGATGCTGTTTCTTTTTGTTCGAAAACTTGGGCAATATTTTGTTGGACATCGGCCATGGGATTCGTGCATTTTATTCGTATGGACCTGCATTGTTTTTTCGTAGTAGCACTGCTACCACTACCAGTAGTTCTCCCCGATCCCTGACCCCATTAGCCAGACCGGAACTAAAGTCTGTTTCCAGGGTCACCGCGTGGAGGTAGGGGACAGGGTCTTGCAAGTGCCCCTTCACTTACCCTGGTATATGTTGCCGACATGTGCCTTTGACCCCGAAAAGATTGATTTGAGTTCCACAGGATAGAGTGAAATGGAGAAATTGCTTGAAAGCCCTATGTAAAATATGTAATGGAACGAGAATAATCCAAAATCTCACAACATTATCTTAATCATTATTTTTTATGAGAGTATCTTCAATACAGTGTTAGAATGCTGTAAATATAATATATATAATATTCGACCAATTTAAGAATTTACTTGGCTCAAAAACATTACTTGGCTCAAAGACACACACTAAAATTGGATTTTGGAATGTGAGAACGATGGCCACGGCTACAAAATCAGCCTAATTTGCAGAAGAAATGAAGAGATACGAGCTGGACATACTGGGGTTAACTTCGGTTAAGTGAGGTGAGATGGCCTGGAACAGATAGAAGAGTAGTTAGTGGATTAACTTTCATATATTCAGGGAGAGAAGATGGTAAGCATTTTGAAGGAGTGGGTATAATGATGACACCTAGAGTAGCAAAGCGCATGTTAGAATGGGAACCCATCTCAAGTCGGATAATTAGAGCCAGCTTCAGTACCAGGCATGTCAATATGACAATACTTCAGTGTTATGCACCAACAAACGAGGCTGACGATGATAAGAAAGACACATTTTATGAGCAACTACAAGATCAAATTAACAAGACCCAAAACATGACCTGTTAGTAGTAATGGGGGACTTTAATGCCAAGGTTGGAAGTGATAATGTAGGGTAGAGAGAGCTATAGGAAAACAAGGAATAAACACAATGAATGAGAATGGAGAAAGACTGGCGGAGTTATGTATGCTGTCAAACTTAGTAATTGGAGGTACCATCTTTGCACATAAGGAAATTCATAAACTTACTTGGCACTAACCAGATGGAGTGACCAGGAATCAGATTGACCATATGTGCATAAATACACAATTTAGAACATCATTGCTGGATGTCCGTGCATACAGAGGGGCAGATGTAGGAAGTGATCATAATTTATGCATAGTTAAATTAAAACTGAAATTGAAAATTCACCATACTAAAAAGAACAACTGCGAATAGACAGTCAAAGACTACAAAATAATGAGGTAAAGAGGAATATCAGCTCGAACTTAAGAATAGGTTCGAGTTACTCAATGGTGAAATGAACAGAACATTGAAGACAAATGTACTAAGATAAAGGACACATTATTGGGGGCAGCAAATAGTAGCGCAGGATTAAAGACGAAAGACAGAAAACCCTGACAAGCGATGACACCTGGAAATGTATTCAAGAAAGAAGAAAGATGAAACTAGTAATATTTAATACTAAGGATGCAACAGATGAAATCCAAGCTAAAGAGGAATATAGACTAAAAGACAAGGAAGTGAAAAGAGAGGCTAGAAGAGATAAAAGAGCATATGTCAATCGACTGGCTGAAGAAGGGAAAAAGGCAGCTGAGACTGAAACAGTAAAATGCTATACAACACACTAAAACAACTTACTGGAACATTTGTTTCAAAGGGTAGCCCAATCAAGAACAAAGATGGTAAAGTTCTAACATCAGATACCGAGCAGAAAAAAAAGATGGGCAGAACATTTTGAAGAAATATTAAATAGACCTGATCCACCAGTACTACTCAAGTTTGACGAAGAGGCAAGAAACAGCTCCTACCAATTAACGAAGAAATGATAAGTGTAGCTGAGGTAAAGGAGGCAATTAATTCCTTGATAAACAATAAGGCAGCGGGTAATGACAACATTACTGCAGAAATGCTCAAAGCGGTTGATGATACAACTATTAGCCAGGTGCAAGAACTATTTAATAAAGTATGGAAAGAAGAAACTGTCCCAGATCAATGGAAGAAGGGAATAATTGTTAAGATCCCAAATAAAGGTGATCTCAAAGATTACAACAACTAGAGAGGATCACCCTATTATCAGTAATGACCAAGACTTTCTGCAAAATCATTCTTACTAGAATCAAAGAAGCAGTGGACACAACCCTGAGAGAAGAACAAGCTGGTTTTAGACCTGGGAGAAGCTGCTTAGACCAAATAATTACCCTACGACTAATTTGGAGGAACATATTGAGAAGCAACAACCACTCATACTAAATTTCATCGATTTTAAAAGCCTTTGATAGTCTACACAGAAGCTCTCTGTGGAATATTCTGAGATGCTATGGAATACCAGACAAAATAATAAACATTATTAAGAGCCTCTATGATGATTCACAGTGTGCAGTTCGCACTGATGGTGGACACAGCGACTGATTTGTGGTTGAAACCGGAGTAAAGCAAGGCTGTATTCTATCTCCGCTATTGTTTGGAGTGGCATTGACTGGGTGATGCGAAAATGTTGCAGGGGCGAAACTGGCATCGATTGGATAGAAAATAGTCAACTAGAAGATTTGGATTTTGCAGATGATATTGCCTTGTTAAGTAGAAAACCAAGATATGCAAAGAAAAACAGACAACTTGTCATCTATAGCATCAAAAGTTGGACTGCAGATAAGCTATGAAAAACAAATATAATGAAGACACCTATGGCAAGTAATGCAGATATCACACTGGAATCTAAAATGATAAAAATAACAGAGCAGATCACCTATTTAGGTATCAATTTTGATTGCACAGGAAATGTTTAAAAAAAATTATGATACGAATTGGCAAAGCAACAGCAGCTTTTAAAAGTCTGAATAAAATATGGAACTGCAAGTTATATAGTATTAAAACTAAATTACGAATTTTCAATTCAAATGTTGTATCAATCCTAACATATGCCAGAGAGTTGGAAAATGACTAAAGATATAGAAAGCAAGTTGAATGCATTTGAAAATAGATGTCTGCGAAAAATAATGAATATAAAATGGAACGAATTCAGGAGAAGTGATGAAATCAGAGATATGTCTGGTCAACCACTAGTGACAACTGTTATAAGAAAGAGAAGATGGAGATATGTTGGGCACACCTTGAGGAGAAATGATCAACGAATATCAAAGCAGGCTTTGAAGTGGGATGCAAAGGGTTCAAGAAAGAGAGGTCGACCTAAGGAGACCTAAACGAACTTTGCTGAGAGAGGCAGGAAATATCGGACTCAGTTCCATGGAGGAGATTGAGCGAGTTGCCCAGGATAGAGCGGTATAGAGAAATTACTTGCAGGCCCTATGTAACGTATAACGTACGAGAGGAATTATTATTATTATAATTTAAGAATAACAGAACATTTGTTTACATGCTGATCTAAACTTCAAGCTGGTAAAATAATAAACTAAAAAATTTACTGAGGCATTCACGACTTCGGTAGTAAAGATGACCACCACCATGACAGATACTAAATTGTGGTATTTGCCAGATTTGTTCAAATTGAAATCTGAGATAAAATACTGTACGACATCAACAGCAAGCATCATAAATTTAGTAATATTGCATATAATAAAGATAATATCTACAATGATGACTGATTTTGTCATCCTGACATCTCTTTTCGTTAATGTGGTACTATTAGCGTTTGATTTTTTTCTATATTTTCCAAGTTCTCTTTTTGAGCCTTGCAAGTAAGGTGTAGATGGGTAATTTAAATGTCTGAATTGTCTGGACTCTTTAATCCTTGTAATCATGATTGCTGCACAGATTGTGTTAGTGACACTTGCAAAAGATGGCAAAGCAGCAGAAAAAAAACTGTTCCTCACGAGACTGAATGTATTTCTGGTTGGTTCGTTCTGAATGAGAAGTCTTGTTGAATTAAATCTCCAGTCATATCCCCATGCTAATCTCCTGGCTAGATACGTTGGGATTAGCATCAGCATAAATATAAAAGCCACACACGAGATGAACGTAATAGAAGAATTCTTTGTGAACATTATTTTGACTTTGATAGGAAATATAACACAAAAACATCTTTCCAATGATAGAAAAGTAGTTATTGTTATTGATAAAGAATACACTTTCTCCTTCAACTGTGACAGAAAAACAAACAATGAATAGGCATCAAGGACTGTTAGATCTGGTCGTATTTTGTCGACAAAAACACTCCAAGATGCCATCAGAGCTAGAATGCAGAATATAAAGTTTGTAATAGATAAAGAGAAGAACTGAACTGTGGCACTGTCTTTGATTCCTAGCTTCAAGTACA
The DNA here is from genome assembly GCA_020796225.1 of Arion vulgaris. Classification (NCBI taxonomy): domain Eukaryota; kingdom Metazoa; phylum Mollusca; class Gastropoda; order Stylommatophora; family Arionidae; genus Arion; species Arion vulgaris. Next base: position 40,353,417 of record CM036762.1, read on the forward strand.
CGGCCATGTTGATGACGTTGGTGATTATGCCAAATAAGGAAACGCACGAACTAGTCACGATAAGAAGAGCAACTTCAATGTAATACTTGGTGTTATCGCTCACAATGATGTGTTCTTCGCTAACGCGTAAGAAATAAAGACTGTTGTTCATGTTTTTCTTTTCAGGGAAGCTTGCCTGTTTTGTTTATAAATTCTCAAACTACATGTGACCCTCTTCAGAGTTAATATCAGTTTGGTTTTTTTTTGCAACATATGCTTGTCAACAAAAGTTAACGTTGATAAATTATTAGTTATTTCATCACTATGATTAAAGTAATCGGATGCACGTGTCCTAAGTGTGTACAAGTCTACGCGTTTATGGACCTACAAAACCAATGTGCAACGTATTCACGTTCTTGGCAAAGATCAAACAGATCACAAAGAGTGATTAAAATTGGTCGTAAAGAACGAACGCAAAGAAGAAGAAGTAGTCTTTGCAATATAAAACAATATGACTGTAATGTTACGAAGACTGGTATGTTTGTTAGCTGCATGAATATAAGTTTAGAACTGGTTCAAATTTTGGTGGTTTTTTTAAATAGTGACTATGACACTTACATTTGTTTGTTTTGGGTTTTTTTATATGGGATTAAAGTCTCTTGAAGCCAAGACATGACCTTTTCAACCTAAAGACAACCATTTTTTTGTTGGTTATATCAGATCGTGTATACCATCAAACATGAAAAATAAGAAAGAAGTATCTCCTTTCGGAGAATCCAAGTTATACACTTTGGTTTCTTTCTCTGGATATTAGATATGGTGGTGTTTACACAGTACAGTTTGTACTTTTCTTAGTGTAATTTAAAGCAACTTGAAATAATAGTATACTGCACTGCTGTATTGATTTTAGACTGAAATCGTACAAGAAATAAATGTAAACCAAACAGTTCCTACACAATTAAATGATATCATTTTCTCGGTAAACTTGCGATCGGTAACTATAAAATACGGAAAGTATCAGAAGTAATATTAAATTTTATAGATAGAAGATTTACAATTCTAGGACATGCAAAGAATGTTATTACATGTAATCGATAATATGATATCATTACACTGAACTGTAATCGATGCAGCATATGATCAATTACTGCTTGATTTCATTCTTGACTTTCACACAAATTTCAGAAAATATGAAAATTAAATATTTAAACCAATATCAACCTGAAATAATAATAAAACTGTCCACTTATCGACACAGTGAATATCAAAATTTCTTTCAGATGTATTGATTAATATGTCAATTTGACATTAGAAATTGATATAATTTGTTTGAATAGTATATTTTCAATATCATATAAGGTGTAGATAAATATATAAGAACTCTTGACATTAAACAAAAGTATTAATGCCAATCGTATTTTTACACGTAAAAGTGCACAGCTGTTTGGTCACCAATTTCACTGGCACAAAAAACATAGATAAAAATTTCATGAAGGTTTTTTCATAACGGTAATTTAACATGTCTACAAAAAGATCAATTGTTTGCATTCGAACAAAGCCTAACAAAATTAGGAAATATACAATGTGAAGATAAACACTTTAAGATAGAAAGTATACAGCCTGTCTGCATGACATCAAATGTTGTTCTTCTCAGCATCAGTGGCATCCAGCGTCGTCCTGGTAACTTGGTCGTATTTCTGGGAAAGTGTTCAGGTACGGAACGTCCTTATAGTTGTTTAGTACAAACGTTTACGTTTCTTCAGAGAAACGTGAGCTTTGATTCCCTTTTTTTTCTTTTATTAGTATTTTATTGTACAATATTCCTACAGTTTAGCATTCTATTGTATAATATTCTCTCAGTTTAACATTCTATTGTATAATATTCTCTCAGTTTAACATTCTATTTTATAATATTCTCTCAGTTTAACATTCTATTGTATAATATTCTCTCAGTTTAGTATTCTATTGTATAATATTCTCTCAGTTTAGCACTCTATTGTATAATATTCTCTCAGTTTAGCATTCTATTGTACACTATTCTCTCAGTTTAACATTATATTGTATAATATTCTCTCAGTTTAGCATTCTATTGTATAATACTTCTCAGTTTAGTATTCTATTGCATAATATTCTCTCAGTTTAGCATTTTATTGTATAATACTCTCTCAGTTTAGTATTCTATTGCATAATATTCTCTCAGTTTAGCATTTTATTGTATAATATTCTCTCAGTTTAGCATTCTATTGTATAATATTCTCTCAGTTTAGCATTCTATTGTATAATATTCTTCTCAGTTTAGCGTTCTATTGTACAATATTCTCTCAGTTTAGCATTCTATTGTATAATATTCTCTTAGTTTAGCATTCTATTGTATAATATTCCATTAGGTTAGTGTTCTGTTGACAATATTTCCTCGGTAAGTGTTCTATTGGACAACATTACCCTAGGCTAGTATTCTACAACTCATTGAATCACTATACCACAAACAACAGTGTATCATTAAAATAGGAGGTCAAATAGCTGAATGGTTCAAGATTCAAAAGGGGGTAAGACAGGGATGTATCCTGTCCCCATACTTATTCAACATATATGCAGAGAACACTATGAGAAATGTAAAAGACGATGCCAACTATGTGAATTACGACCCTTCACTATAGGCGGAAAATCCATACGAGAGCTTAGATACGCAGATTATCCACCAGCAAAGATGGTTTGGAAAAACCTAATCATGACGAAAAAGAAATATAGCGAAGACAAACATCTATATTTGAATACACAAAAAAAAATCATGTCAACTGACAAAGCAAAAGGTTCACCTAACATCCAAATCAACAATGAAGAACTTCATAGTGTAGAGAGCTACGAATACCTGGGTTCAATAATCAACAATAACAGCGATCACCAAAGACATCTCAAGAAGATTGGCAATAGCAATCAGAAAGTTCAACACTAAGAAGAACATGTGGCAAAGCACCAGCAAAATATTAAAATTAAAAATACTGAGAGCATGCATTTTTCCAGTGGCTACTTATTGGTGTGAATCATGGACCATTACCAAACAACAAAAACGAAAATCCAGTCCTTCGAAACGAAATGCTACAGAAAGATAATGCGAATACCATGGACAGAAAAAAAGGAAGAACACTGATATCCTGAAAGAGCTGAATGTTAAAGACAATTGACTGATAAACAATATACTATACAGAAAAATTAGATACTTCAGCCACATCAAGCGTCACGATGGCCTGGGGAGGACAGTATTGGAGGGCAGGGTCCCAGGACGCAGAGGCAGACCATGAAGAAGATGGCTACAAGATATTAAAGAAACCACAAATATTGCCATCGATGAAGTAGGTGAACTGGCTAGAGCAGAGTGAATTTCAGATGCTCTGCAAAGAAAGCAACGTCCTATAAACCACATGCATCTTGGCGATGAGTGTTCTTTTGGGCAATATTCCCCCAGGCTAGAGTTCTATTGGACAATATTCCTCCAGGCTATAGATCTAATGGACAATATTTCCCCAGGCTAGAGTTCTGTTGGACAATATTCTCTCAGGCCAGTGTTCTAGGGACAATATTCTCTCAGGCTAGTGTTCTATTAGACACTATACTCTCCGGCTAGTGTTCTATTGGACAATATTCTCTCAGGCTAGTGTTCTACTGGACAATATTCTCTCAGGCTAGTGTTCTCTTAGACAATATTCTCTCAGGTTAGAGTTCTATTGGACAATATTCTCTCAGATTAGTGTTCTATTGAACAATATTTTTTCAGGTTAGAGTTCTATTGGACAATATTCTCTCAGGCTAGACTTCTATTGAACAATATTCTCTCAGTTTAGAGTTCTATTGGACAATATTCTCTTAGTTTAGTATTATAATTGTTATAGGCGTTCTTTTTACCAATCGGTGAATAATATTAAGATGTTGAAATGTTGTACACAGAAAAACACGATATGTGGTGCGATCTGGCAAATGAATTGCTTGTAATGGAATCATCCTCAGATCTAGTACTGATGGTATACCTTAATAGTTGAAATAATGAAGATATTAACACAAATCATGTATCTGACATACTTGGTTTTTCTTTATTGCATGACAGTATAATATGTTCTTCATAAGACCGGTTACTGTCATCTATACTTATCTAGCGTAATGCATTTTAATAATCTATTTTATCATATCGATTGTAGGTTGTTACTTACATCACATCTGTCATGGTCTAATGTTTTTTGTTGTCTCTCCTTTTTGTCATTATTCCTAGCGATTCTGTCGTCAACCTACGTCGTACATACATTTTCCTTTCATAACTATTCTACCACGCTGTGCAGTTTCTGGTGCGCATCTTATATACACTGACTCCCTATATTTCTTATATGTTGTCGTCATCTATGCTTTAGCTGTCTATAATGAAAGCTACTTCTATCAGGGATAGCTATATCCTTCTACATATTGAACAATATTCTCTCAGGCTAGTGTTCTACGGGACAATATTCTATCAGGCTAGTGTTCTATTAGACACTATACTCTCCGGCTAGTGTTCTATTTGGACAATATTCTCTCAGGCTAGTGTTCTACTGGACAATATTCTCTCAGGCTAGTGTTCTCTTAGACAATATTCTCTCAGGCTAGTGTTCTCTTAGACAATATTCTCTCAGGCTAGAGTTCTATTGGACAATATTCTCCCAGGCTAGTGTTCTATTGGACAATTTGCTCTCAGTTTAGTGTTCTATTAGACATTATTCTCTCAGTTTAGTGTTCTATTGGACAATATTCCCCCAGGCTAGAGTTCTATTGGACAATATTCCCTCAGGCTAGAGTTCTATTGGACGATATTCTCTCAGTTTAGAGTTCTATTGGACAATATTCTCTCAGATTAGTGTTCTATTGAACAATATTTTTTCAGGTTAGAGTTCTATTGGACAATATTCTCTCAGGCTAGACTTCTATTGAACAATATTCTCTCAGGCTAGAGTTCTATTGAACAATATTCTCTCAGGCTAGACTTCTATTGGACAATATTCTCTCAGGCTAGACTTCTATTGAACAATATTCTCTCAGTTTAGAGTTCTATTGGACAATATTCTCTCAGTTTAGTATTTTAATTGTTATAGGCGTTCTTTTTACCAATCGGTGAATAATATTAAGATGTTGAAATGTTGTACACAGAAAAACACGATATGTGGTGCGATCTGGCAAATGAATTGCTTGTAATGGAATCATCCTCAGATCTAGTACTGATGGTATACCTTAATAGTTGAAATAATGAAGATGTTAACACAAATCATGTATCTGACATACTTGGTTTTTCTTTATTGCATGACTGTATAATATGTTCTTCATAAGACCGGTTACTGTCATCTATACTTATCTAGCGTAATGCATTTTAATAATCTATTTTTTCATATCGTTTGTAGGTTGTTACTTACATCACATCTCTCATGGTCTAATGTTTTTTGTTGTCTCTCCTTTTTGTCATTATTCCTAGCGATTCTGTCGTCAAACCTACGTCGTACATACGTTTTCCTTTCCTAACTATTCTACCACGCTGTGCAGTTTCTGGTGAGCATCTTATATACACTGACTCCTATATTCTTATATGTTGTCGTCATCTATGCTTTAGCTGTCTATAATGAAAGCTACTTCTATCAGGGATAGCTATATCCTTCTACATATTGGACAATATTCTCTCAGGCTAGTGTTCTACGGGACAATATTCTCTCAGGCTAGTGTTCTATTAGACACTATACTCTCCGGCTAGTGTTCTATTTGGACAATATTCTCTCAGGCTAGTGTTCTACTGGACAATATTCTCTCAGGCTACTGTTCTCTTAGACAATATTCTCTCAGGCTAGTGTTCTCTTAGACAATATTCTCTCAGGCTAGAGTTCTATTGGACAATATTCTCCCAGGCTAGTGTTCTATTGGACAATTTGCTCTCAGTTTAGTGTTCTATTGGACATTATTCTCTCAGTTTAGTGTTCTATTGGACAATATTCCCCCAGGCTAGAGTTCTATTGGACAATATTCCCCCAGGCTAGAGTTCTATTGGACGATATTCTCTCAGTTTAGAGTTCTATTGGACAATATTCTCTCAGATTAGTGTTCTATTGAACAATATTTTTTCAGGTTAGAGTTATATTGGACAATATTCTCTCAGGCTAGACTTCTATTGAACAATATTCTCTCAGGCTAGGTTCATTGAAAATATTTAGGTAGACTTCTTTGAAAATATTCTTCGGGCTAGTTTCTATTAACAATATTCCTCAGTTTGAGTTCTTCCCTTTTCAGTTATTTTTTTAATTGTTATGGGTTCTTTTCCAAATGGGTGAAAAAATTTAAGATGTTAAATGTTGTACAGAGAACACGATATGTGGTTGGCCCAAAATGTTTTTGAATGGAATTTTCCCTCGATCAGTACGATGGCCTTTAGTTGAAATAATAAGGTTTAACCAAAAATCGTACCCAATACTTTTTTTTTCTTTTTTTGACAGTAAATTTTCTTCAAAGACCGGTTACTGTCTAAAACCATCTAGCTTGTTTTAATAATCATTTTATCATATGTTTGAGGTTTTATTCCAAATTTCAGGGTCAATGTTTTGTTGTTCCCCTTTTTTTGTCATTTTTCCCCTAGGATTCTGTCGTAAACCTACGTCGTACATACTTTTTCCCTTTCATAACTATTCTACCACGCTGTGAGCTGGTGAGCATTTTATACCCACTGACCCCCTATTTTATATGTTTCGTCATCTATCAGCCTTTAAGCACCTATCAGGATAGTATACCCTTCCAATTTTGGGAAAAATTTCTTCGGCTATGTTCTCGGGACAAATTCTCCAGGCTATTTCATTAGACACTAATCTCCCAGTGTTCTTTTGGGACAATATTCTCTCAGGCTATGTTCACGGGGAAAAATTCCCCAGGCTATGCTTAGACTTATTCTTCAGGCAGTGTTCTACTGGACAATATTCTTCAGTTGGTTTTCTACTGAACAATATTCTCCAGGTAGTTTTAACAATATACCTAATTTTTTGGACAAATCTCCAGGCTAGTGTTCTTTTGGGAAATATTTAGGCTAGTGTTTCTTTGACAATATACCTAAGGCTTGTTTTTTGGGGACAATAATCTCATATTTTCAAGAAAATATTTCTGGCATGTTCTAGAAAATATTCTCTGGCAGTGTTCTAGGGGCAATTTATCTCAGGCTAGTGTTTTTTGTTAACTTATGCCTACGACCACTGTTTTTTTGGGCTTATTCTTCATAAGCGATAAAATTAAAAGGGTTTATTATTATTTTTTCTTTCAATTTTCCGATCAGAAAAAACAAAATTTGCGAATACAGTTTTGGCCGAGTCATCCAAGATTTTCCTTTTTTAACCTTTTTCCCCATTTCTTTTTTATTAGGCAGAGATGTGTATCAGTATTGCCCGGGGCCCCGGGCCGGAAAAATTTGTTCTGTTTCCATAGGGGATAATCAAAAGGTAAAGAAGGTTTCCAAGTATCTTTAGTGATCCAAATTATTTTAGCCTTTCATTCTTTTCAGTCTTTTTATCTGCATAAACTAAGTTAGATTGTCAAGAACCCCCCAGACAGGACCGACCCTGGTATAAATTGTTTTAAATTACGCTCTAATTTTTGGACCCATTACTCACACCGCACCCTACCCTTCCTTTTTGAAACAGGGGGCTTTGTGTTCTGTTCAAAAAATTATATCAAATGAAATTCGGTTAGGGACCTTCCACCAAATAAATTAGTGTTAGGTTTGGAAAACTTTTTTAAATAAACCCATGGAGTCTTTGCGGATTCCGTGCTCCTGACCTTGAATCAGTTTTATTTATACTATAGAATTGGGAATGGTTTTCCAAAACCCTGTTTTGATCATTGTCCGCGTGATACCAAAATATCGTCGCATATAACATCCCTTCATTCTAATATCTGCTCGACTGAATTTCTTTTGTAGGCGGATAAACCCCGGGAGATAATGGTCAACATTGTGGTCGACCAAGAATTGTTGTTTTTGCGAAGACGGGTTGGGGTTTAAAATATAATTATATCCATCGTCAAGGTAAATTGCAACAACTTTTTCAATCCCTGAGGAAAACCTTCAGAGAATATTGAAAAAATCGGTACGTTGCGCCTTTTTCCTGTTTGGGGGTGTTACCCTCGAGAGTTGAAAGATGACATAATTCTCTTTTGGCAGGAATTTCTTGACATTTATTTTCCCCCCAACTTGCCTTGAAACCTTTGGGGGCCCTGGGGTCTTTTTTTTTTTTTGGGGGAAGCCCCCGGATATCCAGTTTTTACTTATAGAATCATTGTGAAAAAAGGGAAATTCCCTTCGGGTTTTTTGTTTGATAAAATTTTGGTCGAAAGTTTCTGTGTATTGTCATTTTTTATGTTTTTTAAAATTTAATACAATTTTGTTTTTTTAAAAAAAGTTTTAAGTTTTTTCAACAGGAAAATCAACTGAAAAAAATTGGGATTTGAAATTTCTTCTTTTTTTTCTCCCCCATTTCTTTATAAAAGGGGGGTGGGGGGATTTGGGATCTTATGTGCTTTTTAAGGCGAAATATATTAATTTTCAAGACGTTATTGATGCCGTCGCCCCACTTTGCGTGGTTTTTCTTTGATTTGATTTTATACTTTTCCTTGTGGTTCTGGGAAAGGGTACCATTTTTGTCAGGTATCCAACCTTTTTAAAAATTTGTTTTTTTTATAAATTTTAACGGGTTTACATCCATTTTTTTTTGTTTCTTCATTTCCTTTTTTCTTTATTGTCACCTCATCTTCAAAAACATCTCATCTTCGTTATGTTTTTCCGCTCATTGCTTTTGTTTGGCCATGTTTGACCACAGACAACTCTAGATAACTTAAGATTAACACTGATAAGACATCGAATATCCAAATTGAACAATAGCAAACTTTATAAAAATTTTCTCTGTTTAGCTTTCTATTCTACAATTTCTGTTTAGCATGAGAAATATTTCTTCAATATCAGAATCTAGATTAGGTTAAAAACTGCATCTTTTAAAAAAAATAGCTGGAAGAAGTTCTTGCAGACCTTTTCCCCTTGTAGGTAAAAGGGAATTGGAAGAAAAAAAGATCTATAAAAAGTTTTATAAAAGAAAAAACCCCCAACAATATTTAGAGCAAGCTCAACATCTTATTGATAAATAAAAAAAACAAAAAAAGGGAAAAAAAAACCCATTTTGTTTCATTTGGGTGAAAGGAATAAGAGAAAAGAGAAAGAAATAGAGGGCTTGCAGAAGATCAAAATATTCACCGGGGGTATCACCCTTTTTCAACTTCATCATGTTTAAAAAGTTGAGAAATCACACCAAAACCCCCTCTATATTAAAATTTTAAACTTTTTTTACGGAAGAACTTTAAAAATTTTTTGAATTTTTAAAAACCCTCCCCATGGAAAATATCATCCTATTAAAATCAGAATGTTCAAAATCCATTTTTATCAACTATAAATATGTTCTAGTAAGAGGAACCCAGAAAGTCCAAAAATTTGCGAGAGATTAATACATTTTTGCCCAAATTCCAAAGACGAGAATGGGAGTTCCCCGGCAAGGGAAAAAAAATTATTTGGGGGGCCCAATGTAACGTTGATAGGGGAAATTATTTATTCAAATATAAAATAACAAAAAACAAACGCAACACAAAAGAGTTTCATTCCCCCTTTGAGTTTTTTTTCAAGAGATGCATCATCTAATTATAGGTAAACTGTTCTAGTCATATTAATAGGGGCGAAAAAAGTGGTCTGCGGTCACTTTTTTACTGAGTTCTTCCACGACCTACCCCGTCATTGTGGTGATGCACCAAAATCGTCTAATATGACATTGTTTTCTTTTGAATCTCCCAAAATGTTTTTTGACATTTTTCACCCTTGTGAATAAAACAGCCCCCAAAAATTTTTTTTACCCACCCAGTATAAAAGCCTGGTTTGACCGGCGATGGCCCGATTTCAACCAGCATTTAGGGGATCCCCGTAGCTTTTGGTTCCCCAGGACCGAAACGCGTTTTACTTTTCAGGGACGGACGCCCTCCCTCCCGGGGGCGTCACGCCAGGTTCGGTCTTTTTTGAACTTTTTTTTACCTACGTCCGTTTGGTTTGGGGTTTGCCCGTAGTTTTTTGTTTTGATTGCCCTAGTTAACTAAAAGGGCAGGTAGTTCCCGGTAAAACCGACGATTAAAGCCTGGGCTTTTTTTTTTGACATTGGGGTCCGCTCACCTAGCTTGCCCGCTTTCTCGCTCCCCCATCAGCCCCTTGCTCTGCCCTGGTGGCCCACCCCCCCTCCCCCCTAGTTTTCCCCCCATGTCCAACAGTTTCACCATGCTCCTTTACTATGCCTCGGGACTGTCCCCCGGGGGCCAACCGGGGCCCCCCCTCGGGGCTCTGCTTTTCGCCGGTTTACGTAATCAGCTGAACCGGGGTCGGCCCCCCCCGGGGCCCGAGTTTCGCCACGCAGCTAGCCCCCGGGATGAACCTTTCCCTTTTTTTATCCGTTCAGCTTTCTCCCACCAGCCGGGGGGACGATTAGTAGTCCCCTGGGTTCCACTGTTTTTGGGGCGGACCCCATCAACGGGACTGCGCAGCATCTCTACTCACCAGAGAGCTCCCCCGTTCCTACCCCCTTTAGAAAGACGGGAAAAATGTCTGTTAAGGCCCACAAGATCGATTGGGACCCTTTAATCCGGCCGGCGTTTCCGCGCCCGATAATTGAGGTAAGGGCGGGTGGGGAAAAAAAACAATTTATTCACCCTCAAGGAAAATTGCGCAACATTTCAGCCTGGGAACGCCTTTCGTCATTTTCTATGTTTGAGGGTTTCCTCGAAGGAAAAAGGTTATCAGACTTATAAGGCCCAAATTTATAGCACTAAAGGTGCCCGATCCCGAAAACCACAGCGTCAGTGACTAACCCCAGTTCGATGTTTTAATAAACCTTTTTTATATTTAGTATGTCGCTTTTGGGGTCCCAAAATTTTACCCCCACTTTTTAATTGGTCGGATGTTAAGCCCTGAAACTCCTGTGTTTGGAAAGACTCTTCAATGCGGAAATGTCTTTCGCTCCATGGCACCCCCTCTAATTTAGAAGCCAGCCAACATCAGCTCTTTTTACCCCTAACTCCTGGGGGGCCCGGGGAAAAAAATGAAGGTGATTTTTTTGATCACTGTCCGCCAGTACTCCACCCAGTTGGTCCCCACCTCCAAACGATTTTAGAATCAGTCTGGGCCGGAAAAAAACACAAAGGAGGTGAGATGAAAATTTCATTTCCCCCTAACCCAAACCTCCAGTCGCTATTTGGGGTTTTTTTTGCGGGGCCCCCACGGCATCTCTTATTTTTTTTCCCCCTGAGAGTGTGAAAAACCCCCCTGTTGGCGAATGACTGAACCATTTTAAAAAAACACATCTTCATTGATGATGTCATTCAAGAACTCCCCACGTTTAGCAGTGATAGATTTTTTTTTTTTACAGTTTTTTTTAATAGATGTAAAAGGGAAAGAGTCTGTTGAGGTAACAGAACCCTTTTCCTGTTTAAACCCGGAAGGGATCCAAAATTTTTCGTATCTTGGGCCGCTCAGCCATGATCTGCCTTTGACTAACCCTTTAAAAGTTTTCAGGGAAAGGGGATTTTCCTTGTTTGCAGTGATTTTAGATATGATTAAACCTCCAAGTTTCAATTTTTAGCTGTTCGAGGTAAAGAAGGAATCATTGTACTACTGGTGTATCTTTGTTATCCAAAATGGTGCATAGCCCCATTCTGAATTTCCCCTTTTTTAGTCTCCTTTTTGGGGGGACTAATTTTTGGGAAGCGTGATATTCTATACATGACAGAACAATACCTTGATACAAGAGCACAAGAAGGCATTCCAAGTTGGCACCGCCATATTCTAAGGGGCCGGATTGAAAACCCTTGATCAATATGGCCCCTAAAGATAGACTGGATCAAATTTTAACCAAATAACCAGATGCTTTGGGGTGAGCCATGTCCATCTAAAGTGACATGGGTGGTCAGATAAAATGTGATTTTTTAGAGAGCCATGATAGCACATTTTTGGTATTGTTAATCGGCACCAGAAAATCACCCGGGCCAAGGGTTCAGTTCTTCCTGGGTTTTTAATTTAACCCTGTTTTCCCTGTTACACCAGATGTGCCCAAAATAAAATGTTCGTCCCTGCCAGAAAATTTCTGTTTCCCCAATCATTATGGTGAATACATTGAATAGTACGAATCCTACCCGGGGGTAGGTCAAAAATTTTTGGCAGAAAAATTACCACCTTGAGTTCCACTTTTCTCTCGAACGGGGCCTTCAATCCATCTTATGACAATGATCGATTTTATAGGTAAATTTTGGAAAAGGTATGTATTGGAACTTTTTTTCACCTCAGATTAGTACCACCCAAATTAAACCCGTCGAAACCTTTCAAAGACGTCAGGAAAAGATGATGGTAACCCCAAGTTTTTTTTTCCCTCCTGTACGAGGGTAAAAACTACATTTCCCAACCGATCGAGCCTATGACTAACTTTTCCAAAATTTTTTCCCTGTTTTAAATTAAAATTATTCTAAAACCCGTTTTATGTTTTTGTTTTTTTGGGTTTTTGCCATTTTTAAAAACCCTTTAGCCATTCCCCCCGATCTCCCTTTTTTAAACAAATTTTAAATTTTTTCAAGCTACTGTTTTCTCGATACCCTGTTTATGTCCTGTATTGGATCCTTGCCGGGGTGCAGTAGGGATTTTGCAGATTTTTCATCACCTAATTCAAGATCGCTTCCCCCTTGTGGACACATTGCCGAAACAGCAAAAAATATTGAGCTTCTCATTTCGTTTTCAAAAAAGATCCAAAAAATGCCTTTCCCTTTATCTTCACGTTTTCCCCCCCAGATCGTGATTAAAATCGGGAATACGTCTGTTGGCTGTTCATTAAAAACCCCAAAATTTCTGGGGATTTTTGAAAACATTTGCCAAAATTCATCCCACCTATGACTTTTTTTCAAATTTTAAAGGCCCTTTTTTATCCAGGTCCACTTTCAACCCAAGACCCCAGGAAAATCCCCTTCAGCAAAGTGTGTCCGTCCCCAACGACGGGGGACGAATTGAAAGAATTTCCTGAGTTGGGTTGTTTTTAGGGCACACAATGGAAAATGAAAAAATATATATGGCTTTTTCTTTTACAGACTTTAAATTTGCTATGTTTTTGAAACTTCTGAGTTTTCGCTTATTCTTTTTTTTCAGCCCCAACATAAGTCTCTACCAAAGATTTTTCCCCTTTGCACAATATCCCCAAACCAAACCGCCACAGTTTTAGAAAAAATTCTAAAAACGCATTGATTTCGGGAACTTTTAAATCTGAGCAGTGGGCCCTGGTGTCTCTTCCCCTCCGAAAGTTCAAGAGCTATTTTTTTGGTAAATTTTCCCCATTCTTCTATGCTAACTATCTTAGTCGCTACTGCTGACTTTCCCGGATGGAATGGGTTTTTTCAGTATTAGATTTGGTTATTTTCGACCCCCTGATGAAAATCGGGGAGAATAAGGGGAAAGACGAAGCTCTTTGGGCTTGAGGGTGTCCATTTTTTTTTAATAAAAAAAATTTAACGGGTTTGATTTGAATTCGTCTGAATTTTTATTTTTGGTTTGTCCCCTGCTTTGATAGTTTGTCGAATGTGTCCACCCCAAAAGAACTTGATTTTTCATCAAGAGAAAGGTGGCAGTACCAGAACCGATAGAAAAATTTTTTGAAGGGGGAGAGGTTTAAAATTTGGATATTTATTTTTTATCTCCGACATAAAAAACTTTTTGGAACATTATAGTAAAAGAAAAAAAGCGATGCCGAAAAAAAGGATTGATTTCAATGTATTCCTGGTGCGACTGAAAACATCCACAAAAAAAAAGTTGAGGAAAAATTTCCCCGTTTTTTTTTCCTGGCGCGGGGAGCTGATTTATTTTTTTTTCGTTTTCAAGAAAAATTTTTACGCAAAAGGGTAAAACTTTTTAATCCAATTTGGAAAATAAGATGAATATTACTACCCTGAATGGAAAGAGGAAAAAATTTAATTTTAGCCAAACCCGTTTTAAAATTTAGTAGCAAAGTTAGAGCGTTAAAGAGTGAAACCTTAGTGGGATGAAAAATACCATAGGGCCGGGGCAGTGCAAAAAAAAATCCAAAGAGAGTGGGGAAAAAACGCCTGTTATCCTCTTGACTTTCCTTTAAGCTCGAACATCAGAGTGCCATCGAGTTGTATGTGGGGTTTTTTGCTTCATGGGAAAAAAATCAAATTGAAACTTTGGGGGGGCCAAAAGCTTTATTTAAAAGACCTGTTTTTGAGTCAAAAGCCTTGTCATATCCACGAAAGTAATACATGAACTTTTTGCCTTTTACTTCTCCTGTACCCAAGGGGAAATTCTTTTTATTGACCGTCCAGCTTAAACCCATTTTTGACCCTGGGGGAACACACCCGCCAGTTTCTTTTTCGTTTGAAAGGGCTAGCAAACCTTGCCTGTGACATAAAAAGGGGGATGCCCTATGTGTTACAGTCCCCCTTATCCCCTTTTTTTTTATAAAAAGTCATATCTTTTTCATCCCCCATGTCGGGGAATTTTCCTCTCCAGCATGAAAAGGGGATTGTAGATGGGCCAGAGGACTCATCAGTTATATTTTTGGTTTTTGCAGGGAAAGTTTTCTAGTCTTTTGATTTTTCGTTCCCCCGTGGTTTGGCATCCACCGGGTTTGTTCATGCTTTTTGGAGATCTGATCGAGAAGGGTTTTTTGGTTTCTCCCCAAAAAGTTGAATAGTGTTTTTACCCCCTTTTTGAGCTGTTCTGTCGCGATACAAACTTTATTCTTATGTTTTTTCCAAGGCTACTTGATATTTTCTACATCCTTGATGAGCCCATATCCAGATTCTTTCTGAACATAGATTCACCAATTCTTTCCCCCTAACAACAGTATTTAATTATATTTTTCAGAATATATATATATATATATATATATATATATATATATATATATAAAAAAATATTCTTCTGCGATCGATCCTCTTAGTGCCAAATTTTCTAGATTCTTAAAAGACAATGATTTTTCCCTGAACTTGTGTGATCTGTGTTAAATCCCCTCTTTTCAAATCAAGCATAGTAATTAAACCCACTATATTTCAGCTCCCTTCTTTCGGGGGGTTTTCCTTCTCTTTTGAGCTAGAAATTTTTTCTTGGGCACTGTCCGTTACAAAAAATTTTAAAAAAAAAAAGTCTTTTCTTTTAGATTCCCGTATATTCATGGAAAAATGGGGATGGTAAAAATTGGGAAAAAAGTAAAAAGAAAACAAAAACAAGTTTAAAAATAAGAAACAGTGACAAAAACAAGTTTGACCTTTTTTTTAAAAAAAATAAAAAAAGAATTTAAAAAAATATTTAATTGGGAAAATTCAAACCCATTAGAAAAAAATTGAAAAAAAATGAATAAGAAATGGCAACACCCTGAAGTGGAAAAAAAAAGAAAAATAAACAAAAGGGATAAAAAATTATATATATGAGAAATAGCAAAAGAAAAAATGAGATAAGAAGTACTAAAATAGGGAAAGTAATGGTTGAGTCCCAAAAGGTTTGGGGAAAAAATGAAATAAAACGGTTCTCAGGCGAAAGATCATCTCGGAGGAACAAACGGATGGTGTACCTGACACGCCCGCTCCTGAACGGCCAAAACCGTGAGTTGTCCGGGGGCACAGACTTGAAAATCGCAAATGTTGGGGGAAAGCACTGAGCCCCTTTCCCGGTTTCCCAATTTTTTTTTGAAGCTAGGGGATAAGATGATTTGCGGACTACAGTGAACGTCTTAATAACAATCTGGAATCACCGATATGCTAAACCGATTTTCCGCCTCTTATTAATTCTTCAATCCTGCTACCCCTTTACCTTCACATCTCACCTCTTGCCTTTTTAATCACACACCATCAGCCCATCCACCATCACCATGATACCAAAGCCATGAACACATACTTTTTTTGTATACCTCTTCCCATCCCCCGGCTTGTCGTGACTCTTTTTCCTTTCAACTCTTTCCCTTGTCGCCTTGGGAGGGCGATGATTTTCTGAAAAGGCCACGAGATGCGATTTCTTCCGGCGCCTATACCGGAGAATGCTTACATCTGCCATGCATCGGGTTCCAATTCGCCGGAGGCCCTTTCCCAAACCCAAAAAGAACCTCCACCCCGACGGGGCTTTCTCTTTTTACCCCCCAATTCACTGGGAAATTCTTTTCGACCTTGCGACCTTTCAACCTCTTGGACTCAACCTTCTTCCATTTTTATCTGTTTTCTATGTTTAACATATGGTATTTTCCAAAAATAAGTTTTTTATCCACAATTTTTATTTTTCTTCTTTCCAACCGGTTTGTGTTTCACTATTTGTTTTGTTTTTTTTCCCAGTTTTTATTAGATAGGTTTGAATGTTTTTAAATTTAAACGTCCATTTGTAGGCCCCCGAAATTGCTTCTTGTTGTATTTATTGTTAAAATTTGGTTAAAGTTGGGGATATTCTGTTTGAAGGAATGGGACCCCTTTTGTGCCGTTGGGGCATTATTTCCGGATGTCTGTAAGAGGTTACTTTTGGTTAACCACCGTTAACCTGATTTTGGGGTTTGAGTTTTTTTTTTAAAAATATATACACTATTCGAACCGTGAATAGAAAAGGGAAAACCGGATTAAATAACTGAATCCTTTGGGGCAAATTGTTTGGTTGATAAATTTTTTGGTATTTTTTTTATTAATTAAACTTTAAAAACCCCCTTTCCCCAGAGGTAAAAAAGGTTCAAGACAAAAAATGCCCTAATGAAATCAAAGTTTTCATAAAACTCAAAATTTTTACTAAATTTCATGGAGGAGATAAAGAAATTGCTGGGAAAACCTGGAAAGAATTGAGAAGATTAAAAACTCCCAACATAATCTGTTTTTTATTTTTTTTTATGGGGTATTTTAATGCAGTTTGAATATATAATATAAAATATAATATCTCCTTTTTTCCCATTCAGAAGCACTTGAGCCGTTTTGGCTCGGGCCCCGGACATCAACCCCTTTGGTCGGGGCCAGAAACGAAAAATGAGAACCCTTTTCTTTTTTCCAGCCCCGGGGTTGAACCCATTTAAGGAGCACCGTCGTCCGCGATACGAACACGCAGGGGAGGTGCAGATTCCCCACTTTTAAAAATTCAAAACATTTTTTAGTGACCAAATCTCAAACTGGTAAAAAAAAAACTAACAAATTTTTTGAAATTCAGACTTCCCTAGTAAAGGTGACCACCCCAACAAATATTAAAAATTTTGGATCTACCCGATATGTTTATTTTAAACGAGATAAAAATTGGCGAATCACAACATTAAATTTTGCAATATTGAAAATAATAAAGATAATATCTACAATGTCATTTTTTCATCCCCGACATCTCTTTTTTGTTAATGTGGTTCATTAGCATTTGATTTTTTCCTTTTTTTAAGTTCTCCCTTTTGCCTTGGGGAAGGTGGGGATGGGGTTTTTTAAATGTCTGAATTGTCGGGCTTTAATTTGTAATCATATTTTAGGGGGTTTGTGACACTTGCAAAAAATGGGAATGGCAGAAAAAAAAAAATGTTCCAACGAAATGAATAATTTTAGTTGAATCGGTTTTACTGGGAAATCTTTTTGTTTCCCGTCTTTTCCATGCTAATCTCCCTTTTAAAAAATCTGGGAAGAATCAGGGAAAATAAAAGCGGCGACGGGTGAACGTAATGAAGAATTCTTTGTGAACATTATTTTTTTCTTTGAAAAATATAACACAAAAACATCTTTCCAATGATGAAAAGGTTTGTTATTGATAAAGAATACATTTCTTCCTTCAACTGTACAGAAAGACAAACAAAAAAATTATCTAGAAGAGTCTGGCGTATTTGTCGAAAAAAAACCCAAGATGCCACAGAGCAGAATGAAAAAATCAATTGGAATAGATAAAGAAAGAACTGGGAAATGTGGCACTGTCTTTTATTCCAGCCAAGACAGGGGATGTTTAGAGGGTATTTCCAAAAAGGACACGCACGAACTAGTCACGAAAAAGTTTTCCCTAATATTTTTTTGATCATCACAATGCTGTCCCCACTGCGTGAAAAAGGACTGTTGTTCATGTTTTTTTTTTTTGAAAGCTTATGTCTTTTTTATAAAATTTGACTATAATCGTCCTAAGATAATATGGCCCTTTTAAATATGTTTTTAAAAAATTTAAATTGATAAAAATAATTATTTCATCATTTATTTAAAAAAAACGTTTTTGCAAATAAAATAATATAAATAATGTGGGAAAAAAGGGGATTTTTGGATAAATAGTTTTTTAAATGATTCATTGTTTTCAATTTGCCTTTTGAACTTAGGTTTTTTTTTTTGTTTATCTTTTCTTGGGATTAAAAAGACTTTAAACCGATAAGTCCTTCAACCCAAGGGCAATCTTTTTTGGAAATAACAGCGGTATATCAAATGAAAAATAAAAAAGAATTTTATATTTTCTGAGATTAAAGTTACCAAAAAGCTTTTTGGGGACTAAATTGGGGTTTTTTCGTAAAATTTTATTTTCTTTTTGTAAAAAAACTTGAAAAATATCATATTGCAGAGGGATTGATTTTAAAAGAAGAAAAAATGAAAAAAAACAAGTTCAAAAAAATAATGATATCATTTTGTGGGAAACTTGGGTCGGTAACTATAAAATACGGAGAGAAAATTGAAAAAATATGACAATTTATAGATATAAGATTTAAACTAAAACATGCAAAAAATGTTTTACAAAATCCATAATATGATATCATTAAATGAACTGTAATGATGAAATGTTTATAAATTAATGTTTTTGATTCATTCTTGACTTTCACAAAAATTTCAAAAAAATGCAAATTTAAAAATTTAAACCCAAAATCAACCTAACAACATACTGTCCACTTATAAAGTGAATTTAAGTTTTTTACAGATGCATTGATTAAAATTTAAATTCATTATAAAATTTATATATCCCTTCCAATGTATTTTAAAACCAGATGTGAAAATGTTTTGATAAATTTATAAAATTTTAAGAAAAAATAAATTTAAAAACTTTTTATTTATTGAATTTTTAATAAAATTTTTACTTTAAAAAAGGAAATGTATTTTTTTATGCTTTGATCAAATTAAAAATTTTTTTACTAAATTTATAGGAAAAAAGATAAGATTACCCATAAAATTTTTATTATTTTTAAGGTAATTTAAACATTTACTAAAAGGGAATTTTTTATATATGAAAAAGCTTGATATAAATGATAAAAAAAATTTCTGTCGTATAAAACTGATTTAATACAAACTATAAACTCAAAATTTGGGGTATACAATTTAAGATAACATTTTAAGACAGAAAGATAAGCATGTTCATACAAAAAATGTTTTTCTTCTCACATACTGGGATCCAGCGTCGTCCCTGTTACTGGGGTTATTTCTGGAAAGAGTTTAGGTACGGAACGTCCTTTTAAATTGTTTAGAAAAGTTTACGTTTTCAAAAAAAAACATTATTTTTATTTTGTTTTTTTTCAATGGAAAAGGGGGAAAAGGAACGTCAAGGCATGCCAGACTATTCAAAGAAAATAAAACTTTGTATAATATTTCTCAGTTTAGCATTTTATTGATAATATTCTTCAGTTTAGTATTATATTGATAAAATTCACTAGTTTGATTCTATTGTAAATATTCTCCAGTTTTTCATTCTTTTTAAAAATTCTCTCAGTTTAATTCATAGTATAATATTTCTCAATTTGTATTCTATTGTTAATATTCTCTCAATTTTGATTCTATTGTATAATATTCACTCAGTTTAGATTTTTATGTATAATATTCTTGTTTAGCATTTTGTGGTTTTTTTCAGTATAGTACTTATTGTATAAAATTTCCGAGGGTAGGGGGTCAAATTTGGGGTGTAAAGAATAGAACCACGTTACCTGCCCCGAATGTTGTAAGAGGGGCTATGATTTCTGAATTCAGGCCCCTGTCCTAAAGGTAGAAGTCTGAGTTTAGGGGCCACAAACCAAGGCAAGTAGACGTTCTTGGAAAAATCAAAAAATTACAAAAATGATTACTTTCGTAAAGAAAACGCAAAAAAGAAGAAGAAGAAAATATTCTCGAGGCTATGTCTACTGGAAAAATTGTCAGGTTTGGGAATTGGAAAAATTTCCCTCAAGTTAGTATTCTATTTGACAAAATTGTATTAAAAAAAAAATATTTCCATTTCGAAATCTAGATTAGGGTTTAAAATGGGAAACTATTTTAAAAAAAATCTTAAGAAGTTCGTTTAAAAACCTGTTCTTTCAGAAAATAAAGAAAAAGAAAACTATAAAAAAGTATTGTTATAGAAATTATAAAAATTGACACAATATTTAGAGCAAGCTCAACTTATGTTTATTTGAAAAACAAATTTTTAAAACAAACAATATAAAAGGAATATTTTTCTTTTTTTTTGATCCAGAAGATTGGTTTTTTGCTTTCGGGTCGGTGCCATGGACATGTAACCCCTTTGGTTTTGAACGAACACCGAAATCTGGGGAAACTGGGCTTTTTTTCCATCCCAATTGAACTTTAAAAGAAAGGGTGTCCCCGTAGTCCCAAATCAAAACCGTGGACAGAGCAAAGGAAATTAAAAACCCCACCTATTTCCATTTGGAGCTGGATTAAAGAAAAAGAGAGGAGAAAAGGATAAGAGAAGAAAAAAATAGAAAAAAAGGGTAGATAGAGAAATAGATAAGCCTGAAGAAGGGTTAAAAATATTACTGATGGTACAACCTTTCAACTGCTATGTTTTAACCCAAAAGGAAGTCAAATGAAATTCTTTATCTTCTCTTCTTTTTTATATATATATATATATATATATATATATATATATAATATAAAATTAAAATTGTAAATTTTGTTTGTGAGGTACTTTGGTGACAACATTTTTGGAATTTGCAAAACAATTTTTTACACCTTTTCCAGTTTGAAAATTAATTAATCAAATAGAATGTTTTTGTGCTAAATCTTCCCATTTTTATCATAGCAAAACATTGTTCTGTAAGAGGGGAGAGAGGGAAAACCTTGAAACGAACTTTGCCCAGGAAATTTAATACAATCGGTCTCAATTCCAAGAAGTGGCTTTGCCCGGACAGAGTGGTGTGGAAAATTACTTAGCCAATGAACGTATAAAGAACATAATTATTTATTTAAATATATATATTTTTTTTGATCCCGACGACTTGAGTTTAGCTTTCGGCTGGTGATGGACATCTTTAAACCCTTGGTTCATGCAAACACCATAAATCTGAGAAACCTGTGGCTTTTTTTCCCCCCGGGGAAATTAAACGCACACTACAGAGGACTTTTCCGCAGTCCAAGGCCAACACGTTTGGGGGAGCGGTTTTTTTTAAATAACACCCAACACAAAAGTACCGTTCATTCTACGCTTGGAGAGATTTTGTTCAAGAGATCCATCATCAATTTTAGGGGGCCGTGTTCCCAGTCCATCTAATACGGGAAAAAACGGGGCTGGGGTCGCCCTTTGGGCTTCCTGGGCCTTTCGGTCCTTTTTTGGGGTGCCCCAAAAAATCGTCACTATAACTTTTTCTTCCTTTTTGAGACTTGTCTTAATTTTGTTGAGACGGAACCCACTGAAGATAATGGGAACCGTGGGTTTGACCAGGTGTTTTGTTGTTAGTGTTGATTTAGTTTTCACATTTATACACCTTCTTTGGGAGAACCCAAAGGGCCCACCCCGAGTCTCTCCCCCGTTTTTTGGCCATTTTTTTATTCTTTTTGTGATATATAAACAGCCCTTTTCCAAAACTAATTTTTCACAACTTCGTTTAAAATTGAAGCCCGGGGGACCCGGGGATGTGTCCGATTTCAAAAGGTTTCTGATCGTATCCGTGCCCTTTTACGTCCCCCGCCGACCTGCAAGGCAACAGGGTTTTATTTTTTTTAAGGGCAGCGACGTTACGACCGTTCGGGTTGGCTTGAGGTTTTCCGGCTTTTTTTAACTATTTTTTACTTACCTCCAGTTTTTTGTACGGTTTTCTCCGCTGCCCTTTGCTTTGATTGTCCCCGTCTAACTACAAGGCAGAGAGTTCCTAGGAAAAGGACTGGGTTAAAGCCCTGCTGGGGGGTTTTCCAGCTGACATTTGTGGGGGTTTCCCCCCCTTTTTTTACGCTTTTTTGTCGCTCCACCATCAGCACCTTTCACGTCTGCCCATCGATGGGCCCACCGTGCTCGCTCTGCCCTGGTGCCTGCCCACCATGTCCATCAGTTCGCACCATGCTCACATTTATTATGCCTTTAGACTGTCCAGCCACAGCCAGGCTATAGCCCAGGCGTACAACTGCCAGGTATTCCTGACCTAGATAAGAAAAGGGGACTGACTATATTCTTAAGATCTCTTTACGAAATCCATTACTGTACAGACATACATTTAATGACAAACATCGTAAATGGATTATAGATAATAATAAACTTGAGATATGGTCATAAAATGAATTTTATTTTAATCAAATGATCATGGTTTTATTCATATTTGGTTTTATTCATATTTAACACAGCTTTAAGAAAATTCAATGTAGAAGCTCAAAATGATTAACAAAGTATTGCAGAACAACAGTTGCATTATAATGTAATACATAGCTGTATAATAAGGTACAATATACATTTCTAACAGACACAGAAGTTGCTTTAACTGTAGCACACTTTGTTGTTCTTTTATATATGTCCATCTTACTTAGATCATTGATATGTAATGATAAATATTGTAAACAATTGACTATAAACAATTAGTTGCTAGTGAAGTTTGAAGTACCCTTCCAAGTTTATACATTTTATAGACATTTGAAGCACATACAGCAAATTATATCAGATGAACTGAAAACAAAAACGCCTGTCATGCAAACATTGCAAATTAGCTTATACATATTGTTTCTTAAAGTTTGCCTTGAGATTTTGATGTGTAAACTGAAGGTTGTTGCAAAGTGTTAATTGATGAAACTTAATGTGAAAATTTGGCCAATTTTCTCTTGTTAGAAGAACTGACTGTTTTATCATTATGCATTTTTCTGTAATTGTTTAATAATACATTAGACAGTGGGGATAATGCTTTTGAAATAATGCTTGCCTTTGGACATCCATTAGCACACATACCACTAAATTCATCAACACAATGTTTCACAATACTACATGTAACAATATGGATAAGGAGCTTCTTATGCTGTTTACAAGCCATAAATTTTGCTTCTAATTCTGGTGATATGAGCCTCTGCATAGCAGCATATGACACAAATGTCAACAGTGTAATCAGTTTAGATGGGTATTTTAGCCCTCCTCTATCCAGTAATTGAATGTAGTCAGTTGCAATCTCTGGCTGAACATCAACTGTCAGTGTTTTCTCCATTTGTAGCAAGGCCTTACATGAAATGCACTGAGTTTTCCTACTGATCTTACTGGAGACATATCCAGCAATATATACTAATGATTGCTCTGTACCTTCTACACAAAGCAACTCACAATCATTAGGATCAATGTGAAAAAACACTTTGTCTACATCAGACTGGATACCATCTTCAAAAACACTATCACATTCATCACCCTCATGACTCATAGCTTCAGCAAAGTTACGAATTGAAAAATGACCATAGACAGATGATGTGAGACACAATAGGGAGTAAATCTTCAATTTCTTTTCTGTTTCCAATATTTGTTTCACTGATACTAGATAATTAGAACCAGACAATTGACGATATTCACCAAAGCGGGCTTCTAAGTTATCAGTTTGTAATTTTCCCAAAAGTATGAATTCTACATTGAAAGTAGAAAAGGAATACTCAGCCAGTTCAATCATAACAGTTACAGAATGCAGTAAAGCAGAATATGTCTCTGGTTAGTTTCCCAATGGAAGTAGGCAACTTGCCCCATTCAGTCAACCACACAACAAAATTTTTCAAATAAAGAAACAATTCGCTGTTAATTGAAGTTAGTGGATTAGCAAAATTATTACGGCTATTCCTTCCTGCGAATTTACTCTTAACATTCATAATGTGCCACCATCTCCAAATGACCTCAATGAAATCTGCTGTTTCTTGACTTCCTAGGAACCTCAAAGCTGCAATATTGTACTCACTGAAAATTGCAAGAGCTAGTGAAACTTTCTGCCTCTCTATACTTGGGGGGCAAAGGGCTTTACTAGTTAAAGTTGGTGCCAACTTCACAATACTCAGACGCTCATTTTGATACAGTTTTTCAAATGTGAAAAGAGCACTTGCTATTGGCTAGAATTAGTACAATTTGAGATTGATGTTTTATTCAGAAGTAACTCGGTTGTGGCGGGATATGATAATGTCTGCTCTGCATCTTTCTGGTTCAGCCAATTTCTCCACAGACATTTCAACAGATGCACTGAGTCATACAATAAAAATATTTTTTACCAGCAATTCAGGGATTTTCATATATGTACTGTTGTTTTTTAGAAGGTTATTATAAACTTTAGGTTAATGAGTTTTTCTAATGTACGCATGAATGTGAAACGCATATAGTACACTGTTGATGATCTGAAGAATTTTGTAGAAGATCCTTGAAGTCATCCTGTACATAGGCGACAGCTCGACAACTTTTCGATAATTGAACACTGGAAATCAGAAAAGCTGTACTGTTGTTGCTGATTGCATGAGTTTTAGCTCTACAAGTAACCACCTGAGATTTACAGCGATTTGATATAATTTCATCCATTTGTACTCACAATCTTCAACTCAATCTGACTCTTTATTTCTGTATGAGAAATGTGCATATCATTAGACATGAATAAGGAGAAGTAAATTTTTAATGTAGATGATGTGGAACTAATAGAGAGTTTTCTGATAAAACTATAGCATGCAGGAGATTTCAGAAAACCTATGAAACTAATGTACAACTACTGTAGCTCTTCTGTATTTGTCCTTATTGACAATTGTACCTTAAGAAAATGTAGTTGTTTCGTTGTTATCAGATGATTTAAAACACTATTCTATATGCTTAATAAATCTAATACTTATGTTTGAATGCAGTGTACTTGTATGGATCAGTAATTTTAGCTGTGACACCTCTCGTTTACTTATTAAAATCAATCAAGATATTTACAACACTTGTTTATTTCTAAACTTGCATCAGCTAACATTTACCTTCGAAATGGATGGTCTGTTTGACACAATACAAAGAAGAAATTTTCGCGCATTCTCCAGTTTTTATCTAACAAGTCTTTTAACTTTGCTGCTATCTCACACTGTAAAGTTGGAAAATCTTGTATAATATCTGCAGACAACCACTCAGCTGTTCTATTGTCATGTTTGCTGACGATTTCTGCTACTCTTATTTCTGGATCTTTACGAGATTGTGGTTGTTGACTCGACAAATAAGATGGCAATTCAGGAAAAAGAGATGGATAAGCAGTTTTTTAAAAACCAGGATGCTTCCGAGGAAGTTCATGTTTAATTCCACATTTATCTATAAATGTATCAGACAATATAATGTCACATGGATGAAAATGTTTACGACACACAACGCTTGATTTAGCTGGTGACCAGTCTTTTCGTGGAATGCATTTCTTTCATCTCTCCTATCAGAATTTGATGGGAATTTAAAAACACTCACATATTCTTTAGTCGAGTCGTAGTTCGATTTACATCCAGGAACACAGCACTTTTT
This sequence comes from Arion vulgaris, assembly GCA_020796225.1. Classification (NCBI taxonomy): domain Eukaryota; kingdom Metazoa; phylum Mollusca; class Gastropoda; order Stylommatophora; family Arionidae; genus Arion; species Arion vulgaris. Next base: position 40,379,119 of record CM036762.1, read on the forward strand.
GCCCATTTTAAGATGAAAACAATATGCACAAATTTAATTTAACACTCTGCAATATCAGTAATCCAAATATTTGTTGTAGATAAATATCCAAGGACTCAAAATCGAATAAAATAACAAGACACGCTGACGTTCTATCGTTTACCGACACACACAAAATGTCAGACCACTTTACGGAAGAGAGAAACCTGGTGTCCGGCCCAGTAGTTTATAGTTGGCTCTGGTCCAGCCAAGGAGCTAACTCGGGCCCCCACCTCAGGGCTCCGCGTTTTGCCATGTTTGGGCCCACGCGCAGTTCAGCTCGGACCGAGCCCGAGTTTCGCCCCACGCGAGCCTATGTCTCCTCTCTGGATGAACCTCTCATCCCTTTTTGTTTATCCGTTCAGCTTTCTCCCACCAGCCGGGAGAGACGTGCATTAGTAGTCACTCTGGGATTCTACTCGTCTGTGTTGCGGGCGGATCACATCCAACGGGACTGCGTCAACATCTCTACCTACACCAGAGTAGCTCTCCCTCGATTCCTACCTACTTAGGAAGACAGGAACAAATGTCTGTTACCAGGGTCACCACATAAGATCTTGATTAGTGCCAGCTCACTAATCCTGGTACGGCGTTGCCCTAAGCGCCTTTGACCCCAATTGAGGAGTAAAGGGCGGGTGTTGAGATAAAAACTATGTTTATTCATCCTCAAGGTAAATTGTAGCAACACATTTCTCAATGCCTGAGTGAATCGCTGCGTTTCATCATTTCTCTCTGTTTGGTCGGTATCCTCGAAGGATATATATAAGTGTGTTATCAGTTATCAGTTATATGAGGACTATCATCATAACACTCTATAGGTGCTCCGATCTCCGCAAATTCAGCAGCGTCCAGTCACCCAACACACCAGTTCGATGTTGATTAATCAATCTCTTTGCATATTTAGTATGTCGTTCTTTTCGAGAGGCACCAATATTGACACCCATCTCTTTCAATCTGGTTAGCGAGTGGGATTCACAGCCCTGAAACTCCTGTGTTTGGAAAGACTCTCTCAATGCGTGAAGAATGTCACTTCGCTCCATGGCAACTCCCTCTAATATTGTAGCCAAGCCAGCCAGTCTATCAGCTCGTTCATTACCCCTAACTTCTGCGTGCCCAGGGACAAAAATGAAGGTGATTTCTCTGATCACTGTCTGTACCAATACCTCCACCCAGTTGTGTCTCACCATACCTGATTCGACTTTACGAATCATGCTCATGGAGTCACTGAGTATGAAAACACGAGAGTAGTTGTGAGATGCCACCCAGTTCACTGCTCCGTAACCACCCGAACCTCCATTGTCAAGCTACTTGTGGTTGTTGCGTAGGCCCCACTTTCCTCTCTTATTATTTTTCCTCTGAGCGTGCTGAAAAAGCCCACGCACAGCGTTGTTGGCAAATGATTGAACCATCAGTGTAAATAACCACATCTATATCATTGATGATGTCATTCAAGCTAGCATCCACCTCCACGTTTAGCAGTGATAGATTATTTTGTTCGCAGTTTTTTAATAGGTAATAACGGTGAAAGCAGTTTAAAATTGAGGTGGCACAGCAATCCATTTCTCTCCTGTTTCAATTCCGAAAGGATCACATATTTTCCTAAGCTATCTACTGCCTGACTCAGTCATGATCTGCCTCTTTTGAGTCTACACCCTTTCTCCTTAATGAGTTCTTCATGGAGAGGGTGTTCCTTGTTTGCAGTGATTCTTAGATATGACCGAACCCTCCAAGTTTCAATTCTGTTAGAAATAGTTGGGAGGTCAAGAAGGAATCACATTGACACTCCTGGTGTATCTTTGGTGCATCCCAGAATGATGCGCATAGCCTCATTCTGAATTCTTTCCAGTCTCACTGTTTGCGTAGGACTAATTGTTAGGAGAGCGCATGCATATTCTATACATGACAGAACAATACCTTGATACAAGAGCACAAGAAGGCGTTGCTCAATAGTTAGCACCGCCATGATTCTCAGAGCGGATAGTGCGTTGCGAGTCTTGGCAATAACTTGATCAATATGGTCCCTACAGCATAGACTGCGATCAAATTTTACACCCAAATAACTCATAGATGCTGTTCGGTTAAGCGTATGTCCATCTAAAGTGACATGTGGTGTGTCACACTTCACAATGTGATTATTTTGAGAGAACCATGATAGCACAGCTTTGGTATGGTTTATCGTTGCACCAGAAACATCACACCAGGCCATTATGCGGTTCTGTTCTTCCTGGGGTTTATTAGCAATTTCATCCCTGTTTCTCCCCTGTCTGTACACCATGATGTCGTCTGCAAATGACAGTGTTCGTCCCCTGCCAAATAATTGCTGCTTCCTAATCATTATGGTTAATACATTGAATAGTACTGGAGATAGTGGGACCCTGGGGTAGGTCCAGGTGAAATTTTTGTCGGCAAGAGTACCAATTACCACACCTGAGCGCCACTTTTCTTTCGAACAGGGTCCTTGCAATCCATCTTATGAGCAATGTATCGATTTTGAGTAGCGTGAGCATTTGTATAAGGTATGTGATTGGAACTTTGTTTTAAGCATCCTCGAGATCTAGTACAACAGCACAAGTCTCCAAACCAGCCTGAAAACCTTCAAAGACGTCATAGGAAAAGATCGATGCATTACACCAAGTTTCTTTATTCCTCCTATATCCGCTAAGGGTGGAAGGAAACATGCGACGTTTTTCCAAATCCCGATCGAGCCTGCATGCCACTAACTTTTCCAGAAGCTTGCTCACTGTGTTCTGCATTACAATTATTCTAAAACGCTTATGTGTTTGTGATTTTGTTAGGTTTGCCAGTGGTATTAAATGACTGTGTAGCAATTCCTCCCTGATCTCGCCATTTTTAAACTAGTGTTGAATTCTTTACTAAGCTCATTCATGTCTTCGTCCGATATCCTGCTTACGTCACTGTCTTGGATACCATCGGAGCCTGGTGCAGTATTGTGTGATCTCTTGAGCATTGCACGTATTTCATCACTCGTGAATTCAAGATCGTCCTTCCACTCCGTGTCGACACATTGCTCCGATAACAGCGAAATGATATTGAGTCTTGCTTCCTATCATTTCGATTCGTCTGTTGAATAAAATGATCCAGAAATGTCAGTTTTCCGCCACACCAGATATTGAAAATCTGGTATGATACGTCTGTGTGGTGCGCAGTTCATGGCTTGGTGAAACCGTCAAAATTTCTGGAGGGAGTAATCGGAAAACATTTGTGCACCAAATTCGTCCCACCTAGCTGACTTTGCTTGGTTAGCACAAATCTTGAAAAGTGCCATTTTCTCATCCATGTCCACTTTCAATTCCAAGATCTGCTAGGGTAAAGCTGTGGCTCCTCGGCGTATATAGGTGTGTCTGTGTGCTAACGACAGGAGGACGAATTGAAAGAATTTGCCTGAGTTGGTTGCTGTTTTATGGCACTATGGCCTTTTTCGTCTTTACAGACTTTCAATTTGCAAGTGTTTTGCCGTGACAACTTCTGAGTTTTCTCTGTTCTCTCTTGTCTTTCATCTCATACATACGTCTCTACTCAAAAGACTCTGAGCCCTTTCACAATATCGCTTACACGTATCGTAAGCTACTTTTCCCCATAACCAGGACATATAGAAACATTTTTCATTGACTTCTTGCAGACATCACATATCTGAGCAGTGGTATACCTGGTGTCTCTTCCTCCGAAAGTTCACAGAGCAATATTTGTTTTGGTTTCGAGCAGGATTTCCATTCTTCTCATGCCCCAACCATCTTAGTCGTCTACTGCTATAAGCATTCCATGATGGAAGGTAGGTTGCACGTTGCAGTACTTCAGGGTTGGTTATCTTGTCGTACCACCTGATGTTCATAATCTTGCGGAGACATCGGGGCTAAGGCGTTTAAGTCTCCTCTCGTGTCTTGAAGTAGGCTGTCCATGTTTCTGAACCAAATAATAAAACTAATTACACAGGCTCGTTATATATGAATCTTTGTCATCGTAACTCGGTTTGTGTTGTCCACGATCGCTTTGATAGTTTGCCGGATATAGTAGCCTGCGCCTATGAACGTTGATTTCTTCACCATCAAGAAAGGTTAGCGGCGGTGACATGGACCCAAGATAGCAACATTTTTGAAATAGTGTTAGATGGTTACTCTTTAAACTGATATTTGTTGTTTTATCTCCCCTACATAAAATAACTGTTTGAAGGCATTTCAATCCAAAGAAAAATAAGCCGCATGCCTTGAACAAATTATTGATTATGCATTTCAATGTAGTCTCACTGTGTGCGACTAAGGAAGCAACGTCACCGAAAGAGTCAATTAAGGAAAATTTCCGTCGTTTTTACTGTTTTGGCTCCATGAGTAGCTGGGGCGCATTTGTATATTTTTTCCAATCTATTTTCAAGAAAAGTCATTTACGTACAAAAGGGTATATTACTCATAACAATCTGTTAATAAATCAGAAACTACAGATGATTATGTACATACACCTGCAATGGCAAAGTAGGACATAAATCCAATTCAGCCACAACCCGTTTTTATGATTTGACAGCTAATTAGTTAAGCGAGTCAAGTTAAGGCGACCACCAAATCTAGTGCAGATGAAAACATTACCATCAGCGTCCCCGATGGCATGATGCAAAAGGAATGCGAAGAAGATGCCAAAGGGTGGGAGCTAAAGACACAGCCCTGCTTGACTTCACTCTTAAACAAAACTATCAGATGTGCTGCCCATCAGGTTGTATCGCATGGTTTTAAGTATTCCATAAAATCGGAAGAGACAATCAATTGGAACAACTTTGGGGGGACAGCCAATTTGCTTCAATATTTAAAAGACCTAGTCTGCTGATACTGTCAAAATATCCAATAAGATCCACAGAAAGCAATACATGAAGGCTTACTTTGCTCTATGCACTTGTCTTGTAGCTGTCGAAGGGTAATATCATGTCAGTTGTTGACCGTCTAGCTCTGAATCAACATTGTGACCGTAAGGAGAATACCTCTGCCAGTTTCTGTAGTCGTTTTTGAGCGTGAGCTAGTACAAAGGACTTGCCTGCGACACTTAAAGGGGAGATGACTGTGGTTATTACGATTACCTTATCCCCTTTGTTTTTATAAGTGCCACATATCTTTTGCATCCCCTCATGTCTTGAAATTCTCCCTCTCAGCACTGAATAAGAAGATTGTAGAGAGGTAGGCCAGGAGGACTCCATCAGTATTATGTTGAAGATTTCTGCAGGAATGTTGTCTAGTCCTGATGCCATGCCATTTGAAAGTTTGTTGATTGTTTCAGAGAAGTTCCAACTCTGTGGGCTCAGCATCCAGCTCGTTTAGTTCATGCTTTTTGGTACCAGTCTGATCATGACGACAGGGTTGCTGGTTTCTCCACAGAATAAAGATTATAATAGTCTTTCCCATCTTTCGAGCTGTTTGGTCATATCTGCGATACAAACTTTCTTTGATCCAGAGCTACTCCGATATTTTCCATACATCTTCTTGATGATTCCCATATCTGCAGCTATTCTGTATGTGAGACACATAGATCTCAACAGTATTCATTTGCCCATAACGTATGTATGTAACAAATTCGATATTTATACGAAATATATATATACATATATATTCGAGAATAATCTACGATCAGTTATCACCATGCTTCTCTGTGCCAATTGATGCTCAGATCTCTTAAACAGACAGATGATTTTGTTCAGTGAGCTCTGTGCTGATCTGTTACAGACCCATCCGTATAACAAATCTAAACATAGTCATTAATCTACAATATGTTAATATCCATTCTTTCTGGTGTGTATCTTCTCTGTTATAGCTAGCATGTTCCGTCATAGACACTGTCCATTACACAAAATATCAAGATTTGAAGATTTAAAAAGAAGTGTTCTTGCTGCTTATTTAAATTCCCAGTATAATATGTAGACAGTCTTGATAGGAATCAGGATCTGCCCTTGTACCTGTTACGAGCAATGGCATTAACAACTGGATGCTCTGTAAGAAGTTACTTTAGGAGTTATACCACCGAACAACTCCAGTAGACTTGCGGGTTTGAGTTTGTGTTTGTTAAAGCTATATACACACTATTCGCCAGAGCAATGATAGTAAAAACACAGGAAGCACCGGATTAAATAACTGAATCTTGTGTAGATACAACTTGTTTGGTTGTCCAGTTTGCACTCTTCTTTTCTTAAGTTAAAAAATTAAACTTGTAGCAACATAACACTCCCCAGATGTGAAAGACAAATGGTTTAAGACAAAAGGACCTCCTAATGAAACCCTGAAGCACGTTTTTTCATGCAGACTCAAGAATTATTACTAATATCATGGAGAGATGAAGAAATTGCTGGAAAGCTCTGTGTAACGAATACCGGTACGAGAAGAATCACGCTCCCAGCATAATCTTAATCAATTATATTTGTTATCACAGGTATTTTCAATGCAGTGTTAGAATACTATAAGTATAACATATAATATACTCACTTTTTCCCGATTCAGAGGCACTTGAGCTTGCAGCTCTTCGGCTCGATTCCGCCAGCGCATCGTAACCATGGGTCGGTGCCACCGAACACCGTAAATCTGGAGAACCTATGAAGCACTCTACCAGCCCGCGGAGTTGAACCACGCACTCACAGGAGCTTTTCATCCGTCGTCAACGCGATACGAACACGCATAGCAGGTGTTGCGATTATCCCAATTTAAAATTACAAAACATTTGTTTACATGCTGATCTAAAATCTCAAACTGTTAAAATAATAAACTAAAAAATTTACTGAGGCATTCACGACTTCCATAGTAAAGGTGACCACCACCATGACAAATATTAAATTGCCATTATCTACCAGATATGTGTATGTTGAAATCTGAAATAAAATACCCTACAATATCAACAATAAGCATCATAAATTTAGTAATATTGCATATAATAAGATAATATCTACAATGATGACTGATTTTGTCATCCTGACATCTCTTTTCGTTAATGTGGTTCTATTAGCATTTGATTTGTTTCTATATTTTCCAAGTTCTCTTTTGGAGCCTTGCAAGTAAGGTGTAGATGAATGAATTTAAATGTCTGAATTGCTAAGTTCTTTAATCCTTGTAATCATGATTGCTGCACAGATTGTGTTAGTTACCATAGCAAAGATAGCAGGCTTGAAAATAAAATGTTCACAGCGAGATTGAATGCAACTCCTAGATGGTGCAGTTTGACTGAGAAGTCGCGTTGAATTAAATCTCCAGTCTCTTCCATGCAAAACTCCTGGTTAGATAATCAGGATTAGCATCAGGGCAAATATAAAAGCCATGCACGAGATGAACGTAATAGAAGAATTCTTTGTGAACATTATTTTGACTTTGATAGGAAATATAACACAAAAACATCTTTCCAATGATAGAAAAGTAGTTATTGTTATTGATAAAGAATACACTTTCTCCTTCAACTGCGTCAAACAGAGAAACAAAGAATATGCATCAAGGACTGTTAGATCTGATTATATTTCGTCAACAAATACTCCAAGATGCCATCAGAGCTAGAATGCAGAATATAAAGTTTGTAATAGATAAGGAGAAGAACTGAACTGTGGCACTGTCTTTGATTCCTAGCTTCAAGTACACAGCACATAGTAAGTGATGTTAGTGATTAAACCAAATAAGGAAATGCACGAACTAGTCACGAAAGAAGAGGCAACTTCAATGCAATACATGGTGTTATCGCTCACAATGATGTCTTTTCGCTTTCGTGTAATAAATGGCGACTATTGTTCATGTTTTTTCAGAAAAGCGCATGTCTTGTTTATAAAGTTTCAGACTACAAGTGATCCTCTTCAGAGTTAATATCAGCTCTTTCGCAACATTTGTTTCTTAACCAAAGATAACCTGAATAACTTATTTGTTATTTCATCACTATTATTAAAATAACAAGTATTTGCAATATAAACCAATATGACAGTAATGTCACGAAGACTGGTATGTTTGTTAGCTGCATGAATATAAGATTTGAACTGGTTCAAAATTCATTGTTTCTTTAAACCAGTGCCTTGGACATATACATTTTTGTTTGTTTAGGTTTTTTTGCATAGATTAAATCCTCTCTTTCAACCTTAGGATAAACCTTCTTTGGTTATATCAGATCCGTATAATACACCATCAAGAACATGAAAAATAAGAAAGAATTATCTCCTTTCGGAGAATCCAAGTTACACTTATGTTTCTTTCTCTGGTGATTAAATATGGTGGCGTTTACACAGTACAGTTTGTACTTTCTTAGTGTAATTAGAAGCAGCTTGAAATAGTATGCACACTTTGCTGCTGTATTGATTTAGACAGAAATCGTACAAGAAATAAATGTAAACCAAACCAGTTCCTACGAATAATTATATGTTATCGAGTAAGCTTGCGGTCAAATAACTATAAAATACGAAGTATCAAATAATATTAATTTTATAGATATAAGATTTACCAATACTGATTTGTGCAAAGAATATTATTACATGTAATCGATAATGTGATATCATTACACATAGACGAAATATATGATCAATTACTGTTTGCTTGATTTCATTCTTGACTTTCACAAATATTTCAGAAAATATGCAAATTAAATATTTAAACTAATCAGCCTAGACTAATAACAATTTTCACCACCATCGAAACTGTGAATCTCAAAATTTCTTTCAGATGCATTAGTTAATATGTAAGTTGACATTAGAACTTGATAGTTCATTCCAAATGAGTATATTTCAAAACCTTAAGGCTGAAGGTGCTGAATCAATAGATAAGAACTCTTAAGAAACATACAAACTAAACAAACTTTGTAGTGCTATTGCAATTGTTATATAATAATATTAACATTGAATCAGGAAAATCGTACTTTTTCATCGTGTTTGATAAAATTACAAAATTGTTTGTTCACTAATTTCCTGAAGCAGAACGCCGTTATGTACACGAATAAAATTTGATGAAGATTTTAATGGTAAGCCTGCTTTTGTGTAACTGAAAGATCAATTTATTTGCATTCAGACAAGCTTGATATACAAGATGATTAAAACTGTTCATAGTTCATAGTTCATATTTTGGTTTAACTTCACACAACAGGTCACACATAATTGCTCCCGTTCTGTGCCAATGAAATCACACGAAGTAAACAACTGAAATGTTTCCTGTGCGATTAATTCCAGAATGAAACAGCCACGTGCCGCTACAAAAGAAACCGGCACCGCATAAAAATCATATGGCCGTCGCTAATGTAGCAACACAAAACTCTTCATCACTTTAATTGCAATTCTTGTCGAAGGGAACATCAATCATGACAAAATCGAGTTTCTGCACTCGTAATACCATTATTGTAAAACTGTATTGTAATGTAAACTAACTGAACTCACATTAGGAAATATACAATGTGAAGATAAACACTGTAAGGCAGAAAGTATACAGCCTGTCTTGCATGACAACAAATGTTGTTCTTCTCAGCATCAGTGCCATCCTGCGCCGTCCTGGTAACCTGGTCGTATTTCTGAAAGAAAGGAGAGTATTCAGGTACGGAACGTCACCTTATAGCGTTGTTAGTACAAGCAGGTTACGTTACTTCAGAAACGTGGAAACTTTATTCCCTTTTTTCTTGTCTTCAAGGATACGTGAAGAGATGAACACTGATAAGCCATGCGAGATGTAGAAGAATTTGAAAAAAGCATTCACATAGTATATTATTTTCTTAGTTTAGCATTCACATAGTATATTATTTTCTTACTTTGTGACATTCATAGTATATTATTTTCTTACTTTAGCATTCACATAGTATATTATTTTCTTACTTTAGCATTCACATAGTATATTATTTTCTTACTTTAGCATTCATATTATATTATTTTCTTAGTTTAGCATTCATAGTATATTATTTTCTTACTTTAGCATTCACATAGTATATTATTTTCTTGACTAGCATTCACATAGTATATTATTTTTCTTAGTTTAGCATTCATGAGTATATTATTTTCATAGTTACGCATTCACAATGTATTATTTTCTTAGTTTAGCATTTTATTGTATAATATTCTCTCAGTTTAGTATTCTATTGTATAATATTCTCTCAGTTTAGCATTCTATTGTACAATATTCCTACAGTTTTAGCATTCTATTATGTATTATTCTCTCAGTTTTACCATTCTATTGTATAATATTCTCTCAGTTTAACATTCTGTTGCTTTAATATTCTCTCAGATTAGTATTCTATTGTATAATATTCTCTCAGTTTAGCATTCTATTGTATAATAATCTCTCAGTTTAGTATTCTATTGTTTAATATTCCTCTTGGTTTAGCATTCTATTATAATATTCTCTCAGATTAGTATTCTATTGTATAATATTCTCTCAGTTTAGCATTCTATTGTATTATATTCTCTCAGTTTAGCATTCTATTGTATAATATTCTCTTAGTTTAGCATTCTATTGTATAATATTCTCTCAGTTTAACATTCTATTGTATAATATTCTGTATCTCTAGTTTAATCTTCTATTATATAATATTCTGATTTATCATTCTATTGTACAATATTCTCTTAGTTTTAGCATTCTATTGTATAATATTCTCTTAGTTTATCATTCTATTGTATAATATTCTCTTGAATTAGCATTCTATTGTATAATATTCTCTCAGATTAGTATTATTGGAAAGCAATCTTTTAGTTAGCATTCTGTTATTATATAATATTCTCTCAGATTAGTATTCTATTGTATAACCTTTTCTCAGATTAGTATTTATTGTATAATATTCTCAGTTAGTATTCTATTGGAAAATAATCTTTTAGTTTGTATTCTATTACTAATATTCTCTTAGTTTAGTATTCTATTGTATAATATTCTCTTAATTTGTATTTCCTATTGTATATTCTCTCTTGGTTTAGTATTCTATTGTATAATATTCTCTCAGTTTAGCATTCTATTGTATAATATTCTCTCAGTTTAGTATTCTATTGTATAATATTCTACAGTTTAACATTCATGTATAATATTATCTTAGTTTAGCATTACTCTATTGTATAATATTCTCTCTCTAGTTTAACATTCTATTGTATAATATTCTGAATTTAGCATTCTATTGTATAATATTCTCTCAGATTAGTATTCTATTGGAAAATAATCTTTCAGTTTAATGTTTTCTTCTTTATATCATAGCGTTCGTTCTTCTATGTGACCAGCTTAATCATTTGAATTCTGATGTGAGTGATCTTTGACAAGAACGACTAACGTTAGTTTCTGTTAGTAGATCCCTAATTGTGTATGGTATCATAAACGTGTAGGTCAGAGACTCTGGCGCGTTTTCATCGTACGGAAAATGTTTTAGTCAGTTTAACTGACGGTGAGTCACCACACTTTCCCCTTCCGTCCTGCTTCAAGTTCTCTTTAATAATCCGTTTGACGCTTTCTCTTCATTTAGTCTTGTATCTGAATAAAAATTTCCCAAGTGGACAGTACCACCCCCTGCGATGAGTAGGTTCAGAAGCATTTGGGGGTTTGTTTTTCGTAATTTTTCGGCTATAATCATTAAAAGTTTGAATTCTTCATTTAAGTTCATCTTATGCCCGTCTTTAATCCATATTTTTCATCAATTTTTCTTTTCCATGCATATATCATTTTGAAAATTTACCATGTATAAAGAAATATATCAATTTCTATGTCGGGAAAATAGAGAATGTATATATGTGGAGAGGCGTTGGCAAACGGTTATAATATGCAGAGGCGTTACAAAGTTTATGTTGTACAAAGTGGGCAGTGAAGCTAAAAGTATAGAATCTATGATCCTAAACTAAAAGAGCCTGTTATACTTTGCAACCTTTCTGAGCGGCATTCACTGCAATTGTGATAAACTCTTAATTGATCTTTATTTCGTATATTTTGGCTTGGACCCGCTTGAAGCATTTCTACTTTGCCCATTTTCTGACTCGGTGAGGTGTTTCCGGTATGGGAACTGACCCCAGCTACTGAGGACTGGTCATTGGGTGGTCACTTCCTGCTGCTTCGTGTGTTCATTTGCTCTTAAGCGATAAATTTCGCCGTGTTTTGGGGGCTTTATGATCTATGCCTACCACGAGTATTTTACTCTGTACACTTTCTGACTACACGAGGTCGTTCCGGATTAGGAGGAACACTTCTCAGTCATTTAGGGCTGCAGCTTGTCACGCTTGGTCAATTCCTGTTTAATTGTGCTTTCGTATGATCTGAGCATAGGACCTCATCTTACTCGTATAACACACCTTGAAGTATGTGTAGCAATGTTTAGATTGTTTAGTGTTCTATTAGACAATATTCTCCATCTAGCTAAGCCATTCTGTTGGATATTCATTCCCTCAGGCTAGTGTTCTGTTGTACAATATTCCCTCAGTTTAGCATTGTGTGGAACATATTCTTTCAGTTAAATAGTCTATTGGACAATATTCCCTCCTGCTAGGTATCTATTGGATACCAAGCTTCCCTCAAGCTAGTGTTTTATTATACAATATTCTTTTCTGGTTTTCCTCTTTCGTCTCCCTTACTAGATACTAGAACTATGTTTATAGCTATGATAAAATACAGGAAGAATTTAGCTTAGAGACATTCTGACTAACATTTTGATATAGTGACTGACATTTACAAGAGCTGGGTAGAGTGTCAAAATTGTCTTACAAATTCAAAAGAATGTTGGCACTCAAAGTAGCCTGCCAGGCGCAAATGTACAATTAACAGTTTACTCTCTCTCTCTCTCTCTCTATATATATATATATATATATATATATATATATATATATATATATATATGAAGATTTCGGTTTGAATTATTCTCTGCAGCGTCAAAACATGATTGAAAAGTTTCATACCATCAGGTGAATATGTAGCAACGTTCAATACAAATAAATGAAATGGCCGTCAAATATGACTGTATCATAGCAAAGAATCAAACCTGATTCTCAGCACACTTGTTATTATTTTCTTATTTCAACATCTATCATCTCTATTAAATAATGGCATATCAAATTATCAAAGAAATCCTGAAAAGAAAATCAACAATTGACACATAACAAGTACACCTGCTATGAAATATACCTACTAACTAATATTGTCAATCTTCTTTAAGTAATATCAACTCTCAAACGTAAATCTCAAATGTTTCACAGTTCAACTCCTTGCATGATGTCCTTAAATAAATACTTAACAATTACAGCCGTTTCATACCCTTTCTATTACAGGTTTGCTGTCATAATAGTACTTACACAAAAATTTCTCTGCTAACTGAATTTTATAATAATGTATTCATAAACTGGTTGACATCTCTCTCTCTTATGCTGTTATAGCCTCATGCCAATTCTCAGCCTTTGCCCAGCTTTAGCTCTACCCTTTAGTTTCCAGTCTGAAAAGTCATCCGGTTCTAATGTAACCGGTTCACCAATTCTGAACAGTAACTCTACAGTTAGTCAAAATCTCGTGAATTTACATCTACGTCTTGAATTGAAGCAACCTCCTAATATAAACAGATTCTGTTGGGTTGTAAACATGGATTTATATTATCTCTGTATGCCAACTCTTGTGCTCTCTCTGCTCTGCAACTCAGTTTCAATTCTGCCTCGTTCTCTATTCCACTTATAACTCTTGACAGAGTTGTTCTGCTCTATAATTCTTGTTACTATCTACCTGGATTCTTGTCGATAACTGTGTGAGTCTCTTATTCTAGACTACACTCATTGACTTATCAATTCTGTTGCTAACTGTCTCAGACTCAGACTACCTGCTCTTTGTCCTCCATGGATAGGAGTCAGAGCTCACACTACTACCTCCTGTGGTACCTCTTTGTCCTCTTATCTGTGGTGTGCTGTGATGTCTGCATGATGGGTCTGCCAAGTGTCTGTGCAAGTGTGTCCCTATGATCCAAATCCATTCTATTTAACATATGGAATTTTTTCTTGTTTAAATCCAGTCATTGTCCTGTTTTAGCAGGAATATGACTGAGTTTTCCCCTTGCTTTTATTCGTAGTCCCAAGTTTCAGCTAGGCACGTATTTTCGTTAAAAAAGCAGGAAGTAAACACCTGATCTGGGAACCATATAATTACAGACCAGATATATTAGCAAGGGCTTTCTTAACTAAGTAGAATTTGTACCCTGTTTTTCCTGGGCCAGAAGTTAAATTATGTTTTTTTGAACGTCTGAGTGATTGTCGGTCACGTTGCACAAATTAGCTGGGTTTTCCCAGGCCAACAATATAGATTTGACCGTAGAAATATACTAGAGGCAACAATGGATTTGGAAACAAAGAAAATTGCCAGTGGATGATAGAATACATGAAGTGATTCAGGACATCTTCCCACGCATTCGGATAAGACAGAGGTTGAAGGTACCCAGGAACAGTCAGTGTACATTGATCCCGAGACAGACTTCAACAGTTGTATTATTCCAGTTAAGAAGTGAGCCACAACTTTGAAATAGGCATTCGGACTCAGGAACAGAGGACAGAAAGAATCAACAGTCAGGAGTGTAGTCTAGCACCAGCGACTCACAGTTATCGACAGAGCAATGAGAGACCCACTTGGCAGAGACACTTCGCACCCTTCCGCAGATACAGAGGACGAGAGGTACCCAGGGACAGGTAGTGAGTAGTGATTACCACATTCAGACAGAGGGACAAAGTGGTAGTCTGAGTCTGAGACGATTTTAAACAGAAGAATCGACAAGTCAATGATGTAGTCTAGAATAAGAACTCACACAGTTATCGACAAGAACTAGTAGATAAGTAACAGAATTATAGAGGCAGAACAACTCTGCTGCAGGGTTATAAGCAGACAGTGGTGGTAGAATTGAACTGGTGCAGGCAGAGGAAGAAGAGCCCAACTAAGACCCGGAGTGTGAAGATTCCACGGAGTTTTTGTCCAAATCAGAGAGAAGTTCTGTTAAGATGGTGACCAGTTGCAGCTAAAGACCGGAGGACTAGTTGTCAGTTGGAAAACTAGGCGGTGACTAAACTAAAGGTAGGGCCAAGCTATAACAGTATACTTAGGAGAGAGATGGCAGCCATTTTTTCAGGATGCGTGTGCCCAACAATGTGAGACATTTCGTGTATACTATTAGGACAACGCTCTAGCTAGAAGCGTGCAACGTATTGTGACTGAATAAGTGACCCTTCTAAGGACATCGCAAACGAGGTGATTGAACGGTGAACGTTTTGAATGGATGTCAGGGTTTAGATATCTCCATGGGGAGACAGTAATAATGGCTGTTGATTATATTTTTCAGCTATGCGCATGGGTATGTGTTTTGAATTGTTGATTTCTTTCAGGATTTTCTTTATTTTGATAATTTGATGCTATGTGCTATTATTTTGAACATAGATGAGATAATTAAATAATGCAATATAAAGAAATAAAGTTGAGAATCAGGTTTGATTCTAGATGTACGATGCTTGACGGCGTTTCATTGTTGTAGTCTATGTACGTAGTTGTGGATGGTGTTGATAGTAGTTGTAATGCGTGTCGAAGAATATTAGTAGAGATCACAAGGAAAGACTGTTACATATTGGTGCAGTGACTAGGGATAGAGAATAATATTAACAACGTTATCAAAATTTTACCCTGATCCGCCACTATGTGTGTTGAGCCAGGATAGAACACAGGATTTCGGCGCTGGGCCCCCACCAGTTACATTATTCAGTACATTCTCACGGTCAAATCGGCTGTTGGTGGAAAAACCCGTCTAATTTGATATCGTGACCCGGACACTCACCCAAACGTTTCTAAAAAGAAATACTAACCTTAACTTGGCTGCAGGGAGAAGAAAAACGGGAACATGGTTCACTTCTAGTTAAGAAAAACCCTTACTAATATCTGGTCTGTTATTATACGCCCACAGACCAGGTATATAGTTTACCCTTTTGTTTCATTCAAAATACGAGCCTAGTTGAAGCTTTTTTTTTTTTTTTTTTGGAACTAAGAATAAAGGAAGGAAAAAAACTGGTATCCTATTCCTACTACAATAGCCACTGTCAATTTATCAATTCCATAGGTAGAGAATAGGCCAAGAGTTGCCCGCCCAGGACAAGTGGTATTGTAAGTACTGCAGGCCCAATGTAACGTATAGTAGGCGGATAGATATATATATATATATATATATATATATATATATATATATATATATATATATATATATACACACACAAACACAAAATTAGTCTGTTCATTCCCCACTTGGAGAGATCGAGACATAGTTCTAAAGATCCATGACCTAATTATAGGTGAGATCGTGTTCCTAGTCCTATCTAATACGGGCGATAAAATGTAGGTCATGTGTTTAAGATGAACATGTAAAAAAAGGTTGTGGCATTTGAAATAAAAGGAGGCGAGGGCGGGGGCAGTGATAAAACCGCTGCCTGAGAAAATTTAATTAAACTGCTGGTCAAGTCTTACAAAAATTATCACTGTCTTACAACTATGCAAAGCTCATCGATAAATTGCTGCAGGAGTTTGTCTACTAATAACCGAGATCTTCTTTGGCCTTAAGAACGATGTAGTAGCACATGATTATTCGACGAAGTGTAATGCTGATGGTTTATCAAGTCTAATCAACGATACCATCTGAGTGGAACGAGGTATTTGGTTCTTATATTGACTGACTAATTAGGCCCATCATTGTACACTTCGCTTAAGTAACCATTGGCTGCTCTGATCTCTTTCTTACACAGGAGGATCCAGCGACAGTACTAACGTAGCACCGGCGATGTCCGAATAAAATTTGAAGATTAATTAATATTATGTGTAGGAAATTTTTGTTTTAAATTTCTATTGAATTTTACTGAGGGCGTTAGACACCTTTAGAACGAGAGGGCTGAACCCACCCTGCCTTCTACACCACAGAGACTCTGATACAGGCTTGGATTCACCTAATCTACTAAACCGACTCTGTGAAAGTCTCATGAGGATTGATTCAAAGCATAAAAATTCCAGGTCTACTTGGGTTACATTCTAGACTACAAGGGCATTTACCTGGGCGGCATTTTGACGAGTGGAGTCTACTATATGGCCAATGCTGAACAAAAAGACGTGTGAGCATCAACATTCTCGTCTCACAGACTTGTACATGAAACAGACTCATGTGTTATTCTCTTCTGTTGCTCCCCATAGAAGTGTTCATGAGGAAAATGCAGTGATCTTGTATTATTACTTGTTTAAAAGTACTTTATTAAGCTACTATTTATTTTCGTAAGACTGTTCATTGATGCCGTCGCTCCATATTTTGCGTGAGTCTTCTTCTTGTTTTGTACTCATTATACTTTTTGTGTGGACTCTCTGGTAGGCGATACCGGGCATCATGTCAGGGTGTCAAACCATTTAATCTGTTGTTCGCTACAGAACAGACTCCTTTCTAGAAGACATTAAAAAGACCGCCATAACTCTACGGGTGGTACGGTGTTAGCGACGATCAATGGCATGTACGAGAAGGCTGCCAACTTCCTCCACAATAGTCAGAACATATCAGTCAGCACAGGAACATGACATACAGAAATTAAATGGAACTGGCGTTCATCATAAACTACAAATTAATATGCCCAGATATCTTACTGTAAAGAAAATATCACGGATCATCACTTGATAAATACTATGGGAAAGGGGTAGCTGTGGTGACATAGTAGTTTGTCTTGCGTTCTGAAGTTCACCAGGGTTCGAATCCGGACAAGCATCATTCGGTTTCAGAGCAATTTATCCAAGAACATATTGCTAGAGCTATGGAAATCAGAGCACATACAGCAATACTTTCGACGAGTCATGTTATCTAATCCGATAATAAATCTGATACATACGGGAAAATTCAGTTCAATAAGTTAATGCTTAGTCTTTAATAATAATAATAATTCCGCTCTTACAGTTATACGTTACATAGGGCCTGCAAGTATTTTCTCCATGCGTTCTATCCTGGGAAACTCGCTCCAACGTCTCACTCCATGGAACTGAGACAAATGTTTCTTGCCTCTCAGCCAAGTTCGTTCATGGTCTCCCTAGTTCATCTCTCTTTCTTGAACCACATGCATCCCCACTTCAATGCCTGCTTTGATATTCGTTGATCATTTCTCCTCACGATGTGTCCAACATATCTCCATCTTCTCTCTCTTATAATAGTTGTCACTAATGGTTGACCAATAAAGACCGTTTCTCTGATTTCATCCATTCTCTGAATTCGTTCATTTATATTCATTATTTTTATCATCTATTTTCGTAATTGCTTTTACTTTTTCTATATCTTTAGTCATTTTCCAACTCTCGCTGGCATGATGTATTTGAGATTAAATTAATAATTTAGTTTTTAATACTATATAACTTGCAGTTATATTTTTATTTATACTTAAAACAAACGATATTTGCTTTGTAAATTCGTATCATAATTTCTTTTATTGTTCCTTTCCAATCAAAGTACACCTAAATAGGAACTGTCTATTATTTTATCATTTCAGATTCCAATCTTCAGAGGCCCCTTCTGCTAGGTTGCCCGATGCACCCCTCATTTCACTATATGTATGGGCATGTGATGAGTGATCGCAGAGAAGTAGAAAACTAAGAAAACACCATCAGCTGCTGATTGTAGTTAGAGTGATTGCATGGCACCTGGAGAGAAAAACAAATGTGACAAATCAATATTAAAATGATTCCTTTTTCCCATTCGTACTTCAAATATTGAATATATATATATATTCAATGTCGTCTCTTGTATAAACTTTACTGTCTTTTGAAGCTCGCACAGAGTTTGCAGTGTTATGGTGTCTAAGCAGGCGGACAGGAATCGGATTCTGCCGTCGAGCATGTGACGAGCCAGTGCCGGATTAGGCTAGCGCGGGGCCCGTAGCAAATTTTAGCGCGGGGCCCTGATTTCATGTAATAATAAAATAAAACACAACTTTTACAAACAAACTTGTCTCGATTTAATGTATGACAAATTTAGAGATAATACTAGACAAATCATTTCTCAGTAATTACATTCAAGCATTATTGAGTTAGGTTACTTAGATGATCTTGTCCCATCATGTTTCCTGAACTCATACTATACGCTTTAATGTTGAAAAGAACGTTCACCTGATTCAGTAATCATTAAAAATACAGTAAATTCGTAAGACTATTTACATTTGGCTTGACTAATGAATTTTCCATTATAAGTTGCAAAATTGCAGATTTCAAGAGCCTCCATGTTTTTCGATGCTAATAGCGGCAACTAACATTAATTTTAAAAAAGTTCAGTGAACTGCATAAGTTCGTCGCCTAAACTTTCTTCCAAATCCTCTTGGTAAGAGAAGACAATATTTGGAGTTCACCAGATCTCTTCTGCTGTAATAGATTTTAACTGCCGAAGTATTCCGTACAAATGCTCTATGGTACAGTCTAAAGCAATAACTTTCAACAAACGATGATTGTCTTTAGTTTCTGTATAACACAGCAATCTCTCACGTAGAGTTTTGTTTGTTGGTGTATGTGTGTATATGAAAAAGCGACTTTCGACAAAATCGTGGATTGTTTACTTTATCGTATGTTTTAGAGACATGAAATCACTATTCATATGTTGCTTCTTTCTGCTCTTCTAATCCCAATGAAATCTCGATTGATTGTTTAGCCATTCACCAATACCGTTTGGTTGTTTCACTTTCGTTGTGTTTTTGACTTGTAGAGATGTTTTCATTGAAGCATCAGGCTGTACTTTCTACCTCTCTTTGGCTTGAAGATGATATAGTTAAATTGGAAGGACTTTCTGTGCATTCAATTTCAGTTTGTCTTGTGAAAAATGTGGCTAAATCGGGAAGAGTTACTGATCTTAATGGTAGTATTGGTAATGATGATGCTTTATACCCTGCTTTCATCTACTACACAGTGGACACGTCTTCTGTTTTTTCTGTTTCCCCATTTCTTTGGATTCAGCACCATCATACAACATTAAAAAATTCAGACAGCGTTCGTGTTTTTGATATAACATCTGGTTATTTTTTCCATTTTCATATCTGTTACATAGGCGCGGGGCCCCCAGAAGCGCAGGGCCCGTAGCATTTGCTACTTCTGCTACTAGGCTAATCCGCGCTGTGGCGACAATGGCACCATACTTTGAAGGATGTCAGAAGTTCTATTAGGTTACATCCGTTCAATTTCAATGATTTGCTAATCTTTTTTAGCTAAATACTCCATATTCGCCAGACCCGTGTTAGTAAACATAGGAAGGACCGGATTCAGTAAATAAATCACTTGTCGAAATACAGCTTGGTTGGTTGTTGAATGTTCCTCTTGTTTGTTTAGCTAACTTGTAGTAACCGTTATTCCCCACAGATGGAAAACATATGGTTTAGTAAATAATTAATGCCTAGGAAACCCCGAAACAAGTTTTCGTTCGAGACTACAGAATTATCGGACTCATTTCCGTGGAAAAGATTGATTTTTTTTCTCTCTCTCTCTCTCTCTCTCGCGATCGTTCTTCACTGTCAATTTTATCATTCTTTTGTGATATATAATTGGCCCTTTGACAAACGCATTGATCTAGGTTGAATGATTATGCGCCCCTTCTGACAAGGCCCACCAGTTTCAGCCAGCTTTTGATTTACTAGGTGAGCTTTCCCTAAGGGTACGATCCTTTATACCGACTATTTCGGCCCGGATCTTTGTCTTTTCGATCAGCTTTGACGTACATTTGGGCTTTGTAATCTGCCAGCAAAACACCTATACTTGGAATAACCGAACACAGATGGGCTGGCCAGGGGCACTTTAAAACCTCAACAGGTGACACCGTAATATACTCAGGGAAGGAAAAAGTGGACAGTGGAGTCGGTTTCATTTTGGCAAAGAAAATATCCACAACACTACTTGGTTACAATCTTATCAACGACCGACTCATCATGATGAGATTACAGACAAAAAATAGAAATATTACAATAATACAAGCATACGCTCTAACAACCACAGCTCCTGATGACGAGATCGACGAATTCTATACAAATTTACAAGGAGCAATGGATAAAGTTGGCAAAAGAGACATCCTGATTGTAATGGGCGATTCCAATGCCAAGGTTGGCAAGCAAACAGCTGAAGAAGAGGAAAAGATAAAAGGTCCTTTCAGTATAGGACAACGAAACGAAGGAGGCACAAAACTAATTGAATTCTGCCTAGAAATAATTTCTGCATTACGAACACCCTAAGCAGGCAACATCCAAGAAGATTATACAACTAGACCTCACCAGATGGCAACACCTGAAACCGAATAGATTACATCTTGGTCCAAGAAGATGGATAAGGCATTCTATCAGTAAAGACCTACCCGGAGCAGACTGTGACTCAACCATGAACTGCTGGTGGCAGAGTTTAAATTAAGACTGAAGACAACAAAGAAAGCAGCTGGCATTATACGTTTTGATACAAATGCCATTCCACTAGAATACAACATAGAATTACAAAACAAATTTGACATATTTGTGGCGGCTCAAGAGGACATGACACCTGACGAACTGGCAACACAGGCAAGAGATATATTACTCCCCACGCACAAAACATCATACCCAGGAAAGTATACAAGAAACAGGCCTACATAACTGAAAAAATACTGAAACTAATTGAAGAAAGAAGAAAGCTAAAGCAGACGGCGTTAAAACGAAACAGCACTGAATATAAAAACTGCTCAGAGAAGTCAGAAAGAAACCCGAAAGACAAGAAACAACACACAGTCACCTCATGCAATAAAATTGATGAATTAAGAAACAAGGAAGAGAGAGACATGTCAACGAAATTAATATAATGACACGTGACTTCAGCCCATCAATACAAGTCTTAAACGATAACAATGGCAAAACATTAACAGAAAAGAAAGATGTACAAGAAAGATGGCGTGAGTACTGCAGAAACAAGTATGAAGACATCTAAAATCACATAAGATATAACAGAAAGCGAAGAGCAGAACCAGAGCCCTTGTTGGATGAAGTCGCCTGCCCATCAAAACTGAAAAGAGGAAGTCACCAGGGTGCGATGATATACTAGGGGAAATTTGATTCAAGCAGGTGGGGAGGCCAGTGTTCGGGTATATCATAAATTGTGCACAAAGATATGGAATATCTCCTCCTGGCCAAAGGAATGGAAAAATCAGTATTTATACCTATTCAAGAAGAAAGCATGAACTACCAACTACAGAACTATTGCCCTATAAGTCACGCCAGCAAAATCCTACTAAGAATCATAATGAAGAGGATGGAACAAAAATTAGAAGATAAAATACACGAAACACAAGCAGGTTTCAGAAGAGGTAGAGGCACTAGAGACCATATTGAGCATGAGACTCATTATCGAGAAATGCAGAGAATACAACATAGACCTGCATGCATGTTTCATAGACTACAGCAAGGCTTTCGACCATATACAACACCAAAAAATGTGGAACATCATGAAAGATATGCACTTTCCAACACACATAATACAACTCATAGAATCTCTATACTACAAACAACAGGTCACCATTAAAATAGGAGGTAAAAATAGCTGAATGGTTTCGAGATTTGAAAGGGGGTACGACAGGGATGTATTTTGTCACCATACTTATTCACCATATATGCAGAGAACATAATGAGGAATGTAAAAGACGATGCCAACTATGTGAATTAAAACCCCTCTCACTATAGGTGGCAAATGCATCCCAGAACTTAGATACCAGACGATACAGTATTATTATCACCCAGCAAAAACGGTTTGGAAAACCTAATCATGACGACCAAGAAACATAGTGAAGACCAACATCTATATTTGAATACACAAAAAAAAAGCATGTCAACTGACAAAGGCTCACCTAACATCCAAGTAAACAATGAAAACTCCAATGTGTGAGAGCTACGAATATCTGGGCTCAATAATTAACAATAACGGTGACTGCTCCAAAGAGATCTCAAGAAGATTGTCAATAGCAATCAAGAAGTTAAACACAATGAAGAAGATGTGGCAAAGCACCAGCAAAATACTCAAATTAAAATTGAGGCATGCATTTTCCCAGTGGCTACTTATGGTTGGGAATCATGAACTATTACACAGAAATTAAGAACGAAAATCCAGTCCTTCGAAACTAAATGATACAGAAAGATCCTACGAATACCATGGACAGAAAAAAAAAAAGAACACTGATGTCCTGAAACAAAAATGTTAAAGAAGAATTGGCTGATAAAAACATACTATACAGAAAAATTACATACTTTGGTCACATCAAGCGTCACGATGGCCTGGAAAAAACAATACTAAAGGGCAGGGTCCCAGGACTCTGAGGCAGAGGCAGACCAAGAAGAAAATGGCTACAAGATATTAAAGAAACCATCGATGAAGTTGGTGAACTGGCAAGAAACAGAGTGAATTTCAGATGTGCTGCAAAGAGAGCAACGTCCTATAAGGATACGCACCTTGATGATGATGATCTACGCCAACAGTGAGTTACTACTGTTTTGTCCTTTCTGAGTGTGAGGTCGTTCCGGAATAGGAACATTTCACGGGGCTTGTAAGCTTGACCTCGGAGGGATCTTACTCATAAACACCGTGTAAAGTATCGGCCTTCGCCAATGTTCAGATCCGGACATCCTGTCTGATCTTTACATTGTTGACCTTACTTTACTATCTACTTTGAGTTTGTTCCAGGAGAACACTCTCAGCCTTTACGAGGCGCGTGTCGGTACGGTTGCAGTTTCTACTTCGCATTTTCCCTAGCCTCCGGAAACACTGGACTGGGGCCAAGCACAAATAATGTATGGGTCGTTTCAATTGGCGCTAGCAGCGAAACTGAGATTTTGCGATTGCCACTATCACCCACCCCAGTTCTTCGGGTTGTTAGTTGTGACTGCAACCGTACTTTGCCATTTGTCCCAAGGTTGGCAGTTCCGTTAGGCATCACCCGCCCCAGTTCTTCCGGGGATGTCAGTTGTTATCGCAACAGTACCTTGCACGGTTTTCCCAGGAAGGCAGTGTCGTTATGCACTAAAACGTAACTTTATGTTTCCCTTGGTCAACCTTGTCCAGTAAATGTATCTGCGCTATGCCACCGATACGGGCTGCAATTTTCCCCTCGCACCGACACGGGGTGGACTTTTATTCTTTACGCATCTGTCTTATTTATTTTGCCCACAGCTGGCAATGTTTGTCCCCTCCTCATGTCTTTCGAGTTTCGCTCCTGTTTCTTTTGTTCGAAAACTTGGGCAATATTTTGTTGGACATCGGCCATGGGATTCGTGCTTTTTAATCGTGTGGACCTGCATTGCTTTTCGTACCACTACCAGTAGTTCTCCCCATTAACAAGACAGGAACCAAGTCTGTTCTAGGGTCACCAGGTGGAGGTAGGGACAGGGTCTTGGTAAGTGCCTTCATACCCTGGCGCATGTTGCCGACATGCGCCTTGACACGAAAAGATTGATTTGGGTTCCACGGGATAGAGTGATATGGAGAAATTCGAAAGCCTATTAAAATATATCATGGACAAGAATAATACAAAACTCCAACATTATCTTAATCATTATTTTTTTATGAGAGTATCTTCAATACAGTGTTAGAATGCTGTAAATATAATATATAATATTCTACCAATTTAAGAATCACAAAACATTTGTTTACATGCTGATCTAAACTTCAAGCTGGTAAAATAATAAACTAAAAAATTTACTGAGGCATTGACGACTTCTGTAGTAAAGATGACCACCACCATGACATACACTAAATTGTAGTATTTGCCAGATTTGTTCAAATTGAAATCTGAGATAAAATACTGAACTATATCAACAGCAAGCATCATAAATTTTGGAATATTGCATATAATAAAGATAATATCTACAATGATGACTGATTTTGTCATCTTGACATCTCTTTTCGTTAATGTGGTCCTATTGTTGTTTGATTTATTTCTATATTTTCCAAGTTCTCTTTTGAGCCTTGCAGTAAGGTGTAGATGGGTAATTTAAATGTCTGAATTTTCTGGACTCTTTAATCCTTGTAATCATGATTGCTGCACAGATTGTGTTAGTGACACTTGCAAAGTGGCAATGAAGCAAAAAGAATAATGTTCTTAAAGAGATCAAAAGCAAGTCTGGTTGGTTCGATTTGCAGGAGAAGTCGTGTGGATTAAATCTCAGTCATATCCCCATCCTAATCTCTTGGTTAGATAATCTGGGATTAACATCAGCATAAATATAAAAGCCATGCATGAGATGAACGTAATAGAAAAATTCTTTGTGAACATTATTTTGACTTTCATAGGAAATATAACACAAAAGCATCTTTCCAATGATAGAAAAGTAGTTATTGTTATTGATAAAGAATACACTTTCCCCTTCAGCTGTGACAGAAAGACAAACAAAGAATATGCATCAAGGACTGTTAGATCTGGTTGTATTTCGTCGACAAAATCTCCAAGATGCCATCAGAGCTAGAATGCAGAATATAAAGTTTGTAATAGATAAAGAGAAGAACTGAACTGTGACACTGTCTTTGATTCCTAGCTTCAAGTACACGGCCATGTTGATGACGTTGGTGATTATGCTAAATAAGGAAACACACGAACTAGTCACGATAAGAAGAGCAACTTCAATGTAATACCTGGTGTTATCGCTCACATTGATGTGTTCTTCGCTAACGCGTAAAAAATAAATACTGTTGTTCATGTTTTCTTTCCAGGGAAGCTTGTCTGTCTTGTTTATAAATTTTCAGACTACAAGTGACCTCTTCGAGTTAATATCAGTTTTTTGCAACATATGCTACTAAAGCAAAAGTTAACGTTGATAAATTATTAGTTATTTCATCACTATGATTAAAATAATTGGATGCACGTGTCCTAAGTCTGTACAAATCTATGCGTTTATGGACCTACAAAACCGATGTGCAACGTATACACGCTCTTGGCAAAGATCATACAGATCACAAAGAGTGTTTAAAATTGGTCGTAAAGAACGAACGCAAAAGAGGAAGAAAGTCTTTGCAATATAAAACAATATGACAGTATGTCAGCGAAGACTGGTATGTTTGTTAGCTACATGAATATAAGATTAGAACTGGTTCAAATTTTTTTTTTTAAAATAGTGTCTTGGACCTTACATTTTTTTGTTTGGTTTTTTTACATTGGATTAAAGCCTCATTAAGCCATGACAAGCCTTTCAACCTAGGAAAACCTTGTTTTAGTTATATCAGAGCGTGTATGCCATCAAAGATGAAAAATAAGAAAGAATTATCTCCTTTCGAGAACCCAAGTTATACACTAAGTTCCTTTCTCTGGTGATTAAATATGGCGCTGTTTCACAGTCCTTTCTTAGTGTAACAAGAAGCAACTTGAAATAATAGCATACTGCACTGCTGTATTGATTTTAGACTGAAATCGTACAAGAAATGAATGTAAACCAAACAGTTCATTCACAATTAAATGATGTCATTTTCTCGGTAAAATTGCGATCGGTAACTATGAAATACTGAGAGAAAGTATCAGAAATAATATTAAATTTTATAGATAGAAGATTTACAATACTAGGACATGGAAAAAATATCATTACATGTATCCGATAATATGATATCATTACACTGAACTGTAATCGATGCAGCATATGATAAATTACTGTTTGCTTGATTTCATTCTTGACTTTCACAAATATTTCAGAAAATATGCAAATTAAATATTTAAACTAATATCAGCCTGAACTAATAACAGTACTGTCCACTTATCGAAACTGTGAATCTCAAAATTTCTTTCAGGTGCATTGATTAATATGTCAATTTGACATTAGAACTTGATATAGTTCGTTCAAATAGTGTATTTTCAAAAACCGTTGAAGGTGTAGATAAATAGATAAGAACTCTTAAGAACCATACAAACTAAACAAACTTTGTAGTGCTATTGCAATTGTTATATAATAATATTAACATTGAATCTGGAAAACCGTATTTTTTCATCTTCTTTGATAAAATTACAAAAATTTTTTGGTCACTAATTTCACAGAAGCAAAAAACATTTATTACGAGTATATTACGAGTAAAATTACATGAAGATTTTTTTAAAGGTAATATAACAGGTCTACTGAAGAGCAATTTTTGCATTCAACATAGCTTGATATACAAAGATGAAGTTAAAACTGTATTGTAATATAAACTCACTGAACTCAAATTGGGAAATATACAATGTGAAGATAAACACTTTAAGATAGAAAGTATACAGCCTGTCTGCATGACAACAAATGTTGTTCTTCTCAGCATCAGTGGCATCCAGGGCGTTCTGGTAACTTTGTCGTATTTCTGGGGAAAACCATGCTAGATGTATCAAAATTTGAAAAAGCATTCACATAGTATATAATTTTCTTAGTTTAGCATTCTATTGTACAATATTCCTACAGTTTGGCATTTTATTGTATAATATTCTCTCAAATTTAGCATTCTATTGTATTATATTCTCTCAGTTTAACATTCTATTGTATAATATTCTCTCAGTTTAGCATTCTATTGTATACTATTCTCTCAGTTTAGCATTCTATTGTATAATATTCTCTCAGTTTAGCATTCTATTGTATAATATTCTCTCAGTTTAGCATTTTATTGTATAATATTCTCTCAATTTAGCATTTTATTGTATAATATTCCTACAGTTTAGCATTCTATTGTATAATATTCTCTCAGTTTAGCATTCTATAGTATAATATTCTCTCAGTTTAGCATTCTATTGTATAATATTCTCTCAGTTTAGCATTTTATTGTATAATATTCTCTCAGTTTAGCATTTTATTGTATAATATTCCTACAGTTTAGCATTCTATTGTATAATATTCTCTCAGTTTGCATTCTATTGTATAATATTCTCTCAGTTTAGCATTCTATTGTATAATATTTTCTCAGTTTGCATTCTATTGTATAATATTCTCTCAGTTTTGCATTCTATTGTACAATATTCCTACAGTTTAGCATTCTATTGTATAATATTCTCACAGTTTAGCATTCTATTGTAAAATGTTCCTACAGTTTAGCATTCTATTGTATAATATTCTCTCAGATTAGCATTCTATTGTATAATATTTTCTTAGTTTAATATTCTATTGTATAATATTCTCTCAGTTTAGCATTCTATTGTATAATATTCTCTCAGTTTGCATTCTATTGTATAATATTCTCTCAGTTTAGCATTCTACTGTATAATATTCTCTCAGTTTGTATTCTATTGTACAATATTCCTACAGTTTAGCATTCTATTGTAGAATATTCTCTCAGTTTAGCATTCTATTGTATAATATTCTCTCAGTTTAGCATTCTATTGTATAATAATCTCTCAGTTTAGCATTCTATTGTATAATATTCTCTTAGTTTAGTATTCTATTGTATAATATTCTCTCAGTTTAGTACTCCATTGGAAAATAATCTTTCAGTTTAGTATTCTATTGTATAATATTCTCTCCGTTTAGCATTCTATTGTATAATATTCTCTCAGATTAGTATTCTATTGTATAATAATCTCTCAGTTTAGTATTCTATTGTATAATATTCTCTTAGTTTAGTATTCTATTGTATAATATTCTCTCAGTTTATCATTCTATTGTATAATATTCTCTCAGATTAGTATTCTATTGTATAATATTCTCTCAGATTAGTATTCCATTGGAAAATAATCTTTGAGTTTAGTATTCTATTGTATAATATTCCCCTTAGTTTAGTATTCTATTGTATAATATTCTCTCAGTTTAGCATTCTATTGTATAATATTCTCTCAGTTTAGTATTCTATTGTATAATATTTTCTCAGATTAGTATTCTATTGTATAATATTCTCTCAGATTAGTATTCCATTGGAAAATAATCTTTCAGTTTAGTGTTCTATTGTATAATATTCTCTCAATTTAGCATTCTATTGTATAATATTCTCTCAGATTAGTATTCTATTGTATAATATTCTCTCAGTTTAGTATTCTATTGTATAATATTATCTCAGATTAGTATTCTATTGTATAATATTCTCTCAGTTTAGCATTCTATTGTATAATATTCTCTCAGTTTAGCATTCTATTGTATAATATTCTCTCAGTTTAGCATTTTATTGTATAATATTCTCTCAGTTTAGCATTTTATTGTATAATATTTCCTACAGTTTAGCATTCTATTGTATAATATTCTCTCAGTTTAGCATTCTTTTGTATAATATTCTCTCAGTTTAGCATTCTATTGTATAATATTCTCTCAGTTTAGCATTTTATTGTATAATATTCCTACAGTTTAGCATTCTATTGTACAATATTCCTACAGTTTAGCTTTCTATTGTATAATATTCTCTCAGTTTGCATTCTATTGTATAATATTCTCTCAGTTTAGCATTCTATTGTATAATATTATCTCAGTGTGCATTCTATTGTATAATATTCTCTCAGTTTAGCATTCTATTGTACAATATTCCTACAGTTTAGCATTCTATTGTATAATATTCTCACATTTTAGCATTCTATTGTAAAATGTTCCTACAGTTTAGCATTCTATTGTATAATATTCTCTCAGATTAGCATTCTATTGTATAATATTTTCTTAGTTTAATATTCTATTGTATAATATTCTCTCAGTTTAGCATTCTATTGTATAATATTCTCTCAGTTTAGCATTCTACTGTATAATATTCTCTCAGTTTGTATTCTATTGTACAATATTCCTACAGTTTAGCATTCTATTGTAGAATATTCTCTCAGTTTAGCATTCTATTGTATAATATTCTCTCAGTTTAGCATTCTATTGTATAATAATCTCTCAGTTTAGCATTCTATTGTATAATATTCTCTTAGTTTAGTATTCTATTGTATAATATTCTCTCAGTTTAGTATTCCATTGGAAAATAATCTTTCAGTTTAGTATTCTATTGTATAATATTCTCTCAGTTTAGCATTCTATTGTATAATATTCTCTCAGATTAGTATTCTATTGTTAATAATCTCTCAGTTTAGTATTCTATTGTATAATATTCTCTTAGTTTAGTATTCTATTGTATAATATTCTCTCAGTTTATCATTCTATTGTATAATATTCTCTCAGATTAGTATTCTATTGTATAATATTCTCTCAGATTAGTATTCCATTGGAAAATAATCTTTCAGTTTAGTATTCTATTGTATAATATTCTCTTAGTTTAGTATTCTATTGTATAATATTCTCTCAGTTTAGCATTCTATTGTATAATATTCTCTCAGTTTAGTATTCTATTGTATAATATTTTCTCAGATTAGTATTCTATTGTATAATATTCTCTCAGATTAGTATTCCATTGGAAAATAATCTTTCAGTTTAGTGTTCTATTGTATAATATTCTCTCAGTTTAAATATTCTATTGTATAATATTATCTCAGATTAGTATTCTATTGGAAAATAATCTTTCAGTTTAGTATTCTATTGTATAATATTCTCTCAGTTTAGTATTCCATTGGAAAATAATCTTTCAGTTTAGTATTCTATTGTATAATATTCTCTCAGATTAGTATTCTATTGTATAATATTCTCTCAGATTAGTATTCTATTGGAAAATAATCTTTCAGTTTAGTATTCTCTTCTTCTATATCTTCTTGGCGTTCGTTCTTCTATGCGACCAGCTTAATCATTTGAATTCTGATGTATAATTGATCTTTGACAAGAACGACTAACCTTGAATTTCTGTTAAGTAGATTCCTAATTGTATAGTATCATAAACGTGTAGGTCAGGGCTTTCGTTTTCATCGTACGGAAAATGTTTTTAGTCGGTTTCGCTGACAGTGAGTCACCACACTTTCCCTTCCGTCCTGCTTACAAGTTCTCTTTAATAATCCGTTTGACGCTGTATATTTGGTCTTGTATCTAGACTGGCGTTTCCACAGTGGGCAGTACCACACCCCCTCCCGTGTGCGCTGATGCCTTCCGTCGAGGGAGAGTGGGAAGGGAGTGCGATAGTGGATTCAGAAGCATTTGGGGGTTGTTTTCGTAATTTTTTGACTGCATAATCATTAAAATTTGAATTCTGCATTAAATTCATCTTATGTCAAGTCTTACACAATCCATGTTTTCATCAATTTTCTTTTTTATGCATAAAATCATTTGAAAATTTACATGTATAAAGAAATATATATCAATTTCTATGTCAAGTGAAAATAGAGAATGTATATATGTGGAGGAGGGAGGGCGTTGGCAAACTTTATAATATGCAGGGGCGTTACAAAGTTTATGTTGTGCAAAGTGGGCGTGGCGAAAAAGTATGGGAATCTATGATCTAAACCAAAGAGCCTGTTATACTTTGCAACCTTTCTGAGAGCGGCATTCCTTTTGCAACGTGTGATAAACACTCTTTATTGATCTTTAATTTGCATATTTTGGCTTGGATCTACGCCAAAGAACATTTCTACTTTGCCCATTTTCTGACTCGGTGAGGTCGTTCGGTATGAACATTTACAACCTTCTAGGACTGGTCATTGGAAAGGTCACTTCCCTGCTGCTTCGTGTGTTCATTGCTCTTAAGCGATAAATTTCGCCGTGTTTTGGGTCTTTATGATCTATGCCTAAGAGTATTTTACTCTGTACACCCTTTCTGACTACATGAGGTCGTTCCGGATTAGGAACACTTCTCATTCATTTGGGGCACATAGCTTGTCACGCGCTTGATCAATTTCCTGCTGTTTAATTGACCTTTTGTATGATCTGAGCATGGGACGGCATCTTACTCCTGTAGTGTAGTTACTACCTTGAGAAGTGTCAGCCTTCGTCAATGTTTGGATTGTTTAGTGTCCTGTTGGACAATATTCCATCTAGCTAGTGTTCTATTGGATATTCATTCCTTAAGGCTAGAGTTCTATTGGATAATATTCTCGCAGGTTAGTGTTCTATTGAACAATATTTCCTCAGTTTAGCATTCTATTGGAACATATTCTTTCAGGTTAGTGTTCTATTGGACATTTTTAATCAGGCTAGTGCTCTGTTGGACAAGCTTCCCTCAAGTTAGTGTTATATTGGACAATATTCCTCAGGCTAGTGCTTTGTTGGACAAGCTTCCCTGAAGCTAGTGTTTTATCAAACACTATTACAATATTATTTCTGGTTAATGTTCTATTGGACAATATTCTCTAAGGTTACATTTGTATTCAGTAAGACAATTTTTCTTCAGGTTATAGAAATCTAGATTAGGGTTAAAAACTGGTATCTATATAAATGGTTTGTTATAGAAATTGCAGTAAACAATGGACATAATGTTTAGAGCAAGCTGAACTCTATGCTTCATTAGAGACACTAAATTTTGTTTTAAAATAATATAAATGGCAATTAAAAATCGTAGCCTCATGTTCCATTTGGAGCTGAAACGAATAAGAGACAAAGAGATAGAGATAAAAGCGACAGAGATAGAGAAAGAGATAGAGAAAAGAGAAAAAAAGAGAAATAGATGAAGCATGAAGAAAACGTTGCGACATATTCACCCCGATGGTATCAACCTTTAAACTTCATCAGTGTCGAAGCTGCAGAGTAAGTCAAACCGATACACCCCCTCTCTCTCTCTCTCTATATATATATATATATATATATATATATATATATATAGATAAGTCTGGCTAATTTAGCAATTTCTGCTACCGGCAGGTCACTTTGAGTGGCAACATTCTTCTGGAATTTGCAAGACAATTTTAACACCCTACCCAGTCGGAAAATGTCAGTCACTATTTCAAACAGTCAGAATGTCTCTGTGCTAAATCTGTTCATTTTATCATAGCTATAAACATGGTTTCAGAAAGGGCAATCTCCGCCCCCTTCCCCCATCCCCAAAGACCTGAAACAACTTTGCTGGGGAGGGCAAGACATGTCGGTCTCAATTTTCATGGACGAGATTGAACAAGTTGACAGGAGAGTGGTATGGTGAAATTACTTGCAGCCCCAATGTACGGAGGAATTTGAAAAACAAATATATAAATATACATTCATATATATATATATATATATATATATATATATATATATATATATATATATATATATATATATATACACAACCACAAAATTAGTCTGTTCATTCCCGCTTGGAAGAACGAGATATAGTTCTGGAGATCCATGACCGAATTATAGGTGAGCTCGTGAGTAGTAGTATATCAAAGTGTTGTCATGTATGTTTCCGGGCAAATATGTGGGGAAATAGATAGGAGTGAAGGATATACTCATGAGTCGTTCCTAGTGGTAAAGGGTAGAGCAAAGGCAAAGAAGGATTTACTAAGGTGGAGATAACTATTGAGTTATATAAGGTGATATAATGTTTGGATTATTAAGGGAAGATAAATTTTAGTAGATAAGGGTACTTAGGCCCTATTTTTGGCACTAAAGATAGGCAAGAGCAATATACGACACCTACCCCACCCTTAATATAGCTTATATAGTAATATACTCCACCACTAGGGGTGGAGCAAAGCCAAATAAGGATTTACTAAGGGGGAGATAACTATTGGTTTATATAAGGGGGGATAATTTTTAGGTTGTAAGGGGTACTTAGGTATCAGTTCTGGTGCTAATAGATAGCAAGAGCAATATACGACACTGGTAAGTGCCCTTCACTTACCCTGGCGCATGTTGCCGACATGCTCCTTTGACCCCGAAAAGATTGATTTAAATTAAAAGGATAGAGTGATATGGAGAAATTGCTTGAACACCTATGTAAAATATGTAATGGAACGTGAATAATCCAATTTTTATGAGTATTTCCAATACAGTGTTAGAATACTGAAATATACGATATAATATACTTTCACTTTAAGAATTACAAAACATTTGTTTACATGCTGATCTAAACCTCAAGCTGGTAAAATAATAAACTAAAATATTTACTGAGGCATTGATGACTTCAGCAGTAAAGGTGACCACCACCATGACAGACACTAAATTGTGGTATTTGCAGATTTTTAAAATTGAAATCTGAAATAAAATACTGAACGACATCAACAGCAAGCATCATAAATTTAGTAATATTGCATATAATAAAGATAATATCTACAATGATGACTGATTTTGTCATCCTGGCATCTCTTTTCGTTAATGTGGTTCTATTAGCGTTTGATTTATTTCTATATTTTCCATGTTCTCCTTTGGAGCCTTGCAAGTAAGGTGTAGATGGGTTATTTAAATGTCTGAATTGTCTGGATTCTTTAATCCTTGTAATCATGATTGCTGCACAGATTGTGTTAGTGACACTTGCAAATGATGGCAATGAAGCAGAAAGAATAATGTTCCTAAAAAGATCAAATGCAAGTCTGGTTGGTTCATTTGATGAGAAGTCGTGTAGAATTAAATCTCCAGTCATATCCCCATCTAATCTCGGTTAGATAATCTGGATTAGCATCAGCATAAATAAAAAAGCCACGCACAAGATGAACGTAGTAGAAGAATTTTTGTGAACATTATTTTGACTTTGATAGGATATATAACACAAAAACATCTTTCCAATGATAGAAAAGTAGTTATTGTTATTGATAAAGAATACACTTTCTCCTTCAACTGTGACAGAAAGACAAACAAAGAATATGCATCAAGGACTGTTAGATCTGGTCGTATTTCGTCGACAAAAACACTCCAAGCTGCCATCAGAGCTAGAATGCAGAAGATAAAGTTTGTAATAGATAAAGAGAAGAACTGAACTGTGGCACTGTCTTTGATTCCTAGCTTCAAGTACACGGCCATGTTGATGATGTTGGTGATTATGCCAAATAAGGAAACGCACGAACTAGTCACGATATGAAGAGCAACTACATTGTAATACTTGGTGTTATCGCTCACAATGATGTGTTCTTCGCTAACGCGTAAAAAATAAATACTGTTGTTCATGTTTTCTTTTCATGGGAGCTTGCCTGTTTTGTTTATAAATTTTCAAACTACATGTGACTCTCTTCAGAGTTAATATCAGTTTGTTTGTTTTTTGGCAACAAATGCTACTCAACAAAAGTTAACGTTGATAAATTATTAGTTATTTCATCACTATGATTAAAATAATCGGATACACGTGTCCTAAGCGTGTACAAGTCTACGCGTTTAGGGACCTACCAAACCAATGTGCAACGTTTTCACGGTCTTGGCAAATATCAAACAGATCACAAAGAGTGATTAAAATTGGTCGTAAAGAACGAACCAAAAGAAGAAGAAGAAGAAGTCTTTGCAATATAAAACAATATGACTGTAATGTTACAAAGACTGGTACGTTTGTTAGCTGCATGAATATAAGTTTAGAACTGGTTCAAATTTTGGTGTTTTTTTAAATAGTGACAATGACACTTACATTTGTTTTGTTTGGGGTTTTTTTTATATGGGATTAAAGCATCTTGAAGCCAAGACATGACCTTTTCAACCTAAGGACAACCATTTTGGTGGTTATATCAGATCGTGTATGCCATCAAACATGAAAAATAAGAAAGAATTATCTCCTTTCGGAGAATCCAAGTTACACTTAGGTTTCTTTCTCTTGTGATTAAATATGGCGGTGTTTACATAGTACAGTTTTGTACTTTTCTTAGTGTAATTTGAAGCAACTTGAAATAATAGCATACTGCACTGTTGTATTGATTTTAGACAGAAATCGTACAAGAAATAAATGTAAACCAAACAGTTTCTACACAATTTATGATATCATTTTCTCGTAAACTTCGATGGGTAACTATAAAATACGGAGAGAAAGTTTAAGAAATAATATGAAAATTTATAGATATAAGATTTACAATTCTAGGACATGCAAAGAATGTTATTACATGTAATCGATAATATGATATCATTACACTGAACTGTAATCGATGCAGCATATGATCAATTACTGTTTGCTTGATTTCATTCTTGATTTTCCCAAATTTCAGAAAATATGAAAATTAAATATTTAAACCAATATCAGCCTGAATTAATAACAGTGCTGTCCACTTATCGACACAGTGAATCTCAAAATTTCTTTCAGATGAATATGTAAATTTGACATTGAAATTGATATAGTTCTTTGAATAGTATATTTTCAATATCATAGAAGGTGTAGATTAATATAGAAGAACTCTTGACATTAAACAAACGTGTTAATGTTAATCGTATTTTACACCTAAAAATTTCACAGTTGTTTGATCACCAATTTCACTGGCACAAAAAAAGATTAAAATTTTATGGAGGTTTTATAACGGTAATTTAACATGCTCAAAAAGATCAATTGTTTGCATTCGAACAAAGCCTAACAAAATTAGGGAAATATACAAGTGAAGATAAACTTTAAGATAGAATATACAGCCTGTCTGCAGACATCAAATGTTGTTCTTCTCAGCATCAGTGGCATCCAGCGCCGTCCTGGTAACTTGATCGTATTTCTGGGAAAGTGTTCAGGTACGGAACGTCCTTATAGTTGTTTAGTACAAACGTTTACGTTTCTTCAGAGAAACGTGAGCTTTATTTTTATTTTCTTTTCGTCGGGAATACGTGAAAGATGGACACTGACAAGCCATGCGAGATGTATCAAAATTTGAAAAAAGCATTCACATAGTATTTTATTTTCTTAGTTTAGCATTCACATAGTATATTATTTTCTAAGTTTAGCATTCACATAGTATATTATTTTCTTAGTTTAGCATTCACATAGTATATTATTCTCTCAGTTTAGCATTCACATAGTATATTATTTTCTAAGTTTAGCATTCACATAGTATATTATTTTCTTAATTTAGCATTCACATAGTATAATTTTTTTCTAAATTTAGCATTCACATAGTATATTATTTTCTTAGTTTAAATTCACATAGTATATTATTTTCTAAGTTTAGCATTCACATAGTATATTATTTTCTTAATTTAGCATTCACATAGTATATTATTTTCTAAGTTTAGCATTCACATAGTATATTATTTTCTTAATTTAGCATTCACATAGTTTATTATTTTCTAAGTTTAGCATTCACATAGTATATTATTTTCTTAATTTAGCATTCACATAGTATATTATTTTCTAAGTTTAGCATTCACATAGTATATTATTTTCAAAAAAGGGTGGAGACTGCCGTAAAACTTGGAAAAATAGGTAAACACGTAAAAACAAAGTACTACAGTTTTACAAAATACATAAACAGTGACGATAAACAGCAACGTTTCGACCAAAAGGCCTTTATCAAGAAAACAATACAACAAGAATGACGAATTTCGAGGAACACTACAAATGGACGATTACATGTGGAAACATAAACCTATCTGATGAAAATATGGGAATAAAACGAACAACGAAATGAGTGCAACACAAAAACCGAAAGTGGAAAAGGAGAGGAACAATAAACAATATAGTGGATAAATGACATATATGGAGCAAACACCACATAGATAACAAGGCACGAGATAAGATAGTACTAAGAAGCATAGGATGTAATGCGTTGAGTCCAAGAGGTCGCAAAGTGCCATAGAATGAAATAAAACGGTTCTCAAGGGCGAATCGACTGCGATCATCGGAGGAACATGATCGGATGGCTGTGACCTGACATCGTCAACCTGAATGGCCAGTATCATTGAAATGAGTGGCCACGGGAGTCACAGAGCATTGGCGAATATCGCGTAAGTGTTGGGCGAATCGGTCACTGAGCTCTACCGGTTTCACCAATATAGGCCTTATGGCATCGTTTGCAGGTGATAGCATATATGATATTGCGGGACTCACACGTGAAACGTCTGAATGGTATAGGTAGCTTTGGAAAAGAGACAGTACGGGTCTGTATTACATATGCACATGTATTAAGCACTGACGGCTACATTGGATGGTGCCAAAGTGACTCTGGATGTTAGGCTTGAGGCGACTGTGTACCAACAAACCCTTGAGGCTTCTGTCCCGTCTGTACGCCACCAAAGGATAGTGTTGGAAGACTGAACGTGTCTCAGGATCAGACTGAAGAATAGGAGATGATGGAATAAGACCTTTTCACCAGGAACCATGGGGGTGGAAAGTTAAGATAAGTTTAACCTGCCAGACTTGGGGTTCTAATATGAGAGAGAGGGCCTCCTGAGGAGCAATTAGCTGAACCTGATGCATGGCAGATGTAAGCACATTCTCCGGGTATAGGCGCTGGCGAAGAAATCAAGCATCTCATGAGCTCTATCAAGAAAATCGTCGTCTTCGCTGCAGAGGCGACGAAGGCGTAAGAGTTGAGAGAAAGGTAAGAGTCACGACAAGCCTGGGGATGGGAAGAGGTATACAGAAGAAAGCTATGTGTATCAGTAGGATTGTAGTATACTGATGTAGTGATAGTGGATAGGCTGATGGTGATAGTGATGTCAAGAAAATTGACACAGGAGGTAGAGATGAGAGGTGAACCGAATAGCAGGATTGAAGGCATTGATGAAGGTAATGAAGCGTGACAAATCGGCTTCAGACATATCGGTAACTCCAATACAATCATCGATGTATCTATGATACACGGACGAAAGAAGGCCATCATAGGTGTTCCATACTAAGTGTTCAAGATGACCCATGAATAGACAAGCATAGCTGGGTCCCATTTTAGTACCCATGGCGACCCTACTAATCTGTTCGAAGAACTGGTCATTGAACTGAAAGGAGTTGAGAGTGAGAACTAGTTCTGCAAGACGAAGGAGAGTGGAGGTGAGACAAGGGGGTTAGTTCTCCTGTCGAGAAAAACTGGAGAGCTTGAAGTCCGTCAGAATGAGGTATAGAGGTATACAGTGAGCAGACATCAAGGAGGAAGAGGCGATAAGTCCTGCCAGGCAACAACTTAATAGAAGAAAAAAAAGACAAAGTGTGGTTAGTATCTTTCAAGAATGAAGGTAGTGTGGTGACTATAGGGTTGAAGATACTGTCAAGGAATGCGGAGATATGTTCAGTAGGACAAGAGCAAGCAGAAACAATAGGCCTACCAGGATTGTGAAGTTTATGGATTTTGGGGAGCATATAGAATGCGGGTTTGCCCAAACAACTGTCGATGACACATAGTGATGATGCGCCGGTAGGAAGGTCTTTGGAGGCAATGAGGTTCTTGATGACTGTACGGACCTTACTATGTTGGATAGTGTGGCATCAGAAGGAATATTTTTGTAGAATAGGGTGTTGAGTAGTTGGTTGTGGCCTTCCTGAAGATATAGTTCTTTACTCCATACGACTATGGCACCACCTTTATCAGCGGGTTTGATAACAATGTCATCACGTCGACGGGGGGTGTGATAGCACGAAACTCGGACGGTGACATGTTAGAACGCCCTAGACGTTTAGGTGAGAAGTCCAATGTCATAAAGTATTCTTGATGTAGAGATCAATGACCAGTTCTTCGAACAGATTAGTGGGGTCGCCATGGGGACTAAAATGGGACCCAGCTATGCTTGTCTATTCATGGGTCATCTTGAACACTTAGTATGGAACACCTATGATGGCCTTCTTCCGTCCGTGTATCATAGATACATCGATGATTGTATTGGAGTTACCGATATGTCTGAAGCCGATTTGTCACGCTTCATTACCTTCATCAATGCTCTTCAATCCTGCATTCGGTTCACCTCTCACATCTCTACCTCCTGTGTCAATTTTCTTGACATCACTATCACCATCAGCCTATCCACTATCACTACATCAGTATACTACAATCCTACTGATACACATAGCTTTCTTCTGTATACCTCTTCCCATCCCCAGGCTTGTCGGGACTCTTTACCTTTCTCTCAACTCTTACGCCTTCGTCGCCTCTGCAGCTAGGACGACGATTTTCTTTATAGAGCCATGAGATGCTTGATTTCTTCCGCCAGCGCCTATACCCGGAGAATGTGCTACATCTGCCATGCATCGGGTTCAGCTAATTGCTCGCCAGGAGGCCTTCTCTCACATACTTAGAACCCCCAAGTCTGACAGGGTTAAACTTATCTTAACTTTCCACCATCATAGTTCCCTGGTGAAAAAGGTCTTATTCCATCATCTCCTATTCTTCAGTCTGATCCTGAGACACGTTCAGTCTTCCAACACTATCCTTTGGTGGCGTACAGACGGGACAGAAGCCTCAGATTTGTTGTACACAGTCGCCTCAAACCCCAACATCCAGAGTCACTTTGGCACCATCCAATGTGGCCGTCGGCGCTGTAATACATGTGCATATGAATACAGACCCGTACTGTCTCTTTCCAAAAGCTACCTATACCATTCAAGACAGTTTCACGTGAGTCCCGCAATATCATCTAATACTATCACCTGCAAACGATGCCATAAGGCCTATATTGGTGAAACCGGTAAGAGGCTCAGTGACCGATTCTCCCAACACTTACGCGATATTTGCCAATGTTTGACTCCTGTGGCCACTCATTTCAATGATACTGGCCATTCAGGAGTTGACGATGTCCAGGTCACAGCCATCCGATCATGTTCCTCCGATGATCGCAGTCGATTCGCCCTGGAGAACCGTTTTATTTCATTCTATGGCACTTTGCGACCTCTTGGGCTCAACGCATTACATTCCTATGCTTCTTAGTACTGTCTTATCTCGTGCCTTGTTATCTATATGTGTGTTTGTCCATATATGTGTCATTTATCCACTATATTGTTTATTGTTCTCTTCTTTTCCACTTTCGGTTTTTGTGTTGCACTCATTTCGTTGTTCGTTTTTATTCCCATATTTTCATCAGATAGGTTTATGTTTCCATATGTAATCGTCCATTTGTAGTGTTCCTCGAAATTCGTCATTCTTGTTGTATTGTTTGCTTGATAAAGGCCTTTTGGTCGAAACGTTGCTGTTTATCGTCACTGTTTATGTATTTTGTAAAACTGTAGTACTTTGTTTTTACGTGTTTACCTATATTATTTTCTTAATTTAGCATTCACATAGTATATTATTTTCCAGTTTAGCATTCACATAGTATATTATTTTCTAAGTTTAGAATTAATAGTATATTATTTTCAGTTTAGGACTCTATTGTGCAATATTCTCCAGTTTAGCATTATATTGTATAATATTCTCTCAGTTTAGCATTCTATTGTACAATATTCCATTAGGTTAGTCTTCTGTTGGACAATACTTCTCGGTAAGTGTTCATTGGACAACATTACTCCAGGCTAGTATTCTATTTAATACAACTCATTGAATCCCTATACCACAAACAACAGTGTATCATTAAAATAGGAGGTCAAATAGCTGAATGGTTCGAGATTCGAAAGGAGGTAAGACAGGGATGTATCCTGTCCCCATATTTATTCAACATATATGCAGAGAACACTATGAGAAATATAAAAGACGATGCCACCTATGTGAATTACGACCCTTTCACTATAGGCGGAAAATCCATACGAGAGCTTAGATACGCAGATTATCCACCAGCAAAGATGGTTTGGAAAAACCTAATCATGACGAAATAGAAATATAGCGAAGACCAACATCTATATTTGAATACACAAAAACAAAAATCATGTCAACTGACAAAACAAAAGGTTCACCTAACATCCACATCAACAATGAAGAACTTCATAGAGTAGAGAGCTACGAATACCTGGGTTCAATAATCAACAATAACAGCGACTGATCCAAAGACATCTTAAGAAGATTGGCAATAGCAATCAGAAAGTTCAACACTAAGAAGAACATGTGGCAAAGCACCAGCAAAATATTAAAATTAAAAATACTGAGAGCATGCATTTTTCCAGTGGCTACTTATTGGTGTGAATCATGGACCATTGCCAAACAACAAAAACGAAAATCCAGTCCTTCGAAACGAAATGCTACAGAAAGATCTTGCGAATCCCATGGACAAAAAAAAAAGGAAGAACACTGATATCCTGAAAGAACTGAATGTTAAAGACAATTGACTGATAAACAATATACTATACAGAAAAATTAGATACTTCAGCCACATCAAGCGTCACGATGGCCTGGGGAGGACAGTATTGGAGGGCAGGGTCCCAGGACGCAGAGGCAGACCACAAGAAGAGGGTACAAAGATATTAAGAAACCACGAATAGGGCCCCTCGGTGAAGTAGGTGAACTGACTAGAGCAGAGTGAATTTCAGATGCTCTGCAAAGAAAGCAATGTCCTATAAACCCATGCACCTTGGCGATGAGTGTTTTTTTGGGCAATATACCCCAGGCTAGAGTTCTATTGGACAATATTCCCCAGACTAGAGTTCTAGTGGACAATATCCCAGGCTAGAGTTCTTTTGGGACAATATTCTTTCAGGTTAGAGTTCTATTGACAATATTCCCAGGCAGAGTTCTATTGATAATATTCTTCAGCTTAGTGTTCTATTGAACAAATTCTTTCAGGCTAGACTTCTATTGAACAAATCTCTCAGGCTAGGGTTATAATTTTTATTGGCGTTCTTTTACCAATCGGTGAATAATATTAAGATTTTGGGAAATGTTGTAACAGAGTAAACGATATGTGGTGCGGTCTGGCAAATGAATTGCTTGTAATGGAATCTTCCTCAGATCTAGTACTGATGGTATACCTTAATAGTTGAAATAATGAAGATGTAACACAAATATGTATCTGATACTTGGTTTTCTTTATTGCATGACTGTATAATTGTGAATACAAGAAGTAGACAAGTGTCAGTATGGAGCAAGCAGGATTTAGGGGAAAAGGGAAAAGGAACAAAAAACATATTTACCCTGCGTAACATTTAGAACAATGTAGCGAGTGGCAAAAAGGGCTATATATATCAACTTCATAGATTTTAAAGGCATTCGACAGGTCACAGAGACAGCCTATGGAAGATACTGAGACAATAGGCGTACCGCAGAAGCTTGTCAACATCATAGCCTCTTCTATAAAAATTTCTCCTGCAACAGAATTCCAACAAAACATTCCCCGTAAAATCTGGGGTAAGAAGGATGGGAATGTCCTCTTTTATTTTTACAATTGACTGGGTGCTAAAAATGCCATAAAAACAAGCACCAAGAGGAATAAGATGGACCTTTTTGAGATGCTTGAGACCTGGACTTTGAGACGATATAGCCTCTGGTGTCACAAATATGAAATATACAAGGGAAAAAACACAATACTTAAACACGGCAAAATAGTAGGCCTCAAAACAAACACAGGAAAACAAAAATTATGACAAACAGTGAAATCCAACAACCAGTAATTTTTAAGATGAAACACTGGAAAGGTTTAGAAGTTTAATATCTTGGTAGCGTACTGACACTAAATGGTGGACAGAGGAAGATATAAAATCACGTCTGAGTAAGGCCAGAACCGCTTTTGCAGAATGAAACAGTATGAAGTCAAAATCACAATAGGACCACAAAGTTTCTCTATAAAAGCAGTTTTGGTTTCTCATGATCGGAATGTTGGAGGATGACCAAAGGAGATACTAGCAGGTAGTGTTTCCACCACTTGTCTTTCCCGAATCTTGGAATCTTTGGCCAGTAAAACATCCAATAACCAACTACTCCCAAAACACAAGACAAGAGGCAATGAATGACATACTCAAAAAGAGAAGATGGAAATGGCTGGGACATGTTATGAGAATGAGACAAGAAATGCCTGCAAGGATAGCCCTCACTTGGACACCAGAGGGAAAGAGAAAGAAAGGCAGACTACGGACAACATGGAGGCGCATGATGGAAGAGGAACTGAACACTGCATCTCTGACGTGGGGCTCTGCGCTGAAGGTTGCACGGAACAGGAGAGCATGGAAAGTCCTTTCTGAAGCCCCCCGGGGTTACAGGGAAAGGGGGATTGAAGAAAAAATATGTTCTTCATAAGCCCGGTTACGTCATCTATATTATCTAGGTAATCATTTTAATAATTA
Organism: Arion vulgaris; assembly: GCA_020796225.1. Lineage (NCBI taxonomy): Eukaryota > Metazoa > Mollusca > Gastropoda > Stylommatophora > Arionidae > Arion > Arion vulgaris. Next base: position 40,422,831 of record CM036762.1, read on the forward strand.
TTTTATCAACGTTTGTAGGTTGTTACATCAATCTCCATGGTCAATTTTTTTTGTTTTTTCCCCTTTTTTATTTTTCTAGCGATTCTGTCGTCAACCTACGTCACATACGTTTTCCTTCCAATATTCACCACCGGCAGTTTTTTCGCATTTTATATACACTGACCCTTTTTTTATATGTTGTCGTCATCTATGCTTTAGCTGTCTATAATGAAAGCTACTTCTATCAGGGATAGCATCCTTACATATTGGACAATATTTCAGGCTAGTGTTCTACGGGACATTATTCTCCAGGCTAGTTTTCTTTTTAAAAAAATATACTTCCGGCAGTTTCTATTAGAAAAATTCCCCGGCAGTTTTCTGGGGGACATTATTCTCAGGAGTGCATTAGACAATATACTTCCGGCCAGTGTTCTATTGGACAATAACTCAGACAGTGCCAAGACAAATACTATTAGTTTCCCATTAGAAAAATTTTTCTCAGGCAGTGTTCTACGGGGACAATATTCCCCAGGTTATGTTCACTGACAAATTCTCTCAGGAGTGTTTATTAGACAAATTCTTTCGGGCAGTTTTCTATGAATTATTTTCTCTGGTAGTGTTTACGACTATCTCTCAGGCAGTGTTCAGACAAATCCCCTCACAGGTTTTCTTTTGGAAAATTTCAGGTAGTGTTTTTTAAAATCCCTGGGAAAAGGCTTTGGAAATTTTTGGGGAGTTTTGAAAATTTGGTAGTGTTCAAGGGAAAAATATACCCACAGTCCCCAAGAAAATATACTCGGGCAGTGTTCTAGGGACAATATATTGGCGTGTTCAAGAAAATTTCTCTCAGGCAGTGTTCTTTTGGGGAAAATTATTTTTACCAGTGTTCTATTAGAAAAAATCCGGGCAGTGTTCTATTAGAAAATATTCTTCGGGCTAGTGTTCTATTAGAAAATAATCTCTCAGGCAGTTTTCTTTTGGGACAATATTATCTCGGCAGGATTTGCCTAAACTTATGCCCCACAACCACGGTTTTTTGGGTTTTATTTTTCTAAGTCAGATAAATTTTAAAAAAATGGAAATTTTTCCCAGCATTTCAATTCTTCCCGACAAAAAACAAGACATTTTAATACATTTTCCCAATCATCCAAGTTTTTCCCCTTTTAATTTTCCCCATTTATATCTTTTTTTCAGGGCAGATGTGTGATCAATTAATCAAAAAGACCCCCTAAATCCCTTTGTTTGTTTTCCCAAGAGGATAATAGAAGGTAAGCAGGTTTAGAGAATTTTAGTGCCCCAAATATATTGTATCATTCTGTATTTTTTTTCGTCTTTATTGAAAAGACTAAAAATTTGGGAATTTAGAGCATCCCTAATTTTTAAAAGACCAGATCCTGGTATAAATTGTTAAAATTCGCTGCCAAATTTTGCCAGCCATTACTAAACCCCGCAGTCATACCCTTCCAGCCTTCTTTGCAAATGGGATATGTGTTCTGTTAAATACAAAAATTATATCAAAGTGATACCCGTTACCTGGGCCCTTTCCCCACCAAATATAAATTGGGAAAGATTTTGGGGAAATGGGTTTTTAAAAAAAAACCATGTTTGTTGCTGCTTTTGTGGATTGCCAGTGCCCGTATTTTGAATAGTTTATGCTTGTTGGAAAAGTTTTTTCCAACCTGCCTGATCATTGTCCGCGTGATACACCAAAATACACGATATAACATCCCCCTCATTCAAATCGCTCCCCTTAACTTATTGTAGGGGATCCCCCGAGAAAATAGTAAATTTGGCGCCCAAGATGAGTTGGTGGCTGGGGAGTTAAAACCCTTATATCCATGAAAGGGTTTTGGGTAAAAATGGCCCTATGAGTAAAAACCTTAGAGAACATTAAAAAATCGGAGTGCGTTTTTATCTCGTTTGGGGTTTTCCCTCAAGAGAGTTGAAAGATGACATAACTTCTTGTGGGGACATTTTTTGACATTTATTTTCCCGCAACTTCCCTTTTCGTAGAACAAAGTGGGGGCCCGTGGTTTTTTTTTTTGGGGGGGGTAACGTCCTGTAGGATATGCCAGATTTTCATTACAATGACGTAAAAAAGGGAAATTTTCACTTGTTGTATTCTTTGTTGATAAAGGCATTGTCGAAAGTTTCTGTGTATTGTCATTGTTTATGTTTTTTGTAAATCTCAAATTTTTTTGTCTTTTATTGATAAAAATTTTAAGGTTTCAACTCAACTCAGTTGAAAATAACTGTACGAAAGAAAAGGGTATTTAAAATTTTTCTTCTTTTTTCTCCCCCATTTATTTTTTATAGGGGTTGGGGGGTGGGGGGGGGCAGTGATTTCAGGGCTTGTTTAAGGCACTTTGTGTGAATTAATTTTCATTAGACTGTTCTATCTTCTGCGCCCATCTTGCGGGTCTTCCTTGCTTTGTACTTTTATATTTTTCTGTGTTCCCTTCGTAGGCGATACCGGGGCATTTTTCGGTATCCAAACCATTTAATCTGCTGTTCTTTATGAATTGATGACTGGTTTCACATCAAGTCTTCGATTTTTCATTTCTAATTTTTTCTCTTTTTGTCCCCTGCAGCTCTTTAAAAAAATCTCATTCTGTCGTTATGACCGCCATTGCTGGATTGGGCCTTTTTACCAAGAAATTTAGTAACAGATTTAAATGATAAGACGCCAGAACTTTCACTGAACAATAGAAAAAAAAAATTTTTTTAGCATTTACTACAGTATTTTCGTTTTGATTCTATTCTAAGATTCCAGTTTAGACCATTTTCATATTCTCTGTTTAATTTTAAAAATTTCTTTGGCCCCCAAACGATTAGGTTAAAAACGGGATCTATAAAAAAAAAAGCTAAGAAGTTGTTGCAGACCGTGCCCGTTGGGGGGGAAAGGAATTAGAAAAAAAGGGAAAAAGATCTATAAAAAAAGGTTTTTTAAGAAAGCAAAAAAAAGAAAAATAAGGTCCTTTGCCAAAACAAATTTAAAAAACAAAAAAGGGAAAAAACCCGCCTCAGTTTTTGGGGTGAAAGGAAAAAGAGAGAAAAAGAAGAGAAATAGATGAAGCTTAAAGACTGCAAAAAATTTATAGGGATAATTTTTTAATTAAGTTTAAATTGTAGGAGAAAAACACCAAAAATTTTAATTAAATTGGGAAGTGTAGCATTTTTTACAGGAAGAATATGGGGGACATAATTCTTTTGGGAAATTTGAAGAAAAAAACCCCACCCAGCGGAAAAAAATCGTCACTTTTCGAAAATCAGAATGTCTCGGCTAAATTTTACATTTTTTTCATAGCTATAAACATAGTTCTAGTAAGAGGAGAGGAGGCAGATCCTGAAACGAACTTTGTCGAGAGATTCAATACATGTCGGTCTCAATTCCATAGACGAGAATGAGCGAGTTGCCCCCGGAGAGTAGAAAAGAAATTAGGCCCAATGTAAAATTTTTTTTTTATTTTGACCAGGCACTTGAGCTTTCGCCTTTTTGGGCCCGGGGCCATGGGCATCGTAATTTTTGGTTCGGTCCCCGAACACCGTTTGGGGGAAATTTTGACTTTTTTTGCCATCCCGCAGAAGAACCCCCACACACAGAGGGGTAGTCACCCAGCCCAACGGTACGAAACGCTGGGAGAGGGGAATTTCAGATAATTTGAGCCTGTGCTTGACCCCTTTGGGGTGTGTCCGATTTTAAAAGATTTTCCGGGGTGCTTGTCAGTTGGTTCCCGCGACCGGGGAAGGGCAGCAGGTTGTTTTTTTAGGCAGCGAGCTTGGGCGACCTGCCCCCAGGCGGGGTCGTCATCTGCCAGGTTTCCGGTCATTTTTTTAAAATTTGGTTTTTACCCTCCAGTTTTGAGTAGGTTTGCCCGCGTCTTTTTTTGATTGTCCCCCGTCAAACCTACAAGGCAGTAGATTCGGAGGAAACGCGCATGGAAAAAATCGCTGGGCTTTTCCCCGTTTTTCGCAAGGTCCGTTACCCTTTCGCTTGCCGCTTCTTCGGCCCACCATCAACACCTTTTACGTTACCCATCGGTGGGCCCACCGCGCCGCTCTTCCCCGGTGCCGCCCACCATGCCCAACAGTTCCATCATGCTACTTTTCTATGCCTCTAGACTGTCCGGCCCCGGGGAAAATCCGGGGCCCCCCCTCAGGCCCCCGCGTTTTGCCAGGCCCAGGGACCAGCTCGGAGGGAGGGGGGGTTCTCACCCGGGGCCCGGGGTTTTTCCACGCGATCCCCATGCCTCCTGGATGAACCCCATCCCTTTTTTTTATCCGTTCAGCTTTTTCCACCAGCCGGGAGGGGTTTTATCACTCTGGGGTTCTATGTCTGTTTTTGGGGGGGGATCTCATCCAAAGGATCGTCAACATCTCACCCACCCGAGTAGTTCCTCGATTCCTACCACTTTGGGACAGGAACAAATGTCTGTTTCCAGGTCACCAGATCTTTATTAGCCAGCTTACTAACTGGGATGGGTTGTCCCTACAACTTTGATCCCAAAAAGGAAGGGGGGTGATGAGAAAAACTAAATTCACCCCCTTAAAATTGCAGAACACATTTCTCAATGCCTAGTGAATCGCGGTTTCGTCATTTCTTATGTTTACGGATCCCCAAAAATAAAAGGTGACAGACAATAGAGGGGAATATATAGACTCCAAGGGCCGATCCCCCAAATCCCCCGGGGCCCGTGCTCCAAACACCAGTTGATGTCGGAACAACGGGAATTTTTTATGTCGTTCTTTTTTTAAAAAAATTTACACCCATTTTTCAAATTTGGGAGAGGGATTAAGGAAATTGTGTTTTAAAACTCTCTCAATGCGTGAAGAATGTCATTTCGCCCAGGGAGCCCCCAATATTGGCGCCAGCCAATCTTTTCAGCCGTTTTTAAACCCCAACTCCTGGCCCAGGGGCAAAAAAGAAGGTGATTTTTACTTTTCTTACCCAAAACCTCCACCCAGGTGTTCACCAACCCATTATTTTTAATCAGTCTGGGGCCCGGTTTCAGAGAGAGGGGGGGCCACCAGTTACTGCTCCGAACCAAACCCGAATCCCTTTTGTAGTGGTTTTTCCAGGCCCACTGTCCTCTCTTTTTATTTTTCCCCCTGAGGGGGGCCCAAACAGCGTTGTTTGGGGAAACTGAACCATGGGTAAAAAACCATCGTATCATTGATGATGTATTCAAGAGATTTTACCACGTTTTTGCAGGATAATTATTTTGTTCAGTTTTTTTAAAAGATGTAATAACGGTGAAAGAGCTGAAATTGAGGGGGACAGCAAACCCTTCCCCCTGTTTCACCCGGGAAAGGGTTCATTTTTCCCATGCATATCTTTGGCCTGACTGCCAGATCGGCTCTTGAGCACCCCAAATTTTCTTCTGGGGGGGGGACCTTTTTTTGGGGATTCTTTGATATGATTGAACCCCCCAAGTTTCAATTTGTTTGAAAAGTTCAGGTCAAAAAACCCTTGAACATGGTGTATCTTTAGATCCAGAATGGTGGAAGCCCCATTCTAATTATTTTGTCTCACTGTTTGGTAGGACAAGGAGAGCGATGTTCTATACATGACAGAACAATACCTTGATACAAGAGCACAAGAAGGCATTTCTCAAGGCAGCCGCCATGATTCTCAGTGGGGTATGCGTTGATTTGGACAATTGACTAGGTTCGCATAGATGGATTAAATTTTTTAACCCAAAAAATAGATGGTTGGGGGAGCGGTTTATTAAAAGGGCATGGGTGTCAGACTTCTAAAAGTGATTATTTAGAGACAGATAGACAGCTTTTGGGATGGTTTTTCGTTTCACCCGAAACACAACCGGCCATTATGCAGTTCAGTTCTTCCTGGGGGTTTTTTAGAAATTTCAACCCTGTTTCTTTTTTTTCCCCTCATAAAAAAACTGTTTTGAAGAGATTTATAGTCAAAAAAAGGGCATGCCTTGGGAAATTGATTATGCATTTAATGTAGTCTCACTGTGTGCGATTAGAAACGCACCGACAAGGGGGTCATTGAGAAGAATTTTGTTTTTTGTCTTTCATGAGTAGTTGGGAGCGACTTTATTTCTTTTCAATCTATTTTCAAGAAAATTCATTTACCACAAAAAGGGATATTACTCATAACAACTGTTAATAATTAGAAAATAAGATGAATATGTAAACCTGAATGGAAAGTAGGGC